>OY757144.1:9717592-10349867 GCA_963583835.1 Drosophila immigrans | reverse complement strand
AATTGATTGTTTTATTTTACCAATTTTGCTATTGATTTCTATTTTGTTTAGTTTATTTTGTATTGATTGAACTCATGCAATTTGAAGTGTTGTATTTTGAGATTTTTACTAAATTGGCATGTTATTGAATGCTAATTTAAATGGATTCTATTACTATAGAATTTATATTTTCTCTTATTTTGTATATATTGTAATGTAATGATATGGATTTAAATCATCCAATTGGAAGCGTTTCTCAATGTATTTTAACAATTTAATTTTCAAATTATTCATTTAACTATTTTTATTTTAAAATTCAGAACTTTAAGTTCTTGCAATCATTTTTATTTTAAAGTGCGTCTTCTTCTTTAAATTGAATTTAAAATTGAGCAATTTTAATTTAAACTTCAGCTTGGCTTTTAGTTTAGGGTTGAATTCTAAGGCAGTTGCCAAAGTTGTTTTCGACTTCGTAATCAAGAGTGCTCAACTTGCCATCGAGCAGTCTTCACTGTGGCGGGGCACATAACTGCATACGTATACACAATGTGGCATGCAACCGTTGCATTTGCAGCTATTTACTCAATTCCCCAACTTCAGCAGCAACTCCTGCTCCGACTTCTTGGCTGCCCAAAGCTCAACGCTTCGTTTGCCACAGCCAACTTTAACTGGCACATAATCTCTCTCTCTCTCTCTCTCTCTCTCTGTGGGTGTGTATCCGTGTTTGTTTATAGTTGTGCATGTGTGTGTGAGTGTGTGTGCACATGCATAATAAAAAAGTTGTATTTTTTCGGCCATCCCCGACCTGTGCCTGACTTATCGTCAATGAGTTGCAGTTAGACTGCGAGGACTACGAGGACTACGGGGCCTCAAACCAGGGCAGGAGAAGCCGGGCCAGGCATGCGCGCTCTGAGCCACCATTTTGTGGCCAACACGTTTCCGGTCATGCATTTTAAAGTTGTGCATAAATACACTTGGCACAGTAAAGCGGGCAGGCGAGCGTGCTCGGCTCCAGAATGCGCTGTATGACTTGCTTAATTGCGATTAAATATTCAGAATAGCATCGCTGTGAATTCAGTCTGTTTAAATATTTAACTGTCATAGTATTTAGAATTCAGTATATGGAATGAAAAATCTATGCTCAAATTGGGCTAATTAGCATTCAAGAATTCTGCTTCTTTTGTTCACAAATGAAGCCAATTAGAAATCAAATATTTAAATGGCTATTAAGAACACGAGTTGTTCAAAGAAATTTGCAGAAAAGCAAAGGCTTATTCTTAATTCAGTATGCGAAAAGAAAAGTCTTTGCAAAAAGGCTGCAGTAAAAAAAAACCGATTTCTTTTGCAATTCCAATTAAAAATCAAATATTAAAATGTCTATTAAAAATATGAAGAAATTATTAGCAACAATTCTGAAAGTCCGACAACACAAAAGAAAAGAAAAGCCTATAATAAAAGTTGTTTAAAGAACTGCAATTAAAAATCAAATATTTAAATGTCTGTTGCAAAAACGAGTTCGCAAGAAGAATTGAATATGTAATATATTTTCAAAGTCAAACAGACATTCGTGAGATATTTGCGGAATTGAGGTTAGTTTACATCAACTCTCTGGCCAATCTGTCAATTTGACCCCAAGCGGTTCAATAAACTGCCGGATTTTTCTCATTTTATTCCTGCTGTTTGAACTTTGTTGAGTAAACACGGTTAGCTTGACTCATTTTGTTGCATTGCCAATGTAAACAGGCGAGAGAGAGAGCCCAAAAGCAACTCGGTTGCCAGTGGGCTGAGCTCTGAGGCCGCCAGCTAATTGCATATAAATGTAATTGCCGTACAATTGGCACGCGTTCTCGGAAAGAATCGCCAGATGCAGATGCAGATGCAGATGCAGATGCAGCTTCAACAAAGATAAAGATACAAAGATACACACAGACACAAAGATACTATGGAATTAGGTCGATTTTTTTGGTTGACGATGACGATGATTGCTGGTTATTAATAATGGCCGAGAGAGTCTATCATTAGAATCAATGAACTCTCGCTGACGCGTTGTTTACGCAACAAACTGACTCTGGAGGACGCTTCGTATGCAAATTGTGCCCGTAATTGTATTTGTAATTGTAATTGTAAATGACATTGCAGGCTTTTAAAGGCATTTGCGTTTCCTCAATTGCATTTCATTGTAGTTAGTTAGTTAGTTAGTTAGTTGGGCAAAGGACACAATTAATTGCTCCATGGCCACTTTGGGTGTACTTGTTTATTGGCTAATTGATGGCGTGTAATGGCAATAAATCGATTTGATGGATTCACAGCCACGTTGCGATGGCCTGTCTGACTTGACCACCGGTGTCACATTATTAATAATGCAAGTCAGCTTGATCTACTCTGCTCGTTGGTGTTTCTGTGTGTGTGTGGTCATTAAGCATTTATAAGCCTTCCGCTGTAGAAACGGGTCAAGCCACAAATTGAAATCAATCAAATGTCTTTTTCCGGCTACTCAATTGCCAGCAACAGCAGCAAGCGTAGATAAAAAGCAGCAGACGCTTCGCTCTCCCTGAGCTGGAGTTTCCAGCAGCTGCACTGAGAGAAACCCCCTTTAGATTGTTACAAAGACCCTAAAATTTGAATATCTTGATTTTCAATTACAGCATAATGTCGCTTCTCAGACTAATTTTTCATAGTGTGTGAGTTCTTCACTTAATAACAAGAAGAAACAAGAATAATGTCGATAATTGCATTCACATTTACATAAGTGTGCGTCGAAAGAGATATTTGCATTTAATGGAAAAATCCTTTAATTTAAATGCATTTTATATATTTGCATATTTCGGATTATTACATCTTTTTTGAGGCATCAGATAGAATGTAGAAACATGTTGCAGTTAAATGCACAACTTCTATCATTCGAGTTTATCTAAACAGTTTTAAAGTTGCACCATTTAGCGACTGAGCAAAATTATTATACAAGATAATCGTATCTTGTCCAAAAATAAACCCGAAACTATTTGTATCTTAACAGCACATTGCAGTTAATTGCATTATCCACAGTATTTTTATATGAATTCGTTTTGAATTTTATTCTAATTAAGAATGTACTTCTTACACATTATTTAAAGTTACTATATTAATTTCTTATTTTATTTGGCATTCATTTATTTGCATTTCTTCTTGAATTGTGGAATATACATAATTTTTTTTACATTTATTTCTCTCTTTGTAACAATCTCTCTCTCTCAGCCTGTCTGCCTCTCGTTTATTTTATTTTGCATGCATTTATTTGCATTTCATTATTAATATTATTTACTAGCTTTACTTCTTGAATTGTGGAGTGTTAATAAATTGTTTAGCATCTTTTTCGCGCTGTGTAACAATCTCTCTCTCTCTGTCTGTCTGTCTGTCTGCTCGCTGTCACTCTGTGTGCTGCAATGTGCGGCAGCTGTATTATTGATTTTCCCTGCGTTTGGCATGCGTGTCACGTATATAGCTCCTCCACCCCCCTCCCCCAACCCCGCTGGCAACCCCAACTAATCCCGCCCCCGTCAGACACATGTACCTGTTTGGTTGCCATCCTCCTGCTGTGTATCCTGGCGCACACTCAACATCCATTTCCATTGTGTGTTGTCGGTTTCCATGCCGGCCGGCCAGACCGCCGTCTGTCCGTCTGTCCGCCTGTCTGTCCGTCCGTCCGCCTGTCTGTCTGTCTGTCCGCCCGCCCGCCCTTGCCCCCGCTAACATGCTGCATAAGCACCACAATTTGTTATCAGTCACGCGTCGTTGTCGGTTTCCCCGTTGCAACACGCTCCACGCTCTCCACGTTTCCTACTCGCATTGTTTTGCCTTTAAGCTTCAAATATTTTCTTCCTTTTTGCGCTTCATTCGTTTTCGTTTTCGTATTCGTTTTTTTTTTCCAAACATTTTTCCGTCTGCTAATGCGCTTTCCCAGCAGCGCAGTTCAACACGTTAAGCCTATTAGAAGCCACCGGCTGAGCCAGACTCCAACTCTCCAACTCTGAACTCTCAACAGCTTAGACAGTTATGGTCTTTGGCCATTTCGCCCTGCAATTTTGCCCCTGGAATCCTTTCGAGAGCTGAGCTGAAGCTGAAGCTGAGTTCTGCCTTCCTTCCGTCCTTGCAGATAAATGCTTCGAAACTTGGCGCTGCTGCTGCAAAATGATAAAGTGTAGTTTCTAGTTTACAAACACCAACAAAAAATATTCGTTTTATTATTATTTATGCAATGTAGTTAAACAGCATAACAGCTCAAGTCCTGGGGGCGAACAAACCTTTTCAACAGTTGAATAAGTCCAGCACAAAAGCGACCAAGAATGGCGAATACACAAAGCAGAAGGCGCATAATAATTACATTTAGTTTAGGGCTGCTCTTCATAACAATAATCAGTCGGCTTTTATTTGCATTATTAGCCGACGTAAATTAATATGTCGAGAGAAATTCATTTTGAGCAGTATTTTATTGCAGTTGGAAATTAAATTGGCCAAAATGTGCTTTAAATGAATTCTGCAAAAATGTGCAAGACATTTTGCATTGCATGAAAATAGATCTGAATGAAGTGAAGTTCTGTAATCTCTGTACCTGATTTTTGAAATGAATTCCAGCATATTATATTTAATTGCTGCGATCTGAAAGAAGTAAAGTCCTGCAATCTCTGTAGATGATTCTTTAAATGAATTCTCCAAAAAATTTGCAGCAAATTCTGCATTATATACAATAGATCTGAATGAATTGAAGTTCTGTAATCTCTGTAGCTGATTCTTCAAAATAATTCCAGTACATTTTGCATTATATATAATTGTTGCGATCTGAATCAAGTGAAGCCTATAATCTCTGTAGCTGATTCTTGAAATGAATTCTGAATGAAGTGAAGTTCTGTAATCTCCGTAAATGATTCTTCAAATGATTTCGAGCACATTTTGCATTATATTTAATTGTGATCCGAATGAAGTGAAGTGCTGTAATCGCTGTAGCTGATTGGCTAAGCTGTTGGCCTTGTGTAATTGAGTTTCAGGCAAAAGGATAATTGCTCGACTGCAGCTTTAAGTCGCAGCCGTTTTGCAGCATTCATCTTGCCCCTTGGGTGACAGCAAATTCTTGTCATTTCTCCCCCTGCAACTTGCTGTTCTGCTGCTGCCTTATCAAATTTACTGCTGCAGTTTTTGTTGCTTTTCCGTCTGCCTCGTTGTGATGAGGGTGTGAAAATGCGACGCCAGCTGCGGGGGATGTTGCCAAGGGGGTTGCTTGCCTTTGAGTTTGCCTTTGACTGTGCTTGATTTGCAAAAGTATCGCTTTCTTAAGCTGCTGCAAGGTGTTGCAAGCTCTGAGGGATGCCCAACGTTTTGCCTGACAATTTCCGTTTTTTATTTGCTATTCTCTGGCTGCGCCAAATTAAAATGGAAATTGATGGCGCAACGAGCCGACGAAGACGTGGCAGCAACGAGCCTTTGTGTGGCAGCCATTCAAAGTGGTGGCAAAGGGGGAGGGGGAGGGTGGCAGGGTGGCAAACACCCACGCACGGCATTGGCGTGGCACGCGTTGGCCGTTGGCTAATTTTAACACACGACGCGTTCGACAGGAAACAAGGCGGCAGGCATGAAGGATGCAGGATACCATCGGATGTGGAGGCGGAGGCGGCTCTCTATCTGTCGCTCCAACTGTAACGGCATCTATGTATCTATCGCTATGTACACGTGTGTGTGTGTGTGTATGTAGGTGTGCAGCATCTATAGCTATATTTAGTTACAGCGACACCGTCGACGCCGCTGCCGATGCCGGCCGCCAAAATGTGGGCAGCGAATAAAAGTTTGGCCCACGCAAAATGCCAAAAACCGATGCGTTTCCAGTGGGTGGGCGAAAGCGCGCTTCGTTAGCTGGAGGCAGGGACAGAGGAAGGGGCAGGGGCAAGGGCAGAGGAAGAGGCAGCTGTGACGCTGTTCAGCAAAGCTTTTACATGAAGCTGGCAACCCCGTAGCAAGAAGCTTTTCTTATGCTTTCTGAGGGGCAAGAAAAAAACTATCGACTGCAATTGTTACATGAAGCACAAATTATTTACCATTCAATACAAAAAATAAAAGAACATAAAATATTAGTAAACTCTCTTTAAATAAATATTTATTTATCGACAGGCAAAATTGCAATTGTTAATTAAATTAAATTAACATTGTATCAAAGAAAATATTAAGAAACTCTTTTTAAAAAAATATTAATTTATCGACAGGCAAAATTGCAGTTGTTGCTTTAGGGATAATTAATTTAATTTTTAGTAGACAAAAATAAATGAACATTGTAAGGCTGCAAATATTAGGAGACTCCTTTTAAATAAACATTTATTTATCGACAGTTAACATTGCGAGTGTTACTTGAAGAAAAAATGATTTACATTTTAGTAGTTGTAAAACAGAAAATATTAGGAAACATTTTATAAAGACATTTTTAGCTATCGACAATATTTATTTATCGCCCAGCAATATTGCAGTTGTTGCTTGCTTAGAAAACTTCTTTAAAATAAATATTTATTTATCGACAGCCAAGATTGCAGTTATTACTTAGAGCACAAATTATTTACCTCTTAGTAAACAAAATAAATGACCATCGTAAAGCAACAAATATTAGGCAACGGTTTTTTTGTAATATATAATTGTTTATTTACAATTAATGCAGCATCTGTGCAATTCATTTTTATTTCAAAAATAGAACATTGCAATTTAGCAGCGCATTTTTTTAAAACATGAGATGAGATCTATTTTAACAAAAAATATATTATAATTCATATTTAACTGTCATTTAATGCTACCGTCATCAGTAACAATTAACTAAGACTAAGTAATGTTATGCTATAAAGATAAGCATAATTTGTACGAGGCTTGTTTGCATTCCCATTTTATATTCTACTGTAACGAATTCAAAAATATGTTGCCTCATCGATAACTGGCATCGGGCGGCAGTTGTTCCGTTACACGATGTGGCACAACTGGCAACGCAACGCGGCGAGCTTCAGTAGCAAAAGCTCAACCCCAAGCTTCAGCTTCAACTTCAGCTCCGTCTCGCTGTGCCAGTTAGAAGCGAGAGCGTTGCGCTCAAAAGTATGCTACATTTTCCCTCTGCTGTGCAGCTGATGCGTGTGTGTGTTGGCGTGTGTGTGTGTGTTTGTTATTGTTGACACAAACGACCCTTAAATGTCGTTTGTTGCAGTTACTACAACTTGTGGCAAGCAACACGAGTGCCCGAGTGTCTCGCATGTAATTTGCCACTTTTATCAAGTGCCGCACACACACACACACACACACACATAGACACCTTCATCCACTTTAATAAGTCTGGCTCAGAGCGATTGATTGGCCGTGACGAGGCATAGATAATGCCTCCAGTTGTTGCCGAGTTGCCACAGAAGCTGGCCAGCAATAATTGCCTGGCAACTGGAAGCTCAGCTGTAACTATATGTAGTTTGTGGCTGCCCCACAGCAACATCCCCTGTGGCCACGCGACCCATTTGCATCTCTTTGCTGTTACTTCCGCACGCATCTCAAAAATGTCCTGGCGCTGACATCCCAAAAAAAGTAGGTCACATGCATGGCAGAGAAGTGCATTAAGCATTTACCAAATGTATATTTATTGTAATATCGAATTGCAATTATCATTCGCCAATCAAAGTTCAATTTATTATTTATTTGCCAAATGTATATTTATTGTAATATCGAATTGCAATTATCATTCGCCAATCAAAGTTCAAATACGAAATATAGTTTTTGTATAACTTATTTTCACTTGTTTCGATCACCTTTGCTTAGCATGAATATCATTTTAATATTTGCTCTACGTTTATATTTTATTTATTTATTTTTTAAGTGTATAGTTTATACACTTAATTTGTGCCTTAACATCGCATTATTGGAAATAACCATTTTGCTGTATTCTTTATTTGTAATTTTTATTTTAATCAGCGATTTTTGCGGCAATCTAATCTATTTTAGGAAATAACAGTTTTGCTGTAATTATAGATATTTCCTTGTTCTTAATATATTTTTTTAATCAGCTATTTATGGGCGCTGTAATACGCAAATAAATCAAGTTTATTTTCGCAAGCATTTTCGCTAATTTGAACACTCAAAATCTACACAATTTAAAGCTTCAACTTGAGCATAATTTTGTTTGCTAGTTATTTTGAATACTTTTGCTTAATTAATTAGTTGTTCTGTTAGTTTAGTTTACTGAGCAGTTGTACAATAAATATTTAATTCTTTGAGTATTTTTCATAAATAGCAATTTAAATTACTAAATTCATTTACTACACAGCTTAAATCCTCCATTGATACCAAATTTTGCCTATTACTTAATGTTACTTGCTATTTATTTCGACAACCTTTGCTTAGGTAGCTTATTGTTGCTTTATTTGCTCTATGATGAGTGGACAATTTGACTGAAATTATTTATTTATAGTATATATTTCTTGCTTTAAAGTCATAGTTTATGCCAGTTGAAATGTAAAATGAAGTTAGCGCGTAAATAGAATGTGTGTGTTTCTGAGCAGATTTGTGGCTGATGGCAGCAAGTAAAATAATTGTGATTATAATTAACTAATATAAATAAGTAAATGTGCTGTGCTGTGCTGTGAGGCAGGCGCAAAGTGCGTGAGTGCCGCTTGGAATCTGCCATTTGGTGCAGGGTATGCGAGCCACACGGAAGGAAGCTAGCAAAAGCGCAGGCGCTCTCCCACGCACTTGAGGACACAGCTGCCTCTGTTGTTGCCTCTGTTGCCTCTGTTGCTAGTATAATAGGAGCTGTAGCTGCTGGTGTATGTAGGTGTTGCTGCTGCTCTTGGAGTTGTTGCTGGCGTTTCGGTTACGTCGTGGCCTTTTTTGGCAACCAAATGCGAGGCAGCAGCAACAACAACATTTGCGCAGCATTTTAATATGCGCGCCGCGCACTCAGCTGCGAGTGTGTGCGAGTGTGCGTGTGTGTGTGTGAGTAGCAAATGGCAAGAGTGCGTGGAAAACAACTAAAAACTAAATCAAATCGACACGCAGCAGCAGCAGCAAAACGCAACCTGACCGAAAATTAAAGAGCAACAAAATAACAAAAAAATAAATACAATTTGCAATTGTGGCAAGAAGTGAAATATTTATTTGTTGTACATTAAAAGTGCCGCCCAAAAGCAGGCAACGCAAACGAAATTGTGCCCCTCACCCCTCAACTTGCCACGCTTCGAGTCGCGTTTCAGCTGCGAACTCATCACCTGTTCTGTGTTCTCTGCTCGCTGCTCGAAGCTTGCTCGAAGCTTCTGTTGTTGTTGTTGTTGTTGTTGTTACTAGTGTTGTTGCTAGTGTTGTTTTTGTTATTGTTATTGTTGCTGCTGTGTGCTGTGGGTGCTGTGGTTAGTTGCGCTAAATATTTGCAGAGCGCAAGCAGTGAAAGTTTCTCGTGCCAATATTAATTCAACAAATTCAACCGCAAATATTTGCCATAAATCGCATTGTATTAAACTGATTTCGCTGCACATTAATTGAGCTGAGAAAATGCAGTGCGCTGCTGCGGTTTGCATTTGTGGTAAGTGCTTATGAGTCTGCCTGCCCATGTGTGTGTGTTGCACACAAAACACCTGTTAGTTGCAGCACACACACACACAAACACAAACACACAGGCAGCTAGTATGCAAAAACTTGACCTTCTTCAACTGCTCCAGAAAGTAGGCTATGCAAGCAAGTGTGCCGAGCAAATTCCAACGAAACTGTCAATGCCACAGAACTGTGAAATACACACGCAAATTATAAACACAAATTATGAATTGTATCAAGTTGTTTTGCCCTCTAAAAGGCGCTTACAAAATTCTGTGCGATTTCCGAGAAAATCTTCTCGATTTCCACAAACCTTTTACCGTCTTTTACCTTCTGCATCGCATACTTTTCGGCATTGCCCAAATTTTGCGGCATTTATCTATTGTGCTGTGCTGTGTTGTGTGCTGTGGCTGCCAAATTCCAAATTTCCATGGAAATTCTGAAATGAAATTGGGAAATGGCATTTGGCGAAAGTTGGCAATATAAACATTCGGTTCTTGGGGTTTTGACTTGATATTTCAGCGGAAATTCGGCTGCAGAAGCGATTGCAATTATGCTTAGAGATTGCAGCCCAAATACCAAAGTTCAATTGTATCGAATTGTGGCTCTGCGCACTCTACGTACGTCATAAGTATGTGCGAGGGCTGCTCCAGCAGCTCTATTTACAACACAGTTTACAACAATACAAAAAGTTTCAACAGTCAAGTTAAATTTTGAAAATTTACCATGACAAAAATAAAGTATACAACCTGTTGGCCATCACTTGGTGCCTTGACTATTGATAGTCAGGATTATCGCACGCATTTCCAAAATTTGGCAGTTTCAATTGTATAAAGTTGTAGCTTTAAATGAGCAAATAATTTTGGATAGTATATGCACAAAATTATTTGGATTTTTGACAATATTTTGAAGTGAAAAATGTTTCTCACAAATTGCAGTTAATATTGTGTTTTGAAGAGTTTAAAGAAATTTGCAGTTAAAAGAAAAAAAAAAACAATGTTTCAAACATATTTTAGATATTATAACTATTGCAATTTGGCAATAAAAAAATAAGAAATGAATTATTTTATTTAAATTAAAGCAAATAAAAAATGCAAAGCAATTTTTCAAACATTTTCTAGACTGTGGAAATGTTGTAAATTTGGATTTAAAAATTAATTAATTAAAATTGTTAAAATGCAAACTTCAACAAAAATAGAAAATTCACAAAATTATAATGAATATAATTTAGTTGTAATGAAGTTTGCTGACTGCCCTCGAGCGAAGCCACAAATATGTATGCAGATAAATCAAAAGGAAGCTGCAAATGCTAAATGTCATTTGATACGTGACAATGCGGCACAGTTTCCACAGCATATTTTGAGGGTGCCGCCGAATTTAGCCAGCGTGAGTGTGTGTGTGTGTGTGTGTGTGTGTGTGTGTGTGTGTGTGTGTGTGTGTGTGCGTAGGCGTAATTAAAAGGTATGCACACTCAAGCGGCCAAAGGTCAAAGGTGCAATCGCTTCAAATTGTCTGTCTCCACTTGCTCGTTGATGATGTTTCCGCTTTTCCGATTTCACGATTTGCCGAATTTCCCGAGTTTCCGAATATGTTTCTCATGCCTGATTTTGCATTGCATTTTGGTTTGCAGGCCGATGCCAGTTTGGGCATGCACGAGCGTGAGTACATACAGGAGTCTCTGAGCTATGTGCTGCGCATCCAGGAAGTGCAGGAACGCATCAAGTTTGAGTTCGTCGAGATACTGCTGGCCTTCATATCCGGCTGGCTGGTCTTCTATCACACGGCCCACGAGCAGGCCGAGGATCATCGCGACTATCTGCAGGATCTGAGGCACAAGGTCCAAAAGGTAAACACAATTCAACCCAAAAAACTCTTCTTCATTTCTCACCTGCATTTCCTTTTTTGTTTAGACTCGCGAAAATTTCGAGGAGGCTCGCGAAAAGGTCACCGAACTGAAAACCAAGTACATGGAAAAGCGCACGGTAAATAATCTAAACTATTAATTAAATTTCTTTTTTTTATTCACTCTCCAATTTTCCACAGAAGTCCGAGGAGATTTTCACCAAACGCGGTTATCTGTTTTTGATGGAAAAGAGTAAGTTTCGGCTCTAAATGCATTTGTTTGCTTTTGCTGTTCTGTTATTTGTCATTTGTCATTTGTTTTCGTTGTTATTGTTAACAACGGCGAGGGTTTGACGACCAGTTTTGGCAAAGAGATGCACGCATTAATTATGCTAGAAATTTAATCAATTTAAAGACAATTAATATTTATTATTATGGAGCCACTTTGTTGCAATTAATTCTTGAAATTAAATCAAATTGATATGAGAATTGACATTGTCAAAATTGATTTATATTATTTATTGTGCATTAAATTTGTTGCAATTAGTTCCAAAAATTAAATTGAAATAATTAAAAATGAATATTGTTTACAATTCAGACACTTTGCTGCAATTATTCTAAGAATTAAATCGTTTTGAAATAGGAATTGAAATTGAATATTTTTTATTGTGGAGTCACTTTGTTGGATTTAATGCTATAGCTTAAATCGATTGATCTATAAATTTCAAATAATTATTTATTATCATCACTTGGCAATCGACATTTTTTATTAATTAAGCATTAATACTAATGTCATTGCTCTAACTTAAATCAGAGATCTAAATTTGCGCTCTTTGCCAAATCTTGAAGTTGAACGCCAGCCACGTAATGTTAATGTTAAAAATGTTTGTCTAAACAACACAATGCTTAACCTTAATCTAACGATAAATGTTCTGCTCTTTCCCTCCCCCCCAACCCCTTGCTGCGAACCACAAATTGAAACAAATCAAAAATAAACCCCGCCATCCCACGATATTCCCAACCAACTATTCGTCTATTCCAATTAATCTGCATCATTTCTAATCGATAATTAAATGTGACATTTTCCGCACTAACCCCTTGGCACAATCTTTGATGGGTCCTGCTCTTATATTGTGTGTATTTTTGTTTCTTCTTTTTATTTATCACTCTCTCCCCCCTCTCTCTCTCTCCATAAACCTATCTACCCAACCATCCAACAAAAAATAAAACCAAACCCCAACTGAACTGTGGGCTGATCTCTAATGTTTCACTGCCGTGTGCGCTTTTGGTGTCCAACTGCAAAACTGTGACTCTGCAACAACCAAAATCCAAAAACAAAAATCAAAAACCAAAAACCTACACTCCACAACACAACACTGAAACTCTGCCTGTGCAACTGCAACTGCCAAACAACAATGAAATTCTCTAGGTTCCCTTCTGAAAATCTCACTTCTAGAGCCTTTCAAAGCAACATGGACGAAATACTATTGCACATTCAAGAAACAGAAGCGCGAATTCACAATGCTGCAGTTCAATCAGATGAATCACAGCTTCACCCGGCCCGAGGCCCGTGAGGACGAGAAGTTGACACTGTTCTCGTGCCAGCGACGGGCCTCCGAGTTCGAGAAGCGTTTCTGCTTCGATCTGACCTTCAAGGAGAAGCCCGGCATTGTCTACACGTTCCAGGCGCTCAGCGAGAAGGATCATCGCTCCTGGCTCAGCGCCATGGACGGCACGGAGCCGGTAAGCCACCATCAATCAATCAGTCAATCACACATTTCATTCGAACTTTTTGTTTATAGACATATCTGGCGCCTGGCAAGATGAAGGCGAGCGAAGCCTATCAACTGGATGAGACCGGCTTCATGTTTGTGCGCCGTTGCATTCAGGTGCTCGAGGGTCGCGGCCTCGAGGACGAGGGCATTTACCGCAAGAGCGGCGTCGGCACCAAAATCAACAAGCTGCTCGCTCTGGGGATGGAGCGCAAGGAGACGGAGGATGTGTTCACCGACGACAAGTATCGGGATCTCATGGAGAGCAACACCATTGCCAGCGCCCTCAAAATGTATTTACGCAATCTGAACGAGCCGCTGATGACCTATCACTATCACAGCGGCTTCATCGAGGCAGCCAGTAAGTGTCAATCAATCAATCAATCAATCAGTCAATCAAAACCACTTGTGTTTATTTGTGTATTGTGTCTGTAGAAAAAGAGAGCCTCAATCAGCGGGTCAACGAGGTGCACAAGCTGGTCTACAAGCTGCCGCAGCCCAACTTTGAAATGCTGGACATGGTCATCAGGCATTTAACAGAGTAAGTCAATCAATCACTCGGTCATTCAGTCAATCAGCGGTACTAAAACTAATCACTTTGCAGAGTCTCGCGCAAGTACGAGAAGAACAAGATGTCTGTGTTCAATCTGGGCGTGGTGTTCGGGCCAACGCTGCTGCGTCCGCTGGAGGAGACGGTGGCCGCCATACTGGACATCAAGTTCAACAACATTGTCATCAACATACTCATCGAGAACTACGAGCGCATCTTCAAGAACGATCCCAGCAGCGCTGTCCAGGCATCGTCGCTGTCCCAGTCCGCGGTGGCCACCAGCGGCGCCAGTCTGCATCCCAGCAGCACCAGTCCGCCCACCCGCATGCCACGCGCCTCCCAGGTGGGCAAGGCCGCGTCCACGGGCGGCGGCAGCGTCGGTGGAGGCGGCGGCGGCGGCGGAGCACTCTCCTCTGCCAGCGGCGGCGGCGGCGGCAGCGTGGGACGCAGCTCGATGTACTCGCCGCAGCAGAAAGTGTATCGCGTGGTCACCAAATCCAACTACACGGAGCCCACCATGTCGTCCAGCTTGCAGAATATTCCAAATGGCATGATCTATGCCCACGGGCCGGCCAGTGCGAGCAGCAGCACGCCACCAGGCGGCGGCGGCGGCGGCGGTGCCGTCACCAGCAGCACTAACGGCGCACATGCCACAAACGGGGCACGATCCGCACAGCAGCAAATGGGCAGCATGAAGAATCTGCATGCCATGACCCAGAGCGACATCAGCGGACGACGCAGCGGGACAGACTCGTCGTCGGCTGCCGCTGCGGCCGCCGTCTATGGCATTCTAGGCGCTGGCGCTGGAGCCAACACAAACGGTGGTGGCGCCACACTGCAGGCGCATCATGCCACACCGGCGACGGCCAGCCAGCGGCATGTGGGCGCCGACTATCTGATGGCCACCGCCACACCGGTGGCCCAGTCCGCCTCGAGTAGTCACATCTATACGAACGCGGGCAGCAATCGGCTCAGCCTGAACAACGTCTCCCCGCCCACGGCTGCGATGCGCAAGGAACGCCTGCTGCAGAACTCGGGCAGCAGCAGCGCCATTGTCAGCGGTCCGCAGCAGCATCCGCCCGTGCAGCGCAGCCACTTTGGCTACGGCCAGGCGAAGCACTATTCGCCCGTCGCCGCCGCCTCCACATCCAGCTCCAATGAGAGCGTCTGCGACTCGTTGTCCTCCAACAATGGCTTGGGCGGCGGTGGCGGTGGCGGCAGCGTCGCTGCTGGTGGCAATGGTGCTAGCGGTGGCCACTTGACCGGCGGTGGCGGCGTTGGCGGCGGTGGCGGAGGCAATGCGAATGTGACGCGTCTGCTGAACGCGCGCAGCTCCATCGACTATCCGCCCATCACATCGCAAACGTCGTCGCTGTCGACGCTGCTGGGCTCCACGTGCGACGACATCGTGACGGCAACGGCGGCGCCATCGATGATCGGCGGCGCCGGCGGCATGGGCAGCCTCAGCGGCAGCGGCTCCACCAACGAGAGCGCCGACTATGCGCCAACCAAAATGCATCGCAATCGCGACATCATCCAAATCAAGCGCGATCTCTCCGCGGGCACAGCGTAAGTTTCAACTTATTTCCTAAATGATTGACTGCTTGAATGGGTTCATGATTAAAATCACTTAGTACTATATGTATTCATAACAAATTGATTGAACTATTGATTGAAAGACAGTGTGAGTGAATAATTAAATGTTTTGTTGTGATTTAACAAATGATTGATGGTTTGAACTAATAACAAATTAAGTGACTTTCAATTAAATTGAGTAAGTTTTAACATATTTACTGAATGATTGACTGCTTGAATGAGTTTATGATTAAAATCACTTAGTACTATATATATTCATAACAAAATGATTGAACTATTGAGTGTGAGTGATTGATTAAATGTTTAGTTGATTAGTTAAAATTTTACAAATGATTGATAGTATGAATTAATAACAAATTGAGTGTCTTTCAATTAAATTGAGTAAGTTTCAAAATATTTGCTGAATGAAATTAAATTTCTTGCAGGCGAGTGAGAACTTTATATGCGTGCATGGGCGAAAGCGAGGGCGAACTATCCTTTGAGCCAAATCAGATCATAACAAACGGTAAGTGATCGAACTGCATAGATTGCAGCTCCATTCAAACTGTGTCAACTAATCGAACTTTCTTGCTGTGTTGCAGTGCGCTTCTCACATGAGCCCGGCTGGCTGCAGGGGACGCTGAACGGGAAGACGGGTCTAATACCGGAGAATTACGTGGAGCATCTGAAGCCATACCACTAAATATTTTCCCTCTCTAACACACACACACACTCTCTGTAATATTCCCCGTAGCCGTTTCTTCCTGTCAGCGCGTCGTGTACTACTGTAAGCATTAGCCTAGGGCGCTACGTCTAGTTCCAAAATCGAAAGAGTTCGAACCAGAAGAAGAAGATGATGATGATGATGATGATGATGATGAAGTAGAAGAAACTGTGTAAAATTGTATAAAAGTGAAAAACTGAAAGCAAGCAAGAGAACGCAACAAAAAGAAAGCAAAAGTAACATAGCTAATACTTCAAAATAAGTATTTAGTTGTGCGATATGCAGATATATGATATATATGATATATGCATACATACATATATACATTTATATAAATATACATATATTATATTCTATTCTATTATTATATATTATATATTACATTTATAGCTAGCTAGTAAGCATTAATGTGAAGTGTTAAGTCTAAGCCATAAAAGCCACCAGTTTACTTTAGTATGTACTGCAACCACACAAGAACAACTACAACAAGAACGGCAACGTCAACAACAACAACAACTACAACTGTCGGAAGGAGCACCCTGTATCGGTGTGCAGCTTCCACTCTCACAACCACGCCCCCGCCCGCGCCCACGGCCCCCGCAAACAACTGTTTATTAGTTAGTTTCAAACTATACGGATTGAAGAAGAATTGTTAAACAAAATGAAGCAATGAAAGAAGGGAAGAAGAAGACGCACAGAGAAAATGGCGACATCGCGGAGAGAGATTAAAGTAAACAATATACATAACTATAAACTAATATATATGATATATATATAAATACACATATATATATATATATATATATATACTATATATTTACTTACTATACTTATACTATATATAAATACATGCTATATACATATATATACATGAAGAAAGAAGGAAAGAAAGAAAGGAACCCAAGTAAAACGGCAAAAGTTAATTAATTTATTGTTGTACGCTTGTATTTGTTGCTTAATTATAAACAAACAATTTTTTTTTTATTTGTATACCTTTTAAATGTATATAAAATTAATAATTAATGGAAATCAACAAACACACACACATATACACAATACACACACACATTGAATTGTACATTGATACACACACAGACACACACACACACACACACAGAGAGGAATGCTTTACGCTGCATTTTGAATACAACAAATAAATCCATTTTGTAAAGTAAACCTACAACAACAAACATAACAACAAACACAACAACAACACACACATTTACAATTTAAATGTAAATCAAAAACGCATATGCATTTACAATTTTTGTAAACAAATAAAACAACTAAATATGAGCGAGAAAAACAATTTTAAATTCAACATTTCAATTGGTCCAGTGCCGCAGCAACAGAATAAATACCATAAACTATCTTTTATATAGCGGAAATACACATAAATACAAACTATATATCAATTACCCATATTTACATATATACACATACATATAAAGAGTACATATACATATGTATGCATATCTGTACTTGAGTGTGTAAGCAGTACTCCTAGAGTCGTCCATTTATATGCAATCCACATACATTCCACTTGCTTGCCATCCACAACAACAACAACTACTACTACTATGTCTACTACTACTACAAGAACTGCAAGCATCTACATGTGTGTGTGTGTTCATGTGAACTTGCATAGAGTTAGCATATTTAAATGGAACCTTCCCAATGCACAGGTTAAAGCTACTATCGGAAGCTTCAAGCAAAACTAACCATATCAAAAGCACAACGACGGCCCGCAGCATTATGAAAACCCACCAAAAACAAATATATTAAAACAAAATAAAGCAAAATAGTAATATATACCAAAATACTACATACATATTTGAAAATTATATGTAAACCTGGCATTCCATTAAACATACACACCCACACAGACTATACACACACACATGCAAAGAGACACACACAGGATTATTTGACAAAAATATTTTTGTTAACATGTTGCCAAAAATGAATGAACAACCTGCAAAACAAATTAATAATAATAATAATGATATAATAAAACCGTATTTATAAAACTTGAATACAGCTGCATGACAAATGCAATTTAATTTTTTTTGTGGCGGGAAAAACATTAATGCTATTTAAATTTTGAATTTCGAAAAATACCAATAAAACACTTATGGTATTTTAGGTAATTTATACCAAAAAGTATTTATTTCTGACCCACGGTCTCATTGGGTTGAATTATTTTAGTACTTTAGTTACAAACTACTGTGTCATATGTTTGGCCTAAAAACACGTAAAACATCATTGCTCGCCAGCATTAATCGACGTTTTGTTTCAAAATTGCAACCTGTAGTGACAGCAGAAAAAGATGACTTGTATTCAGCGACAGCTGTTCCCAGACGAGTTGCCGCCATTCGCAGTGCACAGCTGTCTGGGCTGAAGGCAGCGTTGCCAGAAGTGGCCACATCATGGCATTAACTAAAACTATATTTGACAATATTTACGCATATTGTGGGTGTTATCAAATAAAGCAACACAATATTTGGCGTGCAAAATGGTTGTTGGCATTTGTTTGGCAAATTAATGGACATAACATTTGGCGCCAAAAATAAATTTCCCCGCACTTGGCAAACCTGTGGCTGGTGTGGCAACGCCGTGACTTCCCGCCTTTTTATCGGTAGAAAGAAACAATTGGGCGACACAATTAATTAATACGTCGCAGTGGCTGCCGTGCACGCTTCTTTCTCGCTGGTGAGACAACAACAAAAGTGTTTAGTGCAAATTAGCAAGAATTGGAATTGAAAAAAAAAACGCAGTTACGTGCAGAAATCAAGTGGAATCGAGCGCAAATTCAATGCGCCCGTTGCGCTGTGCACAAGTGAAAAGTTCAGTTGTCGTCGACGTTCCGTCTTCGTCGCTCTCGCCGCCGCCGTCACCGTCACCGTCATTGTTGTTGTTGTTGTTTTTGCTGCGGCTGCTGCAATCGCGCGCTCATTCGACGAGCTGCTGGTGCTGCTAAATCCGCGGCCGCGCCCGCTGCTGCCGCCGCCGCCGCCGCTGCTGTTGACAGCGGCAATCACAAAAAGAACGCGAAACATATTTGGTAGCCAAAAAGTAAAATAGTGAATACGTTGGTGGTGCTGCTTCTTCTTCGCCATCGTTGTTGTCGAGTAGCAAACGAGACAAACAGACGGACAGCGAGCCAGACACAATGAGCAACGATGTGCAGCAGGAGCAAGAGCTGGGCGCTGAGGTGGTGACGAGCGCCAGCAACTCGGTCGACGATGCCCTCGAGAGTATGCGCAGCAAGTTCGAGAATCTGTGCCGTGATCTCAACATGGATCGCCAGACCGAGGACGAGGCCTTCAAAATGCTCAACGAGGTGCTGCAGCATTATTCGCTGGAGGTAACACAAAGACACGTCTATATATACACAAATATGTGCGGTGATTAATTGAATACTTGGGTTGCAGGGCGAGATCTTGCACTGGTTCTGCTGCGCCCTCTTTGCGGCCTGCCGTCAGTCGACCACGCCCACGGTGGGCGGCCAGGACACCGTCGTCATGGGCAACTGTGTGCCGCTGAACAACTTGCTGCGCAGCTGCCAAATGAGGCAAGTACTCTCCGTCGCTCTCACTCTCTAGTCGTTTAGTTTGTCTGAACAAGTCTGAACTTTCTGCTTGCAGCATCTACGAGTTCAAGAAGAAGATCAAACTGTGGTGCGACATGGCCAATCTGCCGCAGGACTTCATCCAGCAGATCGTGGAGCTGGAGCGCAAATTCAGCATCACATTCACGCTCTACAAGAACTACAGAGTCATCTTCGAGCAGGTCTTTCTTTGTCCGCCCAACGAGAAGAAGCACTCGAAACACAGGTAGCAAGAAGCCCTCATTCATTCCCTCCACTTTCTATTTATAACTTAACACTTACAATTCCCTCGTTTTGTGCGGTAGTTTGAAGTGCTCGTATATCAAGCTGGATGACATCTGTTGGCGTCTGTTCCTGTGCGCCAAGAACCAGAAGCCGACAACGACGCTCGATTTGGTCACATCGTACAATCTGATGATGTGCTGCATTGATCTCATCTTCGCCAATGTGCTGGCCGAGAAACGGCACGATCTCATCAATCCCAGCTTCGAGGGGCTGCCTGCGAATTGGAATGCCGTCGACTTCGACGAATCCCAGGCACGCCAGCACTGCATACTCAAGTACTTCTGCGAGATGACCGACGAGGCCAAGGCCATGAAGGCCACCGTCTTCAGCAAGATCATGCACAGCTTCTTCCAGACCAACGTAACTAAAATACTCTATTTAAATGCACTTCTCCCGTTGAATACATGCTTTTTGCTGTCCCCTCAGACTGTGTTTGGCAAGAAGGAGACGCTGCTCGGTCTGGTGGCCAACGAGAACTTTGAGCGCAATCTCAAGTCGCTTAACTTCAGCTACGAGCAATACGTGCTGAGTGTGGGCGAGTTCGATGAGCGCATCCTGGCCGCCTATCCCATGGATGCGGGCGAGCACAGCAATCTGAATGAGCAGGCATTGCGTCCGCCCGTAACGCCGCTGACACGCAAACAGGACTTGCCCGCCCAGCCGGTGATGTCGGAGCAGAAGTTCGAGCCGGTCGCCAATGCCACCAACAATGTGAAAAAGCTGAGCGCCATCAGTCGCCTCACCGAACCGACTGACTTTGTCAAGTAAAACCGAAGAAGAGCGGAAGTTACGGCTGAACTTTAACTAATGCATGTCTGTCTGTCTGAATTTGCAGGAAAGCTGGCGAGGATGCCATCAACAAGATGCTGCACATTGTCAGCCAGAAGGAGCTGGCGTTTCTAGCCGCTTACCCGATGCGCAGCGAGGCCGAGAATCGCTTTCGGTTGGCCAAATCGATGTACTTCTATCTGATGGATCACATACTGCGCGCCGAGAGCAAGCATAAGCCACAGATTATGCACAAGATCTCACTGGACATCTTCAATGTCACATTGCTTGCGTGCTGTGTGGAACTGGTGCTCGAGGCCTACAACACCGAGGAGCTCAAGTTCCCCTGGATTCTGAACTGTTTCAGTATTAATGCCTTTGAATTTACCAAAATCATTGAGATTGTGGTGCGCCACGGCAGCCACGAGGGCTGGCTAACCCGCAGCCTGGTCAAGCATCTCAATTCGATTGAGGAGACGTGTCTGGAGCGTCTGGCGTGGCAACGCGCCTCCCCCGCCTGGGACAGCACCGCCACCCGCCCGCTGCCCACCTGCAACGAGGTGAACAAGGACAAGGCCGCCGGGCCGTTGCAGATCTTTCTGCGCAAGGTCTATCTGCTGGGCTGGCTGCGCATCTCGAAGCTCTGCCACGAGCTCAACTTGTGCGAGAAAAAGCCCGACAAGATCTGGACCATATTCGAGCATTCGATCACCCACAAGACTCACCTCATGCAGGATCGCCATCTCGACCAACTCATCATGTGTGCAATATATATTTATATTAGAGTAAGTACCCTCAAACATATATCATTATATAATCTGATCCCTCCCCCTGGAATATCATGCACTATCTTTCTGTCTATCCATCTATGGCGCTATCTCGCTCTCGCATTTAGTGTTGCTGTCTCGCTCATTGTCGTTTACACTGCTTGTCGCACTGCTTGCTCGGTGTCAAGGAAGACGAAACTGTTTTCTATAACACCCTTGAATTTTAGCTCCTTTTCAGCCTTGTCAATATTGCTATTTAAATGCTATATTTTTTTGCAGCAGCAAACTGTTTTAGGCAGCTATATCAGCCATATAAAGTCATCTCAAGTCTATGTTTGTTTATTAACTATTTTAATAATTTGCAACACCTTTAGCTGCAATGTTTGCCCAAGTTATTGACAACTTTTGCATTAATATTTACCTGAGGCAGTATTCTAGGTGTTATTGCACTTATTCTGTTAATTGAAAAGCGCAGCATTTTATTTACTTTTTGCACTTGCATTAACTTTTTTTTATATATATAAAGAAGAAAGGAAAGACACACATTTCAATCAGCGCTCAGTGATTCATTGCAGCACATTTCTTTTGCTGTTCACCTGTATTTTTTTCTTTTTTGTTTAGTTATGTTTTGTGATTGCTCAGCGATCTCGTCTGGAGATTTGTCGCTTGGTCATCGCAAAAGTTGACGTGACATGCAAAACTTCAATTTGCCAATTGTTTAATAGCAAACTTAACAACTAGTTGTACTTTTTGCAAACAGTAATCAGAGAGAGAAAGAAAACTTTGCGAGTCATTACTTATGCCTTGTTAAATTAGATTTATTGTCAACATTTTTGTTTTTTACTCTACACTATTTTATTACCTGTGGGCAATAATCTATTTAACTTGCAGTGCAGTAAAAAGTTGGGAAATTGTAACATTTTTGTAACTGTAATTAGTTTAATTATAAGTATCCGTTTCAGCAATTGGCAATGAATTAGAAAATATTTACATTTGTGTATAAACTGACATTATTTTCTTTATGTTTTGAGCTATAACCTAAAGCCAATTTACTTATCATAACAATAGTTAATGTGGGACAATTTTCAACTGACAAGCCTAGAGAAAATTATCTCAAAGTGTAATTTATATATTAAATAATTTGCAGAGAATTATTGTACATATGATCGTTAATGACGCCTTCATTTATTAATTTCAATTGCAGGTTACGAAAATGCAGGAGCCCAAATTCAGTGACATTATGCGCGCCTATCGCAATCAGCCGCAGGCGGTGAACAGTGTCTATCGCGAGGTGCTGATCCGCACCAGCGAGGGCGGCGAGCCCGAGTGGAAGGATATTATACACTTTTACAACTTTACGTATGTGCCCGAGATGACCAAGTTCTGCATCAAATATCTGGACGAGAAGGCAGACGTGAGTGGCAAATTGAAATGCAATTCAAGAAGAAGATTGTAATTGTAGTTTATTGATTGCTTTGTAGAATGTGAATCTGCTGCTGTCGCCGCATCCCATTGAGCGCACCGTGCAGCCGAAGAAGGTGACCAACAATCACTCGCTCTTTGTCACAAATATGCCGAAGAGCGAGAAGCAGCATTCGCCCGACGAGATGGTCTACATCATCAACTTCAGTCCAGCCAAGGTGAGTCGGTGCGATGATCCTTCGAGTATCTGGTAAATTAATCGACTTTTTACTTGTCTAGCAATTGGAGACTATGAACAAAATAGCAGCTACAGGCAAGCGCATGCTGTGCTTTGGCGACGACACCAATCTGGGGGTTGCTGAGCCCAAGCGAAGCTTGCGCGATCTCCAGTCACAACGTTGAATGCCTCAGCAGCAGCGACAACAACAACAAAACTAGACAAAATACATTACATACAAATTAGGCCAGAGGAAGGAGGAGGAAGTAAGCGAATCGGATCGGATCGGATCGGAAGCAATGGGGCTGGGGGAAAGCTCGAACTCGAGTGGGGTACGAGGGGCGGGCAATGATGATATACGATGAGCTAGTGCAATGAGACCTCGCACCTGGCTGCTGTGCAACGTCTGGCTGCATGTGGCACATGCAACGACGACGCGACGACGGCGGCACATGCAATCTTACTTTTTATTGGACAGCGGCGAGCGCTTACATTTTACTTATTGTTTAACTCTCTTTTGTTTTATTAGTATCCCTATATATTTTTTTTGTTTTGTAATAACTTTTAGTCTGCCATTTTAATTTTACTCGCAACTGCAACCACAACCACAACCACAACTAACAACAAGCTACAACAAACACGAAGTCGATGAACCCGTTCTGCAGTGCAACGCAACTTTTTTATACAAACATATACATATTTTTTAATTGCAACGCCATGCAAAATTGATTATACACGATTATACACATACTGCTGCAGATGTATATACATATGTACATACATACATATATGCATGTGTGTCTCGAAACCCTTTACTAATACCTAGCGTATAGCATAGATTTGAAAACACAACAACTTTTGCTGGTACAACAAACAAAACAAATCAAAACCAAGCCCTGAAAATGTAACCCATGTAAAATATGCGCAACTTTCACATGACAAATGCAATGGAAGTTGTTCGCCAAACAAATGTAACGACAACATCAAGCAAAACAACAGCATAAAACAAACAAAAACAATCAGCATAGTCGTAAGCCAGCAATAACAACAAACAACAAAACACTAACACCAACAATTAGAACAAGTAGTAGAGTTAACTATACAAATAGTTTACGCCTCTAATAAACAAAATTCTATAAACAATTTTAGCATAATCCAAGCTGTACATATTTTTAGAAATCAATTCGACATTTTAAAATTAAGTTTGAATTTGAATTTGAATTCGCGCCTTGGCCGTCAGCAGTGACTGAAAGCGAAGTAAAGAGAAAATAGACTCCCGCTCTTAAGATCCAAATGCGGGAGAAACTGCTCTCTCTTAAATGCAAGTCACTTTCTGTATTTCTGCCTGCTGCTGATTTCTGTTCGCCTGGTATTTCGCCTGCTACTCTGACAATTTCGGTTCGTTCTCAGCTGCCCCTAAAAGTATGCAACATTTTTGCATCGCTTCAAAAAGTGTAAGAAAGCGCAACGAAAATGGAAAATCCTTGATAACTCGAGAACGGAAAGGACGATCCGCATGTCCTTTGGCCAGCTGATAGCCCTTGTTGAGACGAGTTGATTGACACCGGTTTCACCAGGATCAGCAAGGATATGGCCGAGTTATGGCTTGTTTTCTCTAAACAAAAAAGTCCTTCTAACTCGGTTGCCTTAAGGATATTCGTCCTTTTGATTTCACCATCGTCCTTTACGCAACTAGGACTATCTACATGCCAAAGGACATCCCGATAGTCCTTCAAATGGCGGAGTTACGAAGGATTTTCGAAAATTTGGCCAATTTTGCATGCCTCCCCCTTGTAGAAATTTTCAGTACGTTTCCGAAGGAAATCTCTGAAAAGTATGCTACATTTTTGCATTTACCCCACAGAAAATTGAAGACAAAATTGAGTAATTGCATTTTCGTTTATTGTAATATAAAAATGTTAAATGTTAGTGACCAGCGTCACAATTAATGAGCGCTAGGAATGGTAGTTAACAAATAAAATAAATAAATTCTACAAATAGTACAGTGCCGCGACACGTCTCGTCTCTGTACTCTTGCTCATTCAATGTGTTCCAACTTGCATTTATTGCGATAGAATGAAGGCCATGGGCTGGTGAGGATTAGGATTAGTTGGCGGTTGGCGGTTAGCTCTCCAGCCGCAGAGCGGCAACGAGGAATGCAAGTGCGCTGCGCTGCTCGCCGCTCAGCGACTTCGCAGCGAACCGCTGCTCCAGCATCGAGGCGCAGTTGAACAGCGCCGTCGCCTGCTCGGGCAGGATGCGGTAGGCGACACGCCGCCAGGTGCCGCTGACCGCCTCCAGCTGGGACTCCATGGCCTGGCGGCAGGTCACCAGATCGTCGGGGCGAGCGCGCGCCAGCAGATGCGCCATGGCCAGGCAGAGCTGCTGCTGCAGGCCGTCGCGATGGTTGTACTCGACGAAGGTGTCCAGGGCGTTGGAGCGCTCGGTGGCCGCCACCAGGGCCGACCACATGGCGGCGTAGTGCTGGCCGAAGTCGGCGCGCTGCTCGATCTGCAGCAGCACGGCGGTGGCATTGATGCGCACCTTGAAGTTCGCGTGCTGCACAATCAGCTGGCCGAGCGTGGCGAAGAGCGAGCCGGCCAGGCTGCCGCTGGACGCGAACAGCGAGCGGTTGCGCACCAGGTTGCCCAGCGCGTAGCAGGCGTTCCACTTGACCTTGGCGCTGCCGGCGGCGCGCATGCAGTCGAGCAGGCGGCCCATGGCGCGCAGCATCAGCTCGTGCTCGGCGCTGGGCAGCAGGCGCAGCAGGTTGCCCAGCGCTCGCACCGCATTGGCGCGCACCTTGTCGTGGTCACCGCACGCGGCGACGCCAGCTTCGATCAGCCGCATCAGCAGCGACTGCGAGATGTGCTCCGACTGCTCCTCCTCCTCCTGTGACTCTGTCTCCTCCTCCGCCTCCTCCTCCATTTCGTGTGACTCCTTCTCTGCATTCTTGCGCTTCGCCTTCTCCGCCTCCATGCTGGGCGCCACGAGCGCATCGCTGATGTTGCCCAGCGCCCAGGCGGCCTTGATGCGCACCGCCAGCTGCTTGTCGCCAATGAGGCGCAGCGTCAGCTCCGCCGCATGCTCCACAAACACCAGATCCGCGCGCAGCGTCGGCTGCAGCACGTAGACGGCCAGGGCGCGCAACGCCGCCGCTCTGACCAACGGATCGGCGGCGTCGTCGCTGCTGCAGCCGAGCAGGAAGGCGAGCAGCGCATTGCGCTGTGGCTGCGGCAGCCGCTCGAAGCTGGAGACGCCCATGTTGGACAGTGCGTCGCAGAGGGCGCACTTGAGGGTCGCGCTGCTGGCGGCCATGTGGGCGGCATAGATGGACTGCAGCAGGCGCTGCCAGAAGACCAGATTCAGCTGCTGCTGCTGCTCCGACTCGGCCTCCGTCTGCCGTCCCAGCTGGTAGCCGACGGCGTCCAGGCAGCGGGCGCCGTAGAGACGCACGTCCAGCGAGGCGTCCGCTAGCGCGCTGCTCAGCACGGCGGAGAGACGGACGAGATGGTCGCGCAGCAGCGCAAAGTGCGTCGCCATCGCCAGGATGACCTGCAGGCACTCGAGGCGCAGCGGCGCCGCGCTGCCCGGACAGTCGAGGTAGCGCAGCACCAGACGCAGCAGCCACGAGTTGCGCGGGATGCGGGGCAGCGCGGTGGCCGGCTGCAGTTGCTCCTCCGTCTCCGCCTCAGTGTGTTCCTCCTCCTGCTCCTCGTCGGAGTCGCAGAGCTGCTCGAACTCCGGCACGGTCTGATGACGCAGCTGCTCCACGACGGCCTTGCGCTCGCTCAGCGGCAGGCCGACGGCGCAGGCGATCTCCTGGGTGAGCCGCGTGGTGGCCACCAGCATCTCCATGACGAGCAGCGCGGACACCTTGACGCTGGTGTCCATGTGCCGCGCCAGCTTCTTCACGTGCGGCACGAACTCGTAGACGAAGCCCATGTGCAGCTGGTCGAAGGGCGTCGCCTGCACCAGCACCGCCAGGCACTTGAGGCACTGCGTCAGCACGGGCGGCGCAAACTCGCGCTGCAGTATGCCCGTCAGCTGGCCGAAGGCGGCGAGCACGCTGCTCGCCAGGCTCAGGGCGAAGGGCGTGTAATTGCTGGGCGCCGTCGTCTCGTTCGCCTGGCTGAGGAACGGCTTGGAGCCGTAGAAGAGCTGCGCGGCCAGCTGCAGAGCTAGCGCCCGGCAACGCACGTTGCCATCGCTGGCGCCCAGCTGCAGCAGATGATCCCTGTGGCCACCGGCCGCGGCGGCGGCGTCATCGCTGGGAAACAGCGCATGCCAGTAGCCGTAGAGCAGGCGACGTGGCAGTTGCTTGGTGACCGCGCCCAGCAGCTGCAGCGCCGCCAGACGCAGCTTCACCTGCCCCTGGCGCTGCTGCTTCTGGCCCGGCTGCGCAGCGCCGCCATCCGAAGTGGAGTCCCCATTGCTCTGCTGCTGTTGCTGCTGCTGCAGCAGCTGCTGCAGTCGCTCCTCCTGCCCGCCAGGGCATCCAGCGGGCTGCACGGCGGCAGCGGCGGTCTCCTGTCGCTGCTTGGTCAGCGAGCGCATCTTGCGCGCCTTGACGCGTCGTCCGGCGGCAGTGGCGTTGCTTGGCTGCTGCTCCTCCCCCTCCTGGCCAAAGGCAGCCATCGATTGCTGTGCGGGCTGCACGCGCTGCGGCAGCTGCAGCGGCGGCGACGCCTCCTCGCGACTGTGCCGCATGTAGCTCAGGGCGAGGCCGAGCAACTCCGGCGCCTGCTGCTGCACAAAGTCTGCGCTCAGGGCGGCGATCTTCTGCAGCACCAGCAGCGACTGCGTCACCAGCAGCAGCTGCTGCTCCTCCTCCTCCTCCTGCTTCTGTCCCGTCCAGCTGCCCGCGTAGTGGGCGTGCAGCAGGCTGACGCCCAGCTGGCTGCACAGCTGCAGCTCCTCCGGCGTCGGCGGCAGTTGCGACTCCTCGCTGAGGGCGCCCAGCACGGCGTCTCGGCAGAGCAGCAGCAGCAGCGCAGCCTCCGAGCTGCCGGGCAGCGCTATGCCGGCCACTTGCGGCAGGCGTTCACGTGCTGCAGCCGCGGGCAGCGACTGCAGCAGCGGCAGCAGGCAGCGCAGCGTGTCCAGGTTGTGTTGTTGTTGTTGCTGCAGCCAGTCGAGCAGCGGCTGCGTCTCGCCTAGCAGCTGGCGGCGGCTGAGCAGCAGCTCGTGCAGCCACTGCAGCCAAGGCTGCGCTGACTCATCGCCGGGACTCGACGCCGCCACCTCCGTTAGCAGCTGCGTCAGCTGCGCTGCTCGTTGGGCTCCGACGCCGCCGTCGCTGCCGCCATATGGCGTCTGGGTGTCGACGTCCCGCAGGAACTGCAGCTGGCGTTCGAGTTGCACTTTATCCGCGGCTCGGGCGCTGCGCAAGTGTGTGTTTATGGTGAGCAATAGCGCCTCATAGGCTCGCCGCTCCTTGTCCATTAAGTAAATGAGTTGCAAAATAAAACTACTTGTCGCTTGTGCTGATTAACCGGCCATTGGCGATGGCACACTGCCGATAGCACTATCGATTGTACTGTCACACTGTTATCAGTTCGATAACAGTATTTAATTAAACGAAATTAACAAAGAATTATTAATTTTACACAACAGTTTACACATTAACTGCTGCAATTTAATTGTGTGCCAGTATTTAATTGCTACTGTTTACAACTATCGCACTATCGCATGGCGTTAACAGCAGCGCCTGTTTAACAGCGTTTCACAACACTGATCACATCTCTGCTATTTCCGGATGGGATGTGGCGCCACTTTCAAACTCAACTGGAACTACTTGTATCGTAGGAATATGGAGTTTCTTTATTAAGTTTGCAACAAAACGTTTAGTAAAACTAGGTTTGTATATATATTAAGATAGTTGGTAAAAATTAATAGATCTGTTTACACGGTATATATTGTATACTTTGTATAGATGTTGGGGTATAACTTCATTTAAAGGAGCCGCCGAAGCCCGACATTATCTGTACTTCTAGAGGCAAATTAATACAATCAATAATATCATCAGTCCAATAATTAAGTAATATATATTTTTCGCAAAATTGTAGACAAATGCCGGGCCCCGTCAACTAGTAGGATGTCAATTAAATATTCATCCATATAACCATGTCAAATATATATGTATGTATGTATGTATATAGAGAAATATTAGATCTTTTCATAGGCTTATATGTGTATTGTATGAGTTCTGCTCAGCACAAGTTCATTGTATAATCATCCATCCATATCGAAATTACGCGAAGCAGCCGTCCAATAATATTGTATACAAATGAAGGGTGTTTTTTTTTTTGTTTTTTGTTTTATGTTTTCAATCACGAACCAATGCAATTTGTTAGATCGTATATCATTCATAATCATATTCATCGTCGTTATCATCTTCATTATTGGGCCTGCATAATTAATCCCTGAGCAATTGCACAATTAGTAAAGTAACAGCTTGCGTCGAATATTGGTTCGTGATTACTACAATTGTTACTCGTATGTCTATAACTAGGTGTATATATAATGTTCATTTAGGCGGGCTCTAGTGTTTTGAAAGGCGTCGAATTGTATCCTCATCATTCTCGGTTTTCACGCTTCTACTCGGTCGTTTCTCGTTTGTACAATTTTCGAAAGTCTTAGGAAAAACACATGGCCAAACGTGAGCATGTCATAAGTATTGTAAAACTATTATTACTATTAAGTAAACTATGGTAGTATACAAATATATATATATATATTCTATATAATTATACGGGCTGCTTTTGGACCAGCTTTCGGGCTAACTATATCCATACACCATATACCATAGACCATATACCGAACACAAGTATATGAGCTGAGAATTAATGTTTTCCTATTTGTTTTTGCATCTTTGGCAAGACCGCAGATATTGATCACAAGAAACGTTGATGTCAATAAAAAATTGCTGTTACTGCTACCCTTAGCTTACACTAACGAATTGTCCTAATTAACTAGCAAATATGATTACAACTAGATGGTAGATAAATCCGTTTTTCAATAACTCAAGCAACATATACAATATACAATATACAATATGCAATATACAATACAATATATGCGGTACATATACAAATAAATTCGATAAATTAAATACGCTACGTTCTACTTGCATTTGTTCTTTACAAAATTTGGCTAATCTTGGAGTAGTGGTGACCTCTCATCGTCGTCGTCGTCGTCGTCGTCGTCGTCGTCATCGTCATCGTCGTCGTTGTGGGTGGTAAGGAAGGAATAGAATGCTGACATTCGCTGGCTGACTCGAAATATGCTCTAAAATCAATAACCATTGGGCGGGGTAATTTGTTTTGGGTGGTGGTGGGTTTTCAACCGTAGTTAAGTACACAAAAAACATTAAAAAAAAAACACACACACACACAAAAGGAAAAGGAAAAGAAAAACACAAGACCGGATATTGGTGCCGAGTCTGAGTTCCGCGTCACGACGAGCTCACTGAGACTAGTTGGTGTAATTGGTGTTGGCATTGGCGTTTGCGTTGGCGTTGGCGTCACTGGGATAGAGGTTAACGAGAATCGCATAGTAATGGCAGCCGGCGGCGAGCACCACGAACAGATGCCAAATGGCATGGGCCATGGGAATGAGGCCGTCGGACTTGAAGAACACAATGCCCAGAATGTAGAAGAGGCCGCCGTACTTCAGCTGGATCATGCCATTGAAATCGTGTCCGGTGAACATCACCACAAGCGCCGGTCCCAGTCCCATTACTATATAAAAGAACGTCTCCAGGCACTTGTAGCGCTCATGATAAAGCTGCAGAATGCGATCGCGTTGAACATGGTCGAACATGGGGAATGATGGCAATACAATATTTACCTGCTGATAGGCGATGCCGATGGCGGCCATCAGCCAGATGATCCACTCCATGCAGAAGAGGATGGCCGAGTGGTTCGTGTTCTCCAGCGTCAGCCAGGGGAAGTACGAGCCGGCAATGAAGACATAGATCATGGCGCGATCGCAGCGATGCAGCACGTTCTTCAGGCCCTGGTAAGTGTGCCAGCCAAAAGCCGGCCAAGTCTTGTACTGCTTGGGCGGTCTACCAAAACATAATGTGAATTAAAGAAATGCGAATCTAATAAATGATACAACTCACTTGTGCTCGGCACAGTAGCAGGAGCAGTGGAAGAACGTGGAGACGGTGAAGAGCATGCAGAGCGCAGTGCCGTAAACCCAGGACACCAGATACTGGCTGGCACTGTTGGAGCGCTCGAAGAGCTTGATCACCGCGAACACGGCGGGCACGATCCAAATGCCGTGCGTGATCACATTCGCCAGCTGCTCGATCTATCAACGAGAAGCGAAAGCGAGGAAGAGAGGGAGATAAGTGTTAGTCTCTAACTCTAATAAGTTATAATAAATGACATCAATAGGTAATAATGTTTGTGTGAGTTTTGATTTGTGACGCAGTTTCGTTTTGAATCGAACTTATCTTGTGAAGAAGGACTTTACTCCCCAGACTGAGTGTTGATTAAAACCCTAGAAGCCTTCTCTTAGCTTGTGAGTTTCCTGTCCATGGATCGTCTGACTGTTTTCTCATAAGACATCTTAAAGATGTTGCCTCAATAGCATCGTAACCAAGGCTGTGGGTCTTTTAGAGTATTTGGTTACTTTCCAGGGATTATGCTCCATCGTCTGCTATCTACTTTGAATAACTGATCCTTTAGAACACAAAGATGTGGAAGACTATGTCGCCTAATGCATTTTCTCAGTAAGAGTTTCTTCTGCTTTTTCACCAATCTTACCATTTTAAAATATAACAAATAATAATAATACAGTAATGTCGATATCTCATGTCGGGTATCTCACAGTCGAGCACTCTCGTCTGTAGCTTCCTTACTTGATAGTTTAAGCGCTGTGACAACGATCGTTAACTACTTTTGCGAAGCCGATAAATGGCGAAGCTCAACAGTTTGTGTTTTAATTAATTTTTGCTAAGACGATAAGTGACGCCATTTAACAGCTGTTTAACTATTAACTATATTTCATACAAAACTAAAAATGCAACATTTAGCTACAAATTGTTCATTCAAAACAACAAATCGATGCCTTAAGCCGAAATGTGTTTCTATGAGCAATGCGTGTAAGTTTCAACTTGCAATTTGATCCATTTGTTTAGAGCTAGTTTGTGAATAATATTGTTAGATATTAGAGCTAACTTGTGATTGATATTATGTATATGATAGCGTATGGAACTCACCTCCGTCGGCTGATAGGCACAGCCTGGCTTGGCCTTGGCGTTCTTCCACTGGATGTTGCGCAGCTGGTGCTTGAGCTTGATGTTCGACTGAATAATGGAGGTCCAGACATGCCGGAAGAGGTGATCCAGGAACGAGTAGCGATTCTGTATGTCCTGCACCAAGGTGTTCATCGTATCAGCTGCTCTCTTCGGCTGCTGGCGGCCCCCGCTCAAGCGAAACTGTTCGAAGGGAATCAAGTTGGCAATACGAATCAATCGATTCGAGTGACTGCCTCAGTAAACAAGCAACGAGCAGTTGGCTACCTAGTGAACCGTTGAACTCGTACTCGAACTCGTTCGCTGCCCATTTATGATGACCAACAAAAAACACATATTCAACATCGTTTATGGGACCTGCTGTATTTTTATCACTTGATTACTTTGATTGGCCGCCTTATCAGCTATCAGCCCCCGTCGAATGCCGAGCGCGCTGTCAATGCGAATCCGAATCCGGATTAGTTTAGACATTGGATTGCGTATACGCCGTGTTTGCGCTCCGTGCTCCGTGTTTTTAGTCAGTCTCGTCGGCCTAATCTAGGCACTTAATTGATTTGTTTACAAGTGCCATGCATAGTATATACTATCTAAATCATATGGTCGATCAGTTATTTTGGCTAGCTGCCAATTTGGCAAGCGAATTCAAAGAAACTTTGTTGCGAAATTCTTTCATAATCTCAGCGTTTAGTGCAACTATTAACTGCTTGTCGAGTTTTAACTACGCGTGCAAGCAGTGCAAGCTATGCAAAGCAGTGCATCGCAAGCAGTCGCAGCACTGCAGCATCTCTCTGCTTTGAGCACACCCTGCTTTCAGTTGTATGCATCACAGGGTATTTTTTGGCCACTCAGCTAATTCGTTAACCCCACTTTGCTTCAATATTTGCATAAATCGCCATTCAATCGTTCAATGACTGTCTACTTCCAGTCGCTCCCTCCCCCTTCACCGCACACCGCACATTCTGCTTAACATAACAGCAATTTTGATATGCATTCCACACACACACACGCACGCACACATACTTGCACAGGCATGCTTGGCATGCAATCAACATTGTTGTGGCTGTCTTCGCTTATCAAGCCAACTAGAGAGACTTAATAAGCGCACAAAGTCCAATCGCATCGCAGCGAAATGCCCGCAAGCCATGTATCGAGACGACAGATTAAATGCATACACGAACACGAACACACGCACACACAAACACACACGAACACTCACACTCACACTCACACTAAGGCGCCGCTTGGTCCAAGGTCAGTCGCTTGTCGATGACAGTGGCCTCCCAGTTCGAATAGTGTTAGACAACAGCAACAACTCTAAGCATGGGCATCACTGGTCACTCTCTCCCCCCCCCCCCCCCCCCCTCTCGCTCACTCTCTCTCACGGTCTTTGTGTGTACACTTGTAACAGGCTGTTAATTCAGAGCTGCTGTTTATGAATTATGCATGCACATAACAGACATCTGTGTGTGTGTACACTTGTAATGCCAGTGTTTGCCTATTGACCGGCTGCGCCTGCCTGCCTGCCTGCCAGCCAGGCTGACTGTCTAGCTGACATCTGCCACCCACCCCAATTGGAATTCATTTCTTTAACAAGCATGCTAATCTCTATATAAATAGACAGCGCACAGTGGGCGCATTTACATTACGTTGCGCTATTGTTGTTGTTGCCGAGACGAGACGGTACGAGACGACGTTAAGAGCGTCACCATTGTTTACATGACAACGCTTGATGATATAGCTCTTAATTCAATTTGCTTAGCGGCGTCCGCAATATTTGTTATGTATTTACACACCCACACACACACACACACACACACTCACACACACGCGTATCGAGTTACACCCACACACGCACACTACAACGCTTCCTTCCGCATTTTACACTCGGTTATAACAACAATCATCATTTGGGAAGCGCGCGCAATTATAATCGGAGTTACAAGTTGAATTCACTGAGCTTACTGTGTGTGTGTGCGAAACTATGGACAGCGCTGTTTGTGGAGCCCTCAGAGCTCGCTACTCTTTATGCTGCGACTGCCGTTCTTGCTTGCGTTTTGTTGACCGTAAATACATTTATGCTTTTATGCTCTTTCTTCTTCGACGCGATTAAAAGCGGCTATCGATGGCAGCTCAGCACTTCGATAACGATTTAATCACTGCTAATATCAACTGTCAATTAACATTACAGCTCAACATCTGTAATTACATTTGCGATAGTTCAACTATCGCACAGCTGCGCAACAATTTGCGACGTCATATGAAATGTACTTAAGTTTTATTGAAAACAAATTTCTTTCGAATTTATTGAATTTTAATAGGATAACAAGCATTTTCCTGCACCTGAGCGCGCAATACTTGTGCAGCTCAAATGTTAACAGTTTTCGAAAATTCCCATACTGATTTCCCAAAAAGGGAAATGTTAAGTATTCACTGTAGGGCTGCTGTTAGCATTAACATTTCCCTGTTGCCCGATTACAGTTTGTATCGATAGCTAAGCGACGCGTTCTTGCAGTGTTGATAAGTCCCAGTTCTAAGAAACGCGCGATATTTAAACACAGGTTTATACGAAAAATCATTTATTGAGTAAATTTCTTTTCGATTTTATTTTCTTTTTTTTCACATGTTCACAAAAATTGTAGTTGGGTTTTTTTTTTAGTTTTTTTTTTGGTTTTTTTAACATCTTGTAGCTGCGTTTTTTGTTACTAGCAGATGTTGGGTTAATCAATTTTGAATTATGCACGAGTATTTTTCTCTTGTTGCATTGTAATGTAGTGTGTAAGCGTGTTGAATTGTTTGTGTTCTTTATCTTTTCATTTTTGTATTGTATTGTTGATGTTTTTTGTTAGTTTTTCACATTTTGCGCTAGCGTTTAACATTCAATTACACCGAAAAGGAGAAAATGTAGCATACATAAGTTACCATTATAGGACTGACTGACCTTTTATTTTGAATATGCATTTTTTGTATTGTTTGTATAGGTGCAGGTCTTGCAAATAAATGATTAAATTTCTTGGGTTTGTGAATATTTGATTTGATTTTTTTTTATCGTTTTATGTTTTTTTTTTCATTAAATTCTTAGTTTGCTTTGAATCTAAACTATGACACAACTGACACCGAGAAAGCTTCCATACGGATTTTAATTTAATTTCTTTGCTTATTTTTTTAGTAATTCTTTTTTTTTTGGGTTTTTATTTCATATTTATTGGCAGAAAGTACAAAACATACACTGAGTTGGTTGATATAGTATGTAGTAGTAGTAGGTATGTATGTATAGGAATATGCATGTATGTATGTAGTATGTGTGTTTGTTTGTATGTATGGAGGAGTGTCCATAAGATCTGATTCTGAATTTGCATCTGAAACTGGATCTGCGTTTTTTTGTTCACGTTCACAATTAAAACAATTATATATGTATTTAAATATGACATTTTACTTAAAGTTTTCTTTTCGATTTTTGTATTTTGTATTTTTTTTTTCATTTTTTTATTTCTCATTTGATTCTTTGTATAGGAAACAACAAAAATGGACGCAAAATTATTGTTATTTGTTAGTTAATATATGTATGTATGTATGTATGTAGTATGTATGTATGTTTAAATATTTTTTGCTTTAGTTTTTTAGTTCGCCTTTGGTTTTTTTCGTTTATTTAACTATATAGGAATATGCAAAACGTACACTTAATATAATTAGTATTGTTACTAGTATATAAATGCAGCTCTAAAACTGGTTTTATGCCATCTTTGACTTCAATTCGATTTTCTTTGGTTTTTCCATTAGTTCTTTTCATTCATTATCGTCTGACTGTCGCCCATTCAAATACATTTAATAACATTTCTATAGAAATATTCAAAGCTGAGGTAGTTAATTCATTTAAATTTTTTTTTTATTTTCTTTTCTTTTAGTTAGTATGTATCGTATATAGTATGTATGTATGTCTATATAAATGTACTCGTACTTACACGCATTTTTCTTTAAGTGTACTTGATTCTAGTGTCTTTTGTTTCATCTATGTGTGGTTTTATTTTACTCTTTGCTGCTTTAACACATCTGCATACATCAATTTGATTTGAATTTTTGGGCTCGTGGGATAGTTAAGATCCTATACTACACACATGTATGTATATATATGTATATAGTATAGGCGATACATACATCATCATGCAACACTGGGGAAAAGCACATTTTGGCCTTTTACATTATTTTTTTTTTAAACACGTTGGCATCATTAGGAGGTTTGATTGCTTTTTAGTGCCGCAACCGAAGCGAAATGGATTGTAACGAAATAAAACTCACTGAACGGCTGAACCACAAACCAAAACGATATGGGGGAAAAACAAAAATAAAAAAAAAGAAATCAATACCAATTCAAATAATAAGAACAACGAATTTGTTTTTTGTTTTGTTTTGTTTTTTTTTTTTGGTTTTTTTAATAAAATTTTACTGTTTTTTTTGTATGTTTATAATATTTATAGATATTTAGCGCTGTAATGTAGATACAATGTACAATGTAGAGGACATTTTGATCGTCCATTCCACATTCGCATGTAGATTATCATTTATGTAGATTAATTAGTGAACTTAACATTTACATGTAGACGACGACGACGAAAAAAAAACGTTAAACTACAGAATAGGTACTTTAAAAATAATTAAAGTAAATAAAAATATATTGTGTTACTCGCATTATTATTATTATAATTATCGATATTATTATGTTTTGTGTGGTTTCTATTATGCAACTTCTTTTCTGTCATTATCATATTAAATAATATATATTTCTCTTTTCAATATGTAATTTATAATTATTTTCTTGTGATTTCCTACGTTGCTCGCCATTTAAAATGCTATGTGGTGTATGTGTGCGTGTGTGTGTGTGTGTGTGTTCGAGGTGTGTTTAATTGAGGGGTTGTGATGGGGGGGGGGGGGGGGGTGAACGGGTCCAGTAAACGATTTTAATTATATACTACTATCACACAGGCAAACCGTTTACTAGATGGGGTTTTTTTGCTTGTGGTTTCTCTTCACGTCGTTCTTTTCAAAGGTGTTGTTTGGGGTGGAGGGGGTGCAATGGGGGTGTGGAATGGGGGTGCATCGAAATGGCGTTGGCATCAAATGAACTTTGCAATTTCAGGAATCAAACCAATTAAAATATTGAAATATTTATGCGTATATAGTAAATAAGGGTTATCGAATCATTAACATATCGTATATGGGGCGTGTGTGTGTGTGTGTATGAATGAATGTATTTTTTTTTGTATTTTATTTTTTTGGGATTTCTTCAAATGCAATAAACATAACGGTAACTAAATATATGTTGTAGCTCAGTCTCCAGTTGATTACCGTATGAATTTATTACAATTAAAAAAAAATATGTATAAATGTTTATATACGTATGTAATATTAATAATTATTAATTTAAATACAGTATTATGTTGTTTTCAATGAAAAAGAAAAAATTAAAAAAGAAATGCAAAATATACATACAAAAAATATGAGGGCAAAAACTGTTTTTTTTTTGTTTCAACTTTTTGTTTTTTGTTTGGCGGAAACATATGGAGTGTTTCAATTCCATTTCGTTTCGTTGCACACGGTCTTACTATTATTTTGAATCTCTCGCATCGTATCATAATATATTCGTATTTGTTTAGCCAGTTGTTTATGCTCATTTTTGTTGTTTTAATTTGCTGAAGTTGGATTTTGTTGCAATACACATACATGTACTTATTTTGGAGGCATGCGAGAGTGTATGTGTGTGTGGGTGTGAGTGTGTGTGTGTGTGTGTTTAATATAATCGCATATTTGCATGTTTTGTATGTTGTATGGGCTTTTTTGCTTGCTTTTGATTTTTTTTTATCATTTTTTTTTTGTAATTTTCTTTTTAGTACATGTAAACTCTTAGGGCTGACAATATAGATTTCAGTTATCTGGTTTTTCGTATTCTTTTCATTTTGTTTTTGTATGCGCTTAAATGCTAAAAATATATATGTATGTATATTTAATTCATTCCATTTGAATAGTTTTCTCATTGTTGTTGTTTGTTTGTTTGTTGTAGTTGTAATTGTAATTGTTATTGTTTTGTTTTGTTTCGTTTATTGTGTTGTTGCTTGGACAACAGTTTCTTTTTCGTGACATGCATGTTCCATGCCATGTGTTTCATGTTTCAATTTCATTTTAGTACAGTTGTGTCGTATCCGAGGAGTTTTTTTTGCTTAACTGTTGTTCTGTCGATTTGGTTCGGTTCTTTTCTGCTTAGGTTAACTGATCTGATCTATTCTGTTCTAATCTGTTGCTCTATAACATTGACCTATATCTTTCTATGTCCGGTTATATATATATATTTTTTCTTTGTTTTTATTTCATTTCCATTTCATTCCATTTGATGTGCTGCTGCTGTTTCTGCTTCTGCTTCTGCTGAACTGACTTGATTGTTTGCGTCCAAATTTTCTTCATATTTAAAAAAAAAAAAAAATTAAAAACTGAACCCCCATTTATTTTATATTCATATAATTATTATATTTTCTTCTTGACTTTTTACTTGCGTTTTCTTAACTTTCCGGCGCGCTGATTAGAGTTTTTTCTTTTGAATACCTTTTGTTGTAACATCGTTATTCATGTATTTTTTCACTTCTTTTCTTTTTGGTATTAAGTGAGGTTCTGGGCTATTTTCTCTGCTGATTTCGGCTCGGCTCTTCCAACTTGCTCGGCGTGTCGTTAAACCTACGTTTAAATCGCTTTATATCGTTATCATTATTGTGATCATCGTTAACTATCGCTAACCATCGTATAAAAAGTGTTTCAACTGTTTTCTGTTTCATTCCCCAACTTTCACACTCGCCTAACAATTGAACAATTCAAAACAATTTCATTTGTTTCGCCTTCTTTTCTTTGTATTTTTAAGAAAATCCCTAAATTCTTTATTTTTTCTCACTTTATATAATCGAAGACACAAAAAAACCGAAAACAAAAAAAATAAATATTGATTTGTACTCACGATGTTTGTACCGCTAAAAACGTTATGTAAATATGTAAATATATGTATATAAAAAAATATGCCCTTTTAAAAAGTTCTTCCCTCCCTTAACTCTCTGCCTTTCTGCAACTTTTCTTCATCCTTTCGCCTTTCTCTTATAATTTTCGCATTTATCATATTTTTTCATTTAAAAATTTCTTTGTTTTCAATCGATTATTTTTATCTTTCAAAGAGTACAAATTTCATTTTTTTTTTTTATAGGTTTACGTTAAGAAATTATATGAAAATAAATGTATATATACATATATATATATATATCGATATATATATATATATATAAAATAAATTAAATAGTAATTTGTAATAGCAAAGTAATTTGTTGTTGTTGTTGTTGTTGTGGTGGTAGTTGTTGTTGTTCTAGTTGTTTTTGCTGTCAAATCAAATGTCAAAGTACTTTGAAGTCTGGTGTGTTTGTGTGTGTGTGTGTTTGAGTGTGTGTGTGTATGTATATCCAAAGCATTTTTATAAAATAAAAATAATAATTTTTTTTTAATTTTTGTCATTTTTTTGTTTTGTTTTTGTTTTGTTTTGTTTTAGTAATAGTTTAAATAGTTGTTAAATTTTAAAACGAGTTTATCACACCTTAAACGTTATCAGTACTTGGCACAACTTACAACACAAAAAAGTACTTTTAGAAAAATTAAATTTTAACTTTGCTTCCTCGCTTCTCTCACTTTCGTTCCTTGCTTCTTCTTGCTGTCCTTCATTCCTTGTTTGTGTGCGAAATCAAAAACCCGATCGTCCACTGTCGTTGTCTCTGTCTGTGTGTGGGTGTGTCTAAATGTGTGTGTGCGTGTGAGTGTGTGTGTGTAGTTCAAATAATGGCCAACAAAATACATAGATATAGAAGTATGGTAAATGATAGAAGAATGCAATTTGAATCAAGTTCAGAATTGATTAGCCAACACCCTGCCATGTTCCTGAGCTATCGATAGTTGCCAACCTCTTCTGATCGTTGCCCTCTTCTCGTTCCCTCAACCTCAAGTTAAAATTTAATTTTCTTCTACCCCTTTTTTTATCCACATTTGCTGGTCCGACTTCCTTCTTTCTTCTTCTTCATATCTGTCGCTTCGCCGTTTTAAATAACGATATAAGAATATACAAGAATCTTAACTTTAAAAAAAAAAAAATCTTTCTCATTTTATTCGTATTGGGCCAATGATGAAGAGATTTTAGTGCCAGCAGCTCTCGATAAAGAACTGCTAGCATTATATATAGAGATTGACCAAGACAGACTGAAGACAACAAATCTGAAAATGTTCGAAGGATCGAGACTTTTTTATTCACCAAAGCAGATGATCTTACGTACTTTGAGCAATTAAAAAATAATTAAAAAAAAAAAAAAAAAAAGAATGGCCAATCCCCTTGACGCCCGAAATGCGATGAAAAAAGATGAGAGAGTTCATCAAACTTCTAGCTCACGGACATTCGGACATGCTGATAATGATACACTTCACTCTTTGTAGTAGACCAACGAAGAACAATCACAAAGACAATCTTTGAAACATATCTTCCATATTATTATATCATAATTACTCAATCACACGCATCGCCAGAGATCTGCTCTCTGGGATTAGTATAATCTTATACTTATATATAATCAACATAAAATAGCCTCTAAATACTAAAAAATAATTTCTTTGCTGCTCTCTCGTTCTACCTCGCTATCGCTATCTCTATCTCTCGCTGTCGTTTTCAACGCGCACGCTCTTCACTCACTGTGGTCTCGTTTCTCGTTTCTCTTTTTCTTGTTTCCATTCTGTCTTCATCTTCGTTTATAATTATTATTTATGTATAATATATATTCCTTAATAGTTTGTTTTGGTAAACCCCCCTTAAACAGAGCAATTTAGTTAGTTAACTCAACCACGCTGCTCCTCGCTCTCTCTTTCGCTCTCGCTCTCTCTCACTCTTTTCTTGCCTTCTCCATTTATACTTTCTCTTGCTTCAGCATTTGGAATTTTATGCAAAATAAAAACAATGCAAGTTCAAAAACATTGCCAATGTTTTTGCTAGTTTACATTTTTGGAATTTTTTATAAAAATTCGTTTTACTTTTTTTTTGTTTTGTTTGTTTGTGTCGATTTCATTTAGTTTTTCTTTTTGTTTGGATTTTTTGTTTTTTCGTATATATATATAAATAAAATGCTTAGGCATCGTCACCAAGAAGCATGCATCCATATCATCGTATCATCATCATCATCGTATAGTATAGGTCATTTAATAGGTCTGTCTATATAGTATATATATATAAGGTATATGCTCTTTGTATTGACAACTTTGGACATTTGTTCTTCACCTTCTGCGACAAATCATTAAAAATTATATTCATATATAGTATATATATACTCATATATATGTATATAGTATATGTATGCATTTATGGTTAGGAAAAAAAACATCGTTTATCATATGATTATAACAAAAACAAGTTACGCTCTTTGCATTTCCAACATACACGCATACACATATATCATATATTAATATCGTATATACACATATATATGCCTATGTACTATACACCTGCCTTATATGTACATGTAGAAAGGTCCTTCATACACATATCATATAGGAAATACCAAAACTTTAACAATTTCTCTCTTCAGCTTGCGATGTGAGTTCTGTTCTCTGTTCTGGTTCTCTGTTGTTATTGTTGTCTGTTTCTGGGTCGAGTCTGTTGTTGTTGTTGTTGTTGTTGTTGTTGATGGAACTGTTTACCCTTTATATATATATAGTATATTCTCTTATACCTGCGCGTCCGATCTTCTCTCTCTGTGCTATGCTTTCTCGCTTGATTTATTGATATGCCTTTAGAGTTGTAGTTGGGTGTTGTTGTTGCTAGTTGTTTGTTGTAGTTGCTGGTTACAGTTGTTGTATTGTTACTGTTGTGTTTTTTAGTATGTTGTCCTTCAGGTTGTTTATATTTGTTTTCTTTTTTACTTATAAACTATCATAATTATCATTATGATTCTCATTTTAATTAGTTTTCTTCTTCATTTAGTTGTAGATTTTGTTTTAGTTTTGTTTTGTTTTGTTGATTCGCTTTAGCTCACACTTTACATATTCGTTAGGTTTTAACATTTGTTTTTCTTTTTGTTTTTTGTTGTTTTCTTTTGTTTTTGTCATAGAAGATAATGCACTTACATTGAGGTATTTTAATTACTTTTTCAATCTTCATCAATAGATCTTTATTTTTTTACACATGTGTTTTTCGTATCGTATCGTATTGTTTGTATGTCATCAAAATATCTTGTCCTAAACTGCCCTAAAAAAGCCTATCTTCTTCTTCTCATTTTTCTGCTGTTCTTCTTTTGAATTGGATTGTTTTTGATTTTTTCTACCCGAAACTTGAATTTGCTTTACATTTTTTGCATTTTTTTTGTGGCCGAAATGTTGATTTTTGTTATGGTATAACAGTTGCAAGTGTTATACGAACTGTACTATTTCTACGACTAACTAAAGTAAGGCAAAAATAAACAAAGGAAACAAAAAAGCAAAATAATTAAATGTATGCATGTATTGTATATAACTCTCTATAACGTATGTAATATGTATGTATGTATTTATAAACAAACAAAATAAATGTGTTATAATTATTAAAAAAAAAATTAACTCTTCGCGTTATACTCTATATATTTGTAACAAAATTGGGCTATTGTCTTGGCTTGGTTTGTTGTTGCTTGTTTGATTGTTTGTTGCTCCGATTCAGTTACTTCAGTTTCGCTATTGGATATATAAAACTGTTATACACTAGTTGAAAACTAATCAAGGTAGTAGTGTGTGTATGTGTGTGTGTGTGTATGTGTGTGCAGTGTAAGGTGATGGTGTGTGTGTGTGTGTGTATAGTGAATTATAACAGTTTCGTTTCGCCTATATGTAACACTTGTCGCTCGCTTTTCTCGTTATATAAAAAAAATTAACATTTCAGCACCGTTATTTTTGTTTTCGTTTCAAGGCAAACACATTACAATGCTCTCTCGCTCTCGCTCACTCTTTTCTCATCTGTTCGTTTCGTTTCCTCTCTCTTTCTACTACTCAAACAATATAACAATTCTTCATATTCCTTAGCTCCCGCAGGAAAATCTCAATTCTCGAAATCTATTATACAGCTGTACACTAAGATCGCTTGATTGGCATTAGGTTTGAGAGACACAACTTAACTAGGTATAAATATGGGTATGGGTATGGGGATGTGTGTGTGTGTGTGTGTGCGTGAGTTGGGTTTTTACTGTTATACAATCTGCTTTTTTCGAGTACAGCATACACATAATATATAAACTCCCTATTTTCGACCTTCTAAATTTGAACTCCTTTTGTGTGTGTTTTCGCATCCAAAATATTATTATTATTATTATTATTATTATGTTGATTATTATCATTTTTTCTCATGTTTTTTTTTTGTTTAGTTTGATTTGTTTCACTTGTGGTTGGTTTAGTTTTAGTATTAGTTGTTGTTGTTTGTTGTTGTCGAGGTGGGCTGTAGTTGACACCTGCTTGAAATTTCGTTTCTCGTTTTTTTGCTTTGTGTTATTTTGTTGTTTGAATACACGACAAAATATATTAGATAATAGATAGATAGGATCGTAGTTGTAGATAGTAGTAGTAGTAGTAGTAGTAGTAATAATTATAATTATATAAACAAAACATACAGTGTTTTTTCCTTTCAGTTTTCCTCCTCTTCATTCTTTTCTTTTTTTCATTTCGTTTCCAAAATCTTTCCATATTATAACAAACAAAAAATTAAAAGAAACTTTAAAAAAACACACACACAAACCAACGGATTGGTTTTTGCTTTTTCATTTTTGCTTTTCCACTTGTGTTGTTGTTGTTGATGTTGTTTTTGTGTTTTGTTGTTTTTTTTTTTTCACTTAATGTACGCTTACTAAAAAGAGTTTTTAATAAAAAAAAAATAAAATTCATAAAAAATTAAATTTTATATTTCTATATATAAAAAACGAATTTTCTGCATTTTACGGCTTAATTTTTGTATTTCTTTTTTGAAGATTTTTGTATATTTTTTTGTTTTTGTTTTTTTTTTTCATATTTTCCTTTCATTTTGTAGTGTTTTGTTGATTTCCAAATATTTGTGGTTGTTGTTGCTGCGGCGGGGGCTGCTCAACAGCATAAAAATGGTTGTTGTTGTGGTTCTCCAGTTACTCGCCTTCGTTTACTGCCGGCAATCTTGCAGTTTTCGCTCAACTGAATAGCTGAATAAATAAACAGGTGTGTGTGTGTGTCTGTGTGTGTGTAGTTGTGTGGATCAAACGCTAACGCCAAGCCAAACTGCTCTCAGTTATGCGCAACTGTCATACGCCAATTATTTGTTATACGCAACTGTTATACATGCTGCATTTCATTTCGTTTGTGTTTCGTTCTTTTTAGTTTTTCTGCTTACGCGCTGACACTGCAGACCACATAGAGGAAGCATCTTGGTTGCTGTTGCTGCTGCTGCTGTTGTTGATATTGTTGTTGTTGTTGTTGTTGTGGTTGTTGAAAGAGATTAAATGCAAAAGGAAATTGCCTTGAAATATCCGAATGTGAGTTGACATTAAATTACTTGTAGCTATTGCAATCGTTATTATTATTATTATTATCGTTATTACTGTTGTAATGTATTGAAAGTGTTATTGTTGTTGTTGCAGTTGTTGTTGTTGTTGTTGAAGTTGTTGTTAGGTTGCTCCATCTGCTTAGCCCCCTCCCAGTACCCCCGACAGTTGCTGCTGCTGCGGCTGCGACTGCTTACTGCTGTGAGCTCGCCAGCTGCTGCTGCTGGGCGGCGGCGGCTGGAGCGGCGGCATTGCCGGGAGGTGGCGACGGCTGCTGCTGCGGCTGCTGCTGCAATTGATGTGAAGACGCTGTCGACGACACCTGCTGCTGCTGCTGATGGTGCGCAGGTGGCGCCGACGACGACGACGCCGACGATTGGTGATGCGATTGCAGCGGCAGCGGCTGCTGCTGCGACGGCGACTGTTGTTGTGGCTGTTGTTGTTGTTGTTGCTGTTGTTGTTGTTGAGTCCCGCTTGGCGAGGCGCCGGCTAAGGTCTGTTGTTGTTGCTGTTGCTGTTGCAATTGTTGTTCTTTGGCAGCTTTCTGTTTTTTGGTCACAGGAGGCGGATTCGTCGAAAGCATCATGGCGCGAATTCGACGCTGTGCGGACTGCAGACAAATCAAAATACAATTAGTTGCTTAAGTCACCATATTGAGGTGAAAGTGACAACTCACCTGAACGCTGTAGAATGCCCCAATGATGTGCACAGGTGTTTCCTCATCGCCGCCAGAAGGTGGCGCCAGCGCATGCTCTGGCAGCTTAATGACGCTACCCGTGACACGTTGCAGCTCACGTACATTTTGTCCGCCCTTGCCAATAATGCGTCCAACCTGCACAGGGATAAAAGGCGAGAAACTTGCGTTAAATGATGGTAAGGGAACTGGCAAATTGGTTGAGTTATCGTTAGTATTGACGTTAGTATCGCTTGGGTAATCGGAAATGCAAGCCACCAACTAAGAATACGCAACACATCTCATGTATAACATTTGAAGCAGTCCAGTCTGGCAATTCTGTAGACAACACACAACTTTGTCTTTCGATATTAATTAAAGAGTTTGCAATTGAAAATAGTATGTAACATCGATGTATGTAGGAAAAAATTTATCTTGAAATATTTAATTTGCAAAAAATAAATGTAAAAACGTAATTCGATAGTAGTGATTGAAGTTGAGATGGACAATTCAAAATCTGAAGCTATTCGCTATTTGGAAAAATCTATTTAAGATGCATTAAATTTGAGATCTAATGCTGGAAATACTAAATTTACACTTTACACCAAAATGTAAAAAAAGGTTTTAATTTAAAAATGGTCTGGAAAGAGTTGAGCAGATTGATAATCATCATACACACCTGAGAGCTGGCGACAAGGAGCTCGACAGTTAGGCGAACATCGTCGGTGCCGCACATGAAGCCCTCCTCGCGCATCTTTTCGAATATCATGTATTGCGCCTTCCACTGACCCTCCGGTGTCCCAACAATCGTGACCTTGCGCTCAGTTTGTTGGTCCAGCGGCTTGTCGGCGTCGAGGGGCGCAATTTTGAGGGATGCACTCGAGAAACGCATAATGCTGCGTATGTGGGAGCCCTTGGTGCCGATGATGGCGCCAACAGCATTATTCGGTATATAGAGATAGGTTGTCTCCTGCATGTCGTTGGGGAACGCTGGCGGCACCACACTGGTCGGTGTCTTGGACATGGCAAAGCCTTGACACGAGGGGAACGGCATGCTCGTGTTGAAGACCATGCCGTTGCCCGGTGTCGACATCATTGCCATGGGATGCAGGCCTGGGAACATGAGGCTCTGTGGAGCCATTGCCTGCAGATCGTTCTCATAGCTCTGGCGCAGTTTGGTGCTAATTTGGTTTTCCGCTCGCGACATGTTCTCAATCAAACCCTTAACCGTAATAATGCGCTCCAGATTGTAGCTGTTGATGTCGTTGATGGAGCTAACGGTGATCTTTGTGTCCGTGTCCTGCATGATGCGCTTAATAGTGTTGCCGCTCTTGCCGATAATGCGACCAATCAGATTGTTATGGGCGAGAATCTTCAAGCAGATCTCACTGTGGAGGCAAATCCCAAGAATTAGTGTCACATTATATTCCAATCCCTCTTCACAACACTCACCCCTTATTCGTGGAGAGCGCCTCCTGTTGCATCACCTCCAAGATGCGCTTGCAGGCATTGGTGCAGTTCTCCGGATTGCCATAGATCGTGATGGACTTCTCGAGGGAGCCGACGTTCTCCTTGCGATGCACATCGACACGGGCGCGACTCTGTTGTGTTATGGTGCGAATGGTGCTGCCCTGGCGTCCGATGATCGCGCCAACCATCTCGCTCTGTACGAGAATGCGCAGCGGGAAGTCCGCCTGGCGTCCGGGCCCCGGCATTCCCGGATACGGATTGCGCTGATTACGTTGGCTGCGACGTTGATTTTTATCCAATTGCTCCGCATGCAGCTTGCTGCCCTCGAATTCGACACCGTTCAGACCACCAGCAGCTCTAAATATATTCGGGAATAATAATATCACATATATCCAATGAGTCGTTATCGATAACAATACGAAAAATACATTTCAATGTGTGTGTGTGTGTGTGTGTGTGTGTGTGTGAGAGAGTGTGTGTGGAAGTGTGTGGGTGTCGATCGAGAAAGAGAGAGAATTTAGAGAGAGAGAGAGCGAGAGAGAGAGTACATTGATATCGGTTTCAGACATTGTTACACAACAAGCAGAAATAAATCGTGTACAAATTTTTTTTTTTGTTTTTTGGTGGTCTCGAAAACAAATGCCCTCAAAAGAAAAAAAAAGCCAACACACAAGCCCCGCCCCCACAGTCCCGCCTCTCCCATTCCCCCCACACTCAACAAAGTCAAGCCATACACACGGAGAGCGACAGAGCGAGAGAGAGAGAGAGAGAGAAAGAGAGCTGGAAAAGCAGCGATAGTCAACTATCGATAGTTTTCCAGGCATGATAATAAAATAGTTATTTCTATATATATCGTATATATATTCGCACTTGACACTAGATTTTTCATCGAGCGTTTCTCGGTTCAACAATTTGTGCAAATTTGCGTATTTTTCGCAAATCTAGTGTCAAGTGGTTATCGATAGTTATCGATGTATTTGATTGATTGGTTGATTGGTTGTATATACCTTTGCGCCTGCTCAGGATTTTCGAATGTTATATGTACTGTTTGAGTATTTTGATCCTTACTAGAAATAGCCTCACATTGTTTGACGATGCCATAGGGCTTCAGTAGCGGTTCGATGTCTTCGAAACGTGTTTGCAGCGGTATGCCGCTTATTAAGATTTTGGATGTCGTAACACTGTGAAGAAAATAGCGTAAAAACACACACGAAAAACAAAACAAAACAAAAAAAAAACAGACAAAAGAGAAATGAACAACAGCAAACAAATAAATAACACAAAAAGAAAAGAAAAAAAGCATTGAAAAGTGAAAGAAACAGAAGGAAAGAAAAACAAAAGAAATGATAAATATACGAAAGTGAAATTGATTTTTTTTTGCAAATAATTATAATATAAAAGAGAAAAAGAAAAGAAAAGAAAAGAAAAGAAAGAAGGAAGAAGAAATGAGAGCAGTATGTCAGTAAAGAGAGTCTCAGCAGCGCAACTAACATCTATGAAGTGAGCGTGCCAGAGAGAGAGAGCGAGACATAGCGTGATATATGAGAGCGAGCGAGAGAGCGACTGCAAGGATGCTTTTTCTTACTGTTAGCAATTCATTAGTTTGTTTAATGGGGAATGCGAGATTAAATGACAATGCAACACACGCTACTTTCCAATGTGTTTAGATTGCTCTCAGCAAAGCGCAGCTTGGATGAATGAGCGTTAAGAGAGAGAGAGAGAAACAGAGACAGATAGATAGCGAGAGAGCGAGAAAGCGCGAGTGCGTTACGTACTTTTAATGTTAGGACATTCAAATTGAAATATTTCCCTTTTTGGCGTTGCCAGACATTAACAAATAAACCCGCCCGCTTCAAAAACTTGCGCACAGTTAAGTTGGTTTCTTATTCCCTTATTTTTGTAGTAGTTGCTCTTGTTGATTAAGATACTTTTTTTTTGGTTTATTTTCATAGTAGCAGTAAGTGAGGGGAAAGCTTTTAATTTACAGTAATGATGAACGATCTAACTGAATGTGTCGTGCCATAAACCATAAATGGGGGGATAGTCGAGGCGGCAGAGGAGGCAAAGAGTTGGCGCTGATAACATCCTGTTGCCATAACGGCGAACAACAACAACAACAACAACAAACGCGTTTTTGGCGAGGAAGAAGCAGCAGCCGCAGCAGCAGCAAAATATGTGTGCAAAATGTTGAAGCTGCCGCTTTTGCCACGCCGTCGACTGGAATGTTGCACATTTAATATCGTGTTTATTTTTCTTGGAAGTAATTTCACTCCAGTCGCCGCCAAGCTGAAGCTGAAGCCAAAGCCAAAGCCAAAGACGACGACGACAAAACAAGAACAAAGTCGTATAAAAAAACAACACGAAAGAAGGATAGAGCGACAGAGAGAGAGAGGATGAAGAGAGTAGACTAGACTGAGCCGAAGCTTTAATACCCTTTAATAGCGAAACAAGACAATTAAAACTTAATTAACTAAAAAGCTCTCTAGACAGAGCTAAAGCTTCAGCGCTGCAGTTTATGAATGAAAGTGAGCAACACCAACAACAACCACAAGTCACGACAAGAGCAAAAAAAAAAAAGAGAGCAGACAGAAACTTCTTCAGCAGCCGCATTCCATCTGCACTTTAGTTTTCGCTCTTTCTCTCTCTCCCCGTTCTTGTTGTAGTTGCAGTTTATGCCATATTTGTTTGTGTCTGGCTTTACACACACACAGATACACACGCATAGCACATGTATTGTGTGTTTATATGTATGTATGTTTTGCCCGTTTTTCCAGGAATCGAAGTCGAAACGAGAACGTAGCAAAGTATTTGCTGCGGCTGCTCTTTTTTACTGTGTTTTGTTTGGTTTTGTTTGGTTTGGTTTTTTTGTCGACTCTTGTGAGATCTTAAATTTGAGTAGCCCCCAAAAGCTCTTCTGCTTATGCTGCTGCTTCTTGTTGCTGCTTATCTTGCACTTTCCGAACGAGCAGAGGAAGAAATCAGAGCAACAATAAGATGCTGGGCCTCTCAAACTGTTTGCGCACACAGTTGCAAGAGCACTGCGCATGCGTCACTTCAGCACATCAAAATAGGTGTAGTACACTCACACACACACACAAGTGTAGTGAACATTTGGTGGGGGAGGGGAGGGGTGAGTTTTGTTGTTGTCCAGCCTCAATATGCAAATGTCAAAGCGAGGCGGCTGCAGTTCGTTGACGTCGCCTGCTGCACCAATAAGCATTCGCACTTATGCGCTCTCTCGTTCTCGTTCCCGTTCTCCCACTCCCACTCTCTCTCTCGACGTCAGAGTCAGAGTGCGAATGAGCGAACGTAGAAGAGCGCAGCAACAGCGACATATTTTTATTATGTGTGTGTTTCATTTGACATGTGACTGACGCTGACGCTGGCGCCTGTCTCGCAGCTCTGCTAAAGGCAGAATGACCTCTGCTTTGGCATACGCACACACACACACACACACACACACACACACACACAGGCACCTGAGTGCGCCTGTTGTTGTTATCAATGCACACGCCGACTGTCTGTGTATGTGTACGCAATCAATATACGCGACAGCGACGCCGCCGTCGTCTGCGCTGCTTTTATTGTGCACACACACACACACTTGCAGGCATAACTTTATCGCTTACTCACACACACACACACACTCGCAAGTGAGCAATGCAACATGTGAATGTGTGAATGTGTGTGTGCGTGTGCACGCTTTGTTTGCTTGTTGCCTTTTTGTTGTTTTTGAAATTTTTATGAATGAAAAAGTCAGAAATCTGTTGCTGCATTTGTTTTCTTTTCTTTGCTTTGCCTCTTGTTTTCGTCTTGTGTATTGGCTGCAATTTCGTGCACACGCACACATGAGGTCATGACGCATACTTGCATGTGTGTGTGCGTCGAGTGGAATGGAATGAAGTGGAGTGGAGTGGAGTGAGTGCGTGTGCGTATGCGTATGCGTAAGTGTGCGTGTGGGTTTTTGTCCGTTCTATTTCCATAGCATTCCACAAGTTGCTTTGGGCGTCTCGCAATCTTGTCGCTGTCGCTGTTGTTGTTGTTGTTGTCGCTGCATTATGTCGCCAGCAACGGCGTTTTTTTTTTTTTTGCCGTTTATTTGCAGCGCTCGCTTATCTATTGCCCACGTCCCACCAACCACAACCAGTAGAAGAATTTGTCGTTGTGTCTATCTGTGTTTGAATGCTTACGAACTTGTTTCATTAGCGCATTTGTTGCTTTGACCTAAATTGGCCAGCAAAAAAAGCTTTGCACACACACACACAGACACGTATGTATACATACAGACATTTATCTAACCCAATCACACGCCCCCTTCAATTTATGGGCGTGGCCCAAGCCATAGTAATGAAAAGCGCAATGGGAGAAAACAACAACAATGAAAATCAGTTGCATTTCAAATTGCAATTGTTATCGATAATACTTCATTCCTAGAGGTTAGTTTCGAGAGCCTTTGCGATAATTGGACAACTTCGATATACAAACAAATATGTGCAGATCGATAACTGTATCAATGAATTTTGAGTGCAAACAGTGATGATGTTATTACAGACACACAACATACACATATGCATGTATTTTAAATGTTAACGAAATGTTGTGCAAATTGGTTTACCAACACTGACACTCACACACACACACACGTACAAGAGCGTCGCCTTAAGACAAGGCACGGATTGAGGAGGTGGAAGGGGGGAGGGGGGGGAGCCAAGAGAGGAGTGGAGACAATTCGAAAACGAAAAAACAAAACAAACAAAAAACTCACCGTTCAACGTAAAAACGTGGAATTTTTGTATTTTGTTGTTGTTGTTGCTGTATCTGTATCTGTTGTTGTTGTTGTTGTAACTGTTGTTGTTGTTGTTGTTGCAGATGATGGTTGTAATAATGGTGATTATTATTGCTGGCATTTATTCTGTTGCTAGTGTTGTTGTGGTTGTTGTTGTTGTTGGGTAATTGATAATTGCTACTGCTGTGCATTTTTAGTTTGTTTTTATTTCGTGTGTTGGTTGCTTGCTGCACTAAGTTCTTGTTATTGCTTATTGTTGCTGTTATTTTTGTATATGTATTTGTTTTTTGTTGCGTGTGTATGTGCAAAAAACTCCCTCACATAATAGAAAAAAAGAATAGAAAATCCAAATTGAAAAAAAGCGCTCTCACTTTTGCTAAGCACCAACCATAAAACCCAAAGACAGTAAACTCATACACACACACACACACACACACACACATGTGAAGAGAGCGGGAGTGAGAGAACGCGAGCGACGGAAAAAAAAAAAAGAGCGGGCGCAAATACAAATACAATTTCAGTAGGATACGTCGCCGTCATGACGTAGCCTCGCTGCTGTCGCTATCGTTGGTGCTGACCGCGCAGCGCCGTTAGCTTACACACACACACACACACACTCACGCAGACAGTGCTGCCAATAGCGCTTTTTTTGGTTTGCTTCTTAAAATCTGGCTGCTTTTTTTGTGGGATGATCAATAGCGGGAGAAATTTGAAAGCCAAGTTCTGACATTTTAAAGCTAATTTTGTAATGTAATTGAATTTGCATTAATAATAGCTAGATATTGTGGTGCCAACACTGGCCGCTCTCATTTGTTAATCGCACGCAGAAAAAGCAGCGCACAAAAAAGAAGTGTAGCAGAATTTGTCAAACTGATATGATTATGATTCCATTTCATTTGTTCCTTCGTTCGTTCGTTGGTTGTCGTTGTTGTTGCTAGTGATCTTTTAGCGCTGTTTGCCGCTTTGCTGCTGCTTCTTTCTTTTAGTCACGCGTATTGGCTTTGATTCGCATTCGCTGCTGCTGGGGGCGAGAGAGAGACACACAGAGTTGGCGCTGACTCACACACACACACACACACAGAGGCAATTGCATGCATGTGCAACTAATAAAAGAAAATTATCGTTATCGATAAACAAACATGGCACGATGATGGGCCACGTTTTTCATGAGTTTGTTTCAATTTTGAAAATTTAAATGATTAAACTGTATTTCCAGTACGCGTGTGTGTGTGTATGGGATACGTGTCTGACTAATTAGCAAGAAACGCAGTTTCTCACAGACACACACACACACATGTAACCCTCCCCCCTGTCACCCACAAAGAATGCCGAACGAGAGAGAGCGAGAGCGAGAGAACTTTGACATTGCATGCGACAGATCAACAATTGTTCTCTTCTCTGCTAACGAACTACACAAGTCAGAGTGAAGCAAAGTAGGTCAGTTTACTTGATGCTGTTGTCGCTTTCTTCTTCTTCTAGTCGAAAGAAAGCCTGTCTGTGTGTGCGTGCGTGTGTGTGTGTGTGTGTGTATCCTGTTTAAATTGATTTTTATTGTCATTGCAACAACAGAAATACTGCCACACACGCACACTATGACACAATTACAACATGCTTATTGAGGTGCCTCTCACTCGCACTCACACAGACAAACACACACTACCATATGTCCCGCTTAGATAATGGAAGCATTGAAACTACGCAAAACTATGAGCAAAAAAACGCAGTTCTCTTCTTTTTTTTTTGCTCTTTCCAACACTCATCATCACTCACTTTTCACACAGTTGTTGTTGTTTTTGTTGTTACTAATTTCGATGTTTTGTTTTTGCTTAATATTTTCTGATTTTTTGTTGTTGTTTTGCGCCCACGACGACCAGCGACCGAAAGACTATTAGAAAAGAAAACAGAAAAAAAGTAAAAACACTCGCACATACACACACACGCACACGCACAGCAACAAAACAGCAGCAGGCGTAAAATATTTTATAATTTTTGCTGTTGCTTTTTTGCCGTTGAATTATCATTTGTTGTTGTTGTTATTATTGTTGTACCAACTACGTCGCGTATTTGGGAAAAAGACGACCGCAAAATGCAAAGAGCATTTAACTACTGAAACTAAAACAGAAACAGAAACGGCAAAGAGAGCAAGGCGCGCACAGCAACGTCGTCGTCGTCGTCGCCGTCACCACAACGGGACAGAGTGGGACGGTGGAACACAGAGACGACGACAGCGACGACGGTCGCGAAGTTAAAGCAAAAACGCAAGTGCCAGCGACAGTGCTGCGCTGTACGCCATTTTCCCCCTGCTAAATCTGGCCTTTTTTTTTTTCAATGTGATCACTACTTTTTGCATTCGACAAAAAAAGTATTTTACAAATTGTGTGATACTTGATGCTGATTACTGATACTTGGGAGGCAAATCTATTTGTGACTTGCAATTGCTTGTGTTAACGTTTGTTAAATTCAATTTTCAAGTAATTAAATTAGTCGGCAAAACTATTTGTATGCTTGAGTTGATCAGCTTATATTAAATTATTTATTAAAATAATAAAATTTATTTGATGTTTATATTTTGAATCTTTGCTGCCCGCTAAAGTGTGTCAGCACTGTGAACGTTGGAGCAGCGCTGTCAGAGAGAATGCGAGCGACCGAGAGAGAGAGAGAGAGAGAGAGAGAGGGAGCCAGACAGCCGGCTACGCGGCTGCAAAGCGACAATAAATACCAAAGCAAAGGCAAGGCAAAGGCACAACTACAAGCACACACACATGCATGTGTATGTATGTATGTATGTATGTATGTGCATGATTAGCGCGCAACACTTGTGAAAAAAGCGAAAACGAGGCAGCAACAGCAACAGCAGCAGCAGCAGCGAGTAGGAAGGAGAAGTGCCAAAATGCGTTACGTTCAAGTTGTGTTGCGGTGTTGCCAGATGGATGGCGGCAACAGTTGTCAGCTGTCTGGCAACCTCCACCCCACGTACTAAACTGTTGAGCGCTACAATTTTTTGAAATTCGTAATCCAATTAAACTAAGCACACACAAATACCTACAGATATGTTATATAGTATATTTAAAATGTATGTATGTATATAGTTGCATGTTGAGGCGGGCTTGACAACTCTGTTGCTGTTGCTGCCTGTCAAGTGTAGCGCGACAAAAGCTCATGCAACAACAACAACAACAACAACGACAACGACAACAGAAGCTCCAATCAACCGGCATTGGCGTCGACGTCGGCGCGCCGTCGCCTCGCTTGCTTGTTGTTCTCTCTACAAATTGTTGCGCTACACATGCAGATCTCTCCCGCAACTCGACTGCAAGTTGCTCTCTCTCTTTCTCTCTCTCTCGCCTGAGACGAAAAGTGCAATGCGGGGCGCTCTCTCGCTCTGCCAGGCGATTACGTCACGCATTCGCATTGCATGCGTGCGCCAAGACGTGTGAGCGAGACAGCATGTGCATGTGTGAGCAGAGGCAAGGCAATGGCCTCGGTCTCAACTATTTGTTATTTCCGGTCATTTATTGTTTTATTTTTGTTTTGTTTACGCGCTCTGGCGACGTCGACGTCAACGTCAACGTCAACGTGGCTGCTGCTGCTGCTGCTGTCGCAAACATTTCAAAGCTAAAACCAGGCGCCGGCTAATTTCTTCTTCTTATTGTATGCGTGTATGTGTGCGTGTGTGTGTGTGTGTGTGACCGCAAAAAACTGCTACAACTAAGTAAATAAAAGAAAAGCGGTAAAAACAGTTGTAAGCTTAATAAAAAGAATTTCGACTTCATTTCGGTAGTTCAATGGCCTCAATAAAAAAAATTAAATACAAAAAGTAGCAACAACAGTCGCTGCTGCTGCCGTCAACGTCGTCGTCGTCGTCGCCGTCGTCGTCGTTGCCGCTGCTGTTTACAGCCGGCCGGCTTGATCGTAAATTGCTGATAACGCGCGCTGCGCAGCGACTGCGCTGCCCGCACGTGTGCTTTCAGCGAAGAAGCCCACAAAACAAAAAAAGCTCCAGTTTGTCATAGAACAACAACACAAAATGTGCAATTTTCTCTCTCTCTCTCTGTCTCTCTCGCGCTCTCTTTTGCGGTCGCGTTGATCTCGCTGTGCAGCTGTCGTCGCGCAGCCGAATGAAAGGAGGAAGCGCACACTACGAAATTGACCCCCAAACAAAGGGAAAGAAAGAAAAGAGGGCGAGGCGAGGGCGAGGGTGAGAGGCATAATACTGTTATGCTATGCAACCCTTTCTCTCCATCTCTCTCTCTCTCTCAGTCTCTGAGTGAAATGCTTTCTTCCCTTATCAGGCAATGGCCAAAAGCGGCCGCTACCTGTGCGCGTCGAACGCACACACACACACACACACACACACACACAGGAGTAAGGACCAAAAGGACCAAGCATCAAGCGAAGGGGTTGCGAATTGCCAAAAAAAAAACAAAAAAAAAAGAAGAAAAAAAATTGCAGCTGCTGTTGACGGCGCTGCAAAGGCGGAAGAAAGTGTTCGCTGAACCGGTAAAATAACGGTTGACGCTTCTGTAGAAGAAAGTCTGCAGTTTACAGTTTACAGTCTACGCTGATAATTCCTATGCGATCATCATCATCACGATCATCGCGATCAGGAGCTCTGCACGTGTCGCGACAGTTGGTCGAGAAACGCGCCAAATAGCGAACAACAAAACAAGATCGAGGGTGAGATCGAGGGGGACAGCCAACAGAAGAGAGGGGCATGAGGGGCGAGAGGGGGAGGCGAGAGAAATGCTGAGTTTGGGGCGCAGTGCAGTCGACACCGCTTGCAGCGAACCCAAAGCTTCTAATTAACAAATTCATAATGGCATGAAGAAAAGCTTTAAAGCTGCTGAAAGCTTTATTTATTATTGACGAGCATATTCTGAATACATTATGAATAATTATGAGAATTCATATAAGAATGAACTGCAATAATTTCAATCATATTGCTTGTGTTAAGCTTTTGCTAATGCTGGCTATTCAATCGAGATATTTAAAGCTTTTGCATAACATTCCTAATTCAATTAAAGAAAATATGGTTAATACTGAAAACTCAAGCAAAAACTTTAAGATAATAACTAAAAAAGCTTTGGGATCAATAATGAGTATATGGAATTCAAAAAACGGATTACGGATTAAAAAAAAACTTGCATATGAAATGTAACTCATAATTCTCTAAAGTAATTTTGGAGCCTGCTTAGCGACCTTTTACTGTACATTTTGTGTACATTATGCATAATGCTAGTCGAGTCTTCTCACTCTCCTCTCCTCGTGTTCCTTCAGTTTTTGTGTTGGTTTTTTTTTTTGGCACTGGCCATGAGATTCTGAGACTTCATAGCTCTAGAGCTGTGCGCTCTCAATTCGCTCTCCCTCTCGCGCTCCCTCGCCATCCTCAACTCGCATCTACCTCTCACTCTCTCGCGCATTCTTGAAAAACTAAGCCAGCAGTAACACGAATCTCATCATCATCATCATCATCATCATCGTGCTCGTGTGTGTGTGTGAGTGTGTGTGTGTGTGTGTTTGTTGTGTGTCGTTGAATTCTTGGAAATTTCTAATGAACACAAACACAAAAAGGAGCACACAAAAATGTAGAGAACAAAAACAAAAAAAATACAACAAAAACGAAAAACGAAAAAGAAAAAAAAAAAAAAAAACGAAACCGAAATAATGTGGATCAAACGCACGCTAAATGAGTACAAACAAGCGGAACGTGAGAAGAGAAGCCCATGAGAAGCGAGTAAGGTTCGAGCACACAGAATGGGTTTCTTAGATACATATAGTAGATGGCGGATGGATCGAGGCCAGAGGGCAGAGGACAGAGGGCAGCCAAGGGGTAGAGACGGGGCGCGAATATCGCTTGCATGGATACATAGAAGAGCGCTTTATGGTGGCATGGTGGAAGCTCTCTCTCTCTCTCCAGCAGGAAGCAGCTTTCAGCTAGCACAAAAAGTAACTTTCAGCTAGAGCTTTGATCTAAAGATGCTATACAAAGGGAGGATCAGGAAATATAGCAAGGGTATCCTGTTTAATAAGAAACTTCGGTCAGCAGCTTAAAGCTGCTTTCAACTAATGTAGCTTTCAGTTGGGTTTGGAAGAGTTTAGAAGTTTGATTTGCTAACCCAACCAAAAGGTTTAATATCGTCCTTTCAGCTAGATTTCTAGCGAGTTAGATTTGTGAAATCTTAACGTTTTGGATCACGAAAAATCACCAGATATAACTTCATTTTGGCAGTTGGGTTTGGGATATGCCGAGAGTTTAAAAGTTTAGTTTGCTAACCCAACCAAAAGATTTAGTATCGTCCTTTTTAGCTAGATTTCTAGCGAGTTAGATTTGTGAGATCTTAACGCTTTGGATCACGAAAAATCACCAGATATAACTTCATTTTGGCAGTTGGGTTTGGGATATGCCGAGAGTTTAGAAGTTTGATTTGCTAACCCAACCAAAAGGTTTAGTATCGTCCTTTCAGCTAGATATTCAGCGAGTTAACGCTTTGGATCACGAAAAATCACCAGATATAACTTCGCTCTAGATTTCTTCGTTCTAGATTTCTAGCGAGTTTGCGAGTTTTTGGCGCGCAAATGTTTAGCGAGCTTGAAGTCGTGTCGTCGGCTTTACCGAGTTAGGGCAGGGCAGGGCAGTGCAAGTGTTTTAGTGTTTTAGTGGCTTTACCTGCTGCTCGGTGTGGCCTAGAGCCTCGTTGCTACCTGACTCGGCTCTTGCGCTCTATTGCTATTGCTTAATCTCGCCTCTCGCCGACGGAATTTGCATCCTGTTTACCGCCGAAACTCGTTGTCCTTCTGCTCTTCCGCTTGCCCACGACCACGCCCCACCGCCTCCGCCCCCGCCTCTCGCTGCGATTTCATTCAAATGCCGATCGCTGAAACGAGTTTCGAGCAGCGGGGCGAAGTTGTTCATTGAATGGAGCGTGCAACACAAGGTCAGCGCACAGCGTTGAGAGCACAGCTGCTGAGACTGAAACTGAGGCTGAGACTGAGAGTCGAGACTCGAGGGCCAACGTGGCGTATGTGCAATCAGAGCGCACAACCCCCCAAAGACAGCTGCCCAACTAATTTGAGTGTCAATCAAAGGCAGCAGCAGCAGCAGAGAAGGCAGTTGATAATCGATGGGAATCGCGCTGCAAGGATTAGAGCGCCCTAGCCAAAGGATGCAAAGACACAAAAGCAGATACAGAGACAGCTAGAGATGGAGATAGAGACAGCAAGGACTGCGATTAGATCCTTAGAAACAACGGCAAGGACTTCACTCTCGCTCTCGCTGCTGCGCGACAAATTGGGCACAGCTTGTGTGTGTGATCTGAGAAGCGCGAGAGCAGCCAAAAAGTGTGCACAACAAATCCTTTTGCGTATAATTAAAAAATACAAAAAAAAAACAGAAAACAGAAATATATATGTATATATAGAGGAGAAAAAGGAACGCACACGGAAATGTGAGAAACTCGTTTGTGCGCAACAAGGAAATGAGGGAAAATAGCTCTAAGTATCTAAGGCTGTGCCACCAGACGAAACCTGAATCAAACACACACAACAAAGTGTGTGTGTGTGTGTGTGTAGTTCTCTCAGCTTGAACCCTTTTCTAAGCATGCATCGGCTCCTGCTGCTGGAAGCCTGACGCCGCGGCATGTTTTCTTTGGCGGATTAAACGAATGCTACACAGAAAAAGATTCCGCATTTTAGATTTCAGATTTCAATTTCTGTTCTGTTCCAACTGAACTGCCTCTCGTTCACATCCTCCTCGTCTTCGCCTTCGTCCTTTCGCTGTTTTGTGTTTCCTTTTTTTTTTTTTTTTTTTTTTTTTAGAAATTAGTAAAGTATTTTTTGTCCCCCTCGCGACGTCGACGTCAACTGCGACGGTGACGCTTAGCCGCTTAGCCGTTGTTGCAACAAGCGGCTTAACACGGTCTCATAGCGCGTCTCGTCGTCACCAAGCCGAAAGCTTTGCTTTCTACCTGAGCTTAGAGAGCACACAAAAAAAACATGTGTTGTCCTTGCAGTTCGAAAGCGAATTCTATTTGCCGCCAATCAGCTTCCCCATCAGCTAATGAGACTTTGAAGCAGCTATTTCAGCTAGCTTAGCCGGTAGTAGCAACTAGAGCCTCCTAACCAACACAGCATAAAAGGGCAGAGCTGCGATTTCCTTGCTGTCTTCTGTAAGGCTGTTAGACTGATACGATCTCGCTGCTAAAGAGGTATATCAATTTTTTTTTTCGGTCAGATCCAGTGCAGCTATTTGGTTGGGGTTGCGCCTACCCAGTTTTACCCTGAAAATCCTAAGCAGAGGCTTGCTCTAGGTAGCAGCTCGAGAGGCACAGGTAAAAGTGAGAGGCTGGTTGCATTTTTTTGTTGGCTGTGACAATGATAATAACTTCCCCCCATCTTTGGGCTGTGATCGCAGTGTTTACTTACACCACTTGAGCTTAACTCGAGCGCGGCGACTTGATGAGGGTCGCTCGTCGAGTGAGTTCCTTCCTTCGTTCTCTGAGAGCTTTTTTTTTTTTTGGACGAAAAACCAACGGCAGCTTCTGCTGTGATATGCCCAATTTATCACAGGAAATTAGCTGCTATTTAGCAGCGTTGTAGGTTTGCAAAAAAAAGGGTTTCTTGGGAGGAAGAGGGTTGCGGGAGATAGCTGGCCACATCCACTCCCATCCTCAGAGTCGCAGTCTCAGGCAGCGGGTGTGGCACAGTGAGAGCGGAGGCAAGCTTCTTGTTATTTGGCGTGATAATTTGTGCAATTGTGGATTGCAGATAGAACCCAACCGACTGACCGATCGAAGCCCTCCTCCCCTCCCTTGTTGTGGCAGGAAAAAGGGTCGACCGTGAGCTTAGTTTTTCTGGTCTCGTTTAGCCGAAGGTTAGGCAGCCAAGGAACAAAAAACATAGCGTTTGTCAGCACGTGAATAGGGCGTATCTAAAATGTTATGGCGCCATTTTGCGAGGTCCTTTTGCTGTTCAGTTCAGGCTCAATTCAACTAATTGACCACCTTGGGGGCGTCCACAAACATGATTTTTGCCTACCGCATCTCAAGTGCTGTCGTAAGTTGTAATTTATTCTCCATGAGAACATATTTAACGTAGATCAACAATTCATCAATTGTGATATGCAATTTCGAAAAGAAGCTCTCTCACAACACACTTCAATTTAATAATAATAATTATGATCAATTATAGGATTTCCTCGATAAAAAGATTTTACCCGATTTTAAGTTTTTAAGCGAGTAACATTTTGCTCTCTTTTAAGGGGGGGGGCGAAAAAGCTTTCAGAATGAATGCTACAAAGCACTAACAACGACTACAGCAGGAAATAGGGAAAGTAAACTACAGTTATAATTGATACTGGAGACGACACATTGTAACATATATGTATGTATGCATATGGAAATAATGATGAATCGAAAGGTAAGATACAAAGTGGTTTGGGGTTGGGTTGGATTGTGTTTTATCTTTTTTTTTTTGTGTTCTCGATGTAAGTTGTTGCATTTTTCTTTTTGTATGTCTGGGTATGGATAATACTAGTATGTGATAGGGGTTTGGGGGGGGGGGGGGGGGAGAGGGGATATAGAAGAAGAAGAATCTAGGGGAATTGAATGCAATAAATACCTTGAGGTGCCAGCACCTTCCAATTGCTGCCGGTCTAATGGCGGATCGAAGATTTGCTCGCGATCTTCTTTTGATAATTCCAGATCGGCGAATTGATCCAGTTCGGAAGCCATCTTTGCGAATATAACTGTACTTTCTGCTTGATCTTTTCTTTGTCTGCCTGCTTCGATCGCGTCTTCTTCTGCTTCTGCTTTTCCTTTTTGCTCGCTTGCTTCTTCGTGTTAAAACGTTGTGCTTTGTTTGTTGCTTGCAATTTTGGCTTTTGTTTCACTTTCGTCTTTTCTTGTTGTTTGTTGTTTGTTGTCGTTGTTGTTTTGAGAGGGGGCGGCGTTTACGAGGGGCGGGGGTGCACAATTTGTATATATATATATGTATATATATATATATATATTTAACTTTTCTTCTTTACGGGAAGTTCGTGCAAAAAAAATATATACGCTCGTTTTTCTTGATATATATAATATATATATATATATATCTATATATATATACTCGATTTATCAATAATAACAATTTCGCTTGAGGTCTTTTTTGGTTTTGTTTTCTTCCTTTTTTTTTTTTGCTACTTCTTCGTTAACTTTCAACAAAATCGAAATCGAAATCGAAATTGAATTGGAAATTGAATCAAAAAAACACTTTGCAAACACACTTTAGAATTTTGTTGTTGTTGTTGTTGCTGTTGATGTTGCAATTGTTGCAGTTGTTTTGTTTTCGGGTTTTTAGCGGGCGTGGAATGTTAAAAAAAAAAAATTTCTTTTTATTCTTGTTGCAGGACGTGTTTTTGTGCTTTTTGCTCAGTTTGCGCTTTGAGGCATGTCCTTAAACGTTTCACGTTTTTTGCTTTTGTCGCGTCGTTACCGAATGATGAATTGAAGGGAAATATGCGAGAAACAAACACGAATTTGGTGCAATTGATGAATTGATTATTGTTGCTTTTGCTGTTGTTGCCGATGTTGTTGATTTTGTCGCATTGCTTTTGGCTGCGCCTCTTCTTTGTTTTCGTTTTCGTTTTCTTTTCTTCTTTTTTATTGTGGGCCGCGCGCGCGATTTTCAAAAACGTTTTTTAGCCGTTTGAATTTCGAGAGAGAAAAAAATGAGTTTGTTGCTGCTGCTGCTGCTGTGGCACGATGCGAAATGAGAAATGTGGTAAATGTGTCAAATTTGGCCCAAAAAGGATGAAAACCTGCAAAAAAGAACAGAAGAAGAAAATACACTTGAGCAAGCTGTTACAATATAATGATGCTAAAGAGTGTGAGATAAACACACAGAGAGAGAGAGAGAGTTTAAGAGAGTTTACACGCCATGTAAAGCGCCTAACAGTGGGCGCAGCCCATTGACACGCCACCCACTGTTAGCGGCAGCAACAGCTGTGCAGCGATCGCGCCGGCCGGCGACATGTTGCTAAGCAAAACACACACACATTCAAGAGCACACAAAGAGAGCGCTCTTCACTCACACACACAGCGAATGGTGATGAGTGGGCGCTGCTTTGGCATTAGAAGAGCGCCAATAATGCGTAGAGCGCAAAGACTCAAGAGAGTGTGGGAGAAGAGCGCATGCTTTGTGCTGCTGCTGCTGCTGCTGCGGCGTCGTCGTCGTCGTCGTCATGTTGACTTTGATCTTGGCCTGTGCGTGTGTGTGTGTGTGTGTGTGAGTGTGCGTTGGTGTTGCTTTTTTCGGCAATTGTTTTTGTTGCTGGCGAAATATGTATTTTTTTTTTTGGTGTTTTTTTGTTTGTGGTGTGGTGAATAAAAGTAGGCGAGCGAGCGAACAAAAAATATTCATTTCCAAAAATGGAGAAAATTCTGAGTGTTGTTGTTGCCCGATAATTTATTATTTTTGTTTGTTGTTAAGCATATGTTTCGCGCGTGTGTGTGTGTGTGTGTGTGTGTGTGTGTGTTTGCTTATGCTGCTTGGCGCATTGTTGTTGCTGTAAATTCGGTGCGCAGATGATGTCAGAAATTGGCTTTGAAATTGTTTTTGCGCGCGCGTCTCGCGTTGTTGTTGCTGTCTTTGCGTGCTTTTGCTGTGTGACTTTGCGCCTGCTTTTAGTTTTGTTAATTATGTAAAGCAAAAATGCTTCACACGCACACACACACACACTCACACGCAAAGAAAATATGCCACGAAAAGAAAAGGCAGCAAAGACAGCGACGACAACGACGACGACGACGACGACGACAGCCGAAAAAGCAAAAGCAAAAACCAAACACAGCCCTCCCCCTCCCCGCCCTCTACGCTCGACGCTCTCCGCACACTCTTCTCCTTGTTGTTGTTGTTGCTAATTATTTGACGACGTCAACAACAACAACAACAAGTTGCTCCTCCTTTTGAGTTGATTTCGTTTTTATATATTTTAATTATACATTTTTGCCAATTGTAAAACGTACAAAACGCGTGCGTGATTGTGTGCGTGTGTGTGTGTGTGTGCGTGAGTGTCTTTGTGTGTGTGTGTGTGTTATTGGCTTTGAATGATTTCGCTTGTCTATTTTATGTTCGGTTTTTGAGGGGATTTCATTTGATTTCTTTTTCCTTCTTTCTTTGCGTTGCTTCGTTCTTTTTTTCTTTGGCGTTTTCGGCGCGCTCTTTTTGCCTTTTATTTTTTGTTCGATGATGATGATGATGATTTCTTTGCTTACGTTTTAGCAACAACAATAACGCATCAAGATCACTTTGCAACAAAAAAAAAGAATGCAAAAAAAAAAATACAACTATTTACGAAGAACACACACAACAAATATGAGAACAACAACAAACGGTACGACGGACGACAAAACGACAGACGAGCAACGACAAATCGACGGACGACGGACGACGACACGTTTAAGTTGAATGCATATTCGGAAATAAAACTTTTGCGCTTTTATTTTTTTGTGCCAATAAAAATTTGGTGTGTTTTTTTTTTTTTTGGCTGTCTGTTTTTTGTGGCGACCTTCTTGCTGCTGCGGCGTTCCAAATACAAATGACGGAACGGAATTGTGTTTCCAAATACAAAAATGAGCCGAACGAAGTGCATGAGGTATTCTGGCGACGTCGACGTCGACAGCGGCAGCGCCAGCAGAAGCAGAAGCAGAGCGGAGCAGAGCATGTGATGGACACACCGAAGGCAAGAGCGCGAAAGAGAAAGAATGAGAGCGAGAGCGAAGCGGAGTGCGTAACATTTATCACTTAACAGTTCCACTCAAGTACACTTTTTTTTTCGGGGGCCGCCAACGCTCTGCTTGCTCTTTTGCCTTTGCCGAAATTCCTATACACACACACACACGCACACACGCATACAGCAGGCAGCGACTGCGACCGCAGCGATGTTTTTTTATGTATTGCCCCTCTCTCTCGCTACGTGTGTGTGTGTGTGTGTGTGTGTGTGCGAGCATGTGTGTGTGTGTGTGTCTTTTGCCGAAAATTTTGAATGAGTGTGAGTGGAATATGAAATGAGCGGCGCCGAGTGACTTTTGCTTAAGATTGGAGAATTGCGAATTGAGTGGACTAAAAGCTTTGCAACTAACACTCAACACTCAAGGCACGCTGATAAAAGCCAAAAATTTAGTTACTCATTGTGCTTAGATCGCAGCATGGTAAATTTAGCTCAATATTCGGCTCAAGACTTTGACTCAACGCGAATTGAGCGCAGCAGCAGCAGCAGCGAGCGAGCGAGCGAGCGAAAGAGATGGAACGAAGGGGCGCGCGCAGGCTGCGTAAATGGAACCGGGAGCTTTGGCTACGCTGTCTGTGTGTGTGTGTGTGTGTGTGTGTGTGTGTGAGAGCAGATGACAGGATAATGTCGTCGCCGTCGCTGCGCAGCGTCGCTGTCGCTGTCGCTGTCGCTGTCGCTGCCAACGTTGGCGTTGCCAAAAAATTGAATGCGACGTCGACGACGACGACGGCGGCGGCGCTTAAGCGTTAAAAGGAAGAAGGAAGCAGCAAAGGAAGTGAACGGCGGAGCCGTGGGCTGCTTTGAGCGAAGGCAAACAGAAGCGAAACACACACACACACACACACACACACACACACACACTTGGAGATACAACACACACACACACACATAGGTTTATACATACATATGTACATACATACTTAAGGACCTTTATATACATACATATGTTTAAACTGGGTTTGTTTAACTTGCAGATACCCTGCAAAAGCTGCACAGCAAAAGGCGTCAACTTAAAGTTATTGATTTAATCCAAAATATATTTCACAGCAAAGTCATTAAAGAAACATAAAAGCAAAAAAGCAATTTGATATTTAAAAAGTTAGATTGAATAGTTTGCAAAGGGAAAACGCGAACAAATTAAATACAAATAATATTTAGACACATCCTTAAAATGTAAAAGGATATTATTTTGGTCAAGCAACAATGTGTTATTTATAAATCAAATTTGCATAGTTTTTTAATCGAAACATTATGAAGTTCGTCCATAGTATTAAGACATGTCTTTAAAATTGAATAAGATATTTTTGATAGGCAACAAAATTAAAATTGGTTGTACGCAAAGAATTATATTCATAAAGAAATTAACTAGACAACTATTTGTGACTATAATTGCCATAATAAATTGTAGTATTCAGATGAAAGTAAATGAATTATATTATTTATTTTATCTTTTTAGTTGCTTTGAATGAAAATAGAATAACAATGGATTTAAAATATTTGCAATGTAAATTGTTTTTCTTTTTAAATCAATTATTGTTACAATACTGTGAGATATATTAAAAAAATCTATAAATGAGCAGAATTGCAATTGTTTAAAATGTAAAATATATTCGCACACATTTGACAAAAACTTTTTATTGCAATTGCAAGTTAAAAAAATATTTAAAAATGACAAATGCAAATCAATTCAATCAATAGAAGTGAGTTGATTAATTTGTATTCTACAGATTCCCTGACAAAGTTAAAGTCCAAGTTGATTCAGAATTATTACAAAAAAGGACACTACATATTAGTAGTATTAATGTGAAATTAAAAATCGAATTTTAGTTTTGCTTCTACTTACAATAGATTCAAATTTAAATCAATTTAATTTTGAATGACAATCTGTACAACAAAATTTGCTCGATTTTCATTCGCTGTCACTTCAACGTAACCTCAATAAAAATAGTCTTATTGTTGCTGTTGATGAAGAGGTGGAATTGCGTCCTGTGGCTTGGCCATATGTTGGCTTGGGCTGCGACGTTGCAACGCAACGCGCACTAGACAAGCCGTCAATATGTCAATGTGTCAATGTGTCAGTGCGAAAGCTCTAATTGCATGCGGCAACAGTGCGAGAGCGAGCGAGAGGGCAACACAGCTGTCAGTGTGCGGTGTGAGGTGGGAATCAAAACAACACAACAACACAACAAGACAACAACACAACGAGAGTTGAAGAGCGCGTGCGAAATGCAAGACACTTGTTGAGCTCGCCACTGCAGCTGCAGCAGTAGCGCGCTCTCGCTCGCACTCGCACTCGCACTCGTGCGCTCGCCTGCGAACGGGGGACAAAGGAGGAGAGTGCGATAGCGACGCGTGCGTTCGCAATCAAAACAAAATCAGCGTGCAAGGGTTGCCACGTTGTTGTTGTTGTAGTTGTTGCGATTGCAATTGCAGTTGTTGAAGGTGACATTAATTGACGTTTAACATGTGGACAACAGAGGAGAGGAGACGAGCCGAGCCGAGGGGTGGCTGAGAGAGAGAGAGAGCGAGAGCTTTGCAGGCCTTTTTATTTCATTTCATTTCGCACACAAAAAGTGCATCCTTTTTTGTTGCTGTATCAACAAGGGGCACGCATCCGGCCGAAGGGGTTAAAGGTCGCAGTCGCAGTGGCAGTCGGGGTTGCAACATGGTGTTGCAAGCAGTGCGTGCAATGCAGCCACAATCCACAGGGGTTAGAGGTCAACGGAACGAGGAGGGTGCCTTGTGGGCGTGCAACAATCACAACTTTTGCATGCCAATGAGCGTTGAGCACAGACCGAGCGAGCGAGCGAGCGAGCGAGAGAGAGCGTGCGATGCTTGTTGCAACGGCTGCAGCAGCAGCAGCAAAAGGGTTAGTTCAGCTTCTTCTTCTTCTTGTTGTTGTTGTTACTGTTGTTGTGTTGCCTGGTTCGGTGTGGCGGCAGGCACAACAAGTGCAACACAAAAATGGCGCGCGCAGCAAGAAACGCAAACGCAAAGACAACTGCATCAGCAACCCTGCAAAGTATGCAATAAAACGCACAACCGAAACACCTCCCCCCCCCTCATCCTCCCCCTCTCCGACAAGCCACACACAATTGCGTTTGACGGAGTGCGAGCGAGAGAGCAAGCACAAGAGAGCCAGCCGCCAATAGAGGCCGATGCCATTTCAATTGGATGCTAGCGAATGTGTGCGTGCGTGCGTGTGTGTGTGTGTGTGTGTGCACGCGCGTGAACAGTGCAATGCAAACTGCAGTGCAAAGAGCGGCTGGCAAAATGGCGACGGCGACAATGAAGAATAACAGCTTAAGAGATCGGCATAGGCGGAAGGCAAGCGAACTAACGAACTAAACGGAACTGGAACTATTCAACTTAGCTTTTGTTCAATTCGTTCCTTTTTTGATTAATATGCAAAGTCTTACGTTTTTAATATTAATATTAATGATAAATATCTCTGCTGCTTTCTGCTTTCAAAATCAATATTAACTGTAGAGAAATTAATGTATATAGTGTATACATATATTAATTGCATTACAGTTTAAAAATAGTTACAGTAAATTAAATAAATTTGCATAAATAAAAGCAGAACAAAAATAATTGATGAACTGCACAGAGCCATGAAGGGAACAAAAATAACTACTTAGTTCACTGATCAAGAATTCTGTTAATTTAACAGAAAGTGGGAGTTGATGGGAGCGTCTAACAGAGCGTCTTTAACAGAGCGTCTTTAACAGAGTCGAATGTGGAGCAGTAGTAATGTAGTAAAAGCGACAGCAGCTTGAGGAAGTTAAAGAGATTAGCAGGTAAAGCGTAAAGTGCGAGTGAGTGCAACAACAACTGCAGCAAAGCACAGCTAGGCGCAGTAGATCCAAAGAGCATAAGCAAAAGAGAGCGGCTTGGGGCAAAGAGAGCGTTAAAGCGAGTGGGTGTGCAGTGCAACAGTAAATGCAGCAAATGCAAATAAGAGCGAGCGGTCGGCAAGATGGCGGCATTAGATAAGCGCAGATCAGCGTGAGTGTGAGTTAAGAGAGCGCGTGAATTATGGGAAGCAGCGGCAAGAATAACAATTAAAGGGCAGAGGCAGATGCTTTGAAATCCGTGTCTATTATTGTGCGTGTGAATGGCAAAGGGGGAACCCAGCAGCAGGACGAGAAGAGGACGGGGCCAGGAAGCAGCAGCAGAAACAGGACCAGTTGGCAACCCGCCACAAAGCTGGGCAAAGCGACGGCAGCAGAAAACAGGACATTAAACAATTGAAAACGAAATGGCATGAAGAAAGCAAACAGCGAACGGCGAAGACGAAGCGCACACACACACACACACACATACAGAGAGAGAGAGCGACAGAGAGAGACAGAGAGAGAGAGGCGAGCAGACAAGTAATTGAATAAGCGCAAACGGGCCACAGCGGAACAGTGGATGAGGGGGATGAGAGAGGGGGGGGGGGGGGGGGGGAAGGGGAAGGGGAAGCTGATAGAACTAGTATGTACCATATTATATAATTCAACTGCGCGAGCGAGACAGCACAACAGAAAGAGACAGAGAGAGAGAGAGCTAAGCTTTCAAGGACAACGAACGCGTTTCCAAAAAGTTTTTCGCATTTAATTTGTTCTTGTTTTGCGTGTAAATGTTGTTGCTGTTGTTGCGGTACAGTTACGCTGCCAGCTGCAGCTTTGGCCAAGCTTTTTTTTTGTTGCCACTGATCTCATTAGTGCAGCGAGGGGAGGCGTGAAGGAAGGGGGTGGCGCCTCTGTCTCTGCCTCTGTCTGCAGTCGGCGCATTTCCGCGTCTGTGGAATGCGCGTTGCCCCCAGCGCAACGTAATCTAATTTTACGCTCCCTCGCTCGCTCTCTCTCCCTCTCTCTCGCACTCTCTCCCTCTCGCTCACTCTTCTCCTCTCTTGCACTCTCGCTTTTCTTTCACAGATTTTGCGGCTGTTGAACTTTCGAATTGATTTGAAAACATTTTGCGCGCTTTTCGCTGCGCGCCCCCCTGCGATGCTCCCCCCCTATGGACAGGGGGGGGGGGGGGATGTTGCCACACACTTGAGAATGCATTAAATTTAGCCATGCCACAGACAGAAACGGATACACAGACATTGCCACAGCCACAGCCACACGATGACGACGCTGCCAGACAAAATACAGTTTACACTATTCAGTATTCGGTATTCGGTATTTGCTTGCAACTTCTTCCCATTCATGCCGCACACTGTTGCCGCTTGCCCCCGCTCCGCTGCTCTGCATTTAAAATAGATTCCGATATGGGCGGCTGCAACACAATGTTGCAAGCGCTGTTGTGGCATGCGCCATGTGGCACTGAGACAATAACAACTTGGCTAGTTAAATACTGCGACTTCAAACCATCTTTCTACATACCCGGTAACTATTTGGCCAGAGAGGAATATCCAACGAATACATATTTCCAACTGCCAAGCTAATTATACCCAATAATATATCATCATTATGATCATAATACAATCCCTTTCTCTGCTCTCTCAATTCTAGAGGTAAAACTTTTAGTAGAAGAATCCCAATTGAAGTGCCAAAGAAAAGTGAGAAAAACGTCGATTTCACTATACAATTAATACAAATCTACCATATAGATCATCAAGGATACACTCCCAAACTAGAGTCCAGAATCTAGACATAATCAATCCCTTGCTCAACAGTTACGCAATGAAAATCTATCGGAAGAATTGCTAAAAACGCAGACTTCGCTGAAAAGGCATCATTGTCATTATCAAGAATACAATCCCAAACTAGAGATAGACGATCACTTGCTAAACTATAACTTGTTAAATATATGCAGCATCAAAAGCAACGTAATAATACAAATCTGAAATATAGATTATCAAGGAGACAATCCCAAACTGAAGTATGGAATCTAGAAATAATCCATCACTTGCTAAACTATTACTATCAACAGTAACGTAATGGAAATCTATCCGAAGGATAAAGAATATCGAATACAATACACAGATCAGCCGGATACAAAGTCTAGTAGTTATCATCTCAAACTGCTCTCTGCATAATACTAATAAATCACTCAATCAGCATGTAATGATTGATCTAAACGTGTCGACTCCTATCGAGAGCAGCACGAACGTAGCTTCTAATGTGGACTACATTGAAAGAAGGGCGATGAAGCGTAGAGATTATACTTACAGATTCGTTGCAAGTGGAGTGATTGACTGCAGATGATTGATGGCTGGGAGACTTGGCTATTTGGTTCAATATCAAGTTGCAGATTCCAGTTGGTGGTGACGGGAGGGAGAGCTTAAAGATGCGGCATCAGCTGATTGATGGTGGGTGTGTCGATGACTGAAGATCTGCGCTGAAAATGATTGAGCGATGAGTTGTTGATTGATTCGACGCTCACGCTCTCTCTCTCTCTCTCTCGCTGTCTCTGTCTCTCCGTCGTCGTCGTTGTTCGGGACACTACAGATTTTTGGGTTTGCGTGTTGTTTTGTGTTTTGTATCGGGGCTTGATCGAAAGTCGAATATCGGCTATAGGCCAAGTTCAGCGATATAAATTGGGGAATTTAAATGAAGTGCCGAAACGAAAGCGAAAAAACAAAAAAATTAATTGGAAATTGTGATTGAAATTGTTTGGGGAGAACGACAAAAAAAATGATGTGAGAGGTTTTCTGTGTTTGTGAGAATTGCTCGGACCTTGTTGAGTGTGTTTTTTATTTTTAAAATACGTTTTTGGATTTTTATGCTGTTCAGAATTTTGTTTGTTGTTTGCAGTTGTTGTTGGTTGTGGCGGTAGAAAATAAAATTGAAACTGACAACTGGACGAATGGACGCCTGAAATATGTATGAACTGTGAACGAAATCAGAAAAACAGGGTCCAAAATACCGGAGCAGTGTTGGAAAGCGCCGTTCGAGCCGAGCGTAGCAGGCGCAGCTTTAATTCGATTGATTTTCGGGAAGACGGAAGAGAAAAACTCACAAAAATTGTTTTGCAAATTCATTTTCGTTTGGTTTTTTGGGCAACTTATCGATTTTCTTCCTGCTTTCTTTTGCGTAGGTGACAAAAAACAGCAGAGCAAGAGCAAGAGCAAGAGCTAGGAGAGAGAGAGAGAGAGAGCGCGTGAGCGTGAGCGGGCGATGCTGCGAGAGCGAGAGCGAGACAGCAGGGAGCTGCGTGTTGTGCGTAAGGCGGCGACGTCGCTGCCTGCGTCGACGCCAGCGGCGAGAAAAACGAGCAGAGCGAGAGCGGGAGAGCGGGAGAGAGAGTGCGAAAGAGAGGCGCAAAGAAGACTGGAAAATATTTGGAATTTTCGCCGTTTCGCTTACAATTTTATAAATACATGTATCCAAAGTGTGCGTTGCGCGTTATCGCTGTTATCGCTGTGTAATCGGTGTTATCGGTGTTATCGGTGTTATCGGTTTGTTTTTCTTTTCTTTTCTTTTCTAATTTTTTTTGCACTGCGTTTGTTTGTTTTGGGATTCTCCCCACTAGACACAATAAAAAAACAAAACCGAAATCGGTTATTTTCCTCGTTATGTTGCGTTTGCTTTTCTTCTTTCGGTTGGTTTTTCGTTTTTCGTTTTCGTTTTTCTTTTGGTTTTGGTTTTTTGCTTTGTCGGTTCTGGATGCGGATGCGAGAACGAACGAACGCGCAGCACGGCGACGAGTAAACTGGCAACTGGCGACGCCAGCGGACGCTCAATGAAAATTTCTGTGGAAAATCCACGCGACGACGACGCCGACGACGACGCCGACGCTGACGACGCGAGCAGCGGCAGCGGCAGCGACGCCTTTACCTTTTTCCTATCCACCAAAACAGTGAAAGTAAAATAGTTTTCTGTTCTCCTCTTTGTTGTTGTCGTTGTTGTTGTTGTTGTTGTTGTTGTTATTGCGGCGGCGTCAAACCAAAATGGCTGACACGCGTATGCATGTGTGTGTGTGTGTGCGGGTGTGTGCGTGTGTGTGAGCGCGGCGTCTATCCGACAGTTTATCCGTCGCCCGCAATCGAAGTTCAAGTCGAAGAGCAGTCGTTGCTCTGCCTAAACTTCTTCCTAGTCTCGCTCTTCCTCTCTTCCTTTCTTCCTCTCTCTGCCCCTCTGTCCCACTCGCACTCCCACTCGCACTCGCACTCAGAGTAACACTCGAAACTGCCGCTACTTCTGCTCATTGCTCTGCTTCTGCACAGTGGCTGCCAGCTGTTTGTTGTCGCACCGCCCGCACTTCAGTTAATCGGTTACTCAAATAGAGGACTAAACAACAACAAAAATAAACATCATTGCACAATTAATTCCAAATACATTTAATATACTTCGTTTTACTAATAACTTATTTATTCCGCTAATTTATTTTGTAAGTACTTACATTATGATATATATTTTTTTTATTTTTATTATTCTGCATGCACCCAATGAAAATTCAATAAACGCCAGTTTTTGCGAAATTATTGTTAATTAATTTATTTTCTTCCAACTTTGGATTATTGGCATATTTCGTACATAGTTTTCATTTGTGTTGTACTGTAATATCATTGAATACATATGTACATATGTGTGTGTGTGCAGACTGCTGGCGGACACTGTGTCGACCTGTGTGCTGGCTCCTCCATTGAAGAAGAAATGTTCCAAACGGATAACCGAATATTTTCCATGTGAACGGTTTGTGGCAGCGACGTGGGCAGCGCAGTCGCCGTTGACATTGACGACGCAACGCGGCGAAGAGCAAAGAAGAGAAGAGAAGAGGGCAGAAGGGCAGGCAGAGATGAGAGTTGCGAGTTGCGAGTTGAGGATGAGGGAAGTAAGCGAACGCGTGAAAAGCGAATTTTCATTTCATGTTTTGTCGAGAAGCGAATGGCGGAGAGAGCAGCAAGATTGAAAGAAAAAACCCAAAATCAATGGAAAATGCGAGGAAAACTCACGTTGGCAATGACAACAAGGGTGGCTAAGTCGACGTCGCTGCCGACGTCGCAGTCGCAGTCGACGCCAGCGCCAGCGACGCCTCTCTCAGTGTGAAAAAAACGGAAAATTCAGCTGCCTGCGTCTGCAATGGTGTGTGTGTGTGTGTGTGTTTGAGTTTTCCTTTGCCTTTGCGTTTGCCTTTTGAGTTCTCTCAATTTGCTTCACACGGGCATCCACAAGCAACGGTTAACGGTTTAACCAATACCCTAACCTAACCCCAAAGGGTCAATCGAAATGGCAGCTCGATTAAAGGCGACACTTCGGATAAGAGTGCGGACGGCAATATCGATGGAGCGATATCAAAGCCAGACTCCTTGCTGGAGTTAAGTCGCAAAATATGAATGTTTTATGTATGTATATGAAAGTAGCAGATATTCGAAATGGACATTTCCTATTAGAAAAGATACGAGATTTCAGATTTAAGATACTAATGCATGAAATGAGATAACAGCCAAGGACGCTTCCCATAAGAATAGATAAAATAAAAAATTCTGTTCAACAGAATTCCTATAATTGGAAATATAAGTTGTGGTTAGCATTTCGGAATGGAATAACTGAAAATATATCCATCTATTTTTTATCTATTGATGAACAACTTGTAAATATATATTTAATTAACGTGACTCTGAGCTACAAATATAGATTGATAATGATTATAAATTTATTATATTAAAATAAAAGAAATAAATGTATACCTAAATCATTGATCCCAACTGCAAGAACTGAAATTAACCTTTGTGACAACTAATTCATTTAAAACGCAATAAAAATATTAATAAATTAATTTTATTAAAATAAAAACATTAATAAATGAATATTCAAATAAAACAAATAATACATTTGAGTAGTCAGAAATTAAACATGAATAAAAGAATTTTATAAAAAACATATTTATTATTGAATTAAAATATAAAACATATTGCTAAATTAATTCTATTAAATTGAAATAAATAAAAATATATCTTTAGAAATTAGGAATTGTAAAAAAACGTATGAACAAATATATTTAATATGTACATAACAAATACATGTCTGTAATTATTATTTACTAAATTAAACTAAAGAATACACAAGTTCTATTGAAATCTGTGAATCAGCTAATAATCCCAAGATGCCTAATTAAGGTAACTTGATCGAGGGCATCTGGTCTTCGGTGTGCTTTGGACTTGGAGCTATTTGGAGTCTCAAGGATTTACCTGTGCTCCTCTCCCAATGCGCCAGGTGCCAGCGGCTTTCGCTTTGACGCTGCCTCGCTGCCCGCCCACATTTTATTGTTTGTCCGGGCGAACTGTGAACACCGTGAACAGTGAATGGCGAACAGTGAACGGTAAATGGCAGCCATATTGCGGCTTTGGCTTAGCGAAGTCCGGCAACAGCGCAAGGACATTAGCTTGTTAGCGTTGCATTCGCCTCGTCCTCCTCCATGCTTGAGTTGGGTGCCCTTGTAATTGAGTTATTCAGCCATATGCCATATGTTTACGATTTACACTTTATACTTTTACTTAAGCTATTTAAACCTGCGAAAAATCACAGAAGTAAGAGCAAGCTGTGAAGGTTTAGCTAATTTATTATTGCAATTGAGCAGATCAACAATATTTTGTTAAGGGCTGTCTGGGAAAATTATAAATTATTTAAATAATTTATTTATTTAGATCCAATATTGTTAGACCTCGGATTTAGTTGTTTTTCAACTACAATTTAACTCAAAATTCGCCTATTTCAATCCTTTAGAAAATATGAAAATATGCAAATCTGAAGTCAACAACAATATATCATGGTTCATCATGGCGAAATTTCACTAAACTGAAATAATTTATTTTTCATTGCAATGAATAACTAACTTTTATATAAATTAATTTAAATAAATTCCAATATAGGTTTGTCAATTAAATCGGTAATTAAGTGCATTAATATGAATAACTCTCCATCAACTCTTTACTCTTTAAATAAATGCAAAATAATCGGGCTTCTCAAAATTTAGTTGAAATTTATTTCTTGCCCAGCACGTAATCTGTTAATATTTCTAATTTGATTTCGTTGGGATTTCGCGAAACTTTCCTGTTCCGGTTGGATTGCACTAACTTTACTGTTACCTCTCTCTCTCTCTCTTTCTCTTACTGTTGTGCCGTTTCTTTAACTTTCTCTGTTTGAAAAGTTTGTCTATGACCTTGCAACGGTTGCGTCTTCGCTGCTTTTGCGGCAGCTTCCTTTGATTTCTGTTTTCCCATTTGAAGGGCCCTGCAACCTTGCAACCCCGGCGAGATGTTCGAGACGCGTCCCGTTTTCGGAAATTTCAGCAGTTTTTCAACCCCACAAAACTACGAATTACCCTGGCGAAGGTCCTGGGACAGCAGGACACACAGGACACACAGGACGACAGGACGACTCACGTGCAAACGCAACGCAAGGCAACGCAACATCCACCCCCGAGGGAGGAAGGCAGTGCGTAGTTGGCTTTGCCAACAAAACTGTCGATTAGCACCGCGTATCCTTGGATCGCCAAACATCCTTCCCTTCCCTTCCCTTCAGTTCCCTTCCCTTCCCTTCGCGAGTCTAGCCACCACCAAGGACGGAATGCGTTTGTGCCTTGAGTGTCCCGCGTTGCCGTCTCGCCTGCCTCTGCGCAGGATCAGCGCCGTATGATAAACGGGTAACAAAACTGAAACCGAAGCCGAACTGAACTGAACTGAACTGAACTCTTCCCTGACCCACCCCTGAACATTCACCCTCCGCTCTGGTTTAGTTGAGTTGCGATGCCGCATTGTTGAGCGAGAGCCTTTGCTTTCGCTTTTTATTATTATTATTATTATTTCATTAGATTGCAACCCTCGTGCGGCGTTGTGCGTGCTCTTTGTCCCGTATCTTGTATCCCGTCGTCCCGTCGTCCTGTGTCCTTCGTCCTTTGTCCCGTGTCCCGTGTCCCGTGCCGGGATGCAGAGCGGGCGAGAGCGAGATGGCCAGAGAAGTGCGTAAAAAATGTTTGCCAACATTTTTCGCCGAATTTCAACTTGCCGCCCCTTCCCTTCCCTTCAGCCCTCCAGACGCTGACGTCATGGCTGCTCAGTTGATGCTGCATTGAGGGATCAAGGCATCAGGTCAGTTCCCATTGACATTGAAAATGTCCTGCGAGGCGGGCCGAAAGGAGGTGGAAAGCAGGAGAGCATCTCAATGTCCTTACCTTCTAAATGCTCCCAATATAACTCTCCATTTGTCGCCCTTCTTATCTCCTCCTCTCTATGATTTCTTTTTTATTTATTTCTTTTTTTATTTCATATATGTTAATTTAAATTATATTTAATTTAATTTTAGTTTTCCTACTCATTGCTTTATGTTGTAATTTCTTCAATGTCGACTGTTCATAAAATAAATGAATACATTTATTTCTTGTATTAATTTATTGCCATATTTAAATTATTATATAATTTATATTTTATTTATTTCTATTTTTATTTAGATGTTAAATGAATTGGTTTTCTTATTGATTTTCTTATTTTGAAATTAATAATTTATGCTTATTTAATTTAACATTATATTTCCTAATCTTTGTTTTATATTGCAATTTCTTTAATGTCGACTCTTCATAAAAGAAATAAATAACTTTATTTCTGTTATTATTTAATTGTCATCTCCATTATAATTGCCTCATATAAATTTAAAGTCTAGTCCTTGAGTTTGTCTCCTCTTCACTGTTCGTCCTGTTAACTTTTTCTCTCATTTTATATAAATATATAAATCTATTTTTTCCGATTCAGCTTTGCTTTTTTTCCCCTCAATAGATTATTGTTATTTTAGTTATTTATTTGAAATACATTCATTTCATTTCATTGCTTTTTTTATAATATTTTGTATTAATTGTAAAGTTTTCGCATTGAACGAAATAAGTAAATCATTTATTTTCCACTCTTTCTCCCCCTGAGATGTCTGTCTGTGGAGAAGTCAGCTGTTATCGCAATCGCAATCGCTATCGCTATCGTTATCGATTAACGGTGATCGGCTGTGACCTGAATGCGTTTTTAATTCCCTTAACTGAAATTAAAGTTATGAGCAGTGCTCAGTTTGCTTTCGGGCTGATTGGATGATGCTAATCTCATGCAACAGACGCCAGGACGCCACGACACCACAGATGACAGCAGTGTGAAAGAGAGAGCGGAGAGAGCGGGAGGGAGAGGGGAAGAGAAAGCCAGAGGGTCAGGCAAGCGTGTGGCATGCAACAGTCGCGGCATCAAATGCAACATTTTGCCACAACAGCCAAGAGCGCAGAGGAGAGAAGTGTGAGAGAGAGAGAGAGAGAGAGAGAGACAGGAGGCAGAAAGAGCAGGACGGCACGTTTACTTATCTGGCTGAGGATCAAAAGGATCGTTGCCACTGACGTCAGCTGCACCTGCAACAAGCCGCACGAGCCACGCCGGCCGGAGAGCGGAAGAGCGGGAGAGCGGGGGGGGGGGAAGGAAGAGAGCGGGGCAACCCTTTGAGCTGTTAACGGTTAACGGTAACGCGGCTCATTTTCAACTGTTATTTGTTTTCGGGTCACTTTTATGAGGCGACGAAACGAGCACAACGAGGGGCCGAAGACGGAAGAGAACGGCGGCGAGGCGAAGGGGCGAAGGGGAAGGCGAGCAGATAAACAGTAAGCAGCAGAAGATGGGGCGAAGAGACGCCAGCGAAGAGAGAGGAAAGTGAAGAGGAAGCGAACGAGGGCAACAAATGCGAAGAGAGCGAAGATCGCAGATCGGAGATCGAAGAGTGAAGACAGAAGATTCAAGTAGCGGAAAAATGAAGAAATCTACTTTAAGGAAATCTAAAATAGATAATTGCACAAGAAGAAAGAATAGAAGAAAAGAAATTCAAAATAATAACAAAAAGGATACAACATAAAAGTAAATATAATAAAAAGAAAGAAAATAAAATTAAATAAAAAAAGTAAATAAAATAAAAGAAAAAATTATAGAAATAAAGAAAGAAGAGAAAAAAGAAATTTATTATTATTTATTAAAAATGAATAGAAAAGTAAATACAAAGAAAACATAAGGTGAATAAAATATAATAACGGATACGAAAAAATAAAGAAATATAACGAAAAGTAAGGAAAATAAAAAGAAAATGAAAAAAAATGATAAATTGAAATGAAATTAGAAAGCGTAAAAGCTCAAACTTGAGATACTTTGAGAAACTATTTCAAACGGATAGTTTGAAAGGCGCTGAGAAGAAGCAGAAATGCAAGAACAACAAATAGATGTGGAAATGGAAGAGAATTAAAAAAAAACATAGAGAAAAGTGATGTGCGAAAGAGCAAGAGATTTGCGAGAGGGAAGCAGAAACACAGACGGACGGACGGACGGACGGATGCACGGGTTGAAGTGGCAAGAGGATGCGCTGCAACGTGCAACGCAAGGAACTGCGAACGATGCTCGTTGATGCTTGGGGCATGCAACTTGATCCCTGGGTCGCCACGTTGCTCATAATTATCATATCAAGTCGAGTGAATTGAAACGAGTGGATGCAGCGAACAGAGGCAAGGGGCAAGGGGCAAGGGGCAAGGGGCAAGGAGCACAGGGTACGCGAGGCAGGCTGCAGCAAAGTGCAGCAACCCCTCGACGGCGTTGCAACAAAGGCAGCTTGCAGCTTGCGGCGACAGCTTGCTGCAGCCTCCTTGAGCGCGTGCCACACGAGGCCAGGGGCCAATTTATGCAGCACGAGGATGCAGCGGCAAGCAGCGATGCAATCTGATCTGTGTGTGTGTGCTGCGCTTTTGTCTGCAGCAAGTGGCAAGTGGCAAGCATCGGAATCAGCGCTTAATGTTGGCTTGTGGCACGCGCCGCAACTGCCGTTGCTGCCCCATCGTCGCCATCTCGGTCGCCTGATTGCTCAATTATCGCCAGCATTGTTTTTATCTGTCTGTCTGTCGCTCTCACAAGGTGCAAAGTGAGCATTCAAGCTTGCCACCATCGACTGATTGAGCTATTGCCACAGATGGTTATGCAACCTCAACCTCAACGAGACTGCAGTTGCAACAGCAACCCGCAATCAGCGACCAGCAGCGCCTAATTACAGTGGCAAGTGATCGGTGATCAGTGATCAGTGACCAGTGATCAGCGATCTGCGATCTGCGACCAAATGAAGTGTCAACGCCACTCGAATTACATGATGTGCCTGCAACAGCAACCTCCTTGCATCCGTCTGTCCGTCCGTCCGTTCATAAAAGACTCTTTAATAAATACTTGAATATACAAAAATGTAATACAGAATTCTTAACTCGAACAATCAGTTTGAGTTCAATAACTTTGAAGGGTTTATTTTGGGAATATTAGGCAACATAAAATAAGCCTACATATTTTTTGTAGGTATTCGCTGGAGTCAAATAAAGTATCGCCTCTTTTTATACCTTATCAAGAGATTTATCAGGTGCCAAATAATATTCGAGAAATATATTCATAGCTATTTCTGTCAAAATTCAAAAGTTGCAAATTACTTCATCGGATATTCAAGTTTACACAATTAACAAATACAAAAATATTATTATGTAATCAAATGTAATAACGAGAAATTATTTAAGAAATTAAATTCTTGCTTTTTGCTCTGATATAGTTGAAGAATTTAAGAATGAACTACATAAATAGTTTGATCCGTAATAAGAGGATTCTTAAGAAATTGGAATAAACGGAAATAATTGCCAAAGTTTAAATCGTTTTTTTATGTTTTGCTCAATTATTCCGCCGAGTCCCCTTTGCAATAAATGAAATCGCAACATTTTAGAGAATTTATTGGCTTTTGATGAGGCCCAAGGACTCGAGTGTGTGTGTGTGCGAATGTCCTGCATATATCCTTTTTGGCCCGCTGAGTGTTAATGGCCACTTAATTACGAGAACTTTTAATTGTCGCCCAGGCGAATGTCAATTGCCAGCAATGGCAGAGAGACGACGCAGCGAGCGAGAGAGGACAGACTCCAGGACATCTGCAGGAGTCGAAGGACTCGAAGGACTTTCAGGGGCCACCCAGGAGATGAGCACTGCGGGCGCTCATGCTCATTAACGCCAGGAATTAACGAGCATTTAGTTGGACAACAAACGAGAGCGACGATCGAGCCGACAACAAACGAGGAGGGAGAGTGTGGCAAGGCAGTGTGTGGCAGTGTGTTGCATGTTGCATGTTGCATGACTGGCGGTCATAAAAAATTCATATTTAAAATGCATAACAATGCGAGGGACCCCGAAAATGGAATTGGTTAAAATACTCGGGAGATGCGAACAAAAAGCGAACGACACGCGAAGCTTAGAAGCCGTTAGAGCGCGACAACAGAGAGAGATAGCAATAGTGGGGGAGAGCGAGAGGGAGAGAGTAGGAGTGAGAGAGTAGAAGCAATGAAGAAAGCAAGCGATAGTGGGAGAATGAAGGGAGCTACAGTTAGAAGGAGAGAGGGAGAGCACGATCGGAGACAAAGACTGACAAAGAAGGCGAACAAGGGGCAAGGGGCAAGGGGCAAAGTCGAGCGGCAGAAAGAGAGGGAGAATGCGTGGTGCACCTTTCGCGAAATTAAGCTGGCATTTTTAGTGGACACGCGGCACGCGCTCCTTTCCTCTCGCCTCCTCTGCCACCACCAGCGTTGATCCTGCCACAGTCAGAGTTCGAGTCCGAGTCAGAGCCATTGGCACTGCTTATCCTTAATTTCGTTTACAATTCGCCGTTGGCTGCCCCGGCTGTTCTCTGTCCGCATTGCCGTTTTGCCTTTGGGACAGGTGCAAAAAACTGAACAAAACTCTTGTTGGTTTTTTCGGGCTGCCGTCGCCGTCTCTGTCTCTGTCTCCCAATCTCCATCTCCCTCCCTCGCCCGCCATTAATTCGCTTCTTTATTTTTCGGTAATTGCCGAAAATGTTCCGAATGAACGAGCGAATCCTCGTCGTCGTCGTCGTCGTTCTCGCTCGTGCTCTGATCCTGCGACAGCCGGATTATGGCACCGTCCCATGCCATGCCATGCCATGCCTTGGCCCTGTTCTCCTCGCTTCTCCCTGATCGCTCGACTCTCGCATGTCCTGCTGATCCTTAGCGCTTGATTGCGATTTCACGTTCCCATTTAAACATTTTGCCATCGTTGCGCGTTGCGCGACTCTTCGCATTTTCTGCGGCCCCGACAGCCGTGCGATCATTGACTTTTGTCAGGCAATGCCCCCGACAGAGCGCCCTCTCCCTTCTCCCTCTGCCCTCTCCATCTCCATCTCCCTCACTCGCAATCTGAAATATTTGTTGCCTGTCTGGCTGTCTGGCCGCCTCTAAAAGTGCGTGTAGCTCGGCCACCACAAGAGCTAATGACTTCAAAGTTGCCCTGTCGCCTTCTCCATCAAGCACCAACTCAATATTTAATTCATATTTCAAAAAAGACATTGCTTTCTCCGAAAAATGATTGTCAAAATGTTTCAGCGAATTTTCGCACATTCAATTAAGTTTGGCCAACAAAAATATGTTGAAAATTATATTATAGTAAAATAGGGAATAGCCTGAAATTTAGTTGCCCACTTTCTGCCAAGCTCCATATCCTATATTTTCGATAATCTGTTTACAATTGTGATATAATTTAGTTTGTTGTAGTATGCATTTGATCCATGATCCATTTTGTTATTCTTTTTGTATATTAAACCAGATTAAGTTGCCACATTGGGAACAGAAAGCTAGTTAAAAACAAATACTTATTTTATCACAGAAAAGCAAGTAAATAAAAAGCTCTACATCCTGATTTAAATTCAAAATAAATTCGAGTCGTTCATTGATATTAAAAAAGCTTTTATTTAGTTTATTTTAATATTTAAAATGAATCCATCTATATGGTTTAATTATGAATAAATATAAGTAATTAAATCAATGTATGGCAATGGTTTACATTAGTTAAAATGTCATAAATTATGAACGTAATTTGATTTCGTATATTTTATTTTACCTCTTTTATAATAATATTAAACATACATTTATTGTAAAATACATTGATTTAAAATTATAATATTATTTAAATATTGAACTGATTAATGATGGCTATATTATTTAATTGCAAATAAGTACGATTACAAACAGTTTCTAATAATATTGAGTTAGTGTAATGAAAATTGCTAGTGACTAGTGTCATAAATAATAAGTTTTAGCTAAGATGAATATATGTATATTAAAAAATAAAATAAAAGTGAGAAATTACGTTTATTTAAAAACGCTTTCAACTTCAAATGATTTCAAGCGAAATAATTTGGTGCTTGAGTTTTAGCAATTTACTAATTAGTTGCCTGCATTATTAATCAAAGAAATGTGGCTTTCAGCTGTGAATTTTGTTGTGTATTTATTTACTATAATTTGCCATTTGCATTTCTTTGTGCATTTCCGCGACAACAAATCAATGTGACCTCATTCTAACCTCACAATAATTAATAATTCATTGGGCTGAAATAACACCCACTTCCTCCCACATCAGTGATGCCAAGTGATGAGCACCCGAAGAGGTTAGATGCTGAACAAAAATATGCTAAGATAAGGTAAAAATAAACAATACGCCGAAAAGCATTTTATACCCAATAATACCCAAATCAAAATAAAAAATCAAACATCATCGTTAGGTTTGTGAAGTTCTTATTAAATTAAATTGCTTAATTTACCTGCTCACTTAAATATTTATCGTTTATTGTGATATTTTGTTGCTGTAAAACATTTTAAACACTCAAAATATGTATTTCGATTATGTCAAAAATTCATTTATGGCTATAAGCTGCTGCATTTTCAAATAGGCCGGGTCTAGCCCGAAATAAGCTAATCTGGCAACACTGGCACACGCACACAGATAACGTTCATTTCGACATTAGAATTTGTTATTGCGTCTGTGTGTGTGTGTGTGTGTGTGTGTGTGTGTGTGTGTGTGTGTGTGTGTGTGGCCGAATAATGGCGACGACATCTCGTTGGCGCTCGTCGCAATTTCAATCATTTTATTTGCACAAACGTAAAAATCAAAGATAACAACAACAACAAGAACAACAACAACAACAAGAACAAGCAAGCAGTTTGGCACGCGTTTTGTTGCTCTTTCACACACACACACACACACACACACAAACACACGCACACGCACAGCCAAAGCGTCGCGTCGGCAAAGCAGATGTCGCCCCATTTGTGTGTTCGCGGGGCAGCAGATGCGCAACAAATTTAAATGTTAAAATACAAAATATAAAGCAAAGGCAGAACAAGAAAAAGCAAACGACAAGACAACAGCAACAACAACAACAGCAACGTCGCGCGACGAAATTCATTAAGCCTAGCAACAACAACTCGCACACGATTGGGCGTGTAAGAGAGTCCGAAAAGAGAATACACCACAGCGAGAGCTTAAGCCGCAATTTGAGTGTGAGTGTGAGTGTGAGTGTGAGTGTGAGTGTGAGTGTGAGTGTGCTCTTGCTCACTCACACACATGCACGCTTTGCTTTTCGCTCTCTCACACACACACACACACACTGCTTGGCGCTTTAGCATTGGGCGGCCTACTACTATTCCTACTACGTTTTTGCACTCAACAAAGCCGCAGCCATTTTGTGGCAACAGCAACAACAACAGCGTGTAGCGCCCAATCGGCAGACGCAACGACAGCGTAGAGTGCAATTTTGCAAGCACAGCAAAAACAAAAACAAATGCAAACGCAAACGCAAAAGCCACACGTGCATTGCACGCCTCCCTTTCGCACCACAGGCGGCAGGCGGGAGTGCGAGCAAGACAAACGCTGTATGTGTGTGTATGTGTGGGTGCAGCTTAACGACCTTTGGTTGGCTGGCGCTTAATCTCCTCACACACACACACTCACACTCACACTCACACACACATGCTTGTTGTGCAGCGAAATTCTAGCAATCCGACCGTTACTTACAACGAGCTAGACTCGTTTTCTGATCAATTTGGTTTTCTGTTTGGTTTTGGCAGCTGGAATCAAACCCGAAAAAGCTGTTGCCAACAATGCGATTTTGTTTGTCGGGGCTAATTATGAATAACAAAAGCGGATTCTTGGTGGTCATCTGAAGAAAAGCCCTCTTTGTGCTCGGCCCGGCCCAAAAACAGGCGAGAACAACCAAATGTCTGAGCAGCTGCGACCTGAGAAGCTTGGGATGCTGTACAGCGACCGTTTCACACCCTGGACTGGCCCAAGACTAGTTGCCGGCTGTCCGGCTGACCAGTTGACCGGCCTGCCTGCTGACCGGCTGACCAGTTGACCAGTTGACCAGTTGACCAGTTTCTTGAATATGCCCGGGCCTCTCTCTGGCAGCAGCTGTGGCCGCAAACAAAACTAGAAAAGCCATTGCTATTGTCTGCCCTATTCTTTTGTTCTATTCGCATACTTGTGTTTTTTTTTTTTTTGGGTGTAATTCGTTTCAATAACGGAAAATAAACTTTCACATGCCAGCAATTTTTTGTGTTGGTTTTATTTTTCAAATTTCACCAGCGCCATCTATTGGTTTTTGTCTGGAGCGCTGATCATCAACTTGTTTCAATCGATGGGTGCATGTCTTCACTGTAAATGGTTGCTGAACTGGCTCGGCAAGCAGTTGAAAAACACTGCAATGAAGCAGTGATAAAATCCTTACAGTGGCGTCTGTACTTAGAGTGCCAATGTAAGTATTAATTTTTATTTATTCCTTTCACACCTTAACGTATTTATTGTTCTTTTTTTTTCGTTGCAAACCAATTAAAACAAACATTTTCTTTCATTTTTAATTTTATTTGCGCCGGAATTGTTCAATGCCATTTGAACATAACCGGACGTTGGTGAGGAGAGATACACATATGTTAGAGTACAAATTTTACTATTTATAACTAATTACAATTATTTACAGAAATTTACATATTACATTGGGATAATTGGATGGGCTGGGAAGTGAAGTCACTGGGATGGAATCTCTACAGCCTTCGGAGAGGTTGCGGCTTAACAAGCCCGATAGCCAGTGGGCTTGGATGCTCCACGAGCCCGTCGGGGAATCGGTTGCTATGTTGGTCGCCCACCGGATCAAGGCGAAGATCAGCTTCAATTGGCCACGTACCAGGGAAGCCCAGTTGCCTGCCGAGCAGCACGTGCCTGCACCGTCCTCAGCTTGTTCAGCCGGTGCCTTGAAGCGGTGTTCCAAACTTGGATACCATATGTCCAAGCTGGCGTGAGAATCGCTTTGAGGAAGAGAGCTGGAAGATTTTGGACTTCAAGAGCCAATCGAACTTCTGGCTTAGGAATGAGCTATTTGGTTGCTCCCATTACCAATTGGGACAAACAACATAATAAACATACATATATACTAGCCAACTTCGCCCGCATTCCAGATAACAACAATAAGCATAATTATTATTATAAATACAATGTATGTTGTTGTTTTTTATTGTAGCGAAATTTACTTAAGATAATTGTAAATAAATTAATTACTAGGCTATAGTTTTAGTAAGAACAAAAAACCTTATGTATGTACATATATAATAGCAGATAAAAGATACACAATAAAAACAAAAACTTATAAACAAAACATTCTTTTTATTTGGCTACTTAAAATGAAGGACTTAAAATGAAGAGGTCTTGAGTGGGATCCAAAGGACATCCTTCATTATCATAATCACTGTCCTTGTAGTTTCCGAGGTAATCACGATAAAATCATGAATATCTCGGGAACCACAAGGACGATCGGAATGTCCTTTGGCCAGCTTATAGTCCTTGTTAAGTCGAGTTGATTGCCACAGGATCCATCAGTATCGGCAAGGATATGGCCAAGATAGAGCATGTTTTCTCTCAGCGAAAAATTCCGTCTAACTCTGTTGTTTAAAGGTTATTTGGGCTTTTTATTTCATAGTCGTACATCATAAATCCGTCCCCATATGCATGCCAAAGGACATCCTGATCGTCCTTCAAATGACGAAGTTACGGATGATTTTCGAAATTTTTGCAAATTTTCCATGCCTACCCCTTGTAGATTTTTTCGAAAAATTCTTGTTTGCTTTTTTAATATATTCTTTATTTTTTTGATGACAATCGACAGTTATTCTTAAACGTATTTGTTTGGGCAAGCGACCGGCCAATTGTTATCTAAATAATCGTTGTAGTTTCCTAGATAAACACATTTTAATTTTTGGACTGAAATTTACATCTCATCCCCAAAAGTATGCAAAAGTTTTTAATTTTTAATTTCTGAGATAAACACATTTTAATTTTTGGACTGAAATTTATATCTCATCCCCAAAAGTATGCAAAAGTTTTTAATTTTTGGACTTGCAAATTTTCAATTGCGGAGTCGAAAAAAAAATGTAAGGAGTCGATACAAAATGAGAAAATCATGAATATCTCGGGAACCACAAGGACGATTGGAATGTCCTTTGGCCAGCTTATAGTCCTTGTTAAGACAAGTTGATTGCCACAGGATCCATCAGTATCGGCAAGGATATGGCCAAGATAGAGCATGTTTTCTCTCAGCGAAAAATTCCGTCTAACTCTGTTGTTTAAAGGTTATTTGGGCTTTTTATTTCATAGTCGTACATCATAAATCCGTCCCCATATGCATGCCAAAGGACATCCTGATCGTCCTTCAAATGACGAAGTTACGGATGATTTTCGAAATTTTTGCAAATTTTCCATGCCTACCCCTTGTAGATTTTTTCGAAAAATTCTTGTTTGTTTTTTTAATATATTCTTTATTTTTTTGATGACAATCGACAGTTATTCTTAAACGTATTTGTTTGGGCAAGCGACCGGCCAATTGTTATCTAAATAATCGTTGTAGTTTCCGAGATAAACACATTTTAATTTTTGGACTGAAATTTATATCTCATCCCCAAAAGAATGCAAATGTTTTTAATTTTTAATTTCTGAGATAAACACATTTAAATTTTTGGACTGAAATTTATATCTCATCCCCAAAAGTATGCAAAAGTTTATAATTTTTGGACTTGCAAATTTTCAATTGCGGAGTCGAAAAAAAAATGTAAGGAGTCGATACAAAATGAGAAAATCATGAATATCTCGGGAACCACAAGGACGATCGGAATGTCCTTTGGCCAGCTTATAGTCCTTGTTAAGACGAGTTGATTGCCACAGGATCCATCAGTATCGGCAAGGATATGGCCAAGATAGAGCATGTTTTCTCTCAGCGAAAAATTCCGTCTAACTCTGTTGTTTAAAGGTTATTTGGGCTTTTTATTTCATAGTCGTACATTATAAATCCGTCCCCATATGCATGCCAAAGGACATCCTGATCGTCCTTCAAATGACGAAGTTACGGATGATTTTCGAAATTTTTGCAAATTTTCCATGCCTACCCCTTGTAGATTTTTTCGAAAAACTCTTGTTTGCTTTTTTAATATATTCTTTATTTTTTTGATGACAATCGACAGTTATTCTTAAACGTATTTGTTTGGGCAAGCGACCGGCCAATTGTTATCTAAATAATCGTTGTAGTTTCCTAGATAAACACATTTTTTCAAGATAGAGCATGTTTTCTCTCAGCGAAAAATTCCGTCTAACTCTGTTGTTTAAAGGTTATTTGGGCTTTTTATTTCATAGTCGTACATCATAAATCCGTCCCCATATGCATGCCAAAGGACATCCTGATCGTCCTTCAAATGACGAAGTTACGGATGATTTTCGAAATTTTTAAAAATTTTCTATGCCTACCGCTTGTAGATTTTTTCGAAAAATTCTTGTTTGTTTTTTTAATATATTCTTTATTTTTTTGATGACAATCGACAGTTATTCTTAAACGTATTGTTAGGGCAATCGACCTTCCAATTGTTATCTAAATAATCGTTGTAGTTTCCGAGATAAACACATTTTAATTTTTGGACTGAAATTTACATCTCATCCCCAAAAGTATGCAAAAGTTTTTAATTTTTAATTTCTGAGATAAACACATTTTAATTTTTGGACTGAAATTTATATCTCATCCCCAAAAGTATGCAAAAGTTTTTAATTTTTGGACTTGCAAATTTTCAATTGCGGAGTCGAAAAAAAAATGTAAGGAGTCGATACAAAATGAGAAAATCATGAATATCTCGGGAACCACAAGGACGATTGGAATGTCCTTTGGCCAGCTTATAGTCCTTGTTAAGACAAGTTGATTGCCACAGGATCCATCAGTATCGGCAAGGATATGGCCAAGATAGAGCATGTTTTCTCTCAGCGAAAAATTCCGTCTAACTCTGTTGTTTAAAGGTTATTTGGGCTTTTTATTTCATAGTCGTACATCATAAATCCGTCCCCATATGCATGCCAAAGGACATCCTGATCGTCCTTCAAATGACGAAGTTACGGATGATTTTCGAAATTTTTGCAAATTTTCCATGCCTACCCCTTGTAGATTTTTTCGAAAAATTCTTGTTTGTTTTTTTAATATATTCTTTATTTTTTTGATGACAATCGACAGTTATTCTTAAACGTATTTGTTTGGGCAAGCGACCGGCCAATTGTTATCTAAATAATCGTTGTAGTTTCCGAGATAAACACATTTTAATTTTTGGACTGAAATTTATATCTCATCCCCAAAAGAATGCAAATGTTTTTAATTTTTAATTTCTGAGATAAACACATTTAAATTTTTGGACTGAAATTTATATCTCATCCCCAAAAGTATGCAACATTTTTTAATTTTTGGACTTGCAAATTTTCAATTGCGGAGTCGAAAAAAAAATGTAAGGAGTCGATACAAAATGAGAAAATCATGAATATCTCGGGAACCACAAGGACGATTGGAATGTCCTTTGGCCAGCTTATAGTCCTTGTTAAGACAAGTTGATTGCCACAGGATCCATCAGTATCGGCAAGGATATGGCCAAGATAGAGCATGTTTTCTCTCAGCGAAAAATTCCGTCTAACTCTGTTGTTTAAAGGTTATTTGGGCTTTTTATTTCATAGTCGTACATCATAAATCCGTCCCCATATGCATGCCAAAGGACATCCTGATCGTCCTTCAAATGACGAAGTTACGGATGATTTTCGAAATTTTTGCAAATTTTCCATGCCTACCCCTTGTAGATTTTTTCGAAAAATTCTTGTTTGTTTTTTTAATATATTCTTTATTTTTTTGATGACAATCGACAGTTATTCTTAAACGTATTGTTAGGGCAATCGACCTTCCAATTGTTATCTAAATAATCGTTGTAGTTTCCGAGATAAACACATTTTAATTTTTGGACTGAAATTTACATCTCATCCCCAAAAGTATGCAAAAGTTTTTAATTTTTAATTTCTGAGATAAACACATTTTAATTTTTGGACTGAAATTTATATCTCATCCCCAAAAGTATGCAAAAGTTTTTAATTTTTGGACTTGCAAATTTTCAATTGCGGAGTCGAAAAAAAAATGTAAGGAGTCGATACAAAATGAGAAAATCATGAATATCTCGGGAACCACAAGGACGATCGGAATGTCCTTTGGCCAGCTTATAGTCCTTGTTAAGACGAGTTGATTGCCACAGGATCCATCAGTATCGGCAAGGATATGGCCAAGATAGAGCATGTTTTCTCTCAGCGAAAAATTCCGTCTAACTCTGTTGTTTAAAGGTTATTTGGGCTTTTTATTTCATTGTCGTACATCATAAATCCGTCCCCATATGCATGCCAAAGGACATCCTGATCGTCCTTCAAATGACGAAGTTACGGATGATTTTCGAAATTTTTGCAAATTTTCTATGCCTACCCCTTGTAGATTTTTTCGAAAAATTCTTGTTTGTTTTTTTAATATATTCTTTATTTTTTTGATGACAATCGACAGTTATTCTTAAACGTATTTGTTTGGGCAATCGACCGGCCAATTGTTATCTAAATAATCGTTGTAGTTTCCGAGATAAACACATTTTAATTTTTGGACTGAAATTTATATCTCATCCCCAAAAGAATGCAAAAGTTTTTAATTTTTAATTTCTGAGATAAACACATTTAAATTTTTGGACTGAAATTTATATCTCATCCCCAAAAGTATGCAACATTTTTTAATTTTTGGACTTGCAAATTTTCAATTGCGGAGTCGAAAAAAAAATGTAAGGAGTCGATACAAAATGAGAAAATCATGAATATCTCGGGAACCACAAGGACGATCGGAATGTCCTTTGGCCAGCTTATAGTCCTTGTTAAGACAAGTTGATTGCCACAGGATCCATCAGTATCGGCAAGGATATGGCCAAGATAGAGCATGTTTTCTCTCAGCGAAAAATTCCGTCTAACTCTGTTGTTTAAAGGTTATTTGGGCTTTTTATTTCATAGTCGTACATCATAAATCCGTCCCCATATGCATGCCAAAGGACATCCTGATCGTCCTTCAAATGACGAAGTTACGGATGATTTTCGAAATTTTTGCAAATTTTCCATGCCTACCCCTTGTAGATTTTTTCGAAAAATTCTTGTTTGTTTTTTTAATATATTCTTTATTTTTTTGATGACAATCGACAGTTATTCTTAAACGTATTTGTTTGGGCAAGCGACCGGCCAATTGTTATCTAAATAATCGTTGTAGTTTCCGAGATAAACACATTTTAATTTTTGGACTGAAATTTACATCTCATCCCCAAAAGTATGCAAAAGTTTTTAATTTTTCATTTCTGAGATAAACACATTTTAATTTTTGGACTGAAATTTATATCTCATCCCCAAAAGTATGCAAAAGTTTTTAATTTTTGGACTTGCAAATTTTCAATTGCGGAGTCGAAAAAAAAATGTAAGGAGTCGATACAAAATGAGAAAATCATGAATATCTCGGGAACCACAAGGACGATCGGAATGTCCTTTGGCCAGCTTATAGTCCTTGTTAAGACGAGTTGATTGCCACAGGATCCATCAGTATCGGCAAGGATATGGCCAAGATAGAGCATGTTTTCTCTCAGCGAAAAATTCCGTCTAACTCTGTTGTTTAAAGGTTATTTGGGCTTTTTATTTCATAGTCGTACATCATAAATCCGTCCCCATATGCATGCCAAAGGACATCCTGATCGTCCTTCAAATGACGAAGTTACGGATGATTTTCGAAATTTTTGCAAATTTTCCATGCCTACCCCTTGTAGATTTTTTCGAAAAATTCTTGTTTGTTTTTTTAATATATTCTTTATTTTTTTGATGACAATCGACAGTTATTCTTAAACGTATTGTTAGGGCAATCGACCTTCCAATTGTTATCTAAATAATCGTTGTAGTTTCCGAGATAAACACATTTTAATTTTTGGACTGAAATTTACATCTCATCCCCAAAAGTATGCAAAAGTTTTTAATTTTTAATTTCTGAGATAAATACATTTTAATTTTTGGACTGAAATTTATATCTCATCCCCAAAAGTATGCAAAAGTTTTTAATTTTTGGACTTGCAAATTTTCAATTGCGGAGTCGAAAAAAGAATGTAAGGAGTCGATACAAAATGAGAAAATCATGAATATCTCGGGAACCACAAGGACGATCGGAATGTCCTTTGGCCAGCTTATAGTCCTTGTTAAGACGAGTTGATTGCCATAGGATCCATCAGTATCGGCAAGGATATGGCCAAGATAGAGCATGTTTTCTCTCAGCGAAAAATTCCGTCTAACTCTGTTGTTTAAAGGTTATTTGGGCTTTTTATTTCATAGTCGTACATCATAAATCCGTCCCCATATGCATGCCAAAGGACATCCTGATCGTCCTTCAAATGACGAAGTTACGGATGATTTTCGAAATTTTTGCAAATTTTCCATGCCTACCCCTTGTAGATTTTTTCGAAAAATTCTTGTTTGTTTTTTTAATATATTCTTTATTTTTTTGATGACAATCGACAGTTATTCTTAAACGTATTTGTTTGGGCAATCGACCTTCCAATTGTTATCTAAATAATCGTTGTAGTTTCCGAGATAAACACATTTTAATTTTTGGACTGAAATTTACATCTCATCCCCAAAAGTATGCAAAAGTTTTTAATTTTTAATTTCTGAGATAAACACATTTTAATTTTTGGACTGAAATTTATATCTCATCCCCAAAAGTATGCAAAAGTTTTTAATTTTTGGACTTGCAAATTTTCAATTGCGGAGTCGAAAAAAAAATGTAAGGAGTCGATACAAAATGAGAAAATCATGAATATCTCGGGAACCACAAGGACGATCGGAATGTCCTTTGGCCAGCTTATAGTCCTTGTTAAGACAAGTTGATTGCCACAGGATCCATCAGTATCGGCAAGGATATGGCCAAGATAGAGCATGTTTTCTCTCAGCGAAAAATTCCGTCTAACTCTGTTGTTTAAAGGTTATTTGGGCTTTTTATTTCATAGTCGTACATCATAAATCCGTCCCCATATGCATGCCAAAGGACATCCTGATCGTCCTTCAAATGACGAAGTTACGGATGATTTTCGAAATTTTTGCAAATTTTCCATGCCTACCCCTTGTAGATTTTTTCGAAAAATTCTTGTTTGTTTTTTTAATATATTCTTTATTTTTTTGATGACAATCGACAGTTATTCTTAAACGTATTTGTTTGGGCAAGCGACCGGCCAATTGTTATCTAAATAATCGTTGTAGTTTCCGAGATAAACACATTTTAATTTTTGGACTGAAATTTATATCTCATCCCCAAAAGAATGCAAATGTTTTTAATTTTTAATTTCTGAGATAAACACATTTAAATTTTTGGACTGAAATTTATATCTCATCCCCAAAAGTATGCAAAAGTTTATAATTTTTGGACTTGCAAATTTTCAATTGCGGAGTCGAAAAAAAAATGTAAGGAGTCGATACAAAATGAGAAAATCATGAATATCTCGGGAACCACAAGGACGATCGGAATGTCCTTTGGCCAGCTTATAGTCCTTGTTAAGACGAGTTGATTGCCACAGGATCCATCAGTATCGGCAAGGATATGGCCAAGATAGAGCATGTTTTCTCTCAGCGAAAAATTCCGTCTAACTCTGTTGTTTAAAGGTTATTTGGGCTTTTTATTTCATAGTCGTACATCATGAATCCGTCCCCATATGCATGCCAAAGGACATCCTGATCGTCCTTCAAATGACGAAGTTACGGATGATTTTCGAAATTTTTGCAAATTTTCCATGCCTACCCCTTGTAGATTTTTTCGAAAAATTCTTGTTTGTTTTTTTAATATATTCTTTATTTTTTTGATGACAATCGACAGTTATTCTTAAACGTATTGTTAGGGCAATCGACCTTCCAATTGTTATCTAAATAATCGTTGTAGTTTCCGAGATAAACACATTTTAATTTTTGGACTGAAATTTACATCTCATCCCCAAAAGTATGCAAAAGTTTTTAATTTTTAATTTCTGAGATAAATACATTTTAATTTTTGGACTGAAATTTATATCTCATCCCCAAAAGTATGCAAAAGTTTTTAATTTTTGGACTTGCAAATTTTCAATTGCGGAGTCGAAAAAAGAATGTAAGGAGTCGATACAAAATGAGAAAATCATGAATATCTCGGGAACCACAAGGACGATCGGAATGTCCTTTGGTCAGCTTATAGTCCTTGTTAAGACGAGTTGATTGCCATAGGATCCATCAGTATCGGCAAGGATATGGCCAAGATAGAGCATGTTTTCTCTCAGCGAAAAATTCCGTCTAACTCTGTTGTTTAAAGGTTATTTGGGCTTTTTATTTCATAGTCGTACATCATAAATCCGTCCCCATATGCATGCCAAAGGACATCCTGATCGTCCTTCAAATGACGAAGTTACGGATGATTTTCGAAATTTTTGCAAATTTTCCATGCCTACCCCTTGTAGATTTTTTCGAAAAATTCTTGTTTGTTTTTTTAATATATGGGCATTTCCACAAAAAGGTCCACCGCGGCCAAAAAATTAAAAGTTCTTGAAAATGATTTTTTTCAACATGGTTGCATAAAGAAATGTTCAAGTTTATTAAACTTGAAAGAATTTTGCATTTATCTTTTACAGATTTCAAAATATTCGAATGCAAATTCGCGCAAACGCACCTTTTGTCACTATGATGTTTGTATGGTGTATTTTGTTTTGATTATAACTTCTAAAATATACGCATTATGCTTGGTCTTTTGCTTTCTTAAATCACTTCGACATTCTAAGAATCTAAAGAGAACGCAAAAAGTAACGTGTGATCACCAATAACGGTAAAAATTTAGGTTTGCATTATCGCTTATTTTAATGTCCCGTGCGCGACCGAAAAAGAACATTTCTTATTACTAGATCCAAAGCACTTGCTCGAATTGCATCAAATTTTTTTTGCAAACAGAGTTTATGTGTGCAAGTAAATACAGAAAAAAAAATTTGAGAAAAAAAAAAAATTTGTATTTTTGGTGATCATTTGAAGTTTGTCCCGTGCGCGACCGTAAGTACATAACAAAATGATACAAATAAATTTTGTATTTTTTTGTTATCTTTATAACATTTTAAATTATTTAAATGTAGATGAGCGTAAAGAGTTGCCAAAAAAGAAGAGAAATTTGAAAACGGTGGAGAGATAAGTTGAAGAAAGACCCAATAAAATGGGAAAACTATAAATTAAAAAACAAGGAAAGAATGCGGAACACTAGACTAAACTGCAAAGCGGAAGTAACAAATGGAAGTAATGACAAAAGCTTGCAGAAAAGAGAGATGCGGAAAAACTAGATGCTACAAAAAAGAAAAGTGATCCCAAGCAAACCTTAGGGAAAGCTGTAAGAAAAGTTGAAAATGCTCTGCCAAGAGACTTAGAAAAGAAAGTAAAAGTACTTGAAATTTTGTTAAACAAATTTAAAGAAATTCCCCAAAAAAATATTGCAAAAACTACATCTGAAGTTACCCTACCAGAGAGTTTAGAATACAAAATTAAGGAGTTTTATATTAACGACAATATTAGTGTCGATTTAAAAAACAATTTGTAAATTTGTATTTATTGAGTTTCCTTTTATGTAAAAATAAATGAATTCACTATTTTTGTTAATTTAAAAATATTTTTTCGATGTGTTTATTAAATATTTCCCAACAACAGCAATGACAATAAGATAAAAGTAGTGGCGGTAAAAAATGTCCCGTGCACGATGTCCCGTGCGAATTTACTTCAAATTAAGTTTACAAAAAAAACAAGTTATATTTGAAAAATTGTTTAACCTTTTTGAATAGGCATCAATGCACAAAAGTTAAAAATTAGTTGCATTAAAATATTGCCTCTGGATTCGCTGAAATTGTCGTTTGAATTGCTTGACCTCTCAAGCCACTTCCGTTTTGTGTCCCGTGCGAATCACTTGAATTCTGCAATTATCTTCTAAATTAAAAAATACCCAAAATCAATCTTTGCACTAATGAAAGAGCTAATAAAATGCTATACATTAAGCGTTTGATTTGAAAAAAAAATCGTTTCCTTTCTACCGTTTTTTTTTCTTTGAACGCGTACGAATGTCCCGTGCGCGATTTTGGAAATGCCCATATTCTTTATTTTTTTGATGACAATCGACAGTTATTCTTAAACGTATTTGTTTGGGCAAGCGACCGGCCAATTGTTATCTAAATAATCGTTGTAGTTTCCGAGATAAACACATTTTAATTTTTGGACTGAAATTTACATCTCATCCCCAAAAGTATGCAAAAGTTTTTAATTTTTAATTTCTGAGATAAACACATTTTAATTTTTGGACTGAAATTTATATCTCATCCCCAAAAGTATGCAAAAGTTTTTAATTTTTGGACTTGCAAATTTTCAATTGCGGAGTCGAAAAAAAAATGTAAGGAGTCGATACAAAATGAGAAAATCATGAATATCTCGGGAACCACAAGGACGATCGAAATGTCCTTTGGCCAGCTTATAGTCCTTGTTAAGACGAGTTGATTGCCACAGGATCCATCAGTATCGGCAAGGATATGGCCAAGATAGAGCATGTTTTCTCTCAGCGAAAAATTCCGTCTAACTCTGTTGTTTAAAGGTTATTTGGGCTTTTTATTTCATAGTCGTACATCATAAATCCGTCCCCATATGCATGCCAAAGGACATCCTGATCGTCCTTCAAATGACGAAGTTACGGATGATTTTCGAAATTTTTGCAAATTTTCCATGCCTACCCCTTGTAGATTTTTTCGAAAAATTCTTGTTTGTTTTTTTAATATATTCTTTATTTTTTTGATGACAATCGACAGTTATTCTTAAACGTATTGTTAGGGCAATCGACCTTCCAATTGTTATCTAAATAATCGTTGTAGTTTCCGAGATAAACACATTTTAATTTTTGGACTGAAATTTACATCTCATCCCCAAAAGTATGCAAAAGTTTTTAATTTTTAATTTCTGAGATAAACACATTTTAATTTTTGGACTGAAATTTATATCTCATCCCCAAAAGTATGCAAAAGTTTTTAATTTTTGGACTTGCAAATTTTCAATTGCCTAGTCGAAAAAAAAATGTAAGGAGTCGATACAAAATGAGAAAATCATGAATATCTCGGGAACCACAAGGACGATCGGAATGTCCTTTGGCCAGCTTATAGTCCTTGTTAAGACGAGTTGATTGCCACAGGATCCATCAGTATCGGCAAGGATATGGCCAAGATAGAGCATGTTTTCTCTCAGCGAAAAATTCCGTCTAACTCTGTTGTTTAAAGGTTATTTGGGCTTTTTATTTCATAGTCGTACATCATAAATCCGTCCCCATATGCATGCCAAAGGACATCCTGATCGTCCTTCAAATGACGAAGTTACGGATGATTTTCGAAATTTTTGCAAATTTTCCATGCCTACCCCTTGTAGATTTTTTCGAAAAATTCTTGTTTGTTTTTTTAATATATTCTTTATTTTTTTGATGACAATCGACAGTTATTCTTAAACGTATTTGTTTGGGCAAGCGACCGGCCAATTGTTATCTAAATAATCGTTGTAGTTTCCGAGATAAACACATTTTAATTTTTGGACTGAAATTTACATCTCATCCCCAAAAGTATGCAAAAGTTTTTAATTTTTAATTTCTGAGATAAACACATTTTAATTTTTGGACTGAAATTTATATCTCATCCCCAAAAGTATGCAAAAGTTTTTAATTTTTGGACTTGCAAATTTTCAATTGCGGAGTCGAAAAAAAAATGTAAGGAGTCGATACAAAATGAGAAAATCATGAATATCTCGGGAACCACAAGGACGATCGGAATGTCCTTTGGCCAGCTTATAGTCCTTGTTAAGACAAGTTGATTGCCACAGGATCCATCAGTATCGGCAAGGATATGGCCAAGATAGAGCATGTTTTCTCTCAGCGAAAAATTCCGTCTAACTCTGTTGTTTAAAGGTTATTTGGGCTTTTTATTTCATAGTCGTACATCATAAATCCGTCCCCATATGCATGCCAAAGGACATCCTGATCGTCCTTCAAATGACGAAGTTACGGATGATTTTCGAAATTTTTGCAAATTTTCCATGCCTACCCCTTGTAGATTTTTTCGAAAAATTCTTGTTTGTTTTTTTAATATATTCTTTATTTTTTTGATGACAATCGACAGTTATTCTTAAACGTATTTGTTTGGGCAAGCGACCGGCCAATTGTTATCTAAATAATCGTTGTAGTTTCCGAGATAAACACATTTTAATTTTTGGACTGAAATTTACATCTCATCCCCAAAAGTATGCAAAAGTTTTTAATTTTTAATTTCTGAGATAAACACATTTTAATTTTTGGACTGAAATTTATATCTCATCCCCAAAAGTATGCAAAAGTTTTTAATTTTTGGACTTGCAAATTTTCAATTGCGGAGTCGAAAAAAAAATGTAAGGAGTCGATACAAAATGAGAAAATCATGAATATCTCGGGAACCACAAGGACGATCGGAATGTCCTTTGGCCAGCTTATAGTCCTTGTTAAGACGAGTTGATTGCCACAGGATCCATCAGTATCGGCAAGGATATGGCCAAGATAGAGCATGTTTTCTCTCAGCGAAAAATTCCGTCTAACTCTGTTGTTTAAAGGTTATTTGGGCTTTTTATTTCATAGTCGTACATCATAAATCCGTCCCCATATGCATGCCAAAGGACATCCTGATCGTCCTTCAAATGACGAAGTTACGGATGATTTTCGAAATTTTTGCAAATTTTCCATGCCTACCCCTTGTAGATTTTTTCGAAAAATTCTTGTTTGTTTTTTTAATATATTCTTTATTTTTTTGATGACAATCGACAGTTATTCTTAAACGTATTGTTAGGGCAATCGACCTTCCAATTGTTATCTAAATAATCGTTGTAGTTTCCGAGATAAACACATTTTAATTTTTGGACTGAAATTTACATCTCATCCCCAAAAGTATGCAAAAGTTTTTAATTTTTAATTTCTGAGATAAACACATTTTAATTTTTGGACTGAAATTTATATCTCATCCCCAAAAGTATGCAAAAGTTTTTAATTTTTGGACTTGCAAATTTTCAATTGCGGAGTCGAAAAAAAAATGTAAGGAGTCGATACAAAATGAGAAAATCATGAATATCTCGGGAACCACAAGGACGATCGGAATGTCCTTTGGCCAGCTTATAGTCCTTGTTAAGACGAGTTGATTGCCACAGGATCCATCAGTATCGGCAAGGATATGGCCAAGATAGAGCATGTTTTCTCTCAGCGAAAAATTCCGTCTAACTCTGTTGTTTAAAGGTTATTTGGGCTTTTTATTTCATAGTCGTACATCATAAATCCGTCCCCATATGCATGCCAAAGGACATCCTGATCGTCCTTCAAATGACGAAGTTACGGATGATTTTCGAAATTTTTGCAAATTTTCCATGCCTACCCCTTGTAGATTTTTTCGAAAAATTCTTGTTTGCTTTTTTAATATATTCTTTATTTTTTTGATGACAATCGACAGTTATTCTTAAACGTATTTGTTTGGGCAAGCGACCGGCCAATTGTTATCTAAATAATCGTTGTAGTTTCCGAGATAAACACATTTTAATTTTTGGACTGAAATTTACATCTCATCCCCAAAAGTATGCAAAAGTTTTTAATTTTTAATTTCTGAGATAAACACATTTTAATTTTTGGACTGAAATGTATATCTCATCCCCAAAAGTATGCAAAAGTTTTTAATTTTTGGACTTGCAAATTTTCAATTGCGGAGTCGAAAAAAAAATGTAAGGAGTCGATACAAAATGAGAAAATCATGAATATCTCGGGAACCACAACGACGATCGGAATGTCCTTTGGCCAGCTTATAGTCCTTGTTAAGACGAGTTGATTGCCACAGGATCCATCAGTATCGGCAAGGATATGGCCAAGATAGAGCATGTTTTCTCTCAGCGAAAAATTCCGTCTAACTCTGTTGTTTAAAGGTTATTTGGGCTTTTTATTTCATAGTCGTACATCATAAATCCGTCCCCATATGCATGCCAAAGGACATCCTGATCGTCCTTCAAATGACAAAGTTACGGATGATTTTCGAAATTTTTGCAAATTTTCCATGCCTACCCCTTGTAGATTTTTTCGAAAAATTCTTGTTTGTTTTTTTAATATATTCTTTATTTTTTTGATGACAATCGACAGTTATTCTTAAACGTATTGTTAGGGCAATCGACCTTCCAATTGTTATCTAAATAATCGTTGTAGTTTCCGAGATAAACACATTTTAATTTTTGGACTGAAATTTACATCTCATCCCCAAAAGTATGCAAAAGTTTTTAATTTTTAATTTCTGAGATAAATACATTTTAATTTTTGGACTGAAATTTATATCTCATCCCCAAAAGTATGCAAAAGTTTTTAATTTTTGGACTTGCAAATTTTCAATTGCGGAGTCGAAAAAAGAATGTAAGGAGTCGATACAAAATGAGAAAATCATGAATATCTCGGGAACCACAAGGACGATCGGAATGTCCTTTGGCCAGCTTATAGTCCTTGTTAAGACGAGTTGATTGCCACAGGATCCATCAGTATCGGCAAGGATATGGCCAAGATAGAGCATGTTTTCTCTCAGCGAAAAATTCCGTCTAACTCTGTTGTTTAAAGGTTATTTGGGCTTTTTATTTCATAGTCGTACATCATAAATCCGTCCCCATATGCATGCCAAAGGACATCCTGATCGTCCTTCAAATGACGAAGTTACGGATGATTTTCGAAATTTTTGCAAATTTTCCATGCCTACCCCTTGTAGATTTTTTCGAAAAATTCTTGTTTGTTTTTTTAATATATTCTTTATTTTTTTGATGACAATCGACAGTTATTCTTAAACGTATTTGTTTGGGCAAGCGACCGGCCAATTGTTATCTAAATAATCGTTGTAGTTTCCGAGATAAACACATTTTAATTTTTGGACTGAAATTTACATCTCATCCCCAAAAGTATGCAAAAGTTTTTAATTTTTAATTTCTGAGATAAACACATTTTAATTTTTGGACTGAAATTTATATCTCATCCCCAAAAGTATGCAAAAGTTTTTAATTTTTGGACTTGCAAATTTTCAATTGCGGAGTCGAAAAAAAAATGTAAGGAGTCGATACAAAATGAGAAAATCATGAATATCTCGGGAACCACAAGGACGATTGGAATGTCCTTTGGCCAGCTTATAGTCCTTGTTAAGACAAGTTGATTGCCACAGGATCCATCAGTATCGGCAAGGATATGGCCAAGATAGAGCATGTTTTCTCTCAGCGAAAAATTCCGTCTAACTCTGTTGTTTAAAGGTTATTTGGGCTTTTTATTTCATAGTCGTACATCATAAATCCGTCCCCATATGCATGCCAAAGGACATCCTGATCGTCCTTCAAATGACGAAGTTACGGATGATTTTCGAAATTTTTGCAAATTTTCCATGCCTACCCCTTGTAGATTTTTTCGAAAAATTCTTGTTTGCTTTTTTAATATATTCTTTATTTTTTTGATGACAATCGACAGTTATTCTTAAACGTATTTGTTTGGGCAAGCGACCGGCCAATTGTTATCTAAATAATCGTTGTAGTTTCCGAGATAAACACATTTTAATTTTTGGACTGAAATTTACATCTCATCCCCAAAAGTATGCAAAAGTTTTTAATTTTTAATTTCTGAGATAAACACATTTTAATTTTTGGACTGAAATTTATATCTCATCCCCAAAAGTATGCAAAAGTTTTTAATTTTTGGACTTGCAAATTTTCAATTGCGGAGTCGAAAAAAAAATGTAAGGAGTCGATACAAAATGAGAAAATCATGAATATCTCGGGAACCACAACGACGATCGGAATGTCCTTTGGCCAGCTTATAGTCCTTGTTAAGACGAGTTGATTGCCACAGGATCCATCAGTATCGGCAAGGATATGGCCAAGATAGAGCATGTTTTCTCTCAGCGAAAAATTCCGTCTAACTCTGTTGTTTAAAGGTTATTTGGGCTTTTTATTTCATAGTCGTACATCATAAATCCGTCCCCATATGCATGCCAAAGGACATCCTGATCGTCCTTCAAATGACAAAGTTACGGATGATTTTCGAAATTTTTGCAAATTTTCCATGCCTACCTACCCCTTGTAGATTTTTTCGAAAAATTCTTGTTTGTTTTTTTAATATATTCTTTATTTTTTTGATGACAATCGACAGTTATTCTTAAACGTATTGTTAGGGCAATCGACCTTCCAATTGTTATCTAAATAATCGTTGTAGTTTCCGAGATAAACACATTTTAATTTTTGGACTGAAATTTACATCTCATCCCCAAAAGTATGCAAAAGTTTTTAATTTTTAATTTCTGAGATAAATACATTTTAATTTTTGGACTGAAATTTATATCTCATCCCCAAAAGTATGCAAAAGTTTTTAATTTTTGGACTTGCAAATTTTCAATTGCGGAGTCGAAAAAAGAATGTAAGGAGTCGATACAAAATGAGAAAATCATGAATATCTCGGGAACCACAAGGACGATCGGAATGTCCTTTGGCCAGCTTATAGTCCTTGTTAAGACGAGTTGATTGCCATAGGATCCATCAGTATCGGCAAGGATATGGCCAAGATAGAGCATGTTTTCTCTCAGCGAAAAATTCCGTCTAACTCTGTTGTTTAAAGGTTATTTGGGCTTTTTATTTCATAGTCGTACACCATAAATCCGTCCCCATATGCATGCCAAAGGACATCCTGATCGTCCTTCAAATGACGAAGTTACGGATGATTTTCGAAATTTTTGCAAATTTTCCATGCCTACCCCTTGTAGATTTTTTCGAAAAATTCTTGTTTGCTTTTTTAATATATTCTTTATTTTTTTGATGACAATCGACAGTTATTCTTAAACGTATTTGTTTGGGCAAGCGACCGGCCAATTGTTATCTAAATAATCGTTGTAGTTTCCGAGATAAACACATTTTAATTTTTGGACTGAAATTTACATCTCATCCCCAAAAGTATGCAAAAGTTTTTAATTTTTAATTTCTGAGATAAATACATTTTAATTTTTGGACTGAAATTTATATCTCATCCCCAAAAGTATGCAAAAGTTTTTAATTTTTGGACTTGCAAATTTTCAATTGCGGAGTCGAAAAAAGAATGTAAGGAGTCGATACAAAATGAAAAAAATCATGAATATCTCGGGAACCACAAGGACGATCGGAATGTCCTTTGGCCAGCTTATAGTCCTTGTTAAGACGAGTTGATTGCCATAGGATCCATCAGTATCGGCAAGGATATGGCCAAGATAGAGCATGTTTTCTCTCAGCGAAAAATTCCGTCTAACTCTGTTGTTTAAAGGTTATTTGGGCTTTTTATTTCATAGTCGTACATCATAAATCCGTCCCCATATGCATGCCAAAGGACATCCTGATCGTCCTTCAAATGACGAAGTTACGGATGATTTTCGAAATTTTTGCAAATTTTCCATGCCTACCCCTTGTAGATTTTTTCGAAAAATTCTTGTTTGTTTTTTTAATATATTCTTTATTATTTTTATGACAATCGACAGTTATTCTTAAACGTATTTGTTTGGGCAAGCGACCGGCCAATTGTTATCTAAATAATCGTTGTAGTTTCCGAGATAAACACATTTTAATTTTTGGACTGAAATTTATATCTCATCCCCAAAAGAATGCAAATGTTTTTAATTTTTAATTTCTGAGATAAACACATTTAAATTTTTGGACTGAAATTTATATCTCATCCCCAAAAGTATGCAAAAGTTTATAATTTTTGGACTTGCAAATTTTCAATTGCGGAGTCGAAAAAAAAATGTAAGGAGTCGATACAAAATGAGAAAATCATGAATATCTCGGGAACCACAAGGACGATCGGAATGTCCTTTGGCCAGCTTATAGTCCTTGTTAAGACGAGTTGATTGCCACAGGATCCATCAGTATCGGCAAGGATATGGCCAAGATAGAGCATGTTTTCTCTCAGCAAAAAAGTCCGTCTAACTCTGTTGTTTAAAGGTTATTTGGGCTTTTTATTTCATAGTCGTACATCATGAATCCGTCCCCATATGCATGCCAAAGGACATCCTGATCGTCCTTCAAATGACGAAGTTACGGATGATTTTCGAAATTTTTGCAAATTTTCCATGCCTACCCCTTGTAGATTTTTTCGAAAAATTCTTGTTTGTTTTTTTAATATATTCTTTATTTTTTTGATGACAATCGACAGTTATTCTTAAACGTATTGTTTGGGCAATCGACCGGCCAATTGTTATCTAAATAATCGTTGTAGTTTCCGAGATAAACACATTTTAATTTTTGGACTGAAATTTACATCTCATCCCCAAAAGTATGCAAAAGTTTTTAATTTTTAATTTCTGAGATAAACACATTTAAATTTTTGGACTGAAATTTATATCTCATCCCCAAAAGTATGCAACATTTTTTAATTTTTGGACTTGCAAATTTTCAATTGCGGAGTCGAAAAAAAAATGTAAGGAGTCGATACAAAATGAGAAAATCATGAATATCTCGGGAACCACAAGGACGATCGGAATGTCCTTTGGCCAGCTTATAGTCCTTGTTAAGACGAGTTGATTGCCACAGGATCCATCAGTATCGGCAAGGATATGGCCAAGATAGAGCATGTTTTCTCTCAGCGAAAAATTCCGTCTAACTCTGTTGTTTAAAGGTTATTTGGGCTTTTTATTTCATAGTCGTACATCATAAATCCGTCCCCATATGCATGCCAAAGGACATCCTGATCGTCCTTCAAATGACGAAGTTACGGATGATTTTCGAAATTTTTGCAAATTTTCCATGCCTACCCCTTGTAGATTTTTTCGAAAAATTCTTGTTTGTTTTTTTAATATATTCTTTATTTTTTTGATGACAATCGACAGTTATTCTTAAACGTATTTGTTTGGGCAATCGACCGGCCAATTGTTATCTAAATAATCGTTGTAGTTTCCGAGATAAACACATTTTAATTTTTGGACTGAAATTTATATCTCATCCCCAAAAGAATGCAAATGTTTTTAATTTTTAATTTCTGAGATAAACACATTTAAATTTTTGGTCTGAAATTTATATCTCATCCCCAAAAGTATGCAACATTTTTTAATTTTTGGACTTGCAATATTAATTTGATCCCCAAAAGTATGCAGTTTAAATTCTACAGCGTTCGCATTTTAAACAATGCATACTTTTGGGCTGTTCCATTAAAACCAATTTGATTTTGGTGTAATAAAAGCGTTGCATACTTTTACGCGCAACTTAAAAATGCTGGCGATTGCGAATTTCCAAAAATCATTGCATACTTTTAGGCTGTTGCTTAAATTTTAAATTTAAGAATCCACTTGCTATTCTATTATGTTCGCCTGGTATTCACCAGCAGTAACAAGCGGATTCAGACCAGTTGAGTACGCTGTGATCCTCTCACAGGGATCCCTTTACGAGTTGCAATAATTGAATAAAAACTGCATTTCATACATTTAACATGTATTTGACGTGATTTATTATTATGAAAATGTTATGCTAAATTACGTTTACAAACTAATTATGTTTTGTGGCCTGCATTATTAATATTTGCTAATCGTTGCCTTTGTTTAAGCAGTTTAAACGTAAAAAAAAAATTAAATGTATTAATTTACAGATTTTTCTCCTTTTTTTGATAATTCAACACCATTATTGTATCTTACAAGCTTGAGTGTGTGTGTGTGTTCGTGTGTGTTTAGTTTATACGCACTGGCAACGCACTGGCGACACAATATTGAATACACTTGTCTATTGTGTGTACAACGAAACAGAAAATTGCACTAACATTTAAAAGAATTTTGGAATTTATAGCAGAAGGCACCATGCGTTGCCAGAGTACAACAAACAAAAAGAAACGGAATTAATATCGAGCCAAAAAAAAAACTTATTAGTATATGCGCGCTTAAGACTATGTCAGAAAAAGGTTTAAGCACAGCAGCAGAATCAACGAAATGTTGAAATTGCTTTATACAAATGTGAATTCTTGGATTTAAAAAAAATGTATATATGTTTATAACTATTGTAGGTGTTGAAGATGTTGGTGTTGTTGTTGTTGTTGTTGTTGTTGTTGTTGTTGATGGTGTTGTGATGGGAGGAGTCTACTTGATAAAGGCCTCGGGTGGTATTTTGTTCTCCTTGAAGAGTTTCTCGAACACAAAGGCGGCATGATTGAAATCCCAATTGGTTTCCTCGAGGCATCTGAAAAAGTAATCAAATGATTTAATATTCTGTATATATCCTGTAGTGGAGGTATATGCAAATGATAGATGGCTATACTCACTTGCGACTCCAGTCGAGGTTCATTTGGCTCTGGCTGCTCATCTGTTGCACCATTTGCATTTTGGTTGCATCATCGAGTTGGGCGGGATTCACACTTGTTGCTGTCGCAGTCGCTGCAATTGTCGGTGGCGGCAACAGGGCCACAGCTGCCGCTGGCTGACCTTGCTGCAAGCGATTCTGCAGCGAATTGTCGCCGACGTTAGCAGCAACTGCAACAGGCACATTGTTGGGCATTGCACCCGGTGCAGGCTGATGCTGGCTGCGCTTGAAGTCCCGCAACTGATCTGGTGTGGCACTGGTTATGAAGATCGTCTCGTTGCGAATGCAGAAGCCCGTGTTCTGTGGCACCACCACGAACGTGCGCACAAAGTGCCGCAACTCGTACGGCTGCATCGAGACGGCCGTTGTGCTGTCCGAGTCGCCAGTCATCTCTTTGAACAGACCTGTTACTGTGAACACCATCATTTGGGGCTGCAAAAAAACGATGCAAGTTTATCAGTTTTAAGGTTTTATGATTTTGTATACGAGACGTAGTTTAATTCTCAATCAAATCTAATTTGCGTCTAATCTAATTCAGTATTGCCAACGAATTTTGTGGATGTAGTTCCTACAGCTATCGAGATCTGTTTGTTTATACGTTTGGACAGACAGACAGATAATGACTTTGGCATTACAATTAGAATAAGAAGCCGTTGTTTTTCGAAAGAATTGAATAAAAGGAACACACTTACATTATATATGGTGAGATCCACAGTGAAGGTGCGACGCTCATGGAGCGTGCGTGGCCATTCGTCCAGCGTGGAGACGCAGGCTAGACGACCGCTTTTGAGGAGCTTTGTGCGTGGATCGTCGCGCTCGTTGCTCACAATGCGTCGCAGATTGCGATTGAACTTCCAGAAGCTGTTCAGTCTGAGAACGATAAACGATTAATCAATATCAATATCTATCGAAAAATATGGAATAGCTAGAGAATCTTACCTGCCCGCCTGGCTCATTGAGGGCATCGACATGGAGAGCAGAGCGTGCTCGTGATAGGCATCGAGCAGCGGCTGACGATTGCCCGCATCGAAGATGTTGAAGTACTGATCCAGAAATTGTCGTACCACCTCAGCGCCTGCGCTGTCGCATAGAAACGATGCCTTTGCCGGTGGCATGACGCCGAACGATTCGTTGCTCAACTCAAAGCCATCCTGAAAATTGCATTCGGTTGCAGATGAGATGAGAATAAACAACAAATAGTACACAATAATAATAGCAATATTGCTTACCAGCTTTAGTAGTTTGGGAAACTTTCGTCTTACTTCGCTGTAAATAGTTTGCAGTTGAAGGATATTGCGCCCGTTTTTAGTCGTGGCATTAGTATCGAGTACATACATAGGCATCGATAACGACATCGATAGACGATAGCGAGATCGATTTATGCACGTGTGTGTGTGTGTATGTGTGTGAGATTCATACGCTGACCGCTACCACATTGCAATTTCGTTGAATTTCGCTTGTCGTTTCGCTTTAAATTCTTTGCACATATATTATTTCATATGTGTGTGGCAAATTTTAATTATTTACTTTGCTTCCTTGGCATGTGGCAGAGGCAATTGCATTTGGTTCATTTAAATGCGCTTTTGTTCGTCGGCGCACTCTAACTTTATGGACTAGACGCTTGATAACAAGCCAAACTTTTAGGTATTTTTTTATTTCTTTTTCTTTTTTTAAAACTTTTTTTTTGTTTTGCCTATTTTTCAACAATTTCTTTCCTTTTTTTTTTGTTTTACTTTTTTTGTGTTGAGTACTCCAAACGTAGCCGCACAAAAGCTCGTTGCTGCAGCATCGTCAAGTCGTTTAGTATTTTTTGTTCGTTTATCGTACACGCTGCAACCGCAGACAGAACATTCGCCAAGTTACACATAAAATGGCTTGCAACAAAACGCAGAATTTGTCGTTTAGCCATCGACTATAAGGCCGCCAGCGCCAGCATATCTGATAAAGTGTGTGTGTGTGTGTGTGATCGTCAGTCGAGTCCTTTGTGTTTGGGAGAGAGATAGCATGCTTGGCGCGCGCACCCAATTTTCAGCAGTCAACACATCGAACGGCCAACGACAATGACGCTGCGACAACAGCAAGTGCAACAACAGCAACACAACAACACAGCACACCTTCTTTCGTTGCTCATCAGATTTTCGGCGCGGCACCACAACAAAATGGCGACCGGCCGCAGCTCAAGTGTGTGTGCGTGCGCGTGTGTGTGTGTGTGTGTGTGCGATGCGTGCGTGTGCGTTGCGCGCAAGCGTGCATTTCTAGCGTTTGGCGTGGTTTCGCTTTCGATTTGGTTGCAATATCTGACCACTGACCACCTCTCCTCCCCTATTAAGACTGCACGTTGTTTTCTCGCATTCACAACAACGCGAACAACGGCTAGAGCGAGAGCGAGAGCGAGAGAGAGGAAAGCGGGAAGCTCAACCAACGCTGTTTGCTGCATGTTCGTCTCTAGTTTTCATCATAACGGTTGTGCAAGCGTGTCGTTCAAAGTCTCGTCGTGTGTTGTTCGTTGTCCGTTGGCAGTGCTGCCATATCGCTGCACTAAGGAGAGCTGCCATTTGTGCGTTGTATGGAGTTGGCTTATTTTTTAGCTTTTTTTCTCTTTTCCATTTTTTTTTTTTACTTTTTTTCAATTTTTTTTTTAACTCCATCAAGTTTGGCTCTTCTTGCGATTGCCCCATTTGTGGCAAATGTTCTCTAAGTAGGCTAACAAATGCATTTACCTCGTGGCGACAGAAAATGGTATCAAGAACCGGAAATCGATAGTTCATTTGCGAAATTGCAACGCGGTTCGTTTGAACAGCAGAATCCATAAAAAGCAAACAAATATTATGTAGAAATGGAAAATGAGAAAAAGACGCGTGGATCCTTAAAAGTTATGAGAGAAACACACAACTCTTAGCTCGGTTCCCGCGTAGTTTGTTTTTCTGGGGCTGCCACATCCTTGTTGTAAGGGAAGAGTTTTTGCAATTAAGAAATCACACTATATAGTATACCTGACAAATTGCTGAGGATCCTTATAGCGCAAACGACACGGATTATTGCGCAAAACAAGCTCCACGATAGGCAAGAACCGAAAGACCAACAGATGGGCCAACGAAGGCAACTATTTGCATAGAAGAGAAGCGAAGTTAGTAAAAAGTGTTTAAGCTTTTCATCATGAGTGTACGCATAACTCACCTTATTGTCGCCCAGATAGAGGATCTTGAGATGCGGCAGACGCTTGTCGACACCCTTGAACGCCTCCATGGTGTTCATTTGATTATCGTTCAGATTGATGGCCTCCAGGTCGGGAATATGTTCGCAGATAATATCCAGGGCACACGCCATCACATTGACGCGAAAGAGTGGACAGAATATGGGCTTCATATAGGGATCGGCATGAAATTTGGACAGATCCAATGCCTTGGTCTGCACATTATATCGCTTGGCCATCACCACCTTCATCTTGGCCTTGAACTCATCATCGATGGTCACCAGCGGCACACTGTTGCGCACACGCGGCATCAGCCGGAATCCATCCGGCAACTGGGCGTGTCTGCCCAGCTGTTGAATGCGCTCGGCTACCTCAAAGTCATCCGTGAAGAAGACGACACAGCTGCGCTCCACGCGCCAATATTGTGGGATGAAGACATGCGGTGACATTGCCGCCAGCAAGGCGCGCAACAGCGTTTCCTTGTCGTAGATCTGTCCATTGTGTATCTGCGATGGGAGATTGATGAGAGGAAGTGGTTAGAAAGGGACTCCAGTTAATTAATTGCTGCTTAATTAACGCAAATCACCGATTGTTTATCGGCCAATTGAGCGGTTCATAAAGATAACGTACAGTCTGCTCACGTAATAACGTATCTTGATATGACTATTTCATTTATCATAACATTTATACAACTAATTGCGAAAAACAGTTCATGCCAAATAAATGTACTCAAACCAATTATCAAAAAAAAGATTGTTTAAATTATTGTATTGTTAAATATTAAATTCATTATATATAATATAATAATAATTTGGGGAATAGTAACTGGATTATTAAATTTTTGTTGGAATAATATATGTCAAGTACTGCAACTATTATTATCTGTTTTTAATTAATATAACGAGAGTTATTTGCTAATTTTGATTATCGCAATTGAAGAGTAGCTCTTAATGCCTCCCCATCGGCTGTCTGTTCTTGTCGCTGCGATAGTATTGCGATACTATCGCCATCATCAGTATTCAGAGTTTCTACACAACACATTATACGTAGTATAATTGGAATTTTATGGATATTGGGGCGCTGGTTGCACTCTTGTTTGCTCGTTCCACTTTTCGCGATGCTGTTTGCTTTTTGCTGTTGTTATTGATGTTGCTTTTGTTGTTGTTGTTGTTGTCGTCGTAGTTTATTTGGTATTTTTATGTTTTTTGTTGTTCTCATTATACGTTTTCATAGCGCTTTAGCTCGTTACGTGCTACACACTCGCTGCCGCAATTACTCAATATTTGCATAGCAATTCTGCGATTTTTGACTCGGCATTCGCATTCGCATTCAGATTCAGATTCGGGTTCGCTTTCGGTTTCAAGTGCTCGTCCCCGTCTGCAATGTCTGGGGCCCCTTTGTGTTTTAATTACTTTTGGGTGCGCGCTCTCCGCTTATCTTCAAGTGTCTATGATTTAATTATGGGCATTTTGATTATGATTATGACGCACACACAACAAACAGCAAATTGTGGGCGTTTCCTTAAGCTCATATTTTGAATAGCATTTCCTGTGCATGCGAAGGTCAACGATATCGATAACTGGCTTATCGGCATCGCCAACTACACAAAGATAAAACCCAAAAAAAAAAAAAAAAGAACAACAAAAATTGAATAAAATATCTATGTACACGAATGTATTATTTACTGGGAGCGACGGCGACTGATAGATAGTTCCGCTGTGCTCAATAGATAAAACTAGAAGTGAATGTCTCGTCACCCAAACCAAAAACCAAGCAACCCATCCATCCATCCACTTAGTCACCCATCCACCCGCCTCCCATCCCCTCCCTGCAACGGTCACAGAGGAGATACTGCGCATTAAATGCGATAAATTTATTTATTTATATGAAGCACTAGAACACACAGCACTGTGTGTGTGTGTGTGCGTGTGTGTGGGATTTTGTTTATGCTTTGTTATTTATTGCTTACTACCAATTATGATATCGATATCGATAACGCACTCAGCCACAAAGCAGGCTTAGCCGAGCTTAGTATCGATTGCATTGCTCGCTGCTGATATCGATAACGATTTGAACTAATTTAAGCTAATTGCCGTCTTAAGGTAGCAGCTACATAAATACACTCCGACTTATATATACTTAAACATATAGAGCTGATATCAGAACGCTTGCCTATTGCTGGGAAAATACGGGGACAATTTAACACTCACAGATCAAATATTCCACACACCGTTAACTGTGTAATCAGAGCTATGAAAAGACGATGACGCTGACGATGTCGATGAGTGGAGTGAAGTGGAGTAAGTGGGAGAGAGAGAGGGAGATAGGGGAGGTGGGGGCGTAGGTTGCAAGAATAATACGAATAGTATCCGAATGCCGCCTTTTGTATTGTGTTGTATACACAACAATAACAATGGACAAGACACAAAAAAGGAACAACAAAGTTTTTCATATGAATGATGACGCCGACGCGTCAACAGTAAGCGACGTCGACGGCGACGTCAGCAGCGACTGCGACGCTGCGTTGCGTTGCGAAGTGGAGCTAGCTGGCTAACAAGCGCGCACCGGCAAACGCAACGGCATTCGACGACAGCCGTGCGAGGTTCAAGCAACAACACAGCCCACCCAAAGCCACCCACTAAGAGCGAGAACGAGCAAAAATGGGCAGCTGTTGCTCCAAGGATTTGGATGATAAGCGCTCCTGGAGCCCCGAAGAGACCAAAAATGGCGTAAGTTACAGAAAGAGAGAAACTGAGGAGAACTTTACATTGTCATGCTAATCCGACTGCCGCACACTCTACATACATATGCACCGCAGAGCACCACATCGACAATTATAGCACAGCCCATGGATGATGTGGGGAGCACTGGCGTTTTCACCTTGACACGCACCACGACAACAACAACAACAACAGCAACGAAGGCAGCATCGACAGAGAAGCCGCCGTCAACAACAGCTGATTCCGCTGTCCAGGATTAGCTGTGCAATCCTAACCAAACATTTTTGTAATTACCACACTTTTTTTTTCGTTTTGTTAACTATATACATGTGTGTATATAAGTGTGAATAAGTATATATATATATAATATAAATATTATATTTAATTCTTTTTTTTTTTTGTTTTTGGCGTACAAAACATTTGTGACATGTGTGTTTGCTTGGCAAGAGGAAGAGGAAGAAACGCGTGCTAAAGTGAATGCTTCGCTCTCGCTCTCGCTCTCCCGTGTGCGTGTGTATGTGCGAGTGTGTGTGTGAATTAGTTTTGTGTTGCCAGCTATCGAGTACTTATTTGTTATTAATATGAATTGCACGTTAGTGAAAGAGTTCTCGAATAAACTTGTGTGATTCGTCAACATTTATTTTATACATTTGTATATATTTTTTTGTTTCTGGCTGCACATAAACAAACCGAAGCGTAGCCAACAAAACGTAGACAAAACTTTGCCGGTTTTGCGATAAGAGAACAAGCTAACTCGCAAACCCCATACTCCCCACACCCCCCACCCCATCCACCGCTCTACTCGTCTCGCTCACTCAACGGATAGAGCTGCACACGCATTCGCACATTGCGAGGCGATGACATCAGGCCAAAGACGATGCGATGCACGGATAGTAAGAGTGAGTGCGAGTGCGAGTGCGAGTGAGAACACGAACGGGAGTTAGAAATAATTAAAGCATGGCCATGTTTAACAGGAAGCACAACACTAACACACACACACACGCACGCACACGCAGTTTGCTGCGCCGGTGACTCAGTGGTGAGAAAGGTGAAAATCGTATGGGGTAAAGAGAGAGCGAATTAGGTGACTCAAGATGCTCATTAATCTGCCATTATAAATGAGTGCACCGCATTGCACCTGCCGCACTTCATAACAAATAATAACAACTTGCTTACTAACATTGCCTCTTGTTGTAGCTAACATTGCACAGGGTATGCCGATGCAATTGAAATGCTAATTCCAAATCTCTGTTCCGTATCAATGCTGTTTAACATATTTAATTTGTTTTGATTTGATTGATTTCGCAAGTATTTGCATTTTACAATAATTATCCAATGTGATGCGAAATATGTTTTGTTGTGCTCAAAACCAGTCAATTGCATTAACGAATGCATAAGGTTGCAAGCAGTCATTTGGATTTGAAAGCAATTTGGATTTGAGTCTGTGTGCCTGGAATCGTTAATCTTTATTGCAACGATTTTTCTTCCGGTTTTCAGCAATTACAAAAAACCAAAGCCAAAGCTACGTTAATTCATGAGCAATTTAAACGGATTCGCATACGAATTGCAAACGACCAAATTACTTTGCATTCAAATATCACAAAACTTTACTTTTCAATGAAAGCTTCAAATTTCCAACGTTTTCGAGTTGACAGTAAGTCTGTCACCCGACACACCCTGTGACGCTGCCGTGCCCAAGAGACGCGTCTACAACAACCAATACTCCTGCAACTGTTGTTATTACCAATCAACAAGCGACGTGACCAAGCCTCACTTTAGTCAACTGTTATTCAACTGTTTTCATTTGCCGTATGCATTGCAGGCAGCCGCAGCGGCAGCAGCAGCAGCAGTGCAACAGCGTTGCCACCTGACGTTCTGTCAAAAGGCGGGAGCGGCAATTCAAAGCTCAGCCTAAATGCAGGCAACACTTATTAGCAGTTATTATTATTAGTGGGCGAACGCGTTGAAAAACTGATTAGATTAATCAAGAATTTGTTACATATAGAAGAACAAGTGAACTACCAATTGCCAAGATAAATACACAAAGAAAGATAGGGACAGAGAGCGCGAGAGCGAGCGATCGAGTGAGCGAGGCAAAGCAATTAAAGCAAATGCAAAAATAAAAGGGGGAGACTCTACACAGTCTATATGTAGATTGGTATAACAATTTGAACATGAACACGACTCGACGATCGACCCCAAAGTCAAACACACAAATGACGACGCGCTTTGGACAATATTATTATTGTGCAGATCTTCCCCCCCAATCGCAATCGCAGTCGCAGACCCATTTCCATTTCCATTCTCCCGGGGTTAATTCTGAGGGAGACGACGACGACGACGATGGCGCAGATAGAAAACTGAACTGAAATTGGAACGCCGCCGCCTCGTTGTGTCGCTTTGTCGACACACCCCTGGGAGACTCTGGCTGCCATCGAGCGGGAAGAGGGCACAACAACGATCGCAACAGGCAAAAATAAAAGAGAAAAATAAAGAAAAACAAAAAGTTCTGCGCTGTTGTCAGTGCAAACGCGACGCTTCAAGCAACCAGACGACAAACAGTTTTCAACGGCAACGCGACAGTTTGAATTTACAGCAGCGATCATGAAGTTCGCTGTGTTCATCGTTGTGCTGCTCCTGGCGCAGCTCAGCTGGGCGCTGCCCATGACCAACGACGACGAAGCCGCCGAGCTGGTGGCTCTCGATTCCAGCGAGCAAAAGTTCAGCGGAGCAGCAGCAGCCACACATCCTGAACAGCCCCGTGAACGGGCGCACATGGTGATCGCGCCCCGCAAACTGGAGGAGGAGACGGCGGAGCAGCGTCCGGGCTTGTTTGACACCATTGTGGAGGAGCTGCATGCGGCGGGCGTGCAGACGGCGGACAGGCGGCAGCTGGAGACGCTCAGCTACAAGGAGCTGACACGACTGCTGGCCTTGTGGCATCTGACGCAGCGACGCAATTACTACGCGGCCGACGAGAATCGTGAGCCGCCCACAGCCTCAGATTAGTCAGTTTTGGGATGGACAGGAGGACAGAAGATCAGGACGCCAGGACGTCAGCAAACATTGTACTCGTTTTTAGTTTACAGCTTTATTGGCTAAGCAGTTCCGAAAATGTTTTGGTTTTTGCAATAAGAAGCAAAGAGCAGCAATAAAAAGCAGAGTGTTAGCGATACCGATTCCGTTTCCGATTTCGATTTCTATTCCGAATCCGATTTTATGCCACATCCGTTGGCGAGTGATCCTCGCAGCTGGCGGTGCTGCTGCTGTTGGTGACAATGACGCGCGGCATTTGCTGGCGCTGCAAACGTTTCGCCAGCGGCGGCACAAACAGATCATGCTTCACCAGCGTACACTCGGCATCCTGATAGATGCGTCGATTGTCGTCCCATTTGAGCCAGGCAAAGCAGTAGGACAACAGCCAGCCGCCCACAAAGGCGATGACGAAGCCCAAGGCCGCATACCACATGTAGCTAATGCGATACAGGTAAAAGTATGACTCCGATTCCGGTTCAGGTGCGGCGTTGTGTGTTTCCGTCCCCGCCGCCAGCAGCACATCGATGGCGTAGCTGCGTTGTATGGGACAACCCTTGATGGACATCTCCAGACTGGGTATGGGCGGCTTGGGCTGGCCGAAGCCAATCCAGAAGGAGAAGGCCAGCGACAGCAGCAGGCCGGTTAGGGCGCCCTTCTGGTTCGCCGACGTCACGTACATGCCGAGGGTAAAGAGGCCCAAGAGCGGGCCACCAATGATGCCGAAAATGGACAACGCAGCCTGCAACAGGCCGCCAATGGAGCCGGCCATAAAGGCCATGCCAATGCACAGGGCCCCGTAGAAGACCGACAGCAACTTGGAGTACCACAGCGTCTGGCGATCGGTGAGCGTGCGTGCGGCACAGCAACGCACCAGCGGCTTCAGGTAATCCTCCAGCGTCACAGCCGACAGCGAGCTGATTGCCGAACTGATGGTCGAGAGGCTGGCGCAGAAAATACCCGACACGAACAGACCCGAGAGTCCTGTGTAATCGCCCATGGTGTCGAGGACAAACAGCGGCATCACCTGATCCCGCGAACTGACGCGACCCTCCAGCAGCGGATCACACTCCCGGTAGTACCAGTAGATGCACAGCCCGGAGAGACAGGTGCTCAGACTGAGCAGACAAAGGATGGGCAGACACCACCAGAGTGCGGCACGTGCCGATCGCAGATTGCGCACCGCCAGCAGTCGCTGCACCTGCGTCTGATTGACGCCATAGATGGCCAGGTAGGTGGCACAGCCGCCCAGCACCTGTGTGAACCACGTGTGACGCTCCGTGGGATCCACACTGAAATTGCCAAAGTCAATGCGTCCATTGTCCACCGCTGTGCGCCAAATGACGTCCAGGCTGCCCGCCTTGATCCATGCACAGATGATGACGCTGAAGATGGCGGCAAACATGAGCAGCGACTGATAGATGTCGGTCATGAGCACCGCCTTCATGCCGCCCATTGTGGCATAAATGGTGCAAACAACGCCTACAATCAGCACCGAGAAGATCTGGCTCAGTCCCGTCACCGCCTCCAGCGCCAGGGCGGGCGCATACACCACAATGCCCATGTAGAGTATCATTTGCAGCGAGAAGGCCAGCGAGGCGGCCAGTCGGGTGGCGTAGCCGAAACGCTGCTCCAGATACTCGTACACGCTGGCCGTCTTCAGGCGATAGAAGACCGGCAGTATGAGGTAGGCGGCAATGGGCGTGGACAGCACATAGGAGATGTTGATGATGGCAAACATGGTGCCGTACTGATAGTTCTCCATCGAGACGCCCAATATGGTGATGGCGGACATGAAGCTGGCCATCAAACTGAATGCCACCGGTGTGACGCCCATCGAGCGGTCCGCCAGCAAATATTCGGTTGTTGTGCTCTGCTTGTTGCCCGCAAACCGATAGTAAAGCCCGATCAAAATCGAGACGATAAGGACAATTGCCAGTATGGCATAGTCCCAGGCGCCAAGCGTAGCCATCTCGAGAGCGAGCGAGCGAGAGAGAGTGCGAGATCTAAAGAGATCCCTTTGGTGGCGTGTCGCGTACTGGTTTTAGTTTTAGCTTGGCCTTTTAATCGACAGACAAACAATTGTTGATATTTGATAGTTGATAAGCGACCGCGATAAAAGTCTTGAGTTTTGAGATTCTCTTAGCTGCTGCTGCTGCTGCCGCTGCTGTTGCTGTTGCTGCGTCTTGAACGTTTGCCGGCCGTCAATGAAATGGGCCCAAATACGGTGCACGGTGTATTACGCGTCGGCCATAAAAAACACACACACAACACAAAATCGACCACAACATTCTCGGCCCAAAGGCCGTCTTATTCTATTGTAGTGTTGTGTTTTTTTTTTATTGCTCCATTGGGCCGCCGCTGTGAGAGATAGCGGAGCACGGCGAGCTGGGCGAGCTTGGCGACAGCACTTGCGGGACACATGCTGTGTGGCGAACGTCGCCCAACGATGCGAAAGGGGCACAGTGGGCAAATCGAAGCAGCCTGTTGACCGTGACCGCAGTTGGCAGTTGTCAACGATCAACGCTTCATTTGTATCCCTGCAGGTGTCCACGTTAGTCACTAATACTTTAGTGGTCACGCGACTGAAAGATTGACGATCCGATCACGTGACACACAGTACGACACTTTGAAAGTTTTTTTACAACGCTGAACGAACAGTTTTGGCTGTTGCGAGCCCACTGTAGACATCAATTAGAGCTCAATTTAGATTAAACTATTTTCATCTTAAGGTCTGCGCGAAACACTAAGCCATGTACAAAGATACAAGCTAACAACGAAACAGTTTGCTTTGCAAAAATGTGTTTATGATTAATAAACTTGACAGCAGGCGGGCTGTTTAGTCCAGACAACACTACATTTGTGCGCTTGAAATCATATTGAAGTGCATCGTATATTTATCAACAAGCAGAGCAGTCGAGAGTATTTGTAGTTGGCTTTGCCAAAGAATACATTACGTTAATTACACTTATATGGTGGTCTGGAGAGGTGACTATGTCACGAAGAATTACGCATGTCAAGTTGTATAACGCTTAACTATGGCATTAATTTGCCATAAATTGGCAAAATTCCAATAAATTGTAGAATTAGAATTAGCACTAAATTGATAGCGATAGCGAGAGAGCGTAAATCTAATCTATAGGAAGATATGGATTATGATCGCACTCACCGTCACTTGATACCAGCCAACTGCATTGCGCATCAGTTTGCCGAATTTGCCGCGAGGAATTGGCGATCCACGTCGTCGCGAACTGGGACGATCCTATATTGATGATCGATAGCCATATTAGTGGGCATTCAAAATCTGGCGCTATATCACACTCACCTTTACTGTTGTGGTCATTTCACTCATGTCATCATCCTCATCCCAGCGACGCACGTCCTGGGCACGCAGCTTCACATCGTTCTTGTACGAGAACTGTGATGTCTTGAAGCTGACGCGCCGCTTGTTGCGATCCTTGCGCCGCTGATGATCGTCATCTAGAAAAAACAAAGAATGTTTGGTAGAGAGCTGAAACGGAACAAGTTGGCAGCACTGGCTGGGCTTACCTCCAAAGTCTTTTAGTGCTGAGAAACGAGATCCGCCGCCGCCGCCGCCGCCGTTGTTGCCACCACCATTTCCATTTCCATTGCCCGCATTGTTGTTGTTGTATCTCTGGCCGCCGCCGCCGCCGCCGCGCTTAGGCATTGCTCAGCACTCACAAATAATATGCAAATTAGCTAAATACACCAATCCAAACAAGGTTTTTCTTTATCGCGTGCGCACACACGTTGCAATTGTTGTTGTTGTTGTGATGTAGTTGTGTTCTTCTTCTTGCTGTTGTTGTTGCTGCTTTTTTCTTGTTCGCGCAAATTTGTGTATTGCTAGTGGCCGTATTTTGATTAGATTACTGCGGAACACTTAACGACCACTTAATTGACGTTATTCACATGCAGGCGCCAACACTAAAGTTAATTGCTCTTAAGAAAATTCGTTGCTAATTTTCCCAGAGAGCGCGAAAATTTGCAACGCAATTTCACAAAATTACCAAAGTGTTGGTTGCTGCTATTGTCTGTGTGTTTGACAGATGTCGTTTCGCTGTTTTCCAACACTGCTTCACACAGTAACGATGAACTCGCGTGTTTCGCACACTGGCCAAATGGCAACTCCACACGAAAACGACGTGGCAGCGCTATCACTGCAAAATAACAATTGCAGTCACCTTAACAGAGAGGCTGTGGAACGTCGATAGTTTGGAAAAGAATTAAAATATTATATAGCCCAGCACGGCACACCACACACCTTTCAACAAACAGAATAAAATGTGGAAAAACATCGATATATCGATAGTGTCACCTGTAAAGACTGCTGTCAAAAACATGCAATTTAAAATTACGCGCCAATTTACATACGATTAGTTTGAAGTGTGCCCAGGTGACATTTGTCAACGTTAAAACGTATATTTTAGAATATGTGCTTGTGGTCACACATCGACAACAGGTGATAAATAAAACAGCTTTGAGAAAGCTCTTGTTTTTGTTGAAACAATCATTGTTTTGCCGGCGATCTCTCCATTTGAAAGTCACAAAATGTCAGCATATCCAAACTGTGCATTCCATCTGAGAGTTGCCGAAACGGAGGAGAAGCTGGTGCAGAATCTCAGTGAAGTGCTAAAAGTCTATTCAGATACCGCACTCCAAAGAAACGGAGTATTTCGCCTTGGGGTTTCAGGTGAGAATGCGAATTAATGTGTATGTGCATGTGTGTGTGTGTGTGTGAGGTGACCTTAGATCACGTCTTGCCATTGAACAAAGTCGAGTGTAAAGTGGTGAATTTCTGTTCTGCTGTTTTTCGTCCCCTCGCCAACAGGTGGCTCTCTAGTGCAGCTCTTGACTCGCGCCCTCATCACCCTTCAATTAGACACAAGCAAATGGGAGTTTTTCTTCTGCGACGAACGTTATGTGCCCCATAATGACGATGATTCCACCTTCAATGCCTACAAAACACACATGCTCCACAAAATACCCAGCATACAGGAGACTCAGTTCGTGAAGGCGAACACCTCGTTGCCATTGGATGAATGTGCTCAGGATTATGAGGCGGAATTGAAGCGCATATTCGGCAACGAGTGTCCCGAGTTTGATTTGCTGTTGCTGGGCATGGGACCGGATGGACACACCTGCTCCCTGTTCCCGGAGCAGCCGGCGAGCTTGACGGAACAGCAGCGTCTGGTCATTCCAATTAGTGGTTCGCCAAAACCGCCACCAGAACGCATCACATTTACGCTGCCGCTGCTCAACAATGCCAGGCAATTGGTCTTTGTGGTCACGGGTGCCAATAAATCAGCTGTTGTTAAGGTAAACGACACAGTCAAGGCAACTGCTTGCAATGTAATTATTAAACTTCCATTTCCTCAATTGCAGCGGGTTTTCGAGCAGCGCGATAAGAAGTTGCCCGCTTCATGGATAGAGCCCGAACACGGAGAGTTGACATTGATTGCGGACGCCGGTGCAGCAGGTTCATTAGCTGATACGCATATTAAGTGCTGATTATCAATTGTAAATAGTAATTGTGGTAAATAAAGTACAACTTTTGTAATGAATTTCAAACTGCGCGCTCTGAATAAGTTGTGTAGCCAAGTATGCTGGCGTTGCCACTACGTTAACGCTGCTTGCAGGCCATCATTGGCAAGCAAGTAAAAATCTGCAAATGCAATAAACATTAATACAAATGAAATATTCAAATAATAAGAATAACATAAAAATTATAAAATAGATTTCAGTTATTTTAAAAACAAGCGCCTACCATGCGGAGGAGTGCTGCCAGTTGCGCTGGCGTTGCCAGTGCGCTGCATCTCTCTTTCTCGGCAGTGCTGCCGGACAAGTGTGAAAAATCGCATTCAAGTGAAAATGCAAGAAACAAAAAACAACAAGCAAAACAAATCGCAATAAAAAAAAAAAACAAAGTGGAAACGCGCGGCAATGGCGCGCCAATAATTGCGCAAATATGAACAAATCAGCTGGAATGCCTGACACAATAACAACAACACAATACGCTGGCGGTGGCGATTTCAATGCGGAGCGCGTGTGTCGCGTTTGCCTGCGCGAAGTGGGCGATTTGTATTTGATCTACGATGAGAGGCCCGTGGAGCAGGGCGCCAACGTTGCCCAAATACTGGAGGAGTGCACACGATATAGCTGCGACCGGTACGATAGGCTGCCGCCTCACATGTGCAACGACTGCGTCGCAGCCGCCTGTCAAGCGTATCGCTTCAAGCGCGATGCCGAGAAATCCTATCGCTCGTTGGTGGCCATGCTGGGCAGGACACCAGCGTTGCAGCCGCATTGCAGGGAGGTGTGCACGCAGACCGAGCACCGCAAGCGGCATCACTTGGAGCAGCAGCTGCGACGACAGCAGCGACGTCTCGAGTGCGGCGACTGCAAGCGCATCTTTAGTAGACGCGACCATCTGCAGCGTCACAGGCGCACAGTGCACCAGGCGGAGGCGGAGGATGAGCAGTCAATGGATGCTATTTGGCCGCCGGGCATCGATGAGGCCACCATGCACAGCGGCGATGAGCTGGAATCGGCTGCTGTGCTGCTCAACAACTGCAGCGACGACGAGCAGCAGCGGGACGGGGATGGAGAGGGGGAGGAACAGGTTGGCTATCTGAGTCACACGAATCCCATATCCAGCAACGAGGAGGCGGACGACGAGGAGCTCGAGGCAGAAGCAAAGCAAACACTCTGGCTGCAGATCAAGCCAGAGCCTGAGTTGGAACAGGAGTTGGAGGTGGATGCAGAAGTGCAACGCGAGAAGCGACGCAAGAAGACAAGACTGGCGGAGAAGGCGGAACAGGAGGGGGAACGGGACACCATGCAGGTGAAAGGTAAGCAGTCAATACATGCCAACTGACGGCAGCTAATTGTTGTCGCTGCTTCACACAGAGGAGCGGGAGCAAGAGCTGTTGCCCATAAAGCAGGAGCGACTGCGCTTAGAGCAAGACGTGGCCCACGAAGAGGAGGAGGTGGAGAACTTTGAGGAGGCACTGCACAGCACCGAGGATGAGGATGAAGACGAGGAGCTAGACGAGAGCGACTTTGACGGTGAGCCCAAGTCAGCTGATTCAAAGGCGCAGCTCGAGCAGGAGCAGCCAGCGCTGGGCGGGCCAACGAAACAACGGCGTCGACGCCGCAACAAGCAGCAAGTGGACGCCGAACCGAATCCCGAGAATCGCTGCGAGATCTGTCAGCGCACCTTCTCCCGCCACTGTCATCTTCTGCGCCACAAGCTGTCGCATCTGGAGAAGAAGCCGCACAGCTGTCCGCACTGCCCGAAGGCATTCGCGCGCAGCGATCACCTGAAGGCGCATGTCCAGAGTCTGCATGGCAACAAGGAGCACAAGTGTGTGCTCTGCGACGCCGCCTTTGCGCGCTCCGATGCCCTCGAACGCCACAAGTTGAGCAAGCACAATGGCGAGGGACTCGATGCTGGCAGCGAGCTGAAGCTGCAGCTCAGCGAACACACCTGCGAATACTGCGCCAAGCGCTTCTCGAGCAAGACTTATCTGCGCAAGCATACGCTGCTCCACACCGAGTTCCTGTACGCCTGCAAGAGCTGCGACGAAACGTTCAAGGAGCGCCAACAGTTGCGCAGCCACGAGAAGACGCACACGGGTCAGCGCAACTTCCTCTGCTGCATCTGCGGCGACAGCTTTGCCCGCAACGACTATCTGCGCGTCCACATGCGACGCCACAACGGGGAGAAGCCCTACAAGTGCCGCTACTGCATCAAGGCCTTCCCGCGTGCCACCGATCTCAAGGTGCACGAGCGGTAAGTGCACCGACTACGCTCTCTATACGCTATCTCTGTCTATCTGTCCGCCTGTTGGAAGAATGCGATTCAAATTGTAGATTATTTTCTCTTACAGCTATCACACGGGAACCAAACCCAATCTGTGCAACACGTGCGGCAAGAGTTTCCATCGTGCCTACAACCTGACCATCCACATGCGCACACACACGGGGGAAAGGCCGTACAAGTGCGATCAGTGCCCCAAGAGCTTCAGCCAGAGCAACGATTTGAAGGCGCACATCAGACGGCACACGGGCGAGCGCTACAAGTGTCCGCATTGCGACGCCTACTTTCTGCAGCTGTATCACATGCGCAACCATTGCCTCAGCGCCCACAACAAGCACATCGAGACGAAGACGGGGCGTCTGCAGCGCACCGGGCTGCTGGACGAACCGTTGCAATCGCATCTGACCACAGTTGTGATGCCGCCGGCGCGCTATCAACCGGCCAGCGATGCGTCCGCAGCCACGACAACGCCAGCAACGACGACGACGGCAGCGGGGGTTGTGGCCACGCCTCTTGTGCATTCACCTGTTGCCTACAATACGTCGTCGCCAGCAACAGTTCAGGACGCTGGATTTGTGGGCGCCGCCAGCAATGCGCCGGCCACAGCAACAACACCTTTTGGCGCCTTCAACATTACGCCCGTTGTCATGGGTAAGCGATATACCTGTCTCTCTCTATATCCTGTCAACTTACGCCAGCCATCTCTTTTTGTTTGCAGCGCATCTCATGTATAACCATGGCGGACAGCACGACAGTCAGCAGAGCAACGCCAGCGGCAGCGAGACGGGGGGCAAATAGCCAACGATGCCATCACAATTCCAGTCGAAGCTGCAGCCCCTTTTATCGCTGCCGTTAATGATGGGCTGATAGAAGTGTGCTCTATAATTCCGTCCGTCCGTCGCTTTCCTTGCAATTTACTCGCTCACTCGTATATATATTAGAATATGACGAATCACATCACTATAATATCAGTTAATACGATCCCTAAGACACCAGTAATTTACTAATTTTTCAAGTGCGGCTTGCCGCAGTTACAGTTTCTCTTTTTACTGCTTTGCCAGTGAAATTGCTCAATTGAATTGTTATTATATTAAGCATTTAGCATAAGAAACTATTATATAGAATTGTACGATAAGAATTGTTTAATACTTTTGTATTTATGCAGTTGGCAAATTGCTTACTAATGCATAACTGATATTTGTAACGATAACAGCGACTAAACTAGCTAAACATAGCTAACATTTTGTAAATACACATGAAAATACATATGAACATGGTGCAATGAATGGAACACGTGCGTTTTTCTTACCTTCCACAGAGAATCCGAGAGGTTTTCCAACATCATTCTTGAGCCCTGCGTGGAACTGAAAAAAACAACAGAATTATTTATCCATTACATTTTCTTCTTGGTATAACAATGATTAAATTATTGAAATTAAACGTTTCTGAAGACCTATAATAAAAATAACTTTTCCTCTAATTTGATTTTATTAAACAAATATACTTCTTGGTGTACTTAATTTTTACATTTATATTCATATTTCAAAGCTAGAAAATGTAATAGAAAGCAGCAAGTTAATTAGTTTTCTTAGTGCTTAAACATATTATATATAATCTGAACATAAAATGTATTTAAAAATTTAACAAAAAAAAGCTTGTCAAAAGTCTTTATTTCTTAACTTTTATTTAACACAATTTTTTATTTCAATAAAATCTGGTTCGTTACATATAAGCGAATAGGTTTTTTTTGTAATTATAAATTGTTTTAATATAAAATTTAAGGACTTATTTGTAGAAAACTATAAGAATTCAATCCATTTAGTAATTAAGCGTATACTTACGTTTTTCCACAAAACTGATATCTTAATGCGTAAACATATAATTAATATTATTACGAGGTGAACATAAAATATATTGAGAAAACAAAACTCATAATTAATAATTGGTAAGTTACTTTCAGAAATTGTTGGCGCGTCGATCTTGGGCAAGAAATATGTGAAATATGATCGATGACTGTGCAAACAATTTAATACAATAAAACATGAATATCACAACATTAAGTATTAAGCGAACAAAAAGTAATTTAAATTAAGTAAATCTAGAAATCCATTGTGTCATGTAGTCTCTCACTTTGGCTGCCACATGCGGCTGCGTCGTGGCTCCGGGAGTCGCCGCTGTCTTATTTCATCCTCGCTCGTCACCATCTGAGTGTTTCCCTGCAGCTCTACGTTGCCTAGCGGATTGCGCTTGCTCCTCTTGTTGCCGATGTCGTTGCTGTTGCCATTGCTATTGCTGTTGAGGGGCTTCCTTGGCACCGGCAATTGCTTGGGGACGCGCATTGCGCGTGGCAACTCCGAGGAGCGCATGGGCGGCGCAAACTTCTTGTAGTTGCCAATATCCTCAACAACGGCTGCCTGATTGCTGCTCTCATCCGTGGTATACTCCGAATCATCGTCCTGATCGTTTTCCTTCTCGTTCTGCATTTTGCCGGCTGGCAATATCCTTGTTGCTACCTTCTTTGCGGCCCCTTGACCCAAGCTACGCCGGCTCAGTCCCGAGCTGCGTCGCATTGTCTGCTCCATCACACGCAACTTCGTCAGCTGCGACTTTGTTGCGCGCGTCGCCTTCTGGTGTGCAGACAACAACCGTTCACTAGGCTTGCGCAATGGTGGAGACGACGCCTTCAACGCTGACATCAGACTCCGCTTGGCATGCGGCGCCTCCTGCCTGCTGCTGCCATCCCCAGTGGGAAGCTTGCGCTTGTGCAGATTGCCTGTGGTCTTTGCGGCCGAGTTCGAGAAGGACGCCAGCTTACAGTTTGACGGAGTTTTGCGCAACACGCGTGTGGATGCCGACAGGGCGGACATGTTCCTCTGCCCCATAGGAGTGCGTGGAGCAGCTGACCCAGGGGCAGGCGGCGGCATCATCTTGCCACCAGTTGTGCTCGTGGTCACCTGCTGCTTGCGGGCGGAACTCTGCTGCTCCTTGGCCTGCCGCAGACGCTCCCAGTCGTTGGCCATGTGCTCCAGGATGTTCTCGCCTTCCTCGTCCATGGCGAGAACATCCTGGAGCACATGGCCAACGACTGGGAGCGTCTGCGGCAGGCCAAGGAGCAGCAGAGTTCCGCCCGCAAGCAGCAGGTGACCACGAGCACAACTGGTGGCAAGATGATGCCGCCGCCTGCCCCGGGAGCTGCTCCACGCACTCCTATGGGGCAGAGGAATATGTCCGCCTTGTCCGCATCCACGCATTCGTTGCGCAAAACTCCGTCCAACTGGAAGCTGGCTTCCGTCTCGAATTCGGCCGCAAAAACCACTGGGAATCTGCACAAGCGCAAGCTGCCCACTGGGGATGGCAGCAGCAGGCAGGAGGCGCCGCATGCCAAGCGCAACCTGATGAAGACATTGACCTCGATCAAGGCATCGCCAGCGGTGCAGAAGAAGACGAGTCAGCAGAGAGTGGCCAAGTCGCCGATGAAGAAGATGCACGTGATGAAGGAGACGATGCGTCGCAGCTCTGGGATGGGCAGGCGCAGTGTGGGAGGGCATTGCATGAAGAAGGGACGTGAGAAGTCGACGATACCAGAGATTCAGATTATGGCGCCATCGGAGGATGAGAACGATGGCTTCGTCACGGACGATAATGACACATATGATTCGTTCGAAAAGTCAATTGAACCGGCGGCACGTTCATCGATGATGCCACAGAAGATGATGATGAGTTCGACGTTTCAATCAAGGAATGTGGTGCGGCGAAAGCATGTATAGCGATGTTTTTTGTTTTATTTTACTACTTTACTGAAACTGCTTATTTGTGTGCTTAATTAAGAGTATTATTTCGCTGTGGTGTGATTGAAATGAATGCAAATACATGCCATTTTTTTTTAGATATGATTTAAAACCAACAATCGTCCGTCTGTTAATAAAATTTTTATTTTTTTAATTTCTCATTTGTACGCGCACTGTTTTGAAATTTGAATGCTGTAACGGCTGCCCAAAATATTGATCGATACATATCTAGCATATGATAATCTATAAGTAGCTAAAGCAGTTAATTGTGGCGCCTCATTGCCATCATAACTTCTGCTCAATAAAAGCATTTAAATTTAATTTAAATTTGTATTGCGTTGTTGATTTCCCAATAAACATAATTTTGTAAATACGTAAATCTGTAACATTTTCATTGCAATTTAAAGGCTGTCAACTACAGCCGCCTCTTACGTATGAGCACAGTGAGTGCTATTGCAACAAAGCGTTAAAGCATTACTGTACACATTTCTTTGCTACTGAATAAATAGATATTTGTAAATAAATGCTACATTATATTTAAATGCTTTAACAGCGCCGCCATATTGCATGGACAGCGCTGCCAACTCGCTGAAAATAACACAGCCGATAACGATAGATGTTGAAATGTTGTGCGCGGGCAGTATTTACGCGCTTTTTCCGCCATCAAGTTGTTGATTGTAGTCGCAGAGCAAATAGTTAACTAAACACAATGAATGCACCATTTGAATCACGAACGCTCGTCAATGGCGGTCTGCTCAAGCAATTTGTGGGCCAATCGGTGAGCATAATGGTGCGTGTTGAGAGCGTGGCGGGCACAACACTGATGGCCAGCACAACCGACAATCACAAGCTGCGCATCAATTTGCCGAGCGAATTGAGTGCGGCACAAGGCGCCTGGGTGGAGGTGATTGGTGTCTCAAGCAGCGGCGACAACTTGCGCGCCAAGGAGGTGAGTGATGACGGTGCTCCTAACTAAGCCCCGGCTTCCATATACTAATTTAATATCCAATTGCAGGTGATTGAATTTGGCGGCGAGAATATTGATTTCGATGTCGAGAGCTACAATACGATGACGCAGCTGCTCAACAATGTGAAGCTCTTCTATCGCTACGGCTAAACAACACTCACTAGATTATAACACACACACATTCGCGTAATTTATTTTGCGCTTGCTTTTTCTTTTTTATTTTCCATGTAAACAATAAATGTATCAATCAATCAATCATCATCAATAATAATAATAATAATAGAAAAGGCGGCTAACTAGTGAAGTGTCGTGGAGAGGACGCTGGGAAGGCTACTGCAGCACAGCAGCATTGGCCACCACGCTGGGATTGTTCACGACCTCGCCGAGAGAGTCGAGCACCTCCTTGCGATAGTCGTCGAACTCGCCGTCAATCTCATTGATGGTCTGATCCTCAATCACATACAGCGTGCAGCCGGTTTCGCGTATCAAACGCTCGTCGTGGGACACAATGATGACGCCGCCCTCATACTCATTGATGGCCTCGGCCAGCGCATCGATAGACTCGATATCCAGATTGTTCGTCGGCTCATCCAATATCAAAACATCAGGCGCACTCAGGCACAGCTCGGCGAGCGCAACACGCGCCTTCTGGCCACCGGACAGATCCTTCATCTTGATGGTGTGCGCATGACTGACCAGGCCAAAGGAGCCCAGGGCCTTGCGCGCCTTCTCGTGCGGCAGATTGAAAAGACGCTGCAGATACTCGGCGGCCGATTCCTCGGCGGTCAGATGCTCGCCCGAATGCTGATCGAAGCGTCCGACATGCAAGCGATGATTCTTGCGCTGTTCACCCTGCTGCGGCTCCAGTTCGCCCAGCAACAGCTTGAGGAACGTGGACTTGCCGACGCCATTGGGTCCCACGATGGCCACACGACTGGTCAGATCGATGCCGAAATCGGCCTTGATGAACAACGGCTTCTGGCCGTCGAAGGCAAAGGTGATGTTGTGCACACCCAGAATGGGCGGCTGGAGTTGCGATGGCTCCGGGAAACGGAACTTCACAATGTACTCCTTGGGACGGGCGAGCAGCTCTTGGGGTCCCTCGTCCTCGTCCTGTTTCTGTTGCTTCGTTTTGTTCTTCTCCTGTTTGCGGGTGAGCGACTCCTTTTGCTTCTTCTCCGCGGCCTTTTTCGATTGGCCGTGCGCCTTAAGTTCGCGGATACGCTTCTCCTGCTTCTCGTACTCTTTGATCATTTCGCGACGCTTCTGCACAAACATCTTCTTGAACATGGAGTAATTGCCCTTGTAGTATTGCAGTTTCTTCTGGTCCAAGTGTATGATCTCGTTGCACACATTGTCCAAGAAGCTCTGGTCGTGGGACACTATCAGCAACGTCTTCTTCCAGCCCTGCAAGTAGTTGTCCAGCCAAATGACCGCATTCAAATCCAAGTGATTTGTCGGCTCATCGAGCATCAGCAACGTGGGCTCCAGGTAGAGAGCACGCGCCAACGAGACACGCATTCGCCAACCGCCCGAGAACTTGTTGGTTGGCCGATCCTGCATTTCTTTGCTGAAGCCGAGACCGGCAAGGATGCGACGAGCACGTGCCTCCGCTGAATAGGCACCGATGGCCTTCAGTTCGGTAAAGGTATCGTTGAGTTCCTCCTGCACGCTGAGATCGCCGCCAGCGAATTGTTTCTCCAGCTCCTCGCTCTTCTTGAGCATCTCAGTGCGCTTCACGTCCGCATCCAGGATGGTATCGATGGCCGTCTTGTCCGTGGCCACCACTTCCTGTTCGCACAGCAGCACATCAATGTTTGGCGGTATGGCGAAGGCACGTGTGGCAATGTGACGCAACAGCGTCGTCTTGCCGTGACCGTTGGGGCCAACGAGGCCATAGCGACGTCCATGCGCAATCAGCAGATTAGCGTTCACAAACAGATCGTTGCCTGCCACAAGGAGGAGCAGAATGAGAAATCGTAAAGAATTGGAGGTTGGAAGAAGATCCTAACGAACTTTGTCTAAATGCAGTTGATCATGCTATTTCCACAATATTATTCCCAACTGGCTAGTTATATAAATAAAATGCAGTTCAGTGTTCACTTACCCTTGGCGGAAATTGTGAAGTTCTCGATTTTAATGTCGACCGCATGCTCCAATGCCGCCTGTTGACCCGCGCTCTTCTGCACCTGCGACATGGTGAAATTGCTGTCAAGATCCGAGTGACCGGCGCCGCCTTTCTTGGTCATCAGATCCATTTGTCGCTCGTATTCGAGTTGCTTCTTTTGCTTCTTCTTCTCCTTGTGCGTCAACTTCTTCTCCTTGGTCTCACCAGACTCCTCCGACTTCGGCTCCGCTTCTGGTTCTTGCTCCTGCTCCTCTTCCAGCTCCACTGCAACAGCCGCTGGTTCAGCGCTTACCTTCAGTTCGTTCAACTGCTCCGCCAGCTTTTGCTCAGGTTTTGGCTCCGCTGTTGGCGTCGTCACTTTCTGCGCCTTCGTCTCCGCCATCGTCTCCGTCTGCTTATCCTGCTCAACTTCCTCTTGCTCCTCCTCGTCGTCGCTCATTTCAAATTTGTTCTGTTGCTTCTGCTTGGATTTCTTAGCAATCGGCTTGGGCTCCTCTTCAATCTCCTCCGGCTCATCGCCATCGGATTCCTCATCGTCCTCGTCGCTCATCGCAAACTTGTTCTTCTGCTGCTTCTTTTTAGACTTTTTCGACGCTGGCTTGGCGACCACTGGCTCGTCCAGCTCCTCCTCGTCGTCTAGCTGATTGGCATCGTCATCGTCATCATCATCATCGCTGAAACCGTCGTCCTGCTTCTTCTTGTTGTTCTTTTTACTCTTCTTGCTCTGTTGTTGCTGCTGCTTCTTGGAAGCGTTCTTGGGCACAGGCGGCGTTGTCGTCTCCTCATCGGATGCATCATCGCTGGGCGGCTTTGTCACCTGCTGCTGCTCGTCATCGCTCCAGTCGTCGTTGTGCCGCTTTCCCTTCTTGTTGCCCTTCTTGTTGGCCGCTGTCTTCTTTGACTTCGATTTATCGATGTCATCGGCCAATTTGCTGCTGGTTAAAGATTCATTGTCGCTGGATTCGTTGTTGCCACCGCCACGCTTTCCCTTCTTGCCCTGCTGCTGCTTCTTGGACGCTGTTTGCTGCTGCTGCTTCTTCTTATCACTGGCATTCACTTTCTCCGCATCCAATTGCAGTTCGTCGTCGTCATCAAAGCGCTCCTTCTTTTTGCCCTTCGCTTTCGACATGCTTGAGGAGTCTGATTGGAATCGGAATTAGTCTGACGAGAAAACTGCAATTTATTGTATACTTTAGAGATAGCCCTTTTGCCCCTGTTGGTGTTGGATGATGATGATGATGTTGCTGCTGTTGGTGCGACGGCGGCTTTCACGTGCACAGCTGGCAAATGTGCCAAATGTGCAGAGAAGAAGAAGAGCCGCAGCGTGCGACGATGATCGTCTATGTGTGTGTGCGTGTGAGCGAGTGTGCGTGTATGTGAGTCGCGCCTGCTACTGTATGCGTTTGTGTGTGTGTGCGCGCACTCAAAATATTATTATCGGAATCGTGATGTCATCATCGTTGTTCCAGAACTGGTTCACAACAACAGCTGCTGCTGCAACGAATCAATCGCCTGAACACGTTTTCATCAATGTCAACTGATCTGACTTTTTACTGCTCGCCATCTAAGCTAGCGAGCATATATACATTTGTTTGCTCGCCTTTATATGTTATCTATGTCATTTTTGGACGCATTTTCAGAGCGCACAGCTGTGGCGAGTTGGCGCCAAGCGGAACTAGCTGGAACTAGTTAGGCAGCGATAATCGCACACGGTACACGCACACCTATCGATATCACCACATATCGATAGATGGCAAAAAAAAAGTTTTTTTTGCCACAAATGTCGCCGTGCTACATAATTGTTTAATAAACAATTAATCACTAATATAAACAAAATAGTGGAAATCGTGTCAGAGTGTGTGTGTGTGTGCGATACTCAATGTAAATTGGCTAGAATTCAATGCGCTGCAATTGCGCTACGTGCAAAGTAACAATAACAAAAACAACAACAACGAAAACAATAACAGCAACAGCAGCAAAAACAAGAACAACAACAACAACTGCTGAACTAGAGCCACAACGCAAAGGAGATTGAGATTCGCAACGCAATCAAAAAAAAAAACACACTCACACATACAAACAACAACAAAAAAACATAGAAAAAAAACAGAAAAAATTCCATAAAGCGGAAAATAACATAGCGGATTGGTTGTGGAGCCAAAGGGGGGAGGGGGCTGCCGCGAACATAGCCCAAAGGTGGTTAACAGTAGCAGCAGCAACAACAACAACAGCAACAACAACAACAACAAGCAGATACTACGAGCGGGGAGACCTTGAAAACTTTAAAAGAAATAGCAACAAAATACGCTCAAAATATTAACAAAAAACGCAAACAGAGCTGAGCGCAGAGAGCGAGAGAAGTGAGGAGAGCAGAGAGGCCGCCAAGTTATGGAGAGTGACAATTTTCCGCAGCGCGCCAATTAAACAAAACATAAAACAAAAAAGGAAATCAAATGCATAGCGAAGAAAAGCGAATTTGATATCGAAGCGCAAAACAAGCTAACGATTTACAACAATAATAAACATAAGAGCAGTCCAACTCTTCACAAACACACATCTCTACACAATCACACAGCTCTACACAAACACAAACACAAACACACAAAAACACGCACACTCACGCACACACACAGAACGAGAACAACCACAGACAACAACAAATAACGTGCGCGATATGGCAGCAATAGTCGCCTCTGCCTCTGTCAACGCCGGCAGCGGCGTCGCTGTTATGACGGCCGCCGTTGGGGATGCGTCGTCGGAGCCGAACGACGCTAACGGCGCCTCAAATGGCCGCGAGGCGCGCAACCTGGCCGAGAAGCAGCGACGCGACAAATTGAACGCCAGCATCCAGGAGCTGGCCACGATGGTGCCACATGCGGCCGAGTCGACGCGACGGCTGGACAAGACCGCGGTGCTGCGGCTGGCAACGCACGGTCTGCGGGTGCAATATGTGTTCGGCAAGTCGGCGACGCGCCGACGGCGCAAACACAATCTGAAGCTGCCGCAGACGCATGAGGCGCACCCGCAGCCGCAGCTGACGGACAGCCTGATGCAGTTGCTCGACAGTTTCCTGCTGACGCTCACCTGCAACGGACAGATTGTGCTGGTGTCGGGCAGCGTGGAACAGCTGCTGGGGCATTGCCAGTCGGACTTGTATGGCCAGAATCTGTTGCAGATTACGCATCCCGACGACCAGGCCTTGTTGCGTCAACAGCTCATACCGCGCGACATCGAGACCCTCTTCTACCAGCAGCAGCAGCAGCAGCAGCAGCATCACCATCAGAAGCAGCGACGCCACAAGTCGCGGCATTCGCAATCGCATTCCACATCGGCCAGCGATGAGGAGGAGGACGACGACGACGACGAAGAGTTGGCGGAGGAGGAAGAGAACATGCAAATGTCGCAGGATGATCAAGATGACGTGGACGGTGATGTGGATATGCAGCGCAGTCGGACGCGAACGCCCAGCCCCGAGACCATCGCCCATTTGGCGGCCATCGATGAGCGTCTGCGCGCCGATCGTCGCTGCTTCAACGTCCGCTTGGCGCGCGCTTCGACGCGAGCCGAGGCGACGCGTCACTATGAGTGGGTGAGAATCGATGGCTGCTTTCGGCGCAGCGACTCGTCGGTGACGGGTGGCGCGGCCGCCAATTATCCAATCGTCTCGCAGCTGATAAGGCGATCGCGTAATAACAATATGCTCGCCGTTGCCGCCGCCGCCGCCGCTGCTGCAGCGTCAGCGTCGTCGTCGCCAAGCAACACAACGAACGCCTCCTCCGCGCTGCCGCCTCCCTGCCTGCCCCAACACGACGCCATTGCGCAGGCCGCGCTGCACGGCATCAGTGGCAATGACATCGTCCTGGTGGCCATGGGTCGCATCATGCGCGAGAGCTCCACGAACCTCAGCCTCATGTGCCGCCAGCCGGAGCCGTATCAGCTGGAGTATCGGACGCGGCATCTCATCGACGGCAGCATCATTGACTGTGATCAGCGCATCGGCATCGTTGCCGGCTACATGAAGGACGAGGTTAGTTACCGACTGTCCACTACACACTATGCGATATCCAACGATCATCATCATCATTTTGAATCTTTTTTTTTGAACATTTCATTATCATCAAAAATACAATTAGAGTTTGCATTAGCATTAGTATTGCCTTTAGGATTATTTCTCTAATTATTTTGGTTGTCATTACGTTTATGCATTTCATCACTTTCAATTATTATTGCTATCGTTAGGATTATCATTAGAATTAGCAATATCATTATTATTATTTTAATTAATTGTATTATCACTACGTTTATTCAATTTATCGTTCTAATACTTATTGCCATCAATTTGCATTAGCAATATTGCTTTAATTACTTTGATTAACTTTTCAATCATTCATTTTATCATTACAATTATTATTAAAATATTATCTTGTTTTTATTTGTAATCGTATCTATTTTCATTTAGATATTAATTTGGCTGACATTATCTTTGACTATTTTATGTATATTAATTTTTGTTGCCATTCGACAAAACACAAACGTTTGGTTTATATAAAGAATTCAAATTATTCAAAGAGAATTGCAATGGCAAAAAAATTAATATCAAGCGAAAGTTTCACTTTCGTTATTGTTTGTATAGTTATTATTTTCGATTTGCCTGTATCTTTATCAGTATGTTATCAGTATATTATCAAGTTAACGTTCATATTTCATAACATTGATACTTACTTAAATCAATCATTTACTTTCAGTTACTTTACTTATTTTTAGAACTGCAATACTATTGTTGTTTATGTAATTATTTAAACGTTTCAATTGCAACCCAATTTAAAGTAGTTTTCCGTTGTAGACGACTGCCATAAAGCAGATGTTAATTGAAATGCACATACTTAAATTAATCATTTGCACATTTTTCCACAATGTAATTATTATTTTTAGAACTGTAATTACTGTCAGTATATTTGTTTGTTTTTAATTAATTTAGTTTATGCAATTATTAGATTTAAGGAGGCACAGGTTCTACTATATAAGAGAATTATAGAATATTTAATGAATGAAATGTTGTTGTTAACTGTCGCAGCTTTTTAATTGGATACATTTCCATACAAGATCTAATTGTTTGTTTTTTCCTTTTGTGAACAGGTGCGCAATCTGAGCCCCTTCAGCTTTATGCATCTGGACGATGTGCGCTGGGTGATTGTCGCGTTGCGGCAAATGTACGACTGCAACAGCGACTATGGCGAGAGCTGCTATCGTCTGCTGTCGCGCAACGGACACTTTATCTACCTGCAGTCGAAGGGATTTCTCGAGATCGACAAGAGCAGCAACAAGGTGCATTCGTTTCTGTGCGTCAACACGCTGCTGGACGAACAGGCCGGCAAGCGCAAGGTGCAGGAGATGAAGAACAAGTTCTCGACAATCATCAAGGCGGACATACCGACGCAAACCAGTCCCGATCTGCCCGCCTCACGTGCCCCACAGCAGCTGGAACGGATTGTGCTCTATTTGATTGAGAACCTGCAAAAGACGGCAAACGGCAATGGCAGCGGCAGCGGCAGCCTTGGCAATGGCATAGAGGATGCTGCCCATCTGGATGCCATGGACGACGGCTGCTGCAGTTCGCCTGCATCGACGCTGACGCTCGAGGAGCAGGCGCCATCGCCGACAGCACAGTTGGCATTGGTGCCGCCAGCGCCGGGGCATGTGAAGCACTCAATATCCAAGTCGGTGGATGTGGTGAACGTGACATCCGCTCGCAATCTGCAGTACCAGCAGAAGCAGCAGCAACTACAACAGCAGCAGCAGCAGCAACACAAGCAGAAGCTGCAGCAACAGCAGTCGGTAATAAGGCAGCTGAGCTGCAGCGAGAGCTCCACGTTGTCGCCGGCAAGTGCGAGCAGCCTGGAGCCGCTCGACGACGGCAACAACAACAGCAGCAGCAGCAGCAATACATCCCCGCCACCAGCAATAACAGCAGCAACTGTTGTTGCGCCCCGAGTCAGCGTGCTAAAGCGACTGATGACAACGCCCATAAAATCAGCAGCAACAGCAGCAGCAGCAACGGCGGCTGCAGCCAACCAAACAGCGACAGCCAGCAAAGCGGCTGGAACGGGAACGGCAACGGGAACGCAGTTGCATGCGGCGTTGTCGAGCACGTTGCGCAACCTGGACTCGCAGCTGGAGACGATGGGCGAGGAGGCGCGCAGCTTGTGCCAGCAGCAGCGGCGACAACGCGACGCCATGCTGCCGAGGTTCGAGCAACAGATGGATGCCATTATGCTGGAGCACGAGGTGCAAAAGCAGCTGCTGGTGAACATAACCAGCGAGTACGAGACGCAGGTTTCGGTGATAACCAAACAACAAAAACAGTCGACAACGTCCAGTGGGAGCAACACCAGCAGCAGCAACAGCAGCAATTAGTGTGATTGCTGGTGGCCAGTGTTTGCGAAACGCCAGCACGCTTTTGCCTTTCGGATTAGCTACAATAACTACAAATACACTATTTATTTATACACATTGTATGTAGACGTCGAGAGAGAATAGCTCAGTATTCAGTGCACGGCTGAAGCTTTGCCCTTCGCCCCCTTCCTTCCCTGCCTTCGGGAAAACTACCTCCTGCGTTAATCCCAGTGCAAAACAGAGTACAAAGAAAACACACACATTGTTTTTAAGCCAAGCTACTCATTAACTTTTAACCGATTTTTAACACAGACAGAAGAGAGCGAGCGACAGACAGCAAGATAGACAGAGAGAGAGAGAGAGAGAGAGAAAGAGAGATTCTAGTTTAACATATATAGAGCATTGTGCAACACCAAACGCGACTGAGAAACTGAGCAACTGAGCATAACAATTACCAATCTGCAATCTGCAACATACAATATACACACAATTAATTAATACTCAATTGATAGCTGTAATAAGACTAGCGGAAAAGTCTACATACCGAGGCACTGCAGTTTTCCTACCCCCCTCACTCACCCACTGAGCACTGAGCTATTGCGATGATCGACCCAACCCCACTGTTGAAACTGCTTTATTTATCTTTGATTTGACACAACGTCCCCCTTCCAGTCTCGTAATCCAGTTTCCCGATTCCCTCCCGGATTAACCCTTCCGATTTCGGTTGCGGGTTTTTTTGGCTTGCTTAACCAGTTAGCACATTTTGTTTCATAGCGAAATCTATTGTCTATTGTCTTTCTTTCTATTTTTTTTTTTTTTTTTGTTTTCTTGTCAATGTGTAGCTATTATTAACCACATTTATTATTATTATTATTATCTATTATTTTATTTGATTTTTGTTTGTTTTGTAGCATAGCTTTTGTTTTGGTTTTATCCCCAACAATAAATACGAGTACCGCTTATATATACATATATAGTATGTATTTTTTTTTTCGTTTCGTTCGTTCGTTTTTTTAGTGTGTAATATTAATTTTTAATGCCTAATTTAAGCAAATTTGTAAAATTATTCGATGTTCTTTTGTAACAAGTAACTTTCAACGTCAACGAGTTGTGCTCTTAAAACACTTTTGGGTTATATATGTAAAGATATAGTACATACTAATAGATACATCTAATGTGTATATATTTAGTACATTTTGTGTTCTTTTTGCTTTGTAGTCTCGATCTTTTGTACAATCTAATTTATGAAACAGATTTAAACAAATTAAACAAAAATACGAAAAAAACAAACAAAACATTAACAATAACAAATGCGAAAATAACATTAATAATAATGATAATAATTATTTTATTAAATTTAATAATAACGATAATAATGCGTTTCAAATATTTAGCAATAAAATAACTAGCATGTAAATTATTAATAAAAGAAAACAACAATAATTATTAATGAAAATAAACAAGCAAAATACAGCTCGAATCGCACTATTTCCTTATACTATATAATGCCGACTTTGTGTCTGTTGACTTTTTGACTTGGTTCCACAAATGGGGCCTTCTTTTCCAAAATAAACATCCCATACATGTTCCCTTCTATTGAACTAAGGTTGTCATTAATTTTCCTATTCCCACAGAAAGTCTCTATCATCTTCTTGGTATTGGTCTTTGTTAAATAAAAGTTGAGTTTGAAGTGTTAAGTTTTTGTTTACAGTTTATTTATTTATTATAATTAATAATTAAATTTAAAGTGAATTCTTGTTTACATTGCATGGTAATTTCTTCTTTTTTTTTGTCGTCGTTCTTTTGGCCTAAGGTGAAATTTGGTTTGTTTTTCTGTATTGTTAAATATATAATATATTTAATTTAACGTTATGACTAGATGATGCAAATGCAAATTTATTATAGAGCGTGTTTCATGTGTGTGTATGTGATGGCGTGTCATTGTGTGTGTTTAACATACATACAAGTAACTCTGCGTAATTCCTATATATAGTTAGTACAATATATATAGAAGTATATATAAGACGTATATATATATTTGTATAGCTATGAGTACGTGCAGAAACGTTAAATGCGGCACACTCCTCGCCCCCTGTCAAATGGGGTTAGAGGTGCCGAAAAATCGAAGTTTTTGTTTTACATTTATATTAATCATTTTTTTACGCTTAAGAATCGTTAATTGAACTATTTATAAAGACGACAAAAATTTCATTTAAAAATTAGTTACATCACTAAAATAAAAAAAAAAATATTTAAATAAATAGAATTGCATTGTTTCCAAAACGTTTTCCATCCAATTATTATTATGCTATGCGAAGACGTCTTTGAACCGCTTTTTATACACAACGAACAAAAAAACATGTATAATAAATAATATATATTTATATATATATATATTCGACTGGATATTTGTTGACTAGAATTGTTAAGGTTTCTTCTATTTTGTTGTTTTCTTTCTCGTTTTTTCTTTTTTTTTTGTATACAGACTTGATCGATATACAAATAACTCGGGCAACATAACGAAGACAATCAAATGAGAATTGCTTTAGCTTTGATTTTGCTGTTTAGTTTGTCGTAGCAAAACACCTTTCAGGTACTTATAAAATATTTTCGTTTATGCGTCGTGTATGTCGAGAGTATTTTAGATGCGTAATCGTACATATAATCATATCAAAAAATGTATTAATACTATGAGTGTGTGTGTGGGTGTGAGTGTGAGTGTGTGTTTTATCAAGCATTTACATTGCGTGATAGATGCTTGGGAGATCATCAATAATTATGTATATGTACTATATGTATATATGGTATATAGTTTCAAATTGTGACTATTGCTCCATCATCGTATCATCCTGCCCTCACTACCAGTTGCGTGAATCCAGCTGCATAACGGTGTCCACTTACTCCATTATGTCCTCGTCCTGGAGCTCGTATATATATTCGATAGTTCCAGAACCAGAGCTGGTGCCACTGGTAGTGCCCAGTTGCTTCTATTGCTCCATTATTATCGTATCCTCGGCCTTCACATTGCCGGAATTGATGGCCTCCATGGCCTTGCTCAACAACGTCGCATCCTTCAGACTGACGACCTGCACCAGCTGCGGCTCCTGGCCAGGTCCACCCTGTATCATCATCTGATGCATGCCCGGCGACATTGTGATCGTCTCCAGCTGATCGCCATTTTCCACCTAAAAACAAGAACATAGGTCAAAATCAGTTCCTGATGTCTCACAATTGTAACAAAGGTTGAGAGTATTAAAAGTTGTTCCGTTTGTGTGTTTATGGAAGTGAAAATAAAGCTTGTACTTACAGAAACTGAGGCATAAGAATGGTTGAAATGATATAAGAGATCGCGAGACCTTTAAATAAATTGTTGAGCTGCTAAAAATGAGAGTTAAACTATAATTAAAAACAAACAAAAAGTCGAATAGTCGAAATTATAAAATCACAACAACAAAAGATTTATTCAATAGTTTTGTTTGGTTTTTTTGCTTGGGCTTGTTTTGCTTTGTTTTCGATCCATCTTGTACAGGTAATTAAAATTTGCTCTAAAACAACTACAATAATAATAATTATAATCATAATCATAATCATAATAATAATAAACATAATCAGTAATAAAAACATTAAACACAATAATAAAAAACATAAAAATAATTGTATGCACTTCAATTTCTGGCCACACGACTTTACACAATATTCACAATTCTTATTTTTTGGTTTCTTTTTGTTTTTTCTTTTGTTTAACTAACATAGTTCCAATGGCAAATGTGGGCGGTTTTTTTTATATTTTTTTTGATTAGTTTTTACTTGCTACATTTTGAATGCAAATTGGCTACGTTGGACGAGTTCAACAAGATGACTATATGATTCCATTTACTTTATAATCGCTTCATACACTATTCACTTTACAGAGCTGATCCCAAAGTCGATTTCGCAGTGATTCAGTTTAAATTTCGGTTGTACTGCCAATGCGGTACAATTTCTAGGAAATTGACCAATTTAAATGAATAATGAATGTCTATTCTTTTACATCATTTTCTTTTTATAGTCGAAAAATTAATTAGCGAAATTGAATCGAATGGAACGCTCTTTTAAATATACAATTGTATATATTTTTAATGGGTTTCGTTTCCCTGTTTGCTAAGCGAACAACTGAGAAATTAAACTTCAATTAAGCTACATTCCGTAAATTGCATAACAATTTCCATTGCACAAAAAAAGTTTGTTTTGTTTTGTTTTTTTTTTTTCAATTCAAATTAACGTTAATTTTTGGCTTGTGTTGCAGGGTTTAACTATGTTAATATTGTATCGATATTTCGAAATTAAAATTAAAAAGTAAAATTATAACGTAAAAATACAAAATAACTACATAATTAACTAAGAAATTCCATAATTGATGTTTTTGACGATTGCTAGGAACATGATACAAATTTGATTTGATTTCGTTTTGTATTGTTTTGTTTTTGTTTTATGCGTGTTTTGGTTTTGGCTTCAATTATCAACAAATTATAGAAATTACTCTTGTTTTTGGTTTGCGCTTAGTGTAAATTCAGTTAAGGGGGCTTTGGGGGGGGCAAATGCGGGGCAAGGGGGCGTGTTAGTAATTTAGTATAAGTTTGTGTATAATTAATTAATTCATTTGTTGTGTCGGTTTTTTTTTTGTAAGTTTCTTTTCTTTGTTTTTTTGTTTTTGGTTTGTTTGTTGGCATTCACATTCCTTTGTGCGCGTGTGTGTGCGTCTATCTATATATATATATATGTATATATATACATATGTATGGCAAGGGTGTGCGTGTGTGTATGTGTGTGTTTGTGTGTGCTTGCAGCGCCGCTTTGACTAGATTGGTTAGCTTGCTTTGGAGCCTTTGAGGACTGCAGCTTGGCAGTCGCTTGAATGAGGGGAGTGTGTGTGGTAAGGGGGTGCGTGGCAAGTGCAAGGGTGCTACTCCAAATGCTCCACTTTAATGGTTTTCGCCGGCAGCTGCGCCTGCGCACTGCTCGTCAGACTCGCGCTGTCCACGCAGCGGATGGATGCCGCCGAGGCAGCCGCATCGCTGCTCTTGCCACACGACAACAACTTGCTGTTGCTGCCACTTGGCTGCTTGCGACGCTTTTGCGCTACTGCCGCGCGACGTCGCGTTGTCGGCGTCGTTGTCGTTGTCGACACTGGCAGCGACCGCTTAATCGTGTTGTTATTAGTGTTGGTGTTGTTGTTGTTGTTAGTGAGCATGCTATTGTTATTGTTATTGTTGTTGAAATTGGCGCCGACATTGCTGCTACCACTTGCGGCCCAATAGAGACGCGTCATTGGCTGCGCTTGCAGCGTTATGGCAGCTGGCACAGTTGCACTTGCAACAGCTGCTGCTGGCGCTGTCGCTGCCACTGCAGCAGCAGCAGCAGCTGCAGAGCGGCGACTCAGCATGCCGCTGGCATTGAGCACCGATATGCCGAGCAGTGGGCCAGCACTATTGTTATTACTATTATTACTACTACTGCTACAATTGTTGTTGATGGTGTTGTGGCTGTTGCCGCTGTGATTGCTGCTGTTGTTGCGTGTGTTGCTGTTGCTGTTATCTACCTGCATGGGCGCCAGGCAGACGGTGCTGCCGTCGCTGTTCTGGATATGCTGCATGTTCGCCATCACCGACTGATACATGGAAACGGGCACCGAAATAACGTTGCTCACGGACACCGGATAGCCTGCAAAAAAATAAATGCCATTTATTGAATTGTTCGGCGGCGCATTGGAGAAGCACACTTTACCCTGGCCATCCTCGGTGGTAATAAAGATCTGGCCGTCCTGCGCCTCGGTCAGATCGACCATGTTCTCGTGGCCATTCACATCCGTCAGACTCTGCACCGTTTGTATTGTGGCGCCGCCTTCGCCTTGATGCAGCTGTAAAGTAAATACATCAATATCACAATCTATATTATACTTCAATTAAAAATCATATTGATATAATGTTAATTTAAAAATGTAGGATTTGAACAGGCATCCTCCTGACTGACAATTTAATTATATTTTTATATAAATTACTGTCTACTAAACTAAACCCAATCACAATTTACTTTTAACAAAGTCTTTTGGAAGTTAGTGATGAGAATTCTTTATGCTAAACACAAAATAGAACCAAAACACTTTCTATACTAATTTAAATGCGCGATTTAAGACAGTTCCTACTCGAACTGCACGATATTCTATATATATTCACTACCAAAAGATATTCTCTACTTATGAATCGCTTTCTCTTACCGTTGCCACGCCCTGCACTTGGGCTGTGGTGCCGTCGGGCAGCGTGATGATGGGATTGTTGGGATCCACCTGGATGAGGGATACGGTGCCATCAGCATTCTGCGACAGCACAGTCTGTGTCGTGTACTGTTGAATAGAATGTTAAACAAATGTTAATGCACAGCGTTCTCTAAAGCGCAAACTTTCCGAAAGGTTGACAACAGAAAAACAACAAACAAAACGACGCTTGAAAAATTATTTAAAAAAAATACATGCAAAAAAAAAAAAGCAATTGAATTTATCTGTTATTTGTTGTTGTTGTTGTGTGTGTATATGTATGTGGGTGTAGATGTGTGTGTGTGTGTGTGTGTGTGCGTGCGAGTATTTACATGTGTGCAGAATGTTAAGTTTGGGAACGCATGAAATGAAAACCATATTTAAAAGCTGCTGCAAACGAGAAGACAATAATAAAAAAAATCACAATAAGTAGAAGTAAAAAAAATACGATAAATTAAATATTCAAATAAAATTGCAATAACATTTATATTTGTCAATAATATTAATTGAACAATATGCAACGAGTGCGGTTAACAATGCAAATCAAATAAGGCCAAATTTGATGTTGTTCACAATGTAATCAATTAAATAAAAGTCACATAACAAAAACTTGAACAGTTTGCAACCTTTTCACACCGATTCCGGCTAGTTGTCTTGAGTGCGAGAGTTGCTCAGGGATTCACTCAATAGATCAATTTATAACTCCGCCCTCGACATGTAGTCTCTACTGATTTATATATTCTGATTCATTTCAAGCATTCAGCTGTTGATTGCAAATGATAACTAGACAAACAAAGATCCAAACTTACGAATGAATGTCTCGAGATTTACAATTTGGGTTGAGCTGAACCCAGGATTCCCCCAATTACAATAAATACTGCGGCGAGAACTCTCGCAGCAACAAGACGACAACGAGCAGCGAGGTTGCAAACTTGTTGGGATATAAACGAGGAGGAGAAGTTGAGCTAGTTGTAGTTTTAGTTACAAGTTGTGAGAGATTAGTACGAACATCAACGTCGCTGAGCGTAATGGGCTCGATGCAAACTTGGGCATTGGCAATCTGTTGGGCGGTGACTGTTTGGGCAGCATTCGATTGTTGTTGTTGTTGCTGTTGTTGTTGCTGCTGCTGCTGTTGCTGCTGCTGAGCGACGGCAGCTGCTGCCGCCGATGCACTTACAGCTGCTGCTGTCGTCGGCACCGCCGTCGCCGTTGCCGTGCCACTCGCTGTGGTCAGCTGAATGGTCTGCGGCTGCCCCTGGCTGACCGCCTGTATGTGCACCGTATTGCTGCCGTGATGATGATGATGCTGCTGCTGCTGCTGCTGCTGGTGTTGCTGATGCTGATGATGGTGCTGCTGTTGCTGAGGTGCTGGCGCCTGGCAAATCTCGATTTTCGTGGAGGCCGGCAGTGTGGCCGTTGTGGTCACATGCTGATTGTTCGTGCTCTGGATTATTGTCGGTGCTGGCGTATTCGATTGGGCCGTGTGTGTGGTGATCACGGTGCCGGCGCTGTTGATCTTCACCACATTCACCTGCTGTGGCTGTTTGTGTGTCGATTGTCGATTGTCGATTAACCATCAATGATCCAAAGTGTCGTGTTAGCATGGGTGAGTGAATGTTAGTTGATGGCGGCGATGCGAGTGTGTTAGAAATGGGGTAAAGTGCTTGTTTATGAGTAACAAAATCCCAGATAGACAGCAGACTATAGCCGAGTGTGCTCGACTCTCAGATACCCACAAACCAATACAATGAAATATGTGTGTTTTCATCCTATCATCAACTACTACTATGACTGTAATACTAATTATTGTATTGCAAAATGCACTTTCGGTTATATACAGTTGGCAGAATATAAATACATGTTTGAATGCTGCACACTTCGGTGCAAATAAACTAGAGAATCGTTAAGCAAATGAAATAACTTTTTTTTTACTTATTATTTAATTAATAAACTACAATTAAACGAAATATATATTTCGGTTTGGGGAACATGGATAAAGAATGGAACTTTGGCATTTCTATTTGTATTCATTTGAATATATAATACTATCAATATTTTATTCACAAGCCCATATTTTGTATTACATACATTTTCAAGTCATAATATATCAAATTATTTGTTTGATAATAAGAAAATGAAATGCCAAATGTGGAAAACTCAACTACACTACATGAGCGTCTTTTTGTTTTCTTTATTTCTGTCTTTCCATGTTCCCCAAACCATTATTTATTTTTCGTTAATTTGTAGTGTATTAATTACATAATAAGTAAAAAGAAAAATTAATTAATTTACATAACTGTTTTCTGTTCAGAAAATATCCGCAACGAAGTGCGCTTCATGAAACCATGGATGCACATTTGCTACCCACTGTAAATTCAAGAGATCATTAAAATAAATTAGTGGGAAAAGATAATGTATGCGTATTCGAGGACCAAGTTCGGGCATTACAAATTAATATTGCCAGCAATATTGAAATATTGATGTTTATTCGGGCGGACAGACAGTCAGACAGACTGAGCTAAATACATATAGTATTTATTTTGCTACTCGATAAATTTTTAAAGATATTATTTTTACTTTAAAGTGGAGAACCTGTATGAGTTAGGAGTAGTACCTTTGAGTACACTCGAAAGGACTATAAGCCGTAATGCAGTAAATGGCCAATTGTCTGGGCTAAATCCAATCCTACAGAACCCTTGATGGGGTGATGAGTGCATGCCTTATATACAATATTCCCTTCTGTCTACCGCCGACTTGAAACGAGACCCCTTGTCCACATTTTGGATGACATCAAGTGACTGCGACATCTCACCTGATTGTTGTTGGCGTTCACCGTGGCCGGCGTCACGGTTTGCACGGTCTGAATGGTGGGCGTATTCGATAGCTGCTCCATGTCCTCGTCCTCGTCGCCCGACTGCGATATCAGGGCATTGACCTTGTCCTCGTCGTCGGCGAATGTGGGCAACAGATCCTCGCGTCCGTGGTATTTGTAGCAGTTGATCACAATCTTGCGCAGCGCATGCGTCCAGCTGATCTATATATTTGTGTGTGTGTGTGCGTGAATGTTTTGGGATGGATTAGTAAAGGATGTTCAGTGTTTTGGGGCGGCTCTTGAACACCCACCCCACCCACCTTCTGCTTGTCATCCTCGGAGCGGGCGTCCATGCGAACATTGGCCCACGGCAGCTCCTTGGGCCACCACGGCGGCCGTGTCGACTCCCTGCCCCAGCCGGGCTTGCCGCGACCCGTCGAATACTTCAGCATCAGGGGAATGAAGGCGCGCAGCTGGGCTTGCGTCATCTTCTCGACGGGCGTGGGAATGCCATCGATCACGAGGCCGGGCAGCTCGAACAGCGACGGATCCTCTTGGGGCGGCGGCGGCGCCTGTTGCGCCAGCGCATTGTCCAGCTCGTCCATCACAATGTTCTTCAGATTGCGCAGCACATCCTCCAGCGGCTTGGCCCCAAACACCTTGTAGCTGGTGTTCGGTTTGCCCGGCGTCGCCACCAGCACCACCGCCTGCTTGCCCACCCGTCCCGTGAACTCGTAAATGATGCCGCGCAGCTTGCGCAGCAGGCGATTCTGTTGCCGCTTTCGCACCGATGGATTTGTTTCGAAGCAATGCGGACGTTTCCGCTTCTTTGAGCTGGCGATGGCGGCAGCGGCGGCCACGCCCACCGGACCGGCGGCGGCCAGCTGATTGGCGACATCGTCGTTGACCGCAATGGTATTGAGATCGGCGTCGTAGAGACTGCCATCGCTGCTGATCAGCTCGTCGTCATCGTCGTCGCTGGCCAGGCTCTGGATGTCGTCGTCGAGCATTTCGATTTTGTAGGTGGTGCCATTGCTTTGGTTGCCGGACGACGACGATTGCGCCTGGTTGCCGCCGCTCGTTGTTGTGATCGTGGTGACATTGAGGCCGCCGCTGTTCGAGCTGTTGTTGCTGCCGCCGCCGCCGGTATTCACAACGGTGGCATTAGTGGCACCGCCGATGCCGCCGCCGCTGGTGGTGACGACGACGTTGCCACCGCTGCGCTGGCTGCCGGCCGGCGCCACAACCAGCCGATAGCTTGTGGTGGCCAGCTTGCTTGCTTCGGCTTCGCCTCTGTCTCCTCTTCCAACTGCTCACGCTCGCGTCCCTCTTCTTTGGCAGTGCTGCTTGCTTCTCCAGGTGGGTGTCGTTATCGCTATCGCTGTCGCTATCGTTATTGTTATGGCTGTTGTTTGTTGGTGCAGGTGGCGGTGCTGTGACTGTAACTGTTCCAAAACTCCGTGCATGCGCTATTCCTAGTGTCCTAATCGAGCTAAAAAAGAATAAAAGGGACTTTGTTATTAATTTGCCATTTCTTCTGAATCGTTCTTTTGTCTTAACTAACACGCAGCTTGATAGCAGCGAACCGGTTCAAGGACCTTAGGCATTTGTGAGGCTAGTTCATTAGCGTTCCAATTCGAATTGTTCACAACTTATATACCATCCAGTGAATCGTTCTTTTACTTTAACTAATACGCTAGGTATCAAGCTGAACCACTAGCGAACCGGTTCAGCGGTTTGTGAGCCAAGTTTGAGTGTTGAGTGGCAATCATTCGTAACTTATTTATCATCCAGTCAACTAGTTGCCTAAGTATCATCGCTACTACCAAATGTTTATCTCCAAATAAGACGCATGTACTTTCCCCAATTTGACCCTGCATCGTTGGCAAACTGATTTATTAAGCTGCATAACTAAATATAATAACTTAAGCAATGCACGATGTTCGCAGTTAGGTTATTTGTCAGAGGGTGGGATCAACCCCTAACTAAACTAATCCGGCAATAGTTTTTAGCACTTATGATTAACTGTGCGTTTGGTTGAAGTTTGTTACATATACATATATGTATAATATCATAACTCTGGCTCAATACGACAATAAACCAAGTTTGAACCGGTTCGGGAAATTCAAACGTTGCTTACACAGATGTCGAACAGATGGAATTAGAGGCAGGTTTATAAGGGAGATTCGAAAAGTAGAGAGTGATTAAAAGGGAGAAGTGGAAACGAAAGCGGATAAGATAAGGGCGGAACAGCGAGAGCGCAACGAGAGATCAACGAGAAAGAGGGAGAGAAAAGAGGGTGTGAAGAGAAGGTGGATCGAGTTGAATGGATTCCTTCCCTTAATATTTGTGCAGCCAGTTTCTAAGCGTGCGCCGCGGAGTGTTTTCATGCGGGGCAGTAAACAACGCGACAACACAAAAACAAAAAAACGTACAAAAAAGTCAAAAACCCATTACTGATAAGCGATGAATGAATCAGGTCAAAAGCGCGCATGCGCAACATTCGACAACAAGAACAATAACAGGCACAACAGCAACAATGATGATGAGTAGAACACAACAACAATAAGTTCCATATATGTATGTACATGCATAATGAATTAGTACAAATAGCAGCAACAACAAGCAGCAAGAATTTCGTGTTGTTATAACACTGAGAGTGGCAGTCGCTGATTAGCGACGCCATCGTCGCTGTATAAACTAATGAATACGTACGTTAAGTACACGACACGAACAGTGAACACTCGCTGTCAGCGACGACGGCAACAAATGCCACGCAGCATTGCGTGTCAATTCAAAATGCATGAGGCAGTCGCCGGCACTTTTGCCAATGATAACAAGCTATCAATCTACAGTGTGCACTCACTAAAAAGCACAAATCATCGACTGAAAGATAATAATAAATTAGAAATTGTTCCTTTACAGCATATATCATTAATCGCCATGCTCAAATATTGTACACTTTCCTATCATTTTATTTGTTTTAAACTCTTTTTGTGACAATCTTAACAATACAAAAAATGCACTTAGAAAAACATATTACAAAAACAACAAATTATTTCGAATTAATTGGTTTCAAAATATAATTATTAAAACACTGTTTCAGACTCTATTTCTTAAATAAATAATTTTAAATAGAAAAATATACAAAATATATCAAATTGTTATGAAACAAAATACTCAAATGGTATTAATATGAAAAATCGAATTCCTACATTTAAAAGTATTTCGATTGCAAACCGTCAATTAATTGGTGGTAAAATGTAATCAAAAATAAATATATACTCATAAACTAAAACACACTTCGCTGTAGCTAGTCTTCACCGTAGCTCAGCCAACTTATGCTTGAACTTGGAAAGTGCTCACAACTTAAATGTGGTTTCGCTATTAGCGAAAGCTCACTGTAGCTGTGGCTCAAATTACAACTGAGACAATCAAACTGATGACAAGGTTGCCTCCAAGCCAAGCTCAATGATGTTTCACTTGTGCACTAGAGGAAGCTGCACTGTAACCTTAACCCGTAATGGGATTTCAGCTAATACAACAAATTCATTTATTGCACATCGACATGAAATTGTAAAAGCGCTTTTCAAACTTCTCCCACAACGAAATTTCCTCCCCTAAGATCGGCTGCACATATAGCCGTCTCTGTCGCACGCCAGCGCGTTCGATAAGCTAATCAATAAAGTCTCTTGAGTGAGAGAAGAGAGAAGAAAAAAAAAAAGCTTCAATGCGCCGACTCAGCAGTTTCAACTGCAATTTTTCCTACGCTGCACGTGCGCAATACTCGATATATATATAGTATATATATAAATATACATATATATTTTAATTACCATATTTTTTTGTACACACTCGACACTTTTTTATGTGCATTTTCGTATATTTTTGTTGTAATTTGTAATTTGCTTGCCTTTTGCTTTTCCAACGCACTTTTTTCACACACACACTGCACTACAAAAAAATTAGATTCAGATGTTTTTTTTTTGGTTGTCGCTTGTCGCTTAGTTCGATTTTTGTTTGTTATTGTTTTTCATTTTCAGTTAGTTGCAGTAGCTTTTTTGTGGTGACTGCTGTGGCTGCCGCTTTGCTGTGTTGCTGGTTGCTGGCTTTTCCGCCTGCCCAGTGGAAGTTCTATTTGCGTTTGCTCAGACGACGACGACGCGACGCAGACTGACAATAATAACAACAGAATGAAAAGTACAACAACAACAGAGTACGAAGGAAACAAAAATGAATGCGCTGAAGAAGAGCAGAGCACGGCAGAGATATGTATGTATGTATGTATGTAGATAGAAACACACACAGAGCAAACGCGGACGCGCGACGCAAAGCAAAGCAAAGCGAAGCGAGTAAACGACAACGGTAGCAAACGAGACGACGTCGACGACGACGACGACAACAGAGAACAGAACAGAACGGAACAGCGCAGAGCAGAGCGAGCGAGCGAGCGAGCGAGCGAACGACCACACTGCGCCAAACCACCCCACGGATTGACGCCGTGTGCTTGCAGTTTCATTTTCGGTGACGACAGCGACAGCGACGACGCAGGCGGCGGCGTCGACGCAGTTAAAAATCAATACTGCGCCCATGCGTCGACGTTGTCGCTTTGCGACGCGTGAGACGCCGTCGGACAGGCACCAAATGCAGTGAGTGCGACAGAGATGGTCGTACTAACGTTGCTGCTGCTGACTGTGTGTATTCTATACATACACATACATACATATGTACATATGTATAAACACATATACTTGTTGTTGTTACGCTGCCTTTCGCCTTGCCTTGCTTGCAAATGTGCAAGCTCAGCAGGCAAAACGAAAAGCTTTGGCCCCCGAAAAAAAGCTGCTCTTGGCAGGTCAAAAGCTGTCGCTTGCATGCGTGCCCAGCCTAATACGCCGCCTTGAACGCCACACGTGAGACAGAGACAACGATAGCGACGATGGTGTTTTACCGCTACCCCCAAAGGCGAATCAGAAACATCCCCCACGTACATATGTATGCTGCAGTGCAGCAGCAGCAGAACCTGAATCTGACGTCGACGTCAGCAGCGGCCGCAGCAGCAGCAGCAACAAAAACAACAGCGCACGCAAACGCATTACGCTTGGGCAATAAGAATCATGCAAGTTGAACGGTTCTTTCTGCTGCTGCTGTTGTTGTTGTTGTAGTTTATAGGCCATATGGCTACGCATGCACCACTCGGCACTCACCTCTCGCACCACCCACCACCAGAGCAGGCAGCAATGCCACATCAGGTAGCATAAGCATAAACACCACCAAGGCACCAAAGCACCAAGGCGAGTGGAATTGGAACAGCGAACAACCCCCCGAGAAGCAGGGCAGAAGTACGGTGGGGTGAGTAGTGGTGGGTTCGCTTAGGTAAGCTCGTTTCACTTGCGCGTGCCAGGCAGACGGCTAACGGGACAGTGCTGTGTTTACAGTGCTGGTCGTAAATAATATGCCAGCCACAACACAAATAGTTATTGTTGGTCGTAAATAAAGTTTTTTGTTGAATTGCAATACTCTGAAACTGCCAACGACACTAAACATTGTCTGAAATAACTTCGTGTGAGATGTTCCTATTAAAACTGATTGTCAGGCAAACATTTCTCCCTGAACATTCTTTTTTTTTTCAAAGAATAGAATAGGTTATTAAGATTATGTTTATAAATTGATTAATTAATATTTTTTTCAGTTTAATTTTTCACTCATCGCAATGAATTTTGAATACTTGGAGAAATATTGAGTTATACCCATTTTTGTGGCCACCAGTGTGGGCAGCTCGATTGTATTTGTTGGTTTTGGTCCTTGGGGTGGTGCGTGCGCAATGTTCACATGGCTTGCTCACGTGTCTGTGTATGTGTGTGCACTGAAACTGCGCAAAGTTGCTATTGAATGCGCTGAGAAGCATGCTACAAGCTTTGCCAGCACACACGCACACACACACACACACACACACACACACACACACACACACACACACACGTGAAGGCGACCGCTAGAAATGCGCCAGCGACAATTTCCAATGTGATCGAGAGAGCGAGTACGCGCGAGAGAGGGAGAGGACACGTGATATGGCTGTTAGCCAGACATAAACACATAAAAATTGCAATCAAATGAGGGTCACACTTGGCGCCTGCGCCTTTGGTCACACTTGCTATGCATTTATTCTATTATCGCCTCTGGCTATTTTTATAGCGATAGCCAAAGAGAGCGAGAGAGCGCGAGAGAGCGCTCGCAGCGTATATGTTGTTGTTGTTGTTTCAAGTTACACACATTCATATGTACACAAATAAGAATACACAAAAGCTGTTTCAGTGAGCTGCGCTGCTTGCACACACACACACACCCACCCACACATACAAGCTTACACTTGCATAAGTAAGTGCATGCGCCCGCCGCCTAGAATCTATTCTAAATACACACACACACACACGCACACATAGCCACTGACATATATGCAGGCTGGCAGCTCTCCCACTGCGTCAGCGCGTTCAGCAGCTCTTTCTCCGCTCTTCGCTCCACATTATAAATAATCAATAGCTATTGTTTTTCATGTGCGCTGTCTCGCTTTCTCTCACTCGTCAGACGCACGCCCTCTCTCAGCAGTGCTGCCAGGTGATTAGCTACATTTTGAACAAAAAAAGCTAAAAATTAAAAAACATGCCGAAAACCAACTAAATACGAAACAAACTTTAAATATTTCTGTTTTTCTTTTTGAATAAGACAAACATATTTTTGTGGGACTTTTTCGTTTCACCCGTAATACACTACACATGCATGATGCTTATTCACATAACAATTGCATAAATAAGAGAAACGCAAATTTTTGCTGTGAAATATTTCTAGCCTGAAATATGTCAATCTGGCAGCACAATCTCTCAACAACAGTGAGGGACAGAGAGAGAAAGAGAGAGTGAGCTTTTGTGTGCGCTCTCCCATTGCTCTGCTGTGTGTACTTGACGCAACGTCTACAAAAACAATAAGACGGCGCGATAAAGTAGGAATACGTAGGAAGAAGAATGTGAAAGAAACAACAACAACTAATATAAAGTTACGCATGCGGCGGCCGTGGCAGTGGCGACGGCGACGGCGCACACCAACAACACCCAAAAACCTACCTCCCCCCGTCTCTTTCGCACCCTTTTGAACGCATGCCCTGTTTCATCTACAAATACAAACACAAATGCACATACATATGTACATACATATGTCTGTATTTATGCTGTTTCATTCCAATTGGAACTGTACTCGTTCAACTAAGAAATTTGGAGTCAATACAGTTCCAATTGGAACTGTACATGTTCAACGAAGAGTTTGCCAGTCAACCCCCTTTGCCCAGTCAGCCTACAGTGGCGTCGCATTCAATGTGCATGCTTAAAGCTCAGCATGGCTGCTGTGTGTGTATCTGCCCTTATTTCAAGGGTGGGCGCTTCGCAGCAACCCCCATGCAAACACACACACACACACACACACACACACACATTCTTGCATACTATATATGTATATACACAAAAAAGTAAAAATTCGAATTGGAATTCGAACTTGGAAGTGGAAAAGCTGCAGATGAGGACTGAGGCATGGGAAAATACATGAATTACGCATACGACTCGTTTGCCCAGAATTTTGCAATTGTTAACGAGAAATGATAGAGAAATGAAACAAAAAACGTTGCGCAGGGAACGGCGCATGTTTGAATTAGGGACATTCGCAGTAGCAGCGACTGTTCTATGGCCACAGCGCCGCTGCCGACGACGCGACTGCCAAAGGCAACAACAATTATGTACACACACACATACAGACGCATACACGCACAGAGGATAGCCAAAGGCTCCAATTGGATTATCTAACAAAAGTTACACACACACACACACGCCATTTTGCTGACTGCATTTGAATTCAATTGGATTGCAATTGGAATGTTTTTGTTGTGCTCAAGCTCAATTGGATTTTTGGATTTTGCGTAAAATACTTTTTGCTTACTGCGGCTGTCTGCTCTTAAAACTTTTGCGTTGCCCTGCGCGTGCACACACACATGCAGCTCGAATATGTGTGCACATGTACGTGTGCGAGTGTGTATGTGTAATGCGGAGCAGGCCCAGTGCGAAATTGCAGTGGAAAATCGAAAATTCTTCACGGCTGCGTCGCGTTCACACACACACACCCACCTACATATTGTATATATTTAAATATAGAGACTATTTAGTTGAATACGCACCTGCGTGTAAAGCGAACATCCAATGTTTTTTAGCTACTGCCGCGACTTGTCTTCTATTGATAACACACATGTGTGTGTGCACACACACAAACACACACACAAAATGGGGGAAGGGAGTGGGGAGGGGAGGCAACTGACAACAAAAAATATACACACACGCGCGTTGAGAGTCGCGTTCTCGACGCCGCCGCCAACGTTGTTTGTTTGTTGTTGTTTGTGCACTACTTGTGAGTCGCGGCTGCCGCTGCGTCGTCTGCGTTTTATTATCACAGCGGCATTTTACATTTGCGCACTACTCTTTCGTCGTTTTTTCGTCTTATTCTAATTTCGTTTTTTTTGCAGCTTTTGTTGTTCTTTTTTTCTTTTTATTTGGGTTCTAGCCAGCGTGACCGCATGCTGCATTCCAAGAATATCCCAATTAATTTATACCAAATGTACAAAATATACCAATTTCGGCTGGTTACACTCAGCTAGCGATGGGCGCATCTTTTTGATTTGTTTGCGGTTGGTGTTTTTTTGTTTGCTTTTGTTCAATACTAAGGATCGTATTGCGTAACCATACATCAAACTATATCGTTTGATATATAAAATATAAGAAAAAAACAACAACGACAAAAGTGGGCGTTGCGAATGTTAGTTTGTCAAATATACTATTCTCGAAATGTTGGTATTTTTGACCGTTTGTACATAATTTGTCGCAAGCGGTCACACTACGCGCAGAGTTGCAAACGAAGCGCAGGGTTGCACCGAACTGTCCACCTGGGCGGGACATTCAAAACGTTTGCTGTGTTCATATATCCTGTGTTGTTATCAGTTGGAGCGATGTGAAACGTTGTTTTCCAGTTGTTTTACAATCACACGTAAGCCCTTCACAAGGCAGCTAGCAATATCGTATGAGAAAAGCAGCTAAGCGCGCCAAATGAAAGACTCACATGCAATGCGCTATGCACAAAACAGTACACAAAGTACAAACACTTAAAAAAAAATCACCAACAAAAAATGTTAATTTTATTTGCAATTAATTTGTATTAATTTGTTGTGCGTATTGCTGCCGTGGCGACAAACCGATGTTAACTGCTGGCATCTGTGGCGATGCTACGGCCTTATAAAACGCTGCCGGACATACACACACACACACACACACACCACGTACATTTGTGGTGTATATACACATGTTGAGATTAGGATAATGCCTGATAAATAATGAAATGCTAAGCAACTGAAATATTTCGACGAAAACTCTTAATATATGTGTCGCCAGCCCGCACAACAGTCAGCATAATTTTATAATTATTTTCATTGTTCTCTCTCTCTCTCTCTTTCGCTCTCACTCTCTCGCTCCTTTGCTTTCGAAAATCTTTGCTTGGCATATTTTTTTTTGTTTTTTGCTTATCACTTCGGGAGTCACCCACACAAGGCTACGAACCTGACGAGACCCGACTTTAAACATTACACATAATACCAGCACACTATATTAAGGGTCTTGAGGTTGCGCCTCTGAATTCTTCAACTAATTGCAGTATTTTGATTTGATCTTAAATACAATTCGTATCCAATAAAGGCTTCACGATCCGAGCTCTGACTTGCTCTGGTTGTGGTTTCTGATGCTGTTGCTGTTTCTGGTTCTCGTTCTCAACAACAGACGCGTCACAGCTTCCTTTATCGAGTCAGTCTCTCATACACACACATTTCGTAGTCTCATGTATGTGACCATTATATTTGTTGTCCGGCATCATGAGGGTTCGGTTCGGCCCCTATAATCCACATATGTATATCAATAATATACTCAGAAAACGGCAACGGCAACGGCAACGGCAAGTATATTTAGCTCGTATCCAATCTGATAACACCACATGAGTAAGTCCAGACTCCAGACGGATGCTATGCCCAGCTGCCCCGAGACGAAGCGTACTTCTCAGTCCCCATTTATTATGTTTTATTACGTGTACTGCATTTTTCTGGAATTTGTCCAAGACTTTATATTCGCATGATAACTCCTCTCTCATTATCTCTCGCTTAGCCGAAATTATAATTTTGATTTAATACATTACCGGTAAGCTTTATTATCGTCCCTCACTTGACCCACTTACTTTTTGGAATTTTGGGAAATACCGTTTTATGTTGAGTATCAGTTCGTGTTTTTTAAGCAAATTTCTTATATTTATTTTTTTTTAGTTTTACAGTTGAAGGAAAAAATAAACAAATCGATTTGATATTTGTTAATTTGAAAGAAAATACTTCTTTAACTCTATTTTACTCTTATGGTAATTAAAAAAATTTGTAAAATCTTAAAACTTTATTTAACCGGTTAATTTTAAAATTTGTATTTTTAGCGAACAAAAATAAATTTGAATTTTGTTCTCTCAAAAATAATTTGTATTTTTAAGTTTTTTTTATTTATGAAATGACTCCAAATAAATATTTATTAAAAAATAAACTAGCTTATAATTTTATGTTGAATATATTGAATACGATTTAAGAATCAAAATCTTCGAAAACATTATTGATGTAAATACTTTGTTGAAAAATCATGATTTTTGTGCTCATCAATTCCAATTGTGTTACTTTTTAATTAAAAAAAAAAACATAAAAAATATAAATAATTATTTTCGGTCTCTAAAAACGATCCAAATTTCATCAGTATTACTCACATAATGTTTTACGCTGATTTGCACAGTACTTTCAGCCGTGAGGTTGTTGATGATATATCGAAAATAGGTAAAGTTTCTTTATTCGATTAATGTTGTCTGAGTCGTTTGATAGATGAATAAATTGAGAAATGCTGATATCAGGTTGTGGCGATCCTTCGTTGTCGTTGCGTTTGAATGCGACGTCGCAGGATAACTGTCACCTGTGCCATCAACGGGCCGCGTTTATATGCAAAATGGTGGCGTGCGGTCGTGCCCATGTTGGCGACACGTGCCCATCCCTAGCACGTCTCTAGCACCTGTCAATTGCCTTTGAAGTTCAGCCCACAACAGCAGCAACAACACACATGCACTAGTATCTCCCCCTCCCTCTCGCACTCGCACTCACACTCGTCACACTCGAACTGGGTTCAATCGCAACGTGGTGCGGAGACATGCTGTTCCGTTATGCCGTTATGCGGGAAGAGAGGAGGCTGCAGAATGCACGCTTGCAATTTCTACTACGTTATGCGTACGTAATGCGTTCCAAGAACAACAACAACAACTCTGGCTGCCGGCCGGTATACGCGATATGCAAATGTGTCTTGTTGTTGTTGCTGCTGCTGCTGCTGCCCGCGATTTGTTTCGTTTGGCGTTGCATACTTTCAGGCAGTCGCAGTAAAACGCGCGGCAACAGCAACAACAATAATAATAACAATAACAACAACACTGAGCACAACTGGAGGAACGTCAGCAAATCTTGGGTGCAGCAGCCTCGTATTGGTTTTGTAACGCGGCGTTGCATACTTTCGGGCTGGCGCAGTAAAACACGCGGACCACAATCGGGATAACAACAATTATGAGGACGACAACAATGTCTGAAACCGCAACTGCGACTCAAGCTCTGGTTACGTGCCGCGCTCTGCCCTGCTGGTCAGATTACAATGCCGATGCCGATGCCGATGTTGATGTTGGTGATGGCGAACGACGAGCGACGAGCGACGAAGGCGCCGCGAATCCGCTTACAACTTTCGGATATCGGTTTCGATTTCGGCTCCAACTGACAGATGGCCATGGCCCCTTGGACACACACACACACACACACACACACACACACACGCACACACACACACGGACACACACATAGAGCGAGACGACCCAGCGACCCAATAACCGTGGCCGTAGTAAGAGTCTACTTAGCAGCCGTAGCACGAGGCGTGTTGTAAGCACAAACGTGAGTACTACGTGCCGCACACACACACACACACACACAAACACACACACACACACAGCTTGGGTTTACAATGTATACGTATATTGCTCATACGCAACGTGAACACGTTTGCGCCTGCGTCTGTTTTGAAAGACATTGTCCTGTTTGGCCCGCTTTTGCTGCACTCACTGCACTCGCCGGGCATATGCGCTATTGCATTCATTAATATTTGATTTCATTAATTTTACTATTGTTGTCTTTTATACAAGTGATTTAATTGCATTCAACAATACTCGATTACATTTCTTTTGCTATTATAGTTTATGATTCAAGTGGTTTAGTTGCATTCTATAACTTACTTAATTCACTATTTATTATATAAATTATTTAATGTTTTTAAATTTTTTTTTTTGTAAATAAAAATATAGACATAAAGAGAGAATTAAATGTTTTGTAAGGCTATTTTTTTTGTTTTTTTTTCTATTTAAATTTCTTTGCTAACAAATGTGTTAATTCCGTACAAACAAATGTAAGTAGTATCATAATATCACAATAACAATTTTTGTTTTTAATATATTATATTACAAGCAATTGTACCACAACAACCCAGTCCAGGACACACTTTAAAATCCAAATCGTGGGAAATTGACTAAATCGCCTCAATAATAAAATTGAAAATTTAAAAAATATATGCTAATAAGCGCTGCAATGTATGCTATCAATTATTTCTCATTTCATTCAGATTCCTACAATTTATTTTATAATATCCTGCTCTTATCTCATTTGGAGTGTCCTACAAGTAGAGAAAGTCCTTTTTGTGCTCTACTTGCAGGACATTTGGTAGTCGGCTAAGCCGCTTGCCGCATTAAGTTTAACCTTGAGCTTGGTCCTTTTGCACATTTTACGCTTATTTGTTTGGCCTTGTGCTCGTGTTTGCTATTGCCGCTTTACACACACACACACACACACACACACAGGGGCACACACCCCCATTCCGTTAAACGTTATGTGGCCATTATTATTGATTATTCTTCTTTAGCTGCCACACCCCTTTTTTTGGTGTGTGTTATCAGTTATATTGCACAGCTCTTAAGCAGTTGAATAACGAATCAAATGCACGATGAAGAGCTCGTCTAAATACCCATAATGTGTGCGCATTTATTTATATTTGTTAAATGCATAATATTTCCGTTGCAAGCAATGGCATATCTTCAAGTACCGCCGAGGGCAAGCTGAGTGCTGTAGCAAGCAGCTTGGACCTCTAAGCAAAAGGTTAAAAGTGTTGTAGCAAGCAGCCTCGAACAGCAAGTCAGTGATAGCGTCTATCGCTTATCGCCAGAGTTATCGCAACCGTCGTGCCGAAAACACACTCGATAAAGATATTTATTTTTGCAATAGGCGCTAATTCTTTTGTTCGCAGTGTGATTTCTGTTAGCTCTTGGTTGATTTCGTTCTGCCAAATAAAAGTTTGGCTGCTAGAGCAACCAGCCTGTGTCAGCCTGGTGAATGTAACGCCTGGTAATAATCGATAACATTAACGGACATTTAAACGCTGAAAAACCGATACAAAATATTCGCATTCTATGTATTTGTTGTATTCATTTTTTTTTATTGTTTTGTCTTTATTAATTACATTTATAATTATAAATATATATTTATATTTATGTATATATATGTGTATATTTGTGTATGCAAATGTATTGCCGCATTTTGTGTATGTACTTGTATACAATTGAATTTATGTATGCATGTATATGTATATATGGTAAGTATATTTAAGATATCCGGCTGCATTATGATTTCATTCTCGAGAGCGATCCCATTTAGCACTTTCCACACTCATGGGCGGGGGAAATACTAGCTGATTATACTATTATCAATCATAAATACATATAATTACTCGTACACAAATTTTGTTAACTTTGAAACTCAGGAAAATTATGAAAAACAAAGCCGCGAAGAGAGCGTTTTATATTTATAGAGCATATACACACATAGTATTATGCATATTTGTCACATATTTTATATATTTGCAAAAAATGGACACATCAGTATTTTTCATCTTATAGGGGAGCTAATGACGAGTACGAGTTTAATGTACATATATTTTAAATTTTGTTTTGGATTTGTTTTTTGTTATTTTTTGCTTTTTGTTTTTTGTTTGTTTTTTTTTAAATTCACATCAATAAAATGTCATTTCGAAATTGCAGCGGCGTATACAGCGGACACAACCTTAAGCTCCAGGTTAAAGTATAGATCTAGGTTGTATATACTTAGTACCATGTATGTAGGTTCGAGTATGTAATACAATACGACAAATAATCGAAGGATGCAATTCTCGAAAAGTATGTGGTATTTGCCTTAATTTAGCGACATCCCTTTTAGCGCTCTAGTCAATTCTATGTGGCCTTGCTTCGTTAATCTCTTCCCTTGATTTTTTCCAAACTGTTTTTGTTAATTAGCGCACTGTGGACTGACTTTCGTTTGAATTCAAATTTGAAATTTGGCAACGCTGCGTCACGTTATTAAGTTGGCTGCGCCACTCTACTTCATGCAGCTTCTGCAAGCAACATCACTTAGAGGGAGAGAGAGATAGATACTTGGAAATGTGAATGGGTGAGTGAGACAGAGTTAAGTCCCGGCCACAATGCGCTGCCTAACTAAATAAATCACATAAATTTCGTTATAAATTGTTATTATTTTCTTTAAGGTTTTAGTTAACTTAATTAATTCACTTTACTAATTACACTCAATACACAGAACATGGGCTGCACTATATTATGCCCTGTACCCTTTTGCAAATGGATTAGAGACAGAGAGAGAAATATGTTTACCGTAATCGGGGCACAGGGTCGATTTAATTCTTTTGCATATATGTATTCGATCTCTCTTTTAATAGTTTAATATAATTTTAGCATTTTCTGTATACACACACACACGCACACACACACACGTACACATACACACAACATTTTCACATGAATACGCTACCTGCATAATAATAATTTGATCTTGTGTTTTTGTTTTTAATTACATAAATTCATTTAGTTTTGCATTTTTTCTTTTTCATATTTTTTGTTTGGTTTCTTTTTTTTTATAGTAACATATCGATATTTAAATATTAAACAAGTTGTGGCTTGTGCTTTGTTGCATTCGCATCATTCCTTTTTGTAGTTTGCCCGACTTTCAATAACATATTACATTTAATACTTGTACGATCTCAGCGTCCTCAAATAATAACCACTTGAGTTCGGTATTTTTGTTATTGTACATATAGTATGTATATATTGCTGCATATACGATAACTCTTCGTTCAATGAAGTCAGTTTTAAATTAAATGGCGACATTTCAATCACATAATTTGCATTTTCTCGAATATAGTTAGATTTTTTTGAGATTTCTTGAAGCGATCCATTTGGATATATGTATATCCTATGGAGATTTAGCTAATTATGCATTTGAATTGCCGCGTCTTCTGTTGCTAGTATTTAGTATTTATTTAGTATATATTTAGGTATTTAACACAGACACATACACACATACACAAATATGCTGTAGTTGTAGTTGTATACGTATGCTCTGTAATGAATACGGATAGCTTTAACACCTCTTATCCTTGCCCTCATACTAGTCGCTATTTATGTACCTAGTATATAAATGTTTACTTTATAGTATAAGCATAATAAATACATACTAAGTACACGCACATACACATACACACACACACACACAGTACAAACAGTTTCCCTTCTTTGTCTAGTTGCTTTTGGTTACTATGTTTTTGGCCTTAGTTTCATTTCGTTTGGTGTTTTCATTGCATTTTCAATCTTAACCTTCATCATCATCATCATCATCATCATCGTCACTTGCTTAACTAACCAACTACAATACGATACGTACTAACATTGAATAATAAATATATATTTGATGTATGTGGTAATAATAATATTGTATATAGAGGTAATCCAAACATAAACAGTTCTCATGAAATCTCCAAAATACCTATCAACTTTATTCGCTATGCATTTGCTTTACACTCCATTCACCCCATCCACTCCATCCATACCATGCTCAAAATAACGTTTTAGGAACTGTCTAAGAGAGTAGCAAATAGTTAGCTTATTAATATACCTAGCTTGCTGAAAGTTGTTGTCACCAAACTTGGGACTGTTTTGCAGCATTGCTGGAAATTGCTTGCAGATCGATAAGAGGATGGAAAAGTTATTGAATAAACAAGAAAATGCCAATGGATTTCAATTTGAAGTCGGAAGCTCTGAGATGAAAGTTCGCACTTAGCGAAGTTCTCAACCCACCAGCGAGCATTCAAACCTCGAACTAACTTTAGTTGCAAGCAGCTAGGCAAAACACACACACACACACTCACTCACACACACACACAGAAAGTCACACACACAATTACAGGAGCGGTTCAATAGTCGCCTGGGGAGTTTTAGCTTTTCATTTTTTCAGATGAGTTCGGCAATTATTTCTTATGCTTTGTTTTAGTTTAATAACTTCTAAAAATGTGTTTTTTTTCTAACAAAAAAATTGGTTTCATTTGTTTAAACGGATTTCCTTGTTTTTAGTTTGGTTTTTTTGTTTTTTGGAAACGTTTCGCTTCTGATATTGTCGTGTCGTGTTCCCAAAAAAACTAGAGTCAGAGAAAAGACTGTAAGAGATAGATAGAGAGAGAGAGAGAGATTGAGAGATTGAGAGAAAGAGAGAGCGAAAAGTTGCTCAAGAATATATAGTAGAGGTACTAAAGTGATTAGCGAAAGGTACACTTGAGTTGTGACTATAATCGATCGTAAATACATAAGTGTAAATCCATATTATCTTTTGTGTTTGTTGCTTTCACTTTTTGTGCTTTTTGTTTTTCGTTTTTCGTTTTTATTTTGTGAAACATTGAAAACCATTTGTAGGAGACCGTTTGTTCAGTTTCAGTTGCAGTTGCAGTTGCAGTTGAGGTTTTAGTTTATTTGTGTCGGAGACTGGGGGGGGGGAGACTAATCGAGTGTGGTTGATCGAGAGAGCTTAGGAGATAGTGCAGGAGTTGCGCTTGGCGCCCAAACTGCGCTCCTGGATGCGCTGCAGATGCTGCAGCTGCGCCGGCGTCGGAGTGTGCGAGCCATGCCCTCCTCCGGCAGCGCCGGCCGATGTCGATGCCGATGAGCCGCCGGACGTCGCCGCATGTTGCCCATGTTGCTGCTGCGACTGCTGCTGATGGTGGTGATGGTGGTGGTGATGGTGCAACGGGGTGCCGGGGCCATTGTTGCCGATCTGCTGGGGCAGCGACTGGCGGCGTCGACGCAGTGCCGGACTCAAGTTGTACGTGATCTTCGCCTGCGCCAGCAGCTCCTTAAACACCTGCGGATTATGCGGATGACTCTTTGATTCACACTGAGCGAGAGCGACAGACTTTGACTCACCTGCGTGATGTTGTCGTTGTTGGCCGCCGAGGCCTCAACGAATCCGTTCTCCCAGTCGACGGTCACCACGGACTCGGTTGTGGCGTATTCCACCTGCAATTCAAATAACAACACAAATTGGTTAATTTGCTAAAAATATCCAACTTTTTATTTTGTATTTTAAATACAATTGTTTTAATATTATTAAAAAATATAAATAGTGTGTATCATTTATTGTTCGACTCCTAAAATAAATTTCATTCTGTGCAATATTTTAACCACATTTGTATGTATTCTATGTAAACAAAATTAAATTAACAAAATTAATCATATGTAAATAAATCATAAATTAAATGAATTAAAATGCATAAATTAATATAATGAGTGCAAATAAGCAATTAAATGCTATTAGAACTGACTGTCTAATTTTGCCTTTTGCTTTTTATAGCTGCCTAGATTGCAGAAACAAAAAGGATAACGCCTTTTTAAATTATTCTTCACCCACATTTGTAAAATATTTAAATTGACTAATAAAATTGTTTTAAATTAATTGTTTATTTATTGCTTATAAGCAATTGCGTGTATCAAGTAAAGAGTCTAATTAAAGGATTCCTCACCCATCTTTTTTTTTTTTGTTTAATATTTACGTTTATTTCAATAAAATGTTTTATGTCAAATAATTGGAATCAAGTGCAAAACTATTGAGCTAGGCCGATAAATTTACTATTTAAAAGCTTGAGGATATCGACATGTCAACTTAATAATTTTTATAAAATGACATTTGCCTTCAACTGTCGATAATTGAAGTGTGTTTTATCGATAGAACTTTAATTTGAGTGATTAATTTGCAAATGACATTAAATTGTAGTAAATTATGCAAAATGGTTGAATTAAATAATACGCAAATATTTATTGAGGCGAGAAGTTATCGATAATCTTTGACAGCATTGATTTGCGATAAATGCGAGGCGAAACAACATTTGAAATAATTGAACTCGCAGCAGGCTGTCAAAAATGCTTGTGCAAAGTTTTCTTCGGTGAGTCGGCTTGGGATGAAAACTCATTGTGGCAATTGGCATCGAACATTTAACAACTAGTTCTACAGTCGTCAATAAAAAAAATAAATAAAATAAAAATTGGTGTGGAAAAAAAATAAAATAGATCGAATAGTATGGAAAATCTGGAGAAACTGGCGCCAATCGGATCGGAGCGTGCGGCTCGCAGGGCGGCAATGAACAGCCTGAACATCAACATGGGCTACAACAACGACAACGACAACGAGGACATGGACAGCCAATGGCTGCCCGAGCAGGTGGTAAGTGCACATTTCCACATTGTCACATTTCCACATTTACTGTAACCAAATATTTCATTGCAGTCACGGATCTGCGGCAATCCGCCGGTCAGCGCCGAGACGGAAGTCTGGCTGCGTTGGCAGCGCGAGATGCAGTTCGAGCGCGAGCGTCGCCAGCCGGAGCCTTGGCACTTCGTCGAGGATCCGCACGACCCCAAGCGCGATGACACGTTCGTGCCGAGGCGTTCCACCGGCCTGACCATGCCCATTTCGACGCAGTCGCGTCTCTACGCCCAGCTGCAATCGCAATCGCAATCGCAATCGAAGTCGTTATCGGAGGCGAAGGAGCTGCTGGCGTCGGAGGAGACCAAGAAGCTGACGGCGCAGCTGTTGAGTGCGCAGCAGCAGACGCGACATCTCGCCCAGAGCATCGGCCAGCTGATGTCGTCGCTGCCCAATCGCCAGCTCTTCAAGCGGACGCTGCAGCAACTGCGGCAGCTGCACGCGATGCTCAAGCGGCAGCTCAACTGGCAGCTGCGGCAGGATCTAAATGCGAGTGATCCACAGCAGCAGCAACAGCAGCAGCAGCGCAAGCAATTGCGACCGCAAAAGTTGCGGCAACAGGAGGCGACGGAAGAGTCGCAGCAGCAGCAGCAACTGTTGGAACAGCAGGCAGATCAGCAACAGCAGCAGCAGGAGCAACATTTGCAGCAACAACATCAGCAGCAGCAGCTGAAAATACAGCAGTTGCATCTGTTGCAGCACATTCAGCAGCAGCTGCAGCAGCAACAGCAACGATTGCCGCCAGAGCAGCAACAGGAATTGCAGCAGTTGCAGCAACAGTTAGAGCAACAGCAACACATGCTGGTGCAGCAAAGTTTGCCAATGCAGCAACCAGAACAGCAGCAGCAACAGCAAACAGAACAGCTGCAGCAACAGCAACAACAACAGCAGCTGCACCAACAGCAGCAGCAACAGCAGCAGCGGCAACAGTTGCAGCAACAGCATCTGCAGCAGCAGCAACATTTACAGCACTTGCAACAGCAGCAACTCCAGCTGCAGTGCCAGCAGCAGCAACTGCAGCAACAAGTGCCGCTTCAGCAACAAATTCACTATCAACAACAGCTGCAGCAACAAGAGCAGCCTGTACAGCAGCAACAGCTGCCACAGATGGCGATGCAGCAGCAGCAACCAGAACAGCATCAACAAAATATTCAGCAGCAACAGCAACAACAACAGCAGTTGCAGCAACAGCAACAACAACAACAGCTGCATCAACAGCAACAACAGCAGCAACAGTTGCAGCAAAAGCATCTGCAGCAGCAGCAACATTTACAGCAGCAGCAGCAGCCACAGTTGCCACCCCAGCAGCAAGTGGAACAGCAGCAACACATATATCAACAGCAGCAGCAGCAACAGTTGCCGCACATACAACAACAACAGCAGCAGCAGCAACAACCAAAGCAGCCTCAACATTATCAACCAATGCCACAACAGCAGCAGCAGCCGCAGCCGTTACCGCCACAACAACAACAAATCTCGCAGCAGCAGCAGCAATTGCAGCCACAGCCACTTCAGATACAACCACAGCAACAACAGGCACTGCGAGTGCCACCACAGCAACAACAGCGATTCCAACAGCACCAACAATTGCAGAAGCAGCAGCCTCAACAGCCGCCGCAGCAACGAAATTCACCGCCGCAGCAACAACAGCAGCAACACCAGCAAAAAAAGTCACCGCAGCAGCAAAAGTTACCACAGCAACAACAGCGCTGGCAGCAGCAGCCGCAAATCTCTCAATTGCAAAAAATTGAGCAGCAGCAGCAGCAACAGCTGCCGAAACAACAATCACCGCCACATCAACAACAGTCATCCCAGCAACAACAGTTGCCAAAACAACAGCAACAGCAGCAGCAACCACAGCAACAAGAGTCACCACAGCAAAAAAAGTCACCACAGCAGCAAAAGTCACCACCGCAACAACAAGAACAACGACTTCAACAGCAACAACAATTCCAAAAAGTTCAGCCACAGCTGCAGCAGCAGCAGCAACAACAACAGCTACTGACACAACAGTCACAGCAGCAACAGGCACCAAAACAGCAAAAGTCGCCGCCGAAACAGCAACAACAGTGGCCGCAATTGCAGCAGCGAAAGCAGCAGCCGAAGCCACAGCAACAACAGAAGCAACAATCACCGCAGCAACAGCAACAGCAGCAGCTGCAGCGGCTGCAACAAGTGCCAAAAATGCAGTCGCAGTCGCAGCAGCAACCACAGGAGCAGCAACAGTTGGCACTTTGCGGAGCAGTTAATGCAAAGTCGCCCTTTGTGACGAGCAACGGCAGCAACAACAGCAGCGGAGGGACGCCGCCAATGACTCCAGCTGGCAAGTTCCGCATTTGGTATATGGCGCACAATCCGAAGCCGAATGAGCAGCAGCAACAGCAGCAACCGTTCAATCCCAACAGCAACAGCAACAATGGCAACACGCTGGACAAGAAGTTGCCCATTTGGCCGATGAATGCGAAACAAGCAGCAGAAACAGCAGCTGCAGTGCCAACGAAAAATGCCACGGCACAAATTGACTGCCCTCTAGCGGCAACAACAACAATATCAAGCAACAACATTAACATTTAAGCAGCAACATGCACTTGGGAGACTGGCAATATATACATTATCTCGATACATGCCCAACTGATGTATCGATATAGATGTATATATGCGAAGAACACATTTGAAAAGGGGCTCGAAGCATCTTTAACTCTCGATCTTCAATCAACCAGCAACAGGCAAGACACAAACTTAAACAAATAATAAACACCAAACATTAACACTATCAAATTAAACAAATTTAACAGATCAGAATATTAAAACAACAATTGCGACACAGCCATTTAAAACACTAACAAATCAAACAATACAAACTATCAAAATTTAACACAATTAAATCAGACACAAAATTAATCGAAAACACTTAAATCGAGATCGAAAATAGCTTCAATTATCGATTACAACTATTCCAATTGAGTTTCACTTTGTCTTCTGTTAACAATTTTCAAAGCGTGTACAATTTATTAAATAATATTAATAAAATTTGCAACTAATTTAAAACAATTTTCTAGCTTGGAATTGTTTTCGAGTTTTCTTTTAAATCGAACGAATTTTAGAAGACCTTTTCAGACCCATTTACTTGTACTTATTATTCCACAGAATTCCGGAGTGAAGCGCCACATATTATACTCGTATCAGAGTGTGGCATGCCCCACACACACAAACACACGAACACACACACACACACGAACACACACAGAGAGAGAGTCAAAGTCATTGAGCATTCAGTAAAGAAGTCTATTATGCGTTTTGGTATTAATTCTTATCGGCAGAGAAACGCACATAGACGTCTAAATTGCGTTGGTAAGTGATGGAAAAATGAAGTGAAAATAAATAATAGTCAATTGAGAGAGAGAGGGAGAGCGAATGATAGAGAGAGAGAGAGAGCGACAGACTGACAATATTAAGGGCAGACTAACAAACTGCTGACAGACGATGAATTTTGCACAAAAATAAAAGGGCAAAGGGAAAAGGAAGTGGCCGGGGGGAAGGTATAGAAAGGCCGTTAAGCCCAAATGCGTATGGAAGCGAGACAGAGCGAGAGAGTGAAAGAGAGGCCGAATCTAACTACAAATTGTGCAGCTCCGAGCTGAACTCGCACTGAACTCCCGGGCTGAACTCGAGAGCCCAAGTGAACCAAGCCGAATTCTTCCAAATGAACAAACCCAAACATAAAAAAAGGCAAACCGTGCGTGGCTCCTTTTTTTTGGTGTTGTTGCCGGCCAACTGGCCAGATTCCCAAGCTTGTCAGTTTGTCAGCTTGCCAGAAAGACAGAGAGACGGAGAGAGCACGAGTTTGCCTGGCTATCCAGGGCAAACATTGGCTTTAAAACGGCCAACAAACTGTGTGGCCCAGCATAACCTAAATACATAGCACAAAAACCGAAAGCGCCAACAACAAGTTAAATTCACTTCGTTAAACAAAGGAGATACCAGGCGGCTGATAGAGCTCGACTCGAATCGACTCAACTCGGCCAAAAGGCGCACCACATGCAGGCCTCTGCAGTTGGGGCAACTATCCGACTTGCCGCTACCCTGTAGTCAGCTGAATAGCTAAGTTACTATTTATAATTAATCATTTGTTTTCATTTTCATTTACTTTGCTTTTTTTCTACAACAAATTTGCAGCGATGATTTGAATTTTGATTGTTGATTTATTTTTAATACATATTTCCATTTTGCAATTTCAATAGAAAGAAAGTATAAATGAATTTAGCAAGAACCGTAACTAATAATAATAATTATAATTTATTATTTTAAATTTCGAAAATAAAGTTTATGTTGAACGAAACATAAAGCTTAATTATATTTAATAAAAATTGCATGAAATAAAATTATAGTAATTGGCAGTTCCGAAAATATTGCAATTTATCGCTTTGTACACATAGAAAGTATAAACAAATTTTATTTTTATTGGACTTTAAATAATTGTTATACGTATTTGGTTCGTCACTTTGTTTAAAAAAAAGAGTTTACAAATAATCATTAATTTCTATGAATATATTTTGTGGCTAAAATATAATGATTAGTTCTGATGTGCATGAAAATCAATAAAAATTAAATTAATGTTTGAAGAAAATCAGAAAATCATTAAAGTTTAATTTTTGGAATACAAGTTAATAATAAATAATATATTTAGCAGCAGTTACAAGAGTAACAATTTAAAATAAAAATATTATTACGTCAAATAAGTTTAAAGAATGCTACAAAATATAGTTGGACTTGGAGACAGGCTTAAAGTCGATCAGCAAGCTTCAGCTGCTGGTTGTGGGACCCTGAGCGGCAGTTAAGCGGTTTACAGGGTATTCAAGAAGAGGAGAATAAGAAAAACGCGTTGCGCTGCTGGCGTTGCGCAATTTGCATTTTTATTATATTAGAAGTCGGTTAAAGTCAATACACCCAAAAGAAGACACTTGCCCGCCAGAATTGTCTCGACTATTGAAATTGACAATACACTGTCAGTGTGTGTGTGTGTGTGTGTGTGAAAAAAACAGACAACACACAAACAAAAAAAGGGGGCACAAAATGAAATATCAAGTATGCGCCAAGTGGACCAAACGTTGGTGCCAAACAACAACGAGAAGCGAGAACAACAACAAGGCGGATAAATTAAAATTGAAATTTGTAAAGAAACAGCCGAAGAAGAAGAGAGAACAACAAGAACGTGGCAAAGGCAAAGATAAAGAAGCGCAAAGCAGAAAAAAGCCCAACAAAAAAATGTAAACGAAAACGAAAACGAAGAAAAAAGAAAAGGGTTGCGCTCATTTTATTTAAAAGTAATTTAAAATGATATAAGTAGATTTCATTTGACAGTCCTGTGATTTATTGCAGCGAAAGGCTTAAATCGTTGCAGGTTAGACAACTTGATTTAGGCCCGAACAATAAAAATAACAATTTAGTTTGCGTAATGCCGACTTAATGCCAAGTTTACGGCCCAAATTGCTTGATTAACTATTGAATAGAAATGGCTGAAGTCAGTTTTCGTATTCGTAAACATAATAAGGTTAAGCTGCCGCTTAATCCAAGCATTTTATCAAAATTGCTTCAATTCAACTTCAACTGACGCTTCGTATGTGTGTGTGTGTGTGCAAGTGTGTGTGTGTGTGTGGGGGGAAAGTACTGTTATATTTAAAGTACTTGCCTGGGGGCAAAAGCGCAGCTGGCCCCGCCTTGTCGCAATTTGCATAAACTAATACAAAATTCCATTTGCCCATTTGCCCCCAACGATGATCATTTAAGATATGCCACACACACACACAACTGCATCTTGTATTTTTTTTTTGTTTTCCGCTTTTTAGTTTCAAATGTAACAAAATGCGAAAAAACGGCTATAAACAGCGATTGGCAAACTTTGCGACAACAACAAAGCTGCTGCTGCTGATGTTGCTGCTGTGCGGCAAACAAAGTTGGCAACAAGCGAATCAAATCTATCTCAGAGTCTGTTCTGTGCAGTGCTGTGTATTAAACAAATAACTATGAAGTTGGCCACGCTCACAGTGACATTAAATAAGCGCCAGCTGAAAGCCTATTAAATGTTAGTAAAAACTTTTCAAATAAAATATTCAATTCTTTTATGGCACTCACAAGTATTAAGCTGCAACTTCAGCCTGCTGAATACGTGCATAAATAATATATACACATTTTAGTTTCTGAATAAAAGCAAGATATACAAATAACACCATGTGAATAGTTTCCATTTTTAGGTATCAATTGATAACTTTTAAACATTATTTTTAATAGTGTTATTTTACTTTATGCAACAGAGTATGAAATACATCATTTTGAATAAAAGAAAAATATTATTATTAGTACTATTAATTCAAACCTATTCAACAAATCAAGATATTTAAAATTTTTAATATTGCTTAATTCAGCTGATACTTCTGCATAAATACTACATACACATTTTGCAAAAAAATAAAAATATTATATTTCGGAGCATTGCAATATTAATGAATAACTTTTGAGCATAGCAAGATGCGTTTAGTTTTTTAAATCTAGATGGTAGATATGAACATTTATGCGCCTACTAAGAAGCGATTTGAGAATATAATAACTAACTATCTAATCTAACTAATAACTCTGACAATCTTCAGTTACTGTTTAAAAATTGAGTAAAGTATCTAATTTTTGTTTTTGGAATAGAGTTGGAATTTTTCAGTAAAAATATCGAACGTGGAAAACTGGCTGGTATTGTTATAAATACCACAACAATGAACATATATTTTGTTGTATATAATTTAGGAAGTCTGATCATATAAATATGAGTTTGTTTCAATATTAGAAAAAACATTATCCTCTTCGAATTCTATTTAATTCGATATATTTGCAAGATCATTAGTAAACAGAAAAGTGAAAATGTTGCCCATAGTGCATTGCCGGGGAGTTGAACCTGCAATCAGCGACAACTGCATTTATTTGGCTTTCATTCTGTCCGTCTGTCTCTCCGTCTGCCCGCGTGCAACATGTTTTGCTGCCTTGCCTCTTGCCCCTTGCCCCTGCCACTTTGAGCCTTACATACGGCACATTCGTTTGGAGGAAGCGAGAAAGCATTGCATACTTTTGTGCGTCTTTCGCTCCTTCGTCCTGCGAAGTCGCGCTCCTCACTAATTATGCAAAAGAGTCGACGACGCTCCACAAACGGCGGCCACATTTGATGAGATTTCATTTCGTGTGAATTTCGCGCTGAGTTTGCACTTCATTTGGATGCGATAGCAACAAACTTTGTTTCATCTTCTCTTTCATTTTCATTTTCATTTTCATTATCATTTTTATTTTCCTCTTCATTTTCATTTTCATTTTAGTTTTAATTTCATTGCGCTGTCTTTTTCAAAGCCCGCAACAATTTCAGTTTTTAGTGGTGATGAAAATTTGTTTGGCAAATCAAACTGCACAAGAGTTTGCAGCTAAAAATATTATTGTTTTTAATGAAAAGTATTACGTATTGCAGAAATTGATTAATATTTATATTTGCATCAAATATGTTTGTCTACGAATTGATTTTAATTTCAGTTTTAATTGATGTAAATCCGTGATAATTGTGATATTACGAGCAGATAAATTATTTATGTATATCAATGTAATATATTTTTATTTAAATTCCAAGAATTCATTATCATTTTCATTTTTTGTTTTTATTTATATTTTCTTTCATTGTCAAATCTAACTGCGCAACATTTTGTATCCCAAAATATTATAACGAAAGAAGAGCTTTGAACTTTTTTATATCAAACAGTCAGCTAGGTAGGTATAAATATCATTATAAATAAATAATTAAATAATTGATATTGATATTTATTACTTAAAGTGAATTCGTGCGTATACAGTTCGTATACTTAATTTGACAAATTGTTAAGCTTATTGCGGATAAGCAGACAGCCTGAGATTGAAAGTCATTTTAATTTGCTTCAAGAATGCTCAAACATTTTCTTTAAAATTAAGTTGACCTTTGCATGTGACATCAAGAGCTTTAACCCTTTTCTGTTTGGTACTAAGCAGAGACCTGCAACGAACATGTTCGAGTCGGTTTGAACATCTTGTCAAAATTTCAATCACATCCAAACAATTCTCGCCTGAATCGAACATGGACGCTCAAGCGCTCGTATGAAAGCAGTCACTGATTAAACACGTCAAACGCTCATCTGTGCTCGAAACGAACGAGCAGTCGAACTGCTCGTTTGATTCAAACCAATCAAACACAATCACCAGTTCTAATGCTCAAGATGATTGTTCGGATGAAACTTTGACAAACACAACGAACATGTTGATTGTTCAAATGAGATTGAATCAGATAGGCAGTGTTGCATGACTTGCACTTTTTGGTCGCCTGTGACGCTTTTAAAAACCAATGAAATAAACAATGATTGGCAATTGAAAATAAATATATTATCTTTTTAAATTAATAAAAGACAAAAAAAACAAAAAATAAAAAATTTTAACATAAAAAAAATATATTTTTAACTAAAAAACACGAAAATTAAAATAAAAAATAAAAGTTAGTTTTTTTCGCTTCGATAAATATAATTTGAATAAGTTTCCATTACTTATTTGTGAGGATTTAGCTTTTTCTTCAAATTTTAAATAAAGGCCTGCTGGTGTTTGAACATCATTGAACAATCCAATCATTTTGATCGAACTTGTTCGACTTTTCGCTCATGTTCCAATCAATCTGCTGAATCAAACGAACATTTACAATCGGGTTCGGTTCGAGCAGTTGTGATTGGATTGATTGTTCGCAAAAAAGTCATGACCAAACGAACATTGATTAAACATGTTCGAAATGGGTTTGAACAAAACGAACACGAACAATTATTGGGTATGAGCGAAAATGAAGTACTCGTTGCAGTTCTCTGGTACTAAGACGAACTCTTGACCTGTGGAGCATGGACCACAGCGAAAGTGCTTGGCTAGGGTATTTAATCAGGCCGTCTGTTGAATGCGAACTATGTGTGAAACAGTTGTCAGAAGTCAGAAATATTGTTGTATTTGCAACAATTCAAAGTATTTATAATGCGTATTTTTATTAATTTTAAATCGAATTGTTGGGCGGCAACTTTCAATGTGAACAAAAAAGTATTTTGGCCCGCTGGCGATTTGCCGGACGAAATGTCTTCATTTCGCAGCAATTTGGGATTCACACGCCGCCATCCAACGTGTGGACTAGGCCCCTGAGACTACAGATATAGCGAAGGAGTTTAGGGGGCGGTGGCGAGGGCGTGGCTGGATATTGTCCCCGTCATCCGCATCCGCAGCGGAGCTGGTCACGCTTGACAAACTTTACATAATTGCTTGGGCCCGAAAACAAAAGCAATTTGCATAGCTTATAAACGGGTTACGAGTTACGACGAGTACAACGCCCATTCTCCCTCTCACTCACTCACTCGCCCTCTTTCTCTCTCTCTCTCTCTCTGTGTGTGTGTGTGTGTGTGCGCAACGATTATTGTATAAACACTCCTTTGAGTGCTTTTGCCAACAACAATTAAATCAGTTAAAATTGCTGTTGTCATTTTGGGCCAGCAGGCGCGCTGCGAATTAAATGTCAACACGCCGAAATAATAATAATAATATTCAACTAGAGATAGCCACAGTGACAGCGTGAGCACGACTATCGAATACCTCGCACAGCACACTTCAACTTTTAATTCAACTCAAATAATTGTCAGTTATCTTCACCTATATTAAGTCTCTTTGACTTTTCAATATTTTAGTTTACTTATTGACTAATGTGGCTAATGACTATAAATAATTAATATACATAAATGAAAAAAATGCCATTAGGCTAAATATGCAGAGTTAAGCTCACTAAATCAAAATAGTTGAAATTACATAATTAGAAAATATGTTTCTTCAACAATGGAATTCGTCCATCAAAAATGCACTTTAGTAAAATGTAAATGAAAGGTCATAAAAAGTTAAAAATATTTACATTTCTAGTGTCACATTTTAAATTCGCGAATGAAAATAATATAAATAAAATAAATTATATTATTTTGAGAATTTTCAATTTAGATAGAAATTTTTAAATATAATTTTTAGTAGTCAACTATGAACTGTTTTGATAGCAGTAGTTATTTTGTTTAAATTTAAATAATAATTTTGGTTATAATTGTAGTGAATTAAAGATTGTAAATCGTTAAAAGATTATATATTAAATTGATTGGCAAATATGATATTTAAAAATTTAATTAGAAATATGAGTCGACGCTAAACAGTCGTTGAAAATTGATTCCTGTTAAATTAAAATGAAAAGTAATAAAAATAATAATTATATCAAGTTGTAAATATTATTTTAGTTAAATTAAAATTAAGAGTAATAAAAATGTGAATCAACAATATTATGTTGTAAATGGTAAATAGATTAAAGTTATTCTATATTATTAGTTAGTGCAGTTTGATGCCAACAAGATTTCCAGCATCTCAGCTGATTCTTTTCAGAATATAGTCGTGATAATAAAAGTGTATATTGGAGTTTTGTATATATAAATAATATATAAATCGTGGGTTTAACTCACCTCGCGCAGCTCCGTGTCGTCGGCAAGCAGATCGATTTTGTTGCCAACCACAACGATGGGCACCGCTGTGGTCGCCTTCGTTTCGTGGATCTGATCGCGGATGGCGCGCACCTCCTCGAAGGTGGTTGCATCGGTGACGTCGTAGACCAGTATGAACGCATCTGCCGATGATATGGATAAAGCGCGCATTGCTGGGAACTGGAACAGACCAAAGAAAGACTCCATCAGACAGAGAGACAGACAGAAAGGGGCACAAGGGGAGCGTGAGGAAAAGTGTTGAACAAGCGGCTTAAATTACGAATAAAATTCAACGCGAATTTGCATATTATTATTGTATTTGCATACCTCCCTCTAACACACACTCGCACACACACACACTCGCACACACAGCTTAATGACAGATAATAATGTAAATTTTGTTGGAACATTTTGACGCACTTTCGGGCGCTGCCTCAATTCGTGTCAAGTCGCGAATTGCGCAATTTTCAAATAAAATTCACATTTTTCACATTCACTTCGTGTGTGTGTGTGTAAGTGTGTGTGTGTGTGTGTGTACAATGGCTAAGCATTATGGCTTTATTATGCAGTAGACGAACAAAATAAAATAAAAAATAACAAAAGCTCAGCACTTGAGAAAAACTTGCCGCATAAATATCTGGCAATTCGATCACAAAGCAATTGCAATCCAAAAGTATTTAATTTGAGACAATTTAAAAGTGGAATAATTTCCAAACTATTTTTAAATCTGTAAACTCTTTAGCTTTGACCACTGTCAAGTATCTGAAACGTTTCCAAGCAGCTCGAAATATTTTTAAATCAGCTTAAACATCTATTTTTATAAACTCTCGCTCTAAGCCCAGTTTGGTTATTCAAACGCATTTATTTTTAGCATTTGTGAAAGGTGTGTTTTTATGGACCATTCGAAAGCCCCGCAATGAAGTCGTTCAAACTATTATGCATAAGCGTATTTTGTTTAGCCTGGTTTAATTAAGATTTCCTGCCCAAAATCCTGCCATTCAGCCACGAGCATGGCCAGAAGTAGCAATGCTGTAAATGGGAAGCCAGAATGACGACTGACATTACAAGTGATGTGTGTGTGTGTGATTGTGGCCCACACACACACACACACACACACACAAATTGTGAATTATGTTTTAAATCTTTTAGCAGCAGCCAGTGGCCCAAGGACTCGAACCCGAACCCGACCCCACGGCTGGCGAACAATGCAGGCCAATGGCAATGTGTCTGCTGGGAGATGGAACGCATTTTGTATACAGAACTCAATTAAGCAAATATCAACAACAACAACAACAACAACAACAGCACGAAAAATGTAACGAGCCAAGAGTGTTGGTCCCCCTTGTCAACATCGAATATGCAATGCTCTTTAGCATCTCCTCAAAATAATACTTTTTATGAATTGACTGAAATAAAAAACCATCAGAGATTTTTATTTAAATCCTTTGACATTTTTGTTAATTGTTAACCCGATAATTTATATTTATCTAATTTAATTTGTATATTTTTGTTTCCTAATCGTAATTTTGTATTGTGATTTTTTTAATGTCGACTATTCATAATCGACTTTAACATGAATAAGAAAACAAAAACATATAATATATAAAAAAATAACGAAGTAAGTAAAATTACAAATTTAATTTAAAATTTAGATTAATATATTATGGTTATTTTCAATTATCTTTTAACTTCTTAAGAATTACTCTTCAATTAAAAAAAAGACAGTTCGAAAATTGTTTTTTGATTTTTTTTATATATTACAGATAACTATATTTGGAAAATAATTTATAAGGAAATTAAACTGTGTAAAATTTGTTATACTCTCCAATATATAAATTACTTCCCTTAATATTTTGTACAGATTCTATTTATTCACATGTGTTAGATAATTCTAAAGAGTATAAAGTATAATTAATTTACACAGAGTTTAGCAATTGCTTTGTTTATGGAATATTATGTTTATCAAAAAATTAGCAAGGAAATTAACAAAATGTGCGAAGTCAATCGAAATGTTTGATTGGCTTAGGGTTGACATATTATTTTGTACAGATTTTATTCATTCACATGTGTTACATTATTCGAAAGAGTATAATTAAAATGCTGCATTTTGTGTGATAAAGTTGAGAAGGAAAAATAGATTCTCTAGAAGTTTATTGTGCCTGCTGTTTGGCAAAGTGCATGGACCCTTTGATGTGGCGAGCACAACTAGCAAATGGCAAATGAAACGAATTAGAGAAACAGACATTCAGTTGGAAGCAGACAGACGACATCAACTGGCAGACATCAACTGTCAGACAGCTGAAATGCAGGGAGTTCAAGGAGAGAGAGTTGGAGACACAAACTATGGCCTGCCAACTGCTGACTGGCTGTGAGTTTTTAGCCCGGTTGTCGCTTGTTGGCCACGTGACAGCAGATCGTTGGTCCGACCGCAACATTTTGGGCGAGATGCAGACAACCGACAACCGACAACTGACGCCAGAGACGCTCTGCTGACTCCGTTCTCATCTAACACTAATGGCCTTCACCCTTTCGGGTGTCTGTCTTCTCTTTTTTTGGGAGGCAGAAGCATTCGAATCATCGAAGCGTTGCAGTGTCTGGCTGCAGTTTAATTCCAGTTAATAAAAAGGCAGCCATCGAAATGCGATAGCGCCAGGGAGAAACGTGGTCTGGGAAATTCGAAATGAAAATCAAGAGAATAAAACTGCCAGCAACTGGCGACTACAAAGCCGACAACACACAAAAGCATAAGCTGGCTGGCTGAGGGGAAAAAAAAAATGGGAAAATGGAAAAGCTCGGCACGCAGGTAAGCGTTGCTGTTGCAGTTGCAGTTGCAGCTGCACAATGCCACATGCCACACACACACACACACACACACGCATACTAGGTTGCTGGTGACCTTGTCCCTGGCCACGACCACAGAAAGCAGCAGGAGCAGCAACAGGACAACGACAAGGACAAGGACCACAGCACAGCACAGAGCAGCCTGCCTGCCAGCTAAGTGCATTCATTGAGCACAAAGCCCAACTCCCGCATAATATCTCCCGGGTCGTCAATTGATTCAATGCGACGCGCAATCAACATTTCAGATTCCGATTCCGATTTCAAATTTCAAATTTCCAACTCGCCCATTTTAGCCAGTCGTTAACGAGCACGGAGTTCATTGAGCAATCGAATTCCAATTGAACAATTGCTAATTATTGCCCAGCATTTTTGGTGATAGCTGCAATTGCAAATGTTCATTGAAAGGCATAACAATGGAGGTTAAAACTCCGCTCTTCCAATTGCATAGTCATTGCCTTTGGATAAAAATTATGCTATATTAAAAACATTTTTACTGGATTCAATTCCTAAACTGTAGGATTTATTTTATTATAATTTAATTACATAATTCTCTATTCTATGCTATGCATTTATTAATGCTGCTATTGCCTACAATTTTTATAGTAACTGCGATTGCAAATGTTCATTGAAAAGCATAACAATAGAGGTAAAAAATATAAATTATTATCATGTATTCTATTCTGCGTATTTATTAACGATAAAGGAGCTATTGCTAATTTTGACTGAAAAGCATAACAATAGAGGTAAACTTTTCCAATTGCATAATCATTGCCTTTGGAGATTGTAAAATTTAAAATTATGCTATATTAAAAGCATTTTTACTGCATTCATTTTTAACTGTAGAATGTTTGCTGTATTTAGTTATATATTATTATTCTGTATTCTATTCTGTATTTATATATTTATTTATAATAAAGGTGCAATTGCTAATTAATTCCTAGCAGTTTTATATTAGCTACAATGGCAATTTCACATTGAATACTATTTATTTAAAGCAATATGTTTAATAACAATAGAGGTAAAAACTACGCTTTTCCAATTCCATTATCATTGCTTTTGGAAATAAAAATTATATTGCATTCATTACATTTATCTGTATTTAATTATATATTGATTTTCTGTATTATATTTTGTATTCCTATATTTAATAGAATTACTTTTCATTTCGATTGCCCGTTTAAATAATACAAATTCAAAATTCTATTATCTACTTTATTAAAATATTTCAGCACCATATTAAAAACGTTTTTACCACATTCAGTTTTATTAGAAAACTCGTCAGCTAATTGCTCATATAAATAATTATTTATATTTAATAGCGAAATTTGCGCCGATTGCATATTTAAGACATAAATACAAAAATATTATGATGAACAACAATAATAGCATTTAAATAAGTATTTATATTTAATAACAATAAATGTGAAATTGCCCATTTAAAAATTAAAAATAAATAATAAAATGTTTTGAGCAATAATATTAAAGAGTGTAAGTGGAGAATACTCCCTAGCTAATTGCGCATTTAAATAATTTTTTATATTTAACAATGATAAAGCTGATATTGCCTTTTATTTTTGTTTGGCATTTTGCCATGCCAACTGAACTCTTCTAATTGCTTTATCATTGCCTGTTTTATTAACAAAAATAGATATAGAAATCGTTTCTCTTACAATTCTTTCGTAGCAGCAATAAATAAAAATGATTTTTGCTGCATTCGATTCTAAACTGTGCCTTTAAATAACTCTGTGAAGTTGCAGCGAGTTGGAGGCGGCTTGGGGCAAGGTTTGCTGCAACTCGCCTGAGGGCGTTTTATGGTTGCATACAAAGGAGGACAGTGCAGGTGAATCAATATTTATATTCAGCTGCCGTGCAGCGAAATGCCATCGAATAACTGGAAATAACTGAAATGGAGCCGAAAAGAGCCGCTGAACATGTCGAAATTGCACTTGCAACGAATTCTGCGAACAGCCCGAAGGCGATGAAGGATGTTTCAGTGTCCTGTTGCACAATCGATGATGCAGATAAGCAAAGTGTTAAATATTTAAATATTTTAGAGTATCTGCCAGTCAGAGACGGAGATTCGCATCTGACATTTGTTTCGTCGTTGTCTCGGCTTTGTTATTGCTGCAAATGATTGCGAATAGCTCGATGAAGACTGAAGAGCATGAAGTGGCAGCATCGGCTGCTGCTGTGGCAAGCTGTCTATGAATTGACCTATTTTCATGCATACTCAAGCAGGACGTGTGGCTGCGGAGGCAGCTGGCTGCTCATGTGGCATGCAACACGCCGCTGTCCCCAAATGTGGCACTGCGGTTTCCGCTCGTTACACATTCACACAGCTGAGACAGAGACGGAGACCGAGACGCAGACCGAGAAGCCAAGCACAAGACCGCAAATATGCCAGAGCTGAGCTCCTTCCTTTCTCTGTCTCTCTCACTCTCTCTCTCTATCTGTCTCTCTCTCTCTCTAGTTGCACATGTTGTCGCTTGATTTCTCAATGGGCTCGAAATTGTTGCTGCCTCCTTTTTTCGCTTGCCTCTTTTTGTCACTGCGTTTTTTTGGTGATAGCGTTCCAATTGGATTAAGAACACAGACAACAACACTTGCAACAGCAACACTTGCAACAACAACAATAGTTGCAACAACAACAACAGTTGCAACAACAATTTGTTGTAACTGTCGCCTAGTTTGGATTGTGTGCAACTTGGCCATTGGCTTAACTCGTTTATTGGCTTTCAAAACTTGAGCTTTGCCATTGAAATTGAATAAAAGCAGCTTCAAATTTAATCAAAATTGCACAAACACACACTGATAAAGTGTGAGAGAGAGAGATGCGTTGAGTTAGAGAGAGAGAGAGGGATATAGTTAAACGACAGGCTAAAACAAAAACCTGAAGAACTTTCAAATGTTGTTACAACAGCTACAGCAAAATTTCTAATTTCATTTACACCGACCGCACACACCTGTGTGTGTGTGAGTGTGTGTGTGTGTGTGTGTGTGTGTGTGTGTATGTGGGTGTGTTCTGGTGTGTGTGTGTGTGTGTGTGTTGTGCGTTGTCTGCGCAAGCGATTGCTAATTTTAAAATGCATTTTGGTTGTCAGCATTGGCTTGATGTGCCAATGGTTTTTGGATACCCTGCAAACTAAGTGAGCAACAAATAAGGTTACTTGAGGTTCCACACAGTGACGAGTAGAAACAGTTTGATGTGAAGATTATATAATAATAATAATAATAATAATAATAATAATAATAATAATAATTTCTATATTCAATTTATATTCATTAGATACATTTAAGAACTACACAAAATAAAAACAAATCATTTTGATTATTTTCTTTGCTTTTCAATACAATAACAACGGTTGATAGCTTATCTAGCGTTTTCTGTTCAAAAGATTTTAGAGTTTAATATCTTGAACAAAAATTGACAAATAAGTTGTAATCTTAATTTTAAGTTAATTCAAGCATTAAAAATAATAGTTTTTAAATTAGTACATTTTCTTTTAATCAATTTATTTTTAATAATAAAACTAGCTGATCCAGCTCTATCGACTTAAAATATATTTTCAATCAAATTGTATTTTTAATTTGTGTTATTTATATTAAATATAAGATATACCATTTAAAAAAATAAAATTAAATGAAAGCACAAATTATTTATTACTCGCTATATTTTTAAATTTCTTATTAATAATAATAAATTAAAAAAATTTGTTCTCTTCCTCTTTAAAACAGTTAGATACTGGCCAAAAATTCTTACAAGTTTGACGGACAAACAGAGAGAACAATGCAAATATGTTAAACAATTGAATCCGTCAAATAATAAAAATAAATCCTATTCCATTTACATAAATTCACTGACATAGACAGCATATTTTTGCGTTGAGCACTTTCGACGCTGGCGCATTTGGAATGCTATTTATTTAATTTAAACACAACTTTTGTGGCATTTTGCAGATTTTTGGCAAATGTTTTTGCAGTTCGAAGAAGGGAGAGAAAAAGTGAGTTTTTGTGGTAAATTTGAAATGGAAATTTACTGTTTGCTTTTGAGTTTCGACTGTGAATGAAAGTTTTGCGCCTGAAAGTCAATTCGTTAATGTGTCGAATAATTTTGGCATTAAACTTTAAACTATTTTGTGAGTGGCATTTCAATTATTATCTAGTATCATCACATACACAGAATTACCAGCAAACGATTAGAGAACACATTATTAAATATGTGAAGTAAACAATATTATAAAGTGGATAAATGTATGCAAATTGTTTTAATCGCCAACCGCTTAAATATACTACATATATATGGGGAGAGAAAACCAATTACACACATGAAAAAACAATTGGAAATTAATCAATGTGAAAAACATATTTGATTTGAATGGCAGCAACAAAGAAAAACATAAAACGAAAGCGAGAGCGAGAGCGAAAGCGACGTGCTGGGAAAAATATGAAAATTGTTGATAAAAATGTGAAATGAATTGAAAGCAAATTAATAACAACAGCCCAAAGGTAAACCCACGCAACCAGCGAGCACAGATAAAAATGGGCAAAAAATATCGGAAAAATTGTAATAAATGGATAAGCGAATATTTACATAGCTATGATAGGCACTTTTCGCAATCAACAACAGACTCGAATCGTTGCAATGCCAATTGGAGCTGGAATTGGATCGTTGTATTTGCCTTTTCTCCTTTTTTTTTTTTGGTTGTATTAATGGATTTTATGTTAATCAGCCGTTAACGTTAACGTTAACGTTAAATGCCGGATTATGTGCTTTACTTTACACTCTTTTTAATAGGATTGTCATCGGCATGTCGCACGCTGGGGTTATCGATAGCCCTGCAGCGACAGTCCAATTAACTTGTTGCATTATTCACGGCAATGATTCGACCACAACTGTGTTTCCCAGATAAGCCTCAATGTTATTTTTTAAACTCCAATATTGTTATTCCAATAGTTTTTCAATTTGCACATTAAACGCTGCATTAAACGGGCATTAAATAATAATTACTCTATTACTTTATGCATGATGTATAAAATGGTAATTAATATTCATGTTGTATCTTGAATCGACTACACGTTTTTGTTCTCACTCTAATAGTATTTAAATTAAAATTAATGAAAGGCTTTGCTATTGCTTTATACTTTTAAATTGCCGTCTTACATTTAAAATAAAAACAAGTATTGATTACTTTTGGAGTCTTGAATTGATTATGCATTTTGATTCAATATTTCGTAGTATTTAAGTCATTATTAATGAAAGGCTTTATCCATCTTTAAATATTAAATGCACTTCATGGAGATATTTTCCGTGTGAATATGAGATAATAAATAGTTATAAATATTTATTACTTTTAAATTTTTTTCGATAATCTATTTTACTTGTCATTCAAATAGTTTTTAAATTGTTATATCAAAAGACTAAAGCCTTTTTTAAATGTTGATTTAAAATTGATGTCAAAGCAATGTTTAAAATATGATTTTGATATAGATGAATCTATAGAGAAACGTATTATCGATAGCTCTATTAATTGACTCAACTATACGGCTTATTTTATTGCAATTTATGCAGTTGAATTGCACTCCAGCCAGTGTCCTTGGGCCAGGACTCGCAGGATGCAGTTTATGTAGGTGCATTATACATAATATTGTCTTTGGATTGCCAGCAATTTTATTGCAGCTGCCGTTCGCCTTAATAAAGTGCCACTCGTAAAACATCCAGTGAATGTTATCTTTGTTGCGAGGACTACGGCAAAAATAATTCATACGCACCGTGCACCATGCACCGAGCACTGAGCACCGTGCAGCGTGTGGCACAGCTGTGTGGCAGCTGTTGACTGTGCAACTATTTGCACAATGACCGCCAGCATTTGTGCTTAGCCAGTGGAAACTATTTCCACTGACCCAACACCGCGCCACGCCAGACCACCGCAGGCTGCAACAGTTGCAGGCGCGATAAGCGCACAGCGGCAACATCAACGTCGCTGATAACCTGTGTTGCAACACCATGTGTGTGCCTCTGTGTGTGTGTGTGTGCGTCACCACACAATGCTGTTTATTGCGGCTACTTGGCTGCAAATGATTGCGAATACGCAACACGCGAATTCACGCTTGACAAAACTTGAAAAATCGCCGCCAGCTGCATTCGCAGTTCGCACAAACTATAACAAAACAACATATTAAAGATTTAACTCGCTTAAGCGATTAGTTAATAGCGCAATTTGTTAGTACAACTATTAATAGACAAATGCAAAAATGATAAATAAAATATAATTAAAATGAGATATCTAATAATAAAATTACTTAATTATTTTATTCAATTTGTGCAAAGAGTGTTTTTATTTCAACGATTATTTGAAAATTTAAACGACCATTTGAAAAACGAAAATCTATTTCCACAAATTAAATCAAAGCATTAAATCATTCTATTAATTGATAACTCATTTTTATATTTTTGTTTTAATGTAGAACTATTTGATTCAGATTGTTTTTTTACCTACAAATATTTATAGAGCACTTCAAAAATAAGATAAAGTAAAAGAAAATTTAAATTAATTACACTGTTTCCTTAAATTGCAATAAACTATTTAAGTAACTTGGTAACTATTTGGAATCAGATTTCAAGTAAAATTATTTGTAAATAAATGGAATCAAAATAAATATATGGAACAGACGTTTAAAAATACACAAAAATTTCTAGAATCTAAATTTAATGATTGAATTGGAATGAAAACATTTCATAACTTGAAAAAGCCAAAATTTATTTTTGGATTTCTGAGTAAAATCAGTATTTTGTTTTTGCTTTTTATGTGCAATATTGTATTTTTATCCTATGGCAACAAATCAATAACTTCGTAAAGTTGTATTGTTGCTTTTAATGTATAGCAACATAAATTTTGATATTTTTTTGTTGTGCATTCATTTATTAAGTAACTTTGTGAACTTGCATTTTTAAACTCTTTGTGGAATTATGCTTTTTTGCTTGTCGCATTAGGAACTGCTTTAAAACTTCGTGATCGAAAAAATAATGCAATAATGTACTACTACGTGTGTTAAGGATTCTCTTTGTGCTTTAAAAATGAGTGATGGAAAAAACACTCTGCTGCAAATAAGTTATTGATAACCTCAGTCAACCTGAGCAGCTGGGCAACAAATTCGAAGTGCTCGCCACATCGCAGAGCGCCCATAATCTCAGTCTACTTGCAGCCGAAGGTCGCATTTGATGATAAAAACTAAAGAAATGCTCGCCAATAAAAGTTGGCATGTGCATCTGAGACAAGCCCAGAGACAAAGAGATAAATAGAGAGAGAGAGAGAGAGAGCGAGAAGTCTTAGAGACTCCTCTTTGGTGTCTGCATTCAATTGACAAGCGATGCATAAACTTTTACGAGCCACTCTATACACATAGTGGATGTAAGCAGTATGTGGACACACATAGATTTGATGGCACTTCGATAACAACAACGAGAGAAGAACAAAGTGAAATCCTTTTTGGCCATTTGAAGCGTTGCAGGCTAGTTACTAAATTATTAGCCACTCACAATGGACTGTCGCAGCTGTCGCTATGCTGTCGATTTATGGGGCAGGGATCGGAATGTGGCAGCATCCCGGGGGCATGTTCAACACCTCGTCAAATTTATGAGCAATGCGCAAATGTGTTAAAATTTTATGTGCACTTTTGTTGTGCCACGACAGCGAAACAAAAGCCTCTAAATAACAAATGCGAGTGCGAAAGGCTGTAAAACATACTATATGTAGAATATATATATTATGTTGCAACGACTCGCTATAATTTGTGTCCCATATCGTCGGGGTATTAGTATTAGTGTGTGATGTGTAATAAGTTGACTTCACTCCCAACGTCGACTCAATAATAGATACTGACTGCGCCGTTTCGGGTTGGATATTTATTTATTTATTTATGTGTACGATGATTGCTGTGAATTGGATTTGATTTGCTGCAACAGGAAGCACCGAGCGACGACTGATTTTCTACGATGTGCAACTGCTCTCCTCGACCTTATGTTGCCACACGTTGGGCGCCTGGGCAGAGATGGCAATGTGAGGCAAGTTCAAGTAAATTGCATTTCTCGCAGATAATTGGATTTGCAAATGCAATTTGCGCATTCTACATACTTCTGAAGCGCTGCAACGAAATTCGCATTTGCCCGTAATGCGTTTCTATTAACTGTTCTAATACATTTAAATCAAATTAGCAAAGTCTCTTGTACCATTTTGTAACATTACATTTTGTTTAGCTGAAACTAATTGCTTATCAATGAAATTCATGCATTGCAAATTAGAGAAACAAAATTATTTATTAAGACATTTTTAATTATTATTTTTCTATTATGTAAAATACTTTTTTCTTACAGTTATTAAAGTTAGATTTTGATCGTTTTAATTTTGCAAACAATATCACTCATAAATATATTTAAATTATGAAAAGCATTTTCTATGTTTCATTTTAAAAATTAAAAAGTGTTCTTGCCCCGTGTTCAAATAAAAAATTGTAATTTTAAAGCATCTTTCGGAATTTGTTTTATTTATATGAAATAATAAGAGAAACTCCTCAGTTTCCCATTTTTTTAATTTAAATTTTTTATCCAAAAGTTAGACATCTGAATTTCAAAAATAGTAATACGTGTAAAATAAAAAAAAGAGTAATTTTTGAATCCGTGTGAAATCGAAACTAAAAGTTGAACAATCAATAAAAATTTTAACTTAAAATGCATGCCAGATTTGTTTGAATTGAAATAGTGAAATAATAATAAAAAAAAATAATAGCACAAAATCGTTAATTGCTTAAGTCGTTATTAAATTTATAGAGAACAATTAAATAGCTTTTCAACTATCAAAGTTTGTGTCATGTCGTGATTCGTGTCACGAGAACAACTTTGGCTCAAAGCCTGTGTTGCCAAGTTGAAGCTGGCCTTGTCAGCAGATACAAATTCACACACACACCCACACACACACACCCACACACACGCGCACAATACATTTCCGTTTGTGCTGTTGGTAACAGGCAACTTGTTACTTTTGCTACATGTTACTCAGCTGCATGTTCTGAGAGAGCCAGAGAACTTGCTACACTTGCTCGTGCTACATGTGGCACGGCATTCCTTCGGCTTCGCCTCAGCCTCAGCCTCCGCCTCAGCCTCAACTTCCAGTTTCGACCGCCTACTGTTTGGCAGTACAAGTACGGAAATTGCTGCTCAACAGCAAAACAAAACAAAACAAAGCAAAACAGAAAATAAGAAAGTTGCTACATCAAAATCTATATATGAACTTCTTATCATAAGTATCTTCTAATACACACACACACACACACACACGCATACTCGATGCTAGCACGTGCAAATAAGTATCTATCGAGAAAATGAAATAAAATTTGTGCTCGTTTAATGATGTCAGCAAAAGATTTCAGTGCAAACTTGCCACACACACGCCAGTGGAGCGGGGAGCGGCGGAGAGGCGAGGCACGATTAATAAGCGCCAGCAGCATTCACGATGCTGCCCCGCTGTGGCAAGCTGCCATTAACTGTGGCCACGAACACCACTCACTTGGCAAGTACATCACAGAGGAAGTTGCAACCAGATTGAGTTTGGGTCAACAAGTAGAAAACCCACGGCTACAACGACTCGTATTGCCAAATTAAAGTAAAGTTCAACTAGCAAATAAATCCTGTAAAGCTATCACAAATGTTAACATATATAGTACACATTTAATAGAACCGTCAGTAATCGCTTAGACTATATTTATGATATGATATGTGAGTTGCATATACTTGAACTATCAAGAATCACTTAGACTATAAATACATGCTCATTAAGATGGCTTTAAATTTTGTTGAGGAGGAAAATTATGAAAAATAATTAAATTATAATAATGTAAATGAATCCTGCAGAGTGATAACATTTGTTGTACACATAATTTAAATTTCAAGAATCGCTTATACAAATTCATGATTATTATTCTACCTCTTTACTTTGATTTATTTATTAACTACTTTTTTAATGGGCACCAGTTAATGTGGAGACTATAATTTTTGTAATATATAGTAAACTAATAAAAGCTATTTCATTTTTTTTTATAGAGCTTTTTATTTTCTGAATTTTGATAATAGATTGTGAAAAACTTAATTGTAATATCCTAAATTTATTTATATTAGAAGCATTCCAAAGGCAAGGTCTGTAATAATTTTAATTCTGTTTATATGAATATGATTTATTTCATATAACTTTCTTGGGGAGTAATATTTATATTTTTGGAATATCTATAAAAGATTGTGAAATAAATTAATTAAATTAATTTTTTTTTGATTAGTGAGCAATTTATATTTTCATATATCAATGAAATATAAATGTTGAAATAATTAAGCAAATAAATTAGAGTGCCTGCCATTCAATTTATATTTTCTTATACCAAATAATTGTTGAAATAATTAAATGATTAAATTATAGTGCCTCCCATGAGTTCTCAACTCGGGTATAAAGTGAACATAATTAGAAATAGATTTTCATAGATTTGTAATTACTGCCAAATTAATTAGTGATTTAAGTACGCTGAGTTGAAGCCGCTATTGCAGTTGTATTTTGTTGTGGTCTTTGGTAGCTGTTGCTGTTGCGTTACTGCTGGCAGAGACTGTTGTCGGAGCGAGGTCCGCACCAGCGCAACGTTGAGGGCGCTGTGTTAGAAGAGTGCTCTAATTGATTGCTAATGGCAATAATCGCATCGGAATAAAAGTTATGGATGTTACAGTGAGTGCAGAAAGTACGCTGATGATGCAAAAAATGAGAAAAAAAAAAATAAAACATGAGCTGAGCTGAGTTGGAGCCAAGGACAAAAGCAGCCTGTCGAGCATCCTTTTTGGAGCAAGTCACAGTTGACTTGGCTTGCATACAGATGGATGCTTGACTTGCTCCCTGACTGCGTGTGTGTGTGTGTGTGAGTGTGTGTGTGTGTGCCCCATTCATATTTCTTTTCATTTGCCACCTGCTGTTGCCGTTTGTTGCCTTGCCATTCAGTTTTATGAACAAGCATTTCAATTCGCGTTTAGCGGAAGTGGCAGCGAAATTGAATCGCAGGCTGTAATTTCCGCTGCACACAAAAGCAGCAGCAGCAGTAGCAGGACGTAAAGGAGCAGCACACACACTAAGAGAGGGACAGGGAGAGAGTAAGAGAGAGAGAGAGAGAGATGGCGTCAGGGCGTCGTCGCTGTGAAATATTAAAAACTAACTAAACGCTAGTGGCGCCCAGTGTTGAAAGCCATTAGAGCCAGGTATTTAAAAATTAAAAGCAGCAGCACACAACTACACATACACACTCACACACACACATACACACACATGCACACTAATACACACTCACACACACATACATGGAGCTGAGCTGCAGCTGAGCCCGACTAAAAGTCCAACCCAAAAACAATTTGATTCACTTAATGAACTCGGTTAGCGAGCCAGAGCGAGATAGAACTATATATATATATATATGTATAGTATATAGAGAGATTGTGCACTATATGGACTTACCTCATAGGAACCGGCCGTGTCGAGTATGTCGAGAGTTAGACTGACGCCCGCAATGGAGAAGTTGCCCTGATGCATCTCCTCGATGGTCCTTTTGTATTTGGTGGTGAATGTGTTGTACAAAAACTGTGTGATTATCGAAGTTTTGCCCACTTTGGCCGCGCCCATCACCACAATTTTGTGACGGGCATTTGCCGGTCCGATGGCATCGTCCACCGCATTGTTTCGGCCCACTCTGTGTGTGTGTGTGAGAAGCGCCGAGAGCGGCGCCAATGTGAAAAGTGCCAAAGTGAAAGTTGCATTAATTTTAATTGAATTATTTTTTGCGCTTTTATCATGTGTATATTAATTTAATCGCATTCTCCTCCTCCACCGCCTCCTCCTTGACCACACACATCCTTTGAGGCCAGTTGAAAGGTGTATCAAGAAAGCAGCGTGCAACGCTCCAATCTCCTCAGCGACTCATTAAAACTGTGCGCTACATTTAAAATTAATCATTTCCCCCAACAGCACAAAGCGAAACAGATAAAAGAAGGCCACGTGATGCGATGCGATGCGCTCCCAAGCGAAGCGAAGCGACGTGTAAATGAGAACTACAGTTCGGAAGGAGTGTACGACTAGAGAATACCCTATAGCTGCAGTTTTGTAATATATATCTATAGTTTCTGGCATACATTAAGAGCGCATGAAGCCTCAGTTGCTCTGGGAATTAATAAATGAACTTTTAATTTAATTTTTTAATTATTCTTTCTAAGTAAATAATTTATTTTTATTTTTAAATGCATTCAAAATGCATTTATGTATTTCTATTTATTTTAAAATAAATTAAAATGAGAAATAATTGTCATTTTTGTTTTATCATATTACTGAATTGTACTAAATTTAATTTATAAAATTTGCTGCAAATTTCATAACCGAACTTTTTTTAGAATTCGATCAGACAAATACCTCTAATATATATCCTTGTTTTAATAGTTTTAAAGGGTATTACGTCAGTGACATTTCAACATTGTGTGAACTACATTTTGTAAGCATATTGTGGACTCCTTAAAGCACTTTTCATGCCTCCAAGTATTAACCCAATTCAACATTTTTAAAAGGTAAAAACACAATAGCAGCGACACAATTACAAGGCTGGGAAATTTTTGCATGATTTTTATAATTTGGGTTTTTAATTGAAATGGTAATTAATAAAATAATAAAAGAGTGTGCTGGGCTTAATATATATTAAAAGAGGTTGCTTTAATGTTTGAACAAAAAATACTTGTGCAATTAAATATAAAAAAGAAAGTCCAAAGGTAACAATTAAAAGCTTTAGCAAGTTTTTTGTAAGTTTTCAAGATTTTGTAGTGAGAATTTTTGCTTTAAATACATTGAAAAACTTTGCTTTAAGATATGCCAGATGTAAAGCTTTCTTTAATCTCGCAAAAGTTTTTCGGACATATCTATTGAATCTGAAGTTATCGTGTCGCCTTTGAAACCACAGCACACAACACAGCACCGCATACTCTGTTTCTGTTTCTGTTCGACTCGTGGCTTTATTTTTGGCAAGTTTTTGGGTTGTCCTTCGTTAGCGTCTTGCAGGTAGATGAGCTTCGATAAAGCAAATAACTTGCAAACTTTTTTTGTTTTTTTTTTTTTTTGTTGGGGGACTGAGAATTTGGCTGTTGATTGAAAGATTGTGACTGTGATTGTGCAGCTTAGGTGTCAGAGCCTGTCGAGGATATTGAGCTGTTGCTGCTGCTGCTGCTGCTGCCGGACAATGGAATTTCAATGGCAATCGCCGCGAAAGACAAACAGCTTCTGGTTGTCACCTAACCAACTTATAATTTCGTTCGGGGGGACCGTCGGAAATATCAGCAAATAATCAGCGCAAATATGCAATGCAGGCAGAATGAAAAACAACAACAGAAAAAAAAAGAAGGAAATTCCAAACGAAACAAAACAGAATAACGGAAAATAAAATAAAATTCTTGACTTGGCGCAGAGGAAAAACAAAAGGAAAATATGCAAACGACGACGATGATTTTTCCCTTAGTCCCTGGGTCCTGAGTGCGGACAGCAAATCAGCCGGGGAATGTCTTATCATCATGGTCTTGTGCTGGCAAATGGAGAACGGGAATGGGGTTCGTCCTGATGAGCAAATAACAAGCGGAGGAATCAGAGAGAAGACAAGAAACAAAAGCGTCGCTGTCTCAGTTGCAGTCTCAAGACTTGAGAACGCTGTTTGCTGCAAATAAGAAATTGTTGTGGAAAAATTAATCTGGCAATTGCTTAGCCGTTGGCCGCTGGCTATTTGCTTGTTGTCCGCTGACAGCTGACATCCACCTGGTCATCATCAGCTGCTCCAACTGCTTTCTGCTTTCTGCTTTCTACTTTCTACTTTCTCTTTTCTGCTTTCTATCTGTCTATCATCAGCAAAGCGCTCAAAAAATGTCGGAAGTTTCTCGTCGAACAACTTTAAGCGTTTCCACTTTAAATAAGCTGCAATGTCATATTCCGCGAACTCGTCTTTAAAGTCATAAGTATTTATTGTCCATACTTTGATGGCCTATTAAAAGTCGCTTTTAATTAAAAATGAAAGAAAATCAAGCACATTTATTATTTATGGTGCTTTCTCGCAGCTATTTAATGCAAACAAAATTCGCATTTCATTAAAACGAAATCTGCTTGTAATTAAAATAATAGAAACAAAGTTTTGTCACGCCAAAGCTAATCTTCAAATACTCTTTGCATATTATATTTATGTTAATACTGGTGGGGAGGGACTTGCTGAGTTATTTATAGCAGCTGTAACGAGCGAGATACATTTGTATCTTTAAGTTGAACAGAGCACTTTTGCGCTTTACTATTGCAATATATATATATAGTTGCAATTGCAAATTTTAAATTTCATATTTTTTCAGTTAAAATTAATACACAAATTAATGATATTGTAGGTAACATTGGTAGATAAAATAAAAGATAATAAATAATACTGGAACTTCAGAATAGAATTGTATCGTTGATTTGATTTCGTATTTAACTATTGTTATTTTTGTTATTATTAATTTTCTTTAGCTTGTGAAATATTTTCTTGCCTTAATTTATGCAATTAAAGTTTACTATAAATTTGCTGTTGATTTGGTACTATCGGTATACCAAAAACGTTATCTATCGATGCTATCGCTTGATTTGTATTTGACAATTAGCTATAGTTTATGTATTATTTGGCTATCACTTAAATATTGCTTAACTGTCACTTAAGTCAAGCTCTACTTTAGTATACTATCGCTTAGTTATTGCTTATTTTCAGAAAACATTCAGTTCTGTTCTGTATTCGTTGTTATTTTTATTTAATTGTTATTATTATTATTTATATATTTACCTATTTAGTACATATTTATATATTCATGTGTTTACTTGATTTTTTATTTATTTATTTTGTTGTAGTTTAGAATTGAATTCTAGGGTACAAATTGTGGCCAAACTGAGCAACTGAGGCCTGCAGACCTTTGAGCCTTTGTTATTGCAGGGTATCTGGGGTATTATTCAAGAATACACTTATGTGTGTGTGTGTGGGTGAGTGAGTGAGTGCATATGTATTTGTGCGGCTATAACTTACTTGTCACGCTTCGGCTTATCCTCGGCGCTGTCATCCTTCATGAACGAGGGCTGCAAGCTGAAGCGTCGACGCAAATGACGGCCACGCATTTTGCAAGAGTTGTTCCTCCTTCTCCTCCTTCTGCTGCTGCTTCCTCTTCTTCAAGGTGTTGGTATTGCTGTTGTTGTCGTTGTTGTTCGGTTCAAACAGGTGCCTTGGTGCCTTGGCTTGGCTTGGCGAAAAGGATTGATGTGCCTGGCGTTGTCGCTGCAACCACAGCAACCGTAAATCAGGCGAAAAAATCCTGTTATATGCTGTTTGTCACAGCTATCTGAGTGTGTCAGTGTGTGTGTGTGTGTGTGTGCGTGTGTGTATGTGTGTGTCAGTGTGTGTGTGAGTGCGTTACTTTGTGGCTCTGCTGTTAGACTTGCATAAATTTCATCGAATCAGCCGCGGCGCTCAAAAGTATGCTGCACTTTATTACGCTCGCGCTTTCGCAGTGTGTGTGTGAGCTGTATCTGTGTGTGTGTGTGTGTGTGTTGTATGGAAGAAGAAGCGTTTGCTAGTTACTTATTAGCCCGTCAGCGCTTTATGCAAATATTTGCAGCCGCCCGCGCCTTTCTCTCTCTCTCTCTCTCTCGCTCTCTCGGGTTTCGCTTTTAATTAAGCGCCCAACTCCAAGTTTCAGTTTCAGTTTTCCAGTTCGAGTTCCAGCTTCAGTTTCAGTTCCAGCTGCGAAACTCCGCAACTTCAGGCTCCAGACTCCAGTGGAAATGGTGAAATGTAAATGTACCTGCAAATTGAAAATTAACGCAAGTTGAGTGCGAGACAAAAGTGGTCATAAATTAGCCAATGCTTCAAGTCGTCAGCGAGCTACACAGTGCGAGCGAGACGGCAACGGCAATGGCAATGGAGATGGCGATGGCGATAAAGATGGCGATAGCGATAGCGACTGCGATGCCAGAGACACATGCTGCCTTTGCCGCTGCTTAACTGTTTAACTACAACGAGAATGACAACGACAACGACAACGACAACGTCAGTGTCTCTTTGGAATTAGAAATTAGAGCAGCTCAAAGCGGAATTATCGCAGGGTTAGCTTGCCTGCTACCCTGTTAACTTAACTAATATTATATTTTGCATTTTATTAAATTATTAATTTATAATTTACCCACACTTGCAGGCTTCAATTTACAATTTATAACTAAAGAATGCTTTGAAGTTCTATTTTCGAATCTGAATTTAATGCCAGTAATTTCAATTGGTAATACAATAAAATGCAATAAAACAAAATTAAATATTAACAACAAAATTAATTAAAAATAATTTGAAAAGAAAATGAAATGAAAATAAAAATACAACGAAAATAAACTGAAATAAAAATAATAGTTCAAATGAAATACAAATAAAACATAATTACATACAAATTAATTATAATAAATGATACTATATAAAAATATTAGAATTTTAAGGTTTGTCGACTGTTCATAGTTGTATTTAAAATACAAGAAATTAAGGATACTTTTTATATAAATAGAGGATAGGTTTTACTATCTTACTTCAATTTAAAAATAGTGTTTTTAAATTTGTCGATCATTGATCTTAGTCCAATTTAAAATAAAATAAATTACAAATAGAATCAATGATATTTTTTAGAGAATAGTTTTTATTTTCCAATTTCAATTTAATAAAAGTATTTTAAATTTTCTTCATTGTCGAATTTCAAATGAAATAAAAATAAAATTAAAGATACTTTTAGTATATATTAAAGATAGTTTTTATTTGCGAATTTCAATTCAATACTAGTATTTTTAAATTTGTCGACAGTTTATTGTCGAATTTAGAACAGAATGAAAATAAAATAAATTTGCAAATAAAATTAAGGATAGTTTTTATATGGAAAACAAAATTGTTTTTATTTGCTAATTTCAATTTGATTGTTTTTAAAAAGATTGAGAATAGTTTTTATTTTCGAATTTCTATTCAATAAAAGTTTTTTACAATTTTTCGACTGTTCAGTGTCGACTTTAAAATTAAATAAAAAATGTCTTTAAGTTTTTGAATCCTAATTTTAATTAATCAAAAGTAATTTAAAAATATATAATATATTTAGAATATACCCGACAGTTGTAGTGTCAGGTGCTATTGTTGCTGCTGCTGCTGCTGCCGAGCAGAGATAATTAAAGTTAAAACGCAACCATTTGCCAAAAGTTTCACAGTTGGCGTCTGCACTGAAGTTGCGCGCAAAGTAATTAAGCAAATTTATGTGAGGCGTGTGGAAGAAGCTGGCAGTGAAAGCTGCTGTCTCCGCAGTCGCTGCTTAATTTTGTTTATGTTTGCCGCCAAGAGCGTCTCAGCCTCAGCTACAGCCTCAGTCACAGCCTCAGCCTCAGCAAGTAGCTGAAAGCCGAGACTGAGGCTGAGACTGAGACCCAAGAGATTCAGCGGAGCCAGAGACAGAGCGACAGACGGCAGTTAACAGCCAGTTGGTTTGCACTTATTTTTGCTACCCTATAAACTACACTAAAAAGACTGTCGTTTCTTTTTATTTTGCAACCTTGCCACGATTAAAGTTTGCATAAAAAAAAGGCGAAGGTAAATGGTGCAAAAAAGAAGCCAACCAGCAACTGTCTTTCCCCTTTCGTCCTTGGCTAGGCGAACTCTATTAATAAACCAGGCTAATTACGGCTGTCAGTTTGCAGCTCGCAACTCGCAACTCGCAACTGGCCAAGTGTAATAAATTCACATTTAAATTTTCATTTGCAATTTACTTGTCGCATGATCTCATTGTCACTTAAATAAATGCTTATTTCATTTGGGCCAACAGCTGGCGCCGCATCAATCTCGGCTCTTTAAGCCTGCCCAAAAGAGCGAATTTAAATGCCCGCTGCAGTGTGACAGCTAACAAATTTTTTAATATTTATTTGGCAAATACTAAATATTAATTGCCGAAGTGGAGCAACCAAAATTCTCTCTATTTTACATAGCATCTATATATTTTTAACTATTTGCATAAAATTTCATTATAGTAAAGCGTTAGTTTAAACCCACAAATTTAAGCCAGCTTTTAAAATTAAAAAACTAAATTAAATTATTCATATGACATAAATAAGTCTTTAAATAAAAAATATAAGGTTTTTGTGTGGCATTTTGTTCTAGTTGATAGTTAAACATATGTGTTTACTTATGAAAATTATGAAATAATGAAAAAACGTATCTTATTTTGTTATTTAAAAATGTGAATAAAATTGAAAGCAAACAGTAATATGTTTTGATAAATATTATATTTGTTGGAAATAATCAAAAATATGGAAATTGTATTTAGTTGAAAATTAACGCTATAAAATATTGTTCAAGATTATCGCATGATATCAGATAATTATAGCGTGCATTGTGCAAAATTATAGACTGCTCAGGAAACTCGTATATGTTTCGGTTCGTTTTTTTGTGGAAATTACAACAACGTTTTTTTTTTTCAAATATATCAACGTGTTTTTTCAAAATGTTCCCTCATTTATCTCCATTAAAAAAGTTTTGCTACAATCAACAAATTAAAGAAAAGCAAAAAATGAAATGGGAAATGGGCAAAAAAAAAGAAGCGGCTGCATTTCGCATGATATACGAGTATGGATAAGTTGTTTCACGGCCAGGCGTCGAACTCATTAAATGCTGGTACAACAGAGCAACGGAGCAACAGAGCATAGGGGATGCAAGGAGGGGGCGTGGCAGATGGTGGACGCCCACACACACACACACACACACACATAGAGAGGGAAATACGCACGCCCATTTGACAGATGCCGTACACCGCATGGAGCCATCATCAGCAGACACATGAGTCGCATTTAAATACGAGTACAAAAGTGCCCATGGAAAATGCGAAATTTTATCTACATATTGTATAAAACTGTCGCCCGCTTTTTCTGCTCTGTTCTGTTCTCTGCTCTGTTCTGTACTGTTCTCTGTTGTCTGTTTTCTTTTTGTTGCTGCCTGCCTGCCCGCCTGCCTTCCGCCCCTTCCCCGCCTCTTCCGTCTTGTTGCCTTTTGTGCTCGCGAATCAAATTCATTGTAAATGTGCTTTAGATGTCATTCAATACACGTGCACTGAGTCGCTGCGACTTAGCGCGACTAAAACTAACAAAGTGAACACGTTTCCAATGCATGCTGCACACACAGATACCCTGCAAATTAATATAAACCATTCGCAGCAGTTCCAGGGTAGAACTGGGTATCTTTAAGCATATTATTGAGATTTATGCCGCCCAGACGAGACGCACTTAGAAGTGATTAAATTAGATGGCATTATGCATATATATTTGTGGCCAGGCAGCAGTCAAAGCCAACTTTATTCTATTTTCAGTTGGTCTCCACTTTTTAATTCAGCAAAAGTAATTAAACTTTGCAATAAATACTATTATTATTATTACAAAATACTTTTGCTTCAGTTACTTTGACTGTTCAAAGAGGTGAAAGCAGAAAATTCGACAGTGAAAAGAAACTCATTGAGCTGAAGATGCTGTATTGATTATTAGTTATGGCCAACGAAATAAATATAATCGTGTATGCAGACATAATATACAGTAAGTAATATATGCATGGGATATACGTATAGTAATTGAAATAATTCAATTTGATGCATAATTTGCAATTTGGTGCGCATTTTGCATGAGATTTGTGAGCGCAAATTGTTGTTTACTTTTTTCGTAGCATACTTTTTTGGGCAATTTAATCGCTTGCCTGTTGCCATAATTGTATTACACATACGTACGAGTGTGCGAGTGTGTGTGTGTGTGTGAGTGTGGCAATGCCAAGAGGGAACAGTTTTTTGAATTGCTCCATAAGGATATTGAAACTTTGATGCCGCTCTTCTCCCCTTGCCCCTTCGTGCTCCTCTGGCGCCCTCGTCGTCGGCTGTTTTTGGCTTCTTGCGGCCTTGTCGTCGAGGGAGGCATTTTGAGGCTTGAGTCTGGCTCAAATGCGCTTAGGCATGCCCAAAGTTTCGGCATTCGCTTGAAGGGCACTGCGCGTGTGTGTGTGTGTGTGTGTGTGTGAGTGTGTCTTAAGGCGATTTTGTGCTGCCCCTCTTGATAACTTTCGTTGTGGCTTAGACACAAAAATTTGTTAAAGTTAAACGAGTTGAGCCATATAGAGAGGCGGCCGAAGGGGGCTAAATGGATTACAGTTGCCGAACCTCAGTATTGAGTGGATGTTGTAGTTGTTGCACTAGTTGCTGCACTGCCTCAGAACAGAGGAGAGAGCGGAGGGGAGAACGGAGGGGAGCGGAGGGACACGAGCGAATGGCACGTGCTGTAAGCCAACAATTTTCAGCGGTTTTGGCTGCAACAAATTTTGAGGTCAATTGCGGCAGAAAGTCCGAAAAAGGTTGAGCACACGTTGCAAGTTGCAAGTGGCAAGTTGCAAGTTGCAACTGCTGTGTGGCATGTGCCAAAGTTTATAATTGCGAGTCCGCGCTGTGTCAATTTGCCCAGCTCGCCATTAATATTCATAATTGTTTCCATTTCCATTTCCACTTGCGCTGCGAAATTGTTGTTAATGAAATTGGGAATGCATTAATTCGTCATTAATTTGCATTAAGTATGTTCAGCTGGCCATAATAATAATTAATATGCGCTACTTGATTTTATATATGAATTAATACACCATTATGTATTTATTTATTTGCAATTTTAAAGCTCATTTATTGCAATTTTCCTCTTTAGGTTGCTTCCTGAATTTTAATGTGCTTTAATATATTTATTTGCAATTTGAAGTTAATATATTTTAATTTTAATTAATATAGAAAATTAAAATTTATATTTATATATTAGTATATATGTTATATCTATGTGTCCCTCAAAGTTATCCATTAATTATTTTTGGTGTTTGCAATTTTAGGTTCAATAATTTCGATTTGTTTAAATATATTTAATTGGAATCTTTGTTCAGTTAGTTGAAATTTGCCTCTTCGAGTTCTATTAACATTTATTCATTTAATATTTTTTCTGACGACTGCTTTCGCATACCCTGCTTGTGGCTGCTCATATTTACAGGGTATGCGCTTTTTTTTATGATTAGCATAAAAATCTATGCAGAACTTTCGCAGTGAGCTCAAATATCTCATTTCCTTTCAATTTCGCTCATATTTCTGTGACGAGGACTCGGGTGATGGGGGCGGTGGGGGGCGTGTCCATTGTGGCAGTCAAAAAAGCTATCAAATCTGGCCAAAAAACGCCGTAAACTTTGCAATTGAATTTGGCTTTCGATTTGCATAAAGGCAACAGGCCAAAATTGGTTTGCTTAATCAGTTTAGCTGCCAAACTGTTGTTGTTCTCGACTAGAGCTTTTCGCTTTCCCCTCTCCCTTCTCACCTTCCACCTCCCACCTCCCACCTCGCTTCGCATTACGCTTTCAGCATTATCTTGGCGCTTTCATTCAATCAAATGCACTGCAGATAAATAACCACGTGCCATAAAATTATAAATAATAAGCGTAATAAGAGCCGCGTTCGCAAAGCATTCTATCCGATTGCGCCCCCTGACAACCTCCCTGACTGCCCGCCTGTCTGTCTGTCACGCAATCGTAAAGTGTGAAAAATAACGAAAATAAAACTTGGCTGGAATATGTTAGTCGTGCTCACAAAGCACATGAAGACTAAGTAATGCAATCTACCCCGCAATGAAAAGTCTTTCAAAATAAATATAGTACGAAACGACTGAATGACAGTCCCTAATTCAAGTTAATAATTTATTGTATAGAAATGCAGCTAAAATATACAATTAGATATTTGGCCAACAAATTCTGGTATCTCAGCATTGAGTGACGGACTCTACTTTCAGTTCATATTTATTATTATGAAATTAGATAATTAGATATTTTTTAAGCGAGTGGTGTGAAAAGTTTGTCCTTCGCTTGGCAATTGGATATATCAGCATTAAGCTTATTAAAGTATTTGCAAGTTCTTTAAAATTTAAATTTTAATACGTTCTATAGTTATCTACAAAATTCAACAAATAATTTCATTTGGGCCTTTTAAATTAACGTTGCTGTCACAGCTTATTTGTGACTATGTTTTTTAAAAATTCGAAATTTGTAAAACACGTCTTTTTAAATTTAACCTATGTTGTATATAATTATCAACTTTATTATTGCGTGTGATGTTGGTAGGCAGAACATTATAGTTATTTTAATCTTTTTTCTGTCACCAAATTGTAGTCTATTTTCATCACCGCCAATTTTGAAAAAACAGATATGCATTAAATTGCTGTTTTGTTTATTATGAAATGATTGGTAAAATATTCAATTTATTTATATTATTATTTTTGTTATCGCTATAATATGTATTAATTTTATAATTTTAATTTATTTATTTTATTATTTCTATCATCACTAAATTGCTGTCTATTTTTAATAATAAAATGTATTTAATCATGGCTCTCGCAGGGTATCTGCTAGTCGATGTGGATGTTTACCCGCCGGGCATTCGTGTTTATTTTTATAAATGCCAAATTAGCCACACATGTTTTTAAGGTGTTTAAGGTGTGTGTGTGTGTGAGTGTGTGTGTATGTATTCGTTGTTGTTGTGTAGCTGCATCAGTGTGCACAAGGTGCGCCCTCTCGCTCCCTCACTCTCGCTCCCCCCCCCTCTCTTTCACTCTCGCTGCTGGCAATGCGATTCAGGTGCAGCACGCAAAGACTGAAAGGTGAAAGCATAAATTCGCGTACATAAGCAAAAAGCGAAGCAGCCGCGTTATGTGCAGCATTACATAAACATATACGTATACGTATTTATATACTATATATAAAATATATATTGTATATTTATGTATATATCTGTGTACAAATCTATATTCGTTTCTGTATACATTTCTAGCCATCGCTGTAGCTGAAGCTGTTGCTGTTGCTGTATATGTTTATATACCAATTTAATGGGGCTCTTAAAAAGGACCGCAACGCGAATGCTGAGCTGAAATTGGCTTTGCTGCAGACTCAGACATTCAGGCTGAAGGTGTCCTGCTCCGAAGGACTCCGGCTGCATTTGGCCTTTTTGAAATGCTAATGCTCGCACAGATGATATAGGTCAGATGAGGTCTATTGAAGCGCCCAGAGAGACCCGGGATGCATAATAACAGCGAGTACGCTAACTACCACGTAGCACACTCGAGTACTCGCCGTACTTTATGGCGACCGCAGGTAAAATGTTGAGCTACTGCGAAAGTCTTCTTTCCAGCATTTAAGTTGAAGTTTATCTGCGTGCAATTAGAACAGCTGACGCAGCTGTTGAGGCTGCCTCGAGATGCTTCCAGCACACGCACAGACCGTCGACAATGTAGCCGAGGGAGCAAATGCTTAAGTAGCCACAGAAGTGGGGCATGCTCGACGCAGAGTTTCCCTGCTATTCTATTATTCATATCACAAAATGTATGTAATATATATCAAAGAATTCATACTTGTTCTATTTCAAATTTTGTTTAAATGGTGATTCTATTTTTAGTGAAAAAATCATTTCATTTTTCACAATTTTTGTATTTCATAAATTTAATGTCTAAAAAAAATGAAGAAAATTTCCAGCAAAATTCTATTAATTTTGTATTTTTTAAATTAATTAAGGACTCTAAAATAACTATTGTCAACAAAACGTAAAGATTCGTTGCGTGTGTTTTCTCTTCAATTTAAACTTCTGGAACATTTGAATTTACGATAATTTAAAATTGTAAACTTATTCCAAATTAAACATCTAGTTAAACAATTTCTAGAGACAATCAAAATTCTGCATTCAAATGTTATAAGTAGGTTTGACCCTGAGAGACCCTGTAATCATCTCATTAGATAAATAAAGCTATCATGAATTTTCAATGTAAATTCATTGATAACAAAACAAAACGTTTTCATATTTGTATTTGTGAACAACATCGAAAATCGTTTTATTCCGCTTAGTAAATGTGACTCTCAGAGACCCTGTAGTTATTTCTAACGATTAAAAAGAAACGTTTTCAATACGGGTATATCAAAATTAAATTACCTTCTTCATTGTGCAATTAAATATGTTTCCAATGTTTATTTATTTATTTATTTTTTGTAGAGAGCAACTCGACTAGAACAGACCTTTTAAGCAGTTTTCCACATTTTTTATGCGAGAAGTTTTCCTTTGAAAAACTTTAACAAAAGCGAGTAGAAATTGTTTTATAAGCATCATTTAATTATGAGTCCCAGCCAACGGCAAGCTCGAATGCCAAATACCCTGTATGCCATTATTAAATAAACAGCTTCGGATGTGTTGTGCTTGGCATACCCGTTGGGCAAACTTGGGCTATTTAAAGGGTGCTCCAAAAAACTGGCAACCTGCGGGTCTGAGACGAATTGTGAGCTCAGAGATGAACAAAGGCGCACAAAACATGGCCTCAAAAATATTGACAGACAACAGGCAACAACAGCAACAGCAACAATAATAATACATAATAGCAACAGGCTGACGGGCAACAAGAAGAACATATAGATAGAAAGAGAGGGAGAGGAGGCGAGTGAGGGAGGAGAAAGAACAACAAACAAAGATAAAGCAAATGCCTGTGGGCCAATTTTTAATGCGACAAAAATGCTAATGAATCGGAGAGAGTGACAGAGAGAGGGAGAGAGAGGGAGAGATGGAAGGGAAGAAGCAGAGAGCAAAAGAATCTGATGAAAAACAAATAAACAAGCGAAACAAACAAACAATCAGAGGGAAAACAGAGCAGAAACCGAATCAAGCTCAATGAAAATGAAAATGGTAATGGAAATAAAAAGCCCCCTCGCCACCCCTCTGCACACACACACACACACTAACACACACACACTAACACACACACACACACACATGGGGAGAGAATAGGCTGTAGGTGGTACGTGTCTCTTGCCGCCTTGCCCCATGGGGCATGGCCATATTTCAAATTGCGAGCATTCGAGCGCAAATCGTTGCCCCAATAATGAAATGAGATTCATTGGATTTGGCAATAGCCAGGGCCAGGGCCAAGAGCAGGAGCAGGAGCAGGACCTTGGCTCAGTGTCAGGTACCGCCGATAAATAAATACATAAATGCCAAAAATAATCTACAAGAACAGCAACAATTTTCAGCCAAATACTAAATAGCTGCAAACACACTCTAGAGTATACAAAAAGTACAAGCAACTAAATAGAGAAATCGACAGCAAATTCTTGATTGTTTTGCAATTGGATTTCAAGGCCAAGGACCTTCAGTAATATTGCAATATTGCTCAAATATGTTTATGCATCTACGGGGAATACTCGCACCTAGTGCCAAATGGGGTTGTATCTGTTGCAGTCCTGCCACTAACAATAAATCCTCGTTTTGAATGGGGGCAAAATCTGCAAACCAATATTTATTGCAGCTGAAATGATCGGTTTTCGGCTTGGCCAACATTTCGTAGTTTATGGCATTAATTTAAAGCAACTTATTTTCTCAAGGTTCAATATGTGTTTTATGGTTAAATTGCTATTTTATATACTTCGTTTTATTCTCTTTATTAATAGAAAATATATTGTGCATTTATTTTTTTAAGTTCGCTTTTATTTATTGAATTTTCTCTGTTTTAAATTTATCAACTCATTTCCAAAAAAAGTTTAAAAGAAAGTTTTACTTACTTAAAGAAAAACATATTTGCGAATTAGCAAAATTAATGAAAATTTAAACGGAAATTGTTTTAGCTGCACCTGTTTTTTTACTGTTTATTTGCTGCCACAACTGGCAACATTGTTGCTTTATGAGCGTCTTTGACAAACTATTTTGTTTTGCTCAACAATTGTTGAACGAGAACCACAAGGAAATACTGTAATTAAAAGTAGCTAAAAAGTAGCTGACTGTAGACAAAGGCAACTTTGTTGTTTTAACAGATCATTTACTCGATAATTATAGCTATGCGGTAATGAGAGGTATCTGCTAGTCGATCATGACTCAAATATCTAATTTATTTCAATTTTAATTGTTGAAAACTAAATCTCAATGTATATGAAACAATTATTTTTAGATTATATTTTCAATATTAAACATTTTTATCGCAACGTATACGTAATGTGCTTATATCGTAACGTATACGTAATATGCTAAACAAATACTTTTCACAGTTTTGCATAATGATATTTTTGAATGTTTAACGCTGGGTATCTGCTGGTCGGGCATGCCCCATTTGTGTGTGGTTAACCACAGGCAACTGAATATTCCAAATGCAGCGTCAAGCCAAAAGCCAAGTGCTTAACACGGACAAGTGTGTGTGTGTGTGTGTGAGAGAGTGTGTGTGCGTGTGTGAGTGCGATGGTTTGACATATTTGTTGTAGCAATTAATGTGACGGCTTAAGGGCCATCATGGTGGTATACCGCTAGATCCGAGCATTTTGGGGTTTAATCTGACACACACACACACGCACACACGCACATACAAACACACACATGCATAAGCCGAAGGCTGAAGTAATTATACATGCCATTTGCTCCATAGTTGTTGTTGTTGCTTGGCTTTGGCTTTAGTTGTTGCTGGTTTTTCGGGCATGGATAAGCGATAAGCGCAACCAGCACACGACGCGACGCCGTCAAGACAATTCAAATGACACAGAAAACAAACATAAATAAATACTCATGAATACACGCACACACACTCACACACACACACGTGCATATTTATCATTTATGTTCCCGAATGACACGAAAAAGGCAATTTAAACTGCACACCTTACTCACACCCCCCTCCCCCCGCCCCACTCTCCACTTCTCTGTCTCACACACACACACACACACGCATGCGAGTGCTGCTCCACAAACATTGACGTTTCGCATTAGGAACCGCCGTCGACGTCGCGTCGTCGCTGCCGCAGGCATTACAACAATTTCACACATACAGCCAGGCTGTCCTCCTTACGCTTCCCCTTCTCTCCCTCTCTCGCTCTCTCTCTCTCTCTCTCGCTCTCATTCATTCACTCCACGCACTGTCAACAACAACAACAAGAGCTGGCAGCGCTTATCAGTGGCTACAACAATCAGCCAGGCAGCGAAGCAAGCCGAGCCCAGTTCTCATTCTCCTTTCCCCTTTCCATTCTCATTCTCATTCGCATTTCCCCAGTTCCCACCCCCTCCCCCGCAAAAAAGCAGTCGAGCAGCAGAATGAGAAGCCAACGACCCGAACAACCAAATGACAGCACAGCAAAGCACACACACACACACACACACACACACTCGCATACACGCACACATGTGGAGTCCCGTTATCACTTATGGGCTGTTGCTACGCTTACTTAGACAACGGGAATTCTACAGTGACATAAAACCCATTTAAACTGCACGCATTAATTGAATTCCTTTGCAAACAGTTGGCTGCCTTTAAATGTAATTTTCTTAATATTATGGGTGTCAAATTATGAAGGAAAAAATATACGTATACGTAATATTCAGTGAAATGAAAATCTTCAAACTTTTACACAAAATATATATAACGTTACATGAAATATACGTTTGAGTAATATTCAATGAAATGAAAAACTGCAAATTTATATAAAAATATTTAAGTTGTTATATGAAATATACGTATACGTAATATTCTATGAAATGAAAAACTGCAAACTTATATACAAAATATACCAAACATGTTGGTATATGAAATATACGTATGAGTAATATTTAAAGAAAGGAAAAACTGCAAATTTATTTTACAAATATATATGATATAAAAAAAGTATATAAATTGAAAATAAATGTTAATTAAATTGATTGAAAATTCTGCTTTTCAATTATATTACGTTTAGACTTTTAATTTTTACAGTCCATCACTTGATCGTCTATTTAAGAGGACTTATATTTTTAAATAAATAATAAAAATACCTCCACCTAAACATTCTAATTATGCTGTAATAATTATTCAATGTAATACAATTTTATGCAATATGTTTTAGTTGAAATAAATTTGAATCAAAAAAATAGTTTTTCTATTTTCTAAACATTACATTTAAAACTTGATAAATAAATGTGGATTAATTGAAAGTTTTCAGCTGTCAAAACGCTTTCAAGCTGTTGGCATATTTTTGCGCGTGCTGTGTTCCACAGTGCCTGCAAATTTATATGCAACTTTGTTTCACACTCGAATGTTATTGTTGTTGTTGTTGTGTTTTTTTGTTTTTTGCCTTTGTTGTCAGCTCTAGTTTTGTGTAGTTTCTACGCTCTTGTTAGACTTTGGATTGTTTGCGAATGAATTTTGTCCATATTTTTTGTGCACACTGTGTACACATGGCAATGGGCGTGGCATTGGGCGGTGGGCGCGGTCGTTTGGTCTGTAAGCCTACGACAACATTGACAACTTTGTGCTCATTTTTATTGGCAAGCGACTTGCCAGAAAATTATGCTCTGCTTTCTTTAAGCGTGAGTGTGCGGATGTGTGTGTGCGAGTGTGTATGTGAGTGTGAGTGTGAATGTATGCGTACTTGTACTAATGAGACAATTTTCACTAGTTTCGGGTGTGCGTGTGTTGACTTAAATTTGATCCCTAATGAACTGTCGGGACTCTCGCTGACTTGTTGCTTTGCGGCTGCCCCGAAGGGCCAAGAGCCTACACTGAGAGAAAATTGGAGTTCTAAGAGGAAGAACAAGATTCTAACATTTAAAAACGTTTCGATCATAAACTAGGTTCCTTAAATCAGAAATCGTTCTTAAAAATATTCTTAAAAAAAGATTTAATTCTTAACATTATTTTAAAATTAAATCTTTCGAGATTTAAATCTGCTTTCAAGAATTTTTCAAGATCGTAAAACTCTCACATTTTATTATTGATTTTTTTCTTAAAGCATGTCTGAGCGAATGCGTTAGGTTCCCTCTACTTAGAGTTATATTTTAGATAAAGTCTGGTGCTGTAAGTAGAACGGTCGCGAACTCTACTCGATTTGGATATAACTCAGTTAATTATAAAATAACGTGTACAAATTAAAAAAATAAATACATATCAAAATTAATTAACACAAATATTAATGAACATATTTTTCCGTTATCAGTAATCTAAATTTAAAATTTTTTTTTGTTGATTCAAGAATTTGCTTTCATTTCATTAAGAATATATTCTTGAATTGTTTCGTATATTTTCAAAAGTAAAATCAATCTCTTTTCAACAGTGTCCAAACGAGAATTCTTGTAGAATTTCGTTCTTGTTGAAAGAATTTACTCTCTGGCTGCAATGCCATATGAGTATGATTCGAGAATTTATTCCCTGTGTAGCCATGTGTATTCGCAGTGTCTCGGTGTGAGTGTTCATCTCCTTCAGCTGTCACATTAGCGCGCCTTTATTGTGCTTGTGTCGTTGTCTTTGTTGTTGTTGCAAGCGTTTCAATTAGTGTTTGGCAAACTACAACAACGCCCCACAAAAAAGGTTCGCAAAGAGGGCAAGAGTCACGCCCCCTCTCGAGGCGGCGTGGCAACCAAATGAGCGCCTGTCCATATTTATATGAATATACTTAAGCTGGCTCCCCATCCCCTCTCCCTCTTCCCCTTCTCCGCCCCTTCACCCACACACATTGCCGCACACTCAATGCTGAGACTGCTTTTTATGTCCCTTTTTTATACCCTGGCAACCCATCAAAAGTAACGTCGTCGCACTATAAACTCTTCACAAAGTAAACGCAATTTGTATTAAAAAAAACTCACGCACACACACACAGAAAATATTCAAAAAAAATATTCCAATATTTTGGCAAGTTTTCACATCGTAAAAACGCGTATGTTGAGTCAGCATATGTCTTTTTATTCGCCCAAGTTGGGCCATAAAACCGCAGATGAAGCATGTAGGGTATCTGCAAGTCGAGCTCGTCATTTGCTTCGCAGTTTGCTGCTCACTTTTTGTTCGAGTCCTTTTTGCTTAACTAAGCAAATATAAAAGTACCTAAAACTGTTGTCAGGTAATGGAACTGCCGCTGGGAGTTGTCGATTAGAAGGCACTGTATGGGGCGATGTCTGACCAGACCTTTGTCGTCGACTGCTTTAACATCAAGTCGCCTGTTTAAAGTCGCCCTCAAAATGTTGCTGGAATCAAGGAGACAATCGCTCCCCAGGGAGCTGACAGGACGAACGCTTGCGAACTGATTTTCCAAGGCATTTTTGTGCCTCTTAAATTGTTATTGAAAAAATATTCATTTCAATTCACAACATGCATATGTATTTACAATTTATTTGTAGTGAGAATAATAGCATTAATATTACTAACATAATAATGAAACAAGTATTGAAAAATAAAGAATAATAATATTGACCCAAATTTGCAATATTATTAATGCTTTTTCGCAATTAAACTTTATTTACAGTGAGAATAATAACATTAATATTATTAGTCGTAACAAATTTAAATAAAAATCAACGAATAATGAATTTTTATTGTTGAAAGCATTTTTGGTCAAAGATTTGTGTTTAAAAAAAATGATTTATTATTATTCGAAATACATGTTAATACAATTTAATACTCTTTATTGTGTAGTTTTGTAGTTCTTAAATTTGAATTGAGAAAATATAGTGTAATAATATTCACAGAAATTTACAATATTATTTATAGCATTCATATTATTATTCGCAGACGTAATGAAATGTCTTTATTGTGCAATTAATTGAGCACTCTTGTCGATGTTAAATCATTTTTAGAAAACTATATAAGTTATAGAACTTATTTGTAATCTAAACTATTGCAATACATTTATCATTCGTGCTAAATGTAAATAAAATTCCACACAAATGATCTGTTTGTCAGTGTCGTTTCGCACCAATTCCCTTTTTATTGTGATAAAGAAGGTAATCCTACATTTAGTAAACATATAACCAACCTTTAGATTATCTATAATTGCATGGGATTTTATGGTAAGCCGAACTAATTGTACCCTGTGAGCGAATCGCTCCTTGATTGATAACTCGTCAAGTTGTTTTGTTCACAAGGTGTTTGAGGGCTTGTAATCGGAATCGTTAATTGGATGGCTGCGAGTCAGCCACTCGACCCGACTGGACTTGTCTGGCCAACAAACAACTGCTGGCTGTTAACGGCTTTCGGTTCTCGGTTCTGGCCAATTGGCAGTGGAGAGCCACGGTGTTAATCTGCATAGCCCGCGATAGTCACAAATGTGTATTTATACGCCATTGACTGCGCGATTACTCATGAGAGAGATAAAAACTTGCCTGGCTAATGGCCAGAATGAGCCAAAGAAACTGCTAACCGAATGGAGTGAGACAGATACAGTGAGAGAGTGAGAGCGAGAGAGAGCGAGAGAGGGAGAGCTGCGCTGGGGTCGCGTTTAATAGGCTCCAAGATAAAAAGATGACACAGCAGTGGTCTGAATGCATTAGACGACATTATCAAGGGACTCGGATATATGGATATCGCAGGATATGCAAGGCATATGGTCTTGAATAGCCGGGGAATCGGTGCGAAGAGCTGAGGTTGCTCTTTATAGTATTTGTGGGAGATGCTTTAAGGCTGAACGGGATTCCCAAGCAGGCTATGAAAACATCATTTACGAGTATAAATTTATCAGATACAAGAAGGGAAAGAAATTAAAAAAAATCGACAATATGCACAATATCAAATTAATGTTTTTGATTTAAAGTTTATAAAAGCGAAAGACAAATACATAATTTAAAGATTTAAGTGTGTATAATTTAAGCAATATTCAATATCACAAGTATAACAAAATAATCAAAAATTTAAATTTGCAATCTAATACGTCAAATTAAATTCGCATGAAATTCAAGAAAGTTAAATGCACAAAAATAGAGAAAACCAATTAAGCAAAATAAATCGAAAATATTTGAAGAGCAAAAGAAATACAATAATAGAGAAAACATGTTAGTACAATATATAACATACTATGCTAACAAGAGTAGGAGTTCAGATATACCAAATTAAATTAACATTGCCAAATAAAATTCACAAAAAATAATTAATAGAATATAACGACAAATATTTTAAAATAAAAAAATAGGTAAAACATTAAGAAAAATATGTGAAAAAATTATGTTCACAAAACCACAATTATTTCAGTTATATCTAAAAAAAAAAAATATATACATACAAATATAGCAACAAATATTGTAGAAAACACAAATGGGGAAAAATCCACTTAAAATATGTTATAAATTGTGCCAACAGTCGCAAGAGCAAAATTACTAAAATCACAAATTTCAACTATTAATAAAATCACAAAGATGAAAAGCAAAAAGCAAATCATCATCAATAGTAACTAAAGAAAAAGTGAAATCAAAATAATATAGAAAAACATATTTGAAAATACAGAAATAGAGAAAACTTCTAATCAAAATATGTAAAAAATCACAAAATTCAAACAAATTATCATCAATTGATTAACATTAGCAAAATATCAGTATGGCAATCAATTAGATCAAGCGCAAGGCTATCTAGAGATAAACAAACAGTTTCTGCACACACAGATAGACGAGTATTTCTCTGACAAATCGAAAAAATCCCCGAAACAAAAGCCCCCATAAATTGGGGACACAGTTGCAATGCTGGCAACTTGAATGGAGGAATGCAACAAATGCCAATGCCAATGATAATGCTGACGACGACGACGATGGCGATAATCGCAACGATAATGAGCACTGTGACAATGGGGTGTTAATGATTATTTTGATGAGTAATAGCCAAAGCCGCACTGAGAATGGCAATGGAAATGCTCTCTGAAGCTTATCATCATCATCATCATCATCATCATCATCATCATCATCATCATCATCATCATCATCATTGTCATCAGCATTGTGAGAGGCAAAGCCAAAGCCAAAGCTAAACAAAACAAAATACGAAATTCTATAAGTATTTTATCACATTATCGATTGCGATTACTGTTCGGCATATCAGTAAATAAATTAAAAGTAAAAGATGAGCAATGCATCATAAACAAAAAATAAAACAACCAAATTGATGCTCGGCATGGCGAATAATGGATACACTAACAAAGAAAGAATTTCCTTTGTATTCATTCTTTCATTAATAATTGTTTGCCATTCACATTGTGTTCCAAAAGGGTATTCGAACGCGCGGGGGAAAAAAACAGGAGCTCATGAGTTGATGGAGTCGTTAACAAGCCGCCGATTGAGAGGTGAGAAGTGAAAGGTGAGAGGTGAGAGTTGTGTGTGACCGACCATTCATAGTGGCGAAGCAATAACGGCCTAACAATAAATCAACCAACGAATACGAATACTCACTCGCTCACTCACTCGCATTCATTCATTCGTTCGCAGAAAATGCGAAATAAGTAGAAGTTTGCACATCAAACGAGTCGTTTGCTGAGTCACACGCTGCGTATACGCAACGTGGCAAACGATCCCGCGAATGGAACTTATTATTTATACCCACACACACACACACACATACACACACACATACACACACACACACGCACACATACACGGGTGCTGCGCACAATTATTCATTGAATTAATTATGACAAGCGATGAGTTCATTTACGATCAATGTTGATTACAAACACATTACTCGTATCGTTCTGCGCTCCACGTGATTGCGACTGCGACTCCGACTGCGACAGCGAGTATTGCCAAACGCTCGGTAGCCAGACCGATGGCTGGGCTTATCTAACGGTTCTAACAGTTCCGGCTAAACAGACACTCGATAACAGACTAATACGGTTAAAGAAGTAGCTGGAAATTGTGACATTGAGAGCGAAGCGCAGCGGCAATGAGAGAAGCATCGAGCAGCGAAAGGATTCGTCAAGAAGTTGCAGCAGGAAGTGAAAGATCAACTGAGGTAATTAATTAATAATTTTACAAAATAATTTTAATAATTTAAAATAAATCAGCAGTGCAGCCCTAAAAAGCCTAGCTTTAAACTGAGCTGCAACATTGTGTTTTTTACAACCAATTTGGTTTAAAAGTAAGTTACAAATGCAGCTTTAATAGCGATTGAAAGAAATTCAGGCATTAAATTAAACTGCAATAGTTCACAAAATTAGTTAATTAATTTCAGTTAATTGTTTTCATCTATACTATTTGCTGCCACACAGTGTTTATTAAAGTTGATTTTTAAAAGCCAAACATATATAGAAAGCAAACTTATAGTTGTTGAAAATATTTAAAAATTATTTTGTATTTTCTTCAAGTGCATTTCATTTTATTTGCTACAATTTATTATAAATATATTTAAGCTGTATTCTTAATTGCACCAAACTTTTTGAAGCATAAATGCTCGGCCCAAAGTAATGTGAATATCATTTAAATTCATTGGCCAAACGATTGCGTTACGAATATATAAATATATTCATAACTTTGATGTTGCCCAGCAAGTTTTTCAATTCGCACAGTTTGAATACATTTTCAATTGCCAACGAGCTTGCAGCTTTGAAAGTATTTTTTTTTGCCTTCTCGAAAATATTAAAAATGTTCTTGTTTGTTTATCACTTTATAAAGTTGCAAATTGTGCATATTTATAATTGAATACCTGTCTTGTTGTTGTTGTTGTTGTTTGTTGTCCAATGCAAGTTTTTGAATTAATTGCAAATGTTTTTGTTTTGAATAATTCGTTTGAAGTTAACGTTTTATTTCGATTGCGTTCACTGCACAACAAGCCAAAAAAAAAAAAAACAAGACCGATTTGGGAATTGCAATTAGCGAACAATTAGAACAATAAAAAAAATGAACAAAAATCAAGAGCAACAACGGGGGAGAATAACACGGAAATTGTGATAATCGCTGAAAACGTTCTCTGAATTTTGTTGGATGTGATTTATTTGGTCTCGATGCGTACGATGCGATGCGATTCGAGACGAGACGATTCGAGTTGAGTTGATTCGAGTTGAGTCGTGAGTTGCCTTGCGATTGCGATGCGGTTGCGACTGTGAGTTGGCTGTGTGGCAGCAGCAGCTAACAACACGCTGCTTCAAGTTCCCGGGAAAAACTGAACTGTTGTTACACTTGATGCATGCCTTCCACCAGCAACAGCAGCAGCAGCAGCAGCAACAGCAGCAACAGTGGCACGACAACGACAACGACAACGACACTCGACTCGCAGACGCCGCACGATTGCCTGCCCCATGGAAATCCGAAATCCGAAGCCCGAAACTTCGCTCCGCTTTGGCAAAAAAGTGAACGAGCAGCACGCCAAAAGGTGCGCAAAGGGTATACGACAGCGACGGAGAGTGAGAGAGAGAGGGCGAGAGAGGGAGAGGGAGAGGGAGAGGGAGGGAGAGCGCCACAAGTGGATGCCCCATGCCGCATGCCGCAGCTCAGCGCGTCGCTGCGGCCCCCAACCGAAAAATGAAACCAAATTCAAATGGCAGCTGGCGGCAGACGAGGCGGCCCTCGACCGACAGCTGTGACCGACCAGGCTGGGGAAATGCTCGCTTCAATTGAAAAGCTTTTGCCCACAACGACGTCAGCGCTGCCGACGTCGCTGTCGACGCTGCTGAATGCCTCGCACAGCAGCAGCAGCATAAAAGTATGCAAAGCTTTTTAGCTTGGCCAAAGCTTTCGATGTGTGCGTGCAGATGCAACAGCTTCTCAACAATATTTACACACCCACACACACATACACACACTCAAACACACACACTCAAACACACACAGACACACGCATGGAAAACTGACACACTGACACACATAAGGTTCACTATCGAGGGTTATTTCAGCAGTTTCAATATGAACAGCAATTAATTGATCAATGCATTCATGTGTGAACAACAATTATTTGTTCAATTCATCTCACAATTAAATGCAAAACTTTTTGTTTATTTTTAAAAATACGTATTTCCTTCTAAATATTGATTAAATAATTTTCCTTCGATTTGTTTGCTTCAATAACTAAATTTATTAAAGCCGCAAATATCTATTTGGGCGCTATATTTAATTTGCAATAAAAATTCACTTGTGTCATTTACATATTTTTAGAAATAAATGAATCCACAGCAAATAAATTGAAGCCTACATTATAAAATAGATCGCGCAGCATTTGTGAGGGTTGTTTAAGATGTTTCAGCTGAGCTTCCACCAGAATACTTAATTTATTATTATTATTTATTATTATGTTTAAATGTCTTTAATGCAAAAAGTATTGCTCTAAGATAATGTAATTAAATTAAAGTTGTAAGTACTTTAATTTAAATTCAACTAAAATAATTTAATGTTGACTGTCGACACACTAAATTCAAAAGAATCCAGGAACAATTTTTTTCGAGTGTCAATAATAAGAACAGTTGCAACATTTAAATGAAGATAAAAGCTGTTTGTGTTTAATATTTTAAATTAATATAAAGAAGAAAAGAATTACGAATAAAAATAGTTACAAAATATCTGGCACTTAAAGCAGAGAAAAAAAAATAAGTGTGTTTAGGATTTAAAAATAAAAAAAGTTAGAAAAAAAATGATCAACAAAAAATTCTGACATTTAAATGAGGAGAAATTAAATTTCGGTTGGTGTTTAATATTTTAAAATATACTTAACTATGATAAGAATTTAAAAATGCTTACAAAAAATGTCTTTTAATAATTAAAGTTTATATAAAGTGGAATGTTTTGTAAATTGCTGAATTGAATTTGCAGCAAGTCTGACATTTAAATAAAGAAAAATAAAATGTCTGTTTTAGTGTTTAATATTTTAAATTCTCTTTACTATGATAAGAATTTCAAAATTTAAATTCACATAAACTGGAAATCGAATTTTTTGTAGACACCGCTGCGTATGCGTAATATCTTGCTCGCTGGAGATTATCTTGAAAGAACTGCCAGCAGATAAAACTGGAACCGCCCACGTCTAAGCACGTGTACGATGTGCATGTCGTGTGAACATCTATAGAAATTAAAAATTATGATGCATTATGCGGCGAATGTGAAAAGACTTAAATCCCCTTTTTGTCGCCAGTTGTGATTTATTTGTGTGTGCCACATTGCCGACATGCATGAAACGCCAGCTAATCGGCCTTAAAGCCTGAGCATCTTGAATGCATTCTGCAGGGCGTGAATGGCCAATGAAACCCAATGATAATGAGTTGCCAGGTCAGGCAGAGTTTCAGTCTCAGTCTCGGTCTCAGTCTCCGTCTGATTGGATGTGGATGTGGTGGGTGGTCAAGGACGTAAGGATGTAGTTGGGTTGCATCCTTGGGGCAACCGAAGAAGTGTTCATAATGCAGGCAGCGAGTGTTGCTGTTGTGACACGGTTGGCTGGTTTAGAGCCACGTTCGTTACAGTTTATAATTGCAGTGCCATAAATCTTTTTAATTAGCTGATAAACAGGTCGTATACGCGATTAGGTTGCACTCGGCATATTCTGTTAGCACTTGCCCTGCCACAGAGGTTAACTCCAGCCACAGCTGCTCCCTGCTGGTTGCTGATTGCTGCTGCTGGTTGCTGCTGCTGCCTTATTTGTCTAGACTGCGTGTGGAGCGGGGCTGACACGGCATAATGCGCTTATCGCCAGGCCACGTTGTGCCAGGGCTCTGCTCTGAGCCACGTTAATAAAACGGCATTCAAAGTGCATGGCCAGCATTTGCGGTCTGCCTCGATAATTGACACGCCCGCATTTTAACTACTGCTATGTTGCTGCGAGTCCATTTAAAAAGCAACTGTTGCAACTCTTGCAATAATTATTGCATTTTCATTTTTCTCTCACTTTTTGTGCGCGTCATTTTATGCAGATAATGCACTTAATGCGTGGCTGGTCGTGGCCAACCTGTCGTATGCGCAATATGCTGCCCAATTCTGCTCGAGGCGTGCAGCTAAAACTGAAATTCTCTTTTTTATACTCACTTTTCTATGTGCATTTAATTGCAGAAAAATATGCATTGTTTCTTTTTAATAACTATAATATAATTTATGCAATTAATCAAACTCACACTCTTATTTAAATTGGTCGGGCTTTATACATAAATTCATTAAGTTTATTCTATTTGAATTTAATTGGAAAAACATAAGCAGTTTTTTTTTTATATTATCTATAATAAAATTTACACAATTAATAAAAGTCATTCTCTAAATGAAAGCAATTTTTAATATTATCTTTTAATAATTCTGCACTTTACTCTTTGCCTTCAACAAATTGTTTTCCATATGAATTGAACTGTGAAAAACTATGACATTTTTTTGTGTTTTCTTTTATTAATCATAATATTATTTACAACAATTTAGTTCTATATGAAATTAATTGCAAAAAAATATTTATGTTTATTCATTATAATATGTAAAAACTTTGCAAACATTAAAACTCACACTCTAATATCAAGCAGTTTTGATTTTCTACTTTCTCTCCAACAATTTTGTTCCTTATGAATTCAATTGCAGAAAAATATGCAATGTTATTTTGAATTTAATACGTGTATAATGCAATTTATTGAATTAAAAAAAGCATACTATAAATTGAAGCAATTGCTTCACTTTAATTGTAAAAAATATGCAATTTGTATTAACCATTAGTACCATTATTATAATTATAATAGTGTACTAACGATTTCTTAATTTTATTTCATTATTTTTGTTTGCTGTGCATGTGTTTATTGTGGCTGTTTAAAACATTGATTAGTAATCATTGTTCAAAAACATTAAAACTGCAATTAAATTGATTCCATTATTTGTTTTGTCTAGTTTTTGTGAATAAACTGAAATACATTTCTTTAGAATTTGTGTATTTATAGCATAAATTAATCGGTAATCATTTAAGCTGAACTAATGAGCAATAGTTTGATTTGCTTGCCGGACACGTTTTTAGTTTTATGACCACATCATAATAATAATGTTGATTTTAAATGCTGTTCATCGCTCATTGGCCGATGGTGGGGGAAATGAGTTGTTTTAGAGGCCTGTCGATGGCATCGAGAAGCGAAGCGATAAAGTGCGTGTTAATTAGACGCAGAAAACAAATGGAAATTGAATTGCAGCTGCAGAACGTGTTGTTTGCAACCAGCAACCAGCAACCTGCAACCAGCAACAATGGCCAATTTGCCACAGAGATTGCAGCATCAACAACAATAACAATAACAATAACAAATCAACAGTGGCAATGTCAAATGTCTGCGATGAAGCAAATTGATTGTTGCTGCCTTTGGCGGGGATAACTGATAGCTGCGGCCAGGTGTCAATTGCTGCCAAACTGCAGCTGCCCTCTGCTGCACCTGAAGGGGGCGGGGCAGTGGGAGGCGGTGGCAGAGGAGGTGAGGGGGTCTGCATGGAATACGCGGCACGTGGCGTCAGCGGAGCAAACAGGTAAATGAAGTATCGATTTTAGGCGCGGCTGCATCGACAATGACAATGACAATGGCAACAGCAGCGACAACGACAACGGCAATATCAGCTGCAATTGCTGCCGTAATGAACGGCTGCCCGATACCCTGTAGCAAGTACTTCAAAAAAGAGAAAAGACATTTCATTTAAGGTATTTTGATATTTATTTATTGAGCATAATATACAAAGTTACCACATTGAATACAATTAAAGTAAAAAATAATGTAAATGCAAAATGTTTAATAAAACGTATACAAATACTACTTTATCTTAGTACATTTTTATTTCATTTTATGCCCTGTAAATTGTAGATTAACTTAAAATATAATAAAATTAAATAAATTATGATGTATTTATACTATAATTAATATCATATACCCTGCAAGTGGTTTAACTATTAACTACGTGTGTTTAATGTTGACTGGCCAAGCAGCAAAATTAATTACAGATATTTTATTGTGATGTTTAGAATTTGAGAATGAGTTTTAGATTAAGCGAAAACAATAAAACCTACAAATATTACTACATTATAATTAACAAACATTATTATAAAAATTCATAAAAAATAACACATTTGATTTATATCTTTTAAATTTGTTTGGCAAACTACAGATTTTGGTGTAGTTAGTTAGTGATGATGCTGTGAATGCGCAGACCCGTTGGCTGTTCGATTTACAGGGTATGCATGCCGACGACAACTTTGCAGCCTTCAGCGACACGGCGACAAGCCAAAAGCCGCCAGCCAAACAAAACGCACAACAAGTTGCTATCAAAACGCAGCCAGAGGGTCGTCTGTGTGCGAGTGTGTGTGTGCGTATGTGGGAGTGTGTGTGTGTGTGTGAGTGTGTGAGTGTGTGAGTGTGGATGTGTGGGTGTGGTCGTGGGCGAGAGCGTTTTTGTTTGCCTTGGTCTGCCACTAAAATTTCAATTAATACTTATGTATGTACAATGTGCGATGCCTGTGAAGGAGACTCAACGGAGTTGAAGTCAAGAGCACCACAAAAAGAGCAACAACAAGAGCAACAACAACAACAACGAAGAGGAGAACAACATCATACACTTAAAACCGTTGACATTTGACAACAATAACAACAAGTTTGTGTTGTTCTTGCAGCCGCTTGAAAGTTTTCACTTAGTGATGACACCGTGAGGGGGACGCTCTGATTAATACAAACATCGTATAAATCAAAATCACGCTCGTCACTTGCAGCGAAAGCATTAAAATAATTGTGTGAGCTTTTTATGGATTAATTCATATTAATTTTTTCTTTATTTCTTCGAAATTAAAATTAGTTTAACACACTAGCAAAGCTTTAAATTTACTACACTTTTTAAATCTCTTTAATTCTATGCAAAATAATTAACAGATTTCTCATGTTCACTGATTTTCTTGTAAAATAAAATTGAATTTTGAAAATGCACGATGGGAATATTAACCGCTGATTAAAAGTAGTAAATTCAAGTTTTAATTGAATTTATGAAATTATTGTAGCGGAGATTTATATATGAAAAGAAATAAATAAATATATTGAAATTAAATATAATATATGAAATTGAATTATTATAAATACAACTATTGTTACAAGTTATCCTTGTACCTGAAGAATAATTAAACAACAACATAAATTAAATAATTAAAATAAGTTCAACTAGCTGCAACCAAACCTCACAATAATTGTAAAGCAAGGATTGCTAAACTAAATAAATGAATAAATAAAAACCAATACAAAAAATACAACAATATCTAAAAATATGAAAAAAAAAGAGTTTTAAGTTATGAATCATCTCAAAGATACTTCAATGTTTCCCTTTCAAAGTTGGCAAATAATCTGAAGAGAATCTTTTTCATTGGCGCAAATCTGTTGGCAAGGCAAGTGTTGTTCGTGAGCTGAAATACTTAATCACAGGCGGGAGCATCACTAATTTCAGTCCAGGGTGGCACAAATAGAGAGAGAGATAGGGAGAGAGCGAGAGAAAGAGAGGGGCGAACAACTTGAAGCTAGATGGAAGGCAACGCGTCTTTTGGGACGAACCGGAAATTGTGGACCACACGACAACGCAACAAGGCAACAACAAAAGCAACAGCAACAGCAACAGAAACAAAAACAAAAGCTGAGAGCTGAGCTGAGAGAAGGAAAAAAAGGTCAAGCAAATGTTGTAACTGTTGTTGTTTAAGTTAATTTGAGCAACAATAAAATAAATTGCTCAACGCTGTTGCCAAAAATTTTGATTTGGGTTTTTTGGCCTTTTTCGTTGCAAATCCACACAAAAAGGGAGCCAAAGGACGCTTCGTTTGTAGGTGGCGATCAAAGGTCACGTTGCTTAAGTGTTCAGCTCACAGTCGACGCATCTATCAACAGTCTGACATGTGTATGTGTGTGTGTGTGAATGTGTGTGAATGTGTGTGTGTGTCTCGCGCTGCTTCCTTGTCTCTCTGTCTCTCGCCCTCTGCTAGGGCAAAAATTTGGTTAACCGAGGAAAGCAGCAAAGCCGCAGGCCGCCATAAAAGCCAGTTATGTATGAAAGTGTCTATTAATGAGTGTGTGTGAGTGTGTGAAATTAAACATGCATGTCGGCACAATGCGTATGCGGCCGTCTTAAGAGTTGAAAGAGTTATTATGTGCTCATAAATATCTAAAGAACTCAAGGAAGATGAGGCAGCAGCAACAAAAACAGCCACAACAAAAGTAACAACAACCGCAACAACAAATGCCAACAGCAACAACAATAGCATTGTGTAAAAGCTTTTTCCATTCGCGTTGTTGTCGATTTTGCAATTTGAAAAATGCTGTCGAACTTGGCATATGCAAAAAGCCAAGTCAAGACTGTGGCCGTAATTAACTGATGTTGTTGCTGCCACAGCTGCTCGCAACGACAACGACAACGACAACAGCAACGACAACAGCAACAACAACGACAACGACAACAGCAACGACAACGACAACAACAATGCATGCGATGAACAGCCAAAGAACTCATCAATCAATCATCGTCATTGTCTCATTATCATTACCAAGTTCTCTCTTGCCCTCTCTCCCTCTCTCTAGAATGTTGCTCCTCCATCCGTTTCCTTAACGTCGCCATCATAAAATTTTCATTACCATCCAATAATAAGCAAACAGCAGCCAAGCAGCTGCCCAGGCACAGCGAGACAGCGAGACAGAGACAGCAACAGCGACAGAGGGAGAAGGCACATGTTGGTGGGGCAGCAACAATGTGCTGCTTAGGCCACAGCATTCGAAAATGTTGCATGCAACATGGGTTTTATTGCAACCGCCAAGTGCTACGTTAATCCCATTCAATCAACTCGAGCATCGAGCATCGAGTATCACATCATATTTTCATGGCTTCTCAATTGCAATTTCGCTATTTAATATTGCTTTTATGCTAAGCATAAACTCAATTATTTGGCGCTGCACATAAACAGTTTAAACACTTTGCATATTTCGATTTCCAGCTATTGGCAACTAATTAAATTATGCTTCGCTAACAACAACCAGCAATTAACATAATGGGAAAAGCTAAAAAAGAAGCAATGTGATTGGGCTAAAATTATATTGCTTAAAGACCTCTAGAGATTTTGTTTCATATTTTTATTTCCCAATCATAATTTAATATTATTATTTATAAATAAAAAATAAATCTAAATGGTTTACTTTTCTGTATCAAAAATATTTTCTGTTGATTTTATATTCGCAAACAAAATAATAACTTTAAAAGAGCCCAAATTGCCATTTGATGGCATTTTAGAATGAAATAACAACATTTGATAAAAATGCAAATATTAAAATAACAAGAACTGCATTCCATCGTCAACCAAAGACTTTTCCTTTTGTTTTATATTTACTCAAAAATTCAAAAAATCTTATTAGATATCAAAAACAGGAAAAAATGCTTCTACAATACGTAAAGTTTTTAACTCTACAACCATTTTGATTTTCATCGCAATCATTTAGAAAACTTTTGGCTAATTCGGTGTCCATCTACAAGTGCATTTAATTAAAATGTTTAATTGAATTTATGCAAGTAAAAAAAAATATAAATAAACTGTAGTCGGAAGATTTGAAGTTTGGAATGAAAAGTTCGACTTTCTGTGTTGAGTAAATAGCAAAATGCGATTATCTGAAAGTGACATCAAATTTATTGGTTTGAAAATTGTTATTTATCACATAAAAAGCTGCCAGTGTGACCAGTCACAAACAAAATAGAATGAAAAATGCACGAAAAAGGAAAACTCATGAAATATGAATATGAAAAATGTGGCTGCAACAATCGTCCGATGATTCGAAATGCCAGCAAGTTCGACTGCAAATTAGATTTACCGAGTGTCCAGACAGAGCTGCACACACACACACCCAAACACACACACCCACACACACTGACACACACCCACACACTGACACTCACTCACACACACACTCATTCATTGACTCAGCCAAACACTCAGTGCGCTTCTGTGGCAAAGCTGCCAAGCTGGCTTCTGGTTATTGTTATGGATGTGATATTTGGCCAAACCCCATTTGCTGTTCGACCTTTGGCCCTAGTGCAGTTCCATGTTGCAGCATGTCGTTGTTGCAACCGGGGCAGACAACTCCCGGGGAATCCGAGTCGATGTGGAGTGAAGAAATTGGTTTGGCAAATCAGTTTTGGGCTTGGGCTCTACTCGGATATTCGAACATAAATCAAATGTTCGTTTAATTGAATTGTAATTGAACAGCAGCTGCCGACGTGCCCCATGTTGCAAGCCAACATTGCGTTGCATTGCATTGCATTGCATGGCAACCAGTTCGCATGCAATGCCATGAAATATCAATTTCGCCGGGCAAACAAAAAATTTAGAAAGAATCAGAACAATTTGTAGGGGCAACTACTTAACAACAGAAGTTGTTGCATGTGGCAGCTGTTCGCTGGAATAATTGTAGCTATTTGGTTTTCACATTTACAGTTGTATTTGGTATAGTTATCTATCCATCAAATGCGAACTTGCAACAAAATTGGCAGGATGAACAAAATGTATCAAAATAATTTGTAAAAAGTTGAGAATGAATCAAAAATATATTAAAATAATAAGCATTCTGCTTAGAGTTGCCTAATTAATATTTACTTTTTATTAAGAATGAATTAAGCTATTTATTGCTAATTATTTTTACAATATTAATTAATTCATCAGCCTGAAAGAATGCCTTATTAAAAGAAGTTACGTGAAACAATTTACTTATTATCGTTAAGCTGGGCTGAAAATAAAATAAAAATTCTTTGCTTTCATTCTTATCTACAAACAGTTGTCAACACTTTAAATTTTGAAATGCCTTTGCTGTTGTAAGTAAATTATGATCACTCAATCATCCATCAGTCAACGCAAAGAGCGCAAGGCAAAAGGACATTAATATAATTTGGATTTTTGTCAGTGCCATTAAATGCGGCAACTTTCTGATACCCACTAACTAAAGAGTAGAAGGGCATGATGGCTTGGTGATAATCGAATATTCAGTTAATATTTATTATGTAACGTAGCATAAATAATATTTATTGAAGGCGGACATAAATGTATTTTTTTGTATTATTATTTCATAGCTGAGCAGACCCAAGTGCAGCTTGATTTTGTAAGTTTTTTTTAACATTTTGTGATTGGCTGGCGAGCTGGAAAAATTTGTGAATGTCCTTGAGTGGGAGGAGGGGGGAAAGAAGCGCTGCGGGCAGGCGGAATTAAATGTGCAGCAATTGGATAAACAACATGGCATGCTTCAAACGAAATTTGTGCTGCATAATTGGATTTGTTGCAAATTAAAATGCAATTACAAGTGCACGGCACAGACTTGCCACAGATGCTGTCCAGATGCTGTGGCACGGCAACTGTCAGCTGTCAATGCTGCAGATTAAAGACAGACCCGGAGAACAGATTCATTTGTCAGCGAGTGGCAAGCAATGGAGGTGGCAACAAGATAATCTCTCAATAGAAAACTCACAAACACTCGAGTAAAGTCGATTCACTTGAGGCTACACAAATATTAATGCTGATCGTAAATTGAGGTCAAAAGCGCTGGCATCGCAAAAGCGTTAATTAGTCGCAGAAATAGAGCGAAATGGAATTGCACTTGCAACTGTTGTTGGCGGGCGGCAACAATTGCTGCCAATTTGCAGCTCGATATTTTGTGAATGGCAACGATGAAGTATCAGGCATTTCATTAGGGCAGCAGCAGCATAATTGATAGCCCGGGTCAAGTGCGAATTCAGGGCAGGATTTAAATAACAATATCGATGGCAATATGAGTCCGAATTGCCCTGTCGCTGCATGCCACACGTCTGTTGCAAGTGCAACACATGTCGCATCGTATTACCAGCAGCAGCAACAATTTATTGCACAATCATCTTCTGTGTAATTTGTGGCGTAAATAAATGCTTCTTTTCTTTCATTTACCTCTTTCCTGGAACTGCTCTGGCAATTTTCCTTCACTTTTTCAGCGCCGCCTCGATTTTCCGAGGAATTCGTCATGCTTCGGCTTTAATGTTTTGCTTTGTACCACGTATAATGCTGGTAATATTGTCACTGACTTTATACAGTTTATTTACGAAGAATTTTCGTTTCTAATTTTAGAAATATCAGTTTGATAATATATATATTGCGTATCTGTCTAGAAATGAGAGCTGAGCTACTAAATTGTATTCATTAGATACTTCTTAGCGTTTGAACCACCATTAAATTGAAAAAAAATATACAGTAACTAGTGTAATTTTAAAGTATGTATTTTGATGCTCGCATTAATTATATTAATTTAAATGAAAAAGACTATATTTAAGAAACAATTAAATATGGCAAAAATTGTTTTTTTTTACAATATATTTGTTTACCAATTATACCATTTGGTGAATTTTTGGGTATGGTATATGAAAAGTCTTTTGGGTAACAAATATCTTAGAGTCGACCTGTTGCTTTCCCACTAGTTTTATTTTATTGTAATTTTTTTAAAATGAAATACAACAATTATTTATATTTTCTCTTAAATCGTTTTCTAGTATTCTCTGCTTTTACTATTTTTCTCAGCTTTCTGCTCGTTCGGTTTTTTGCCAAAAATCTGTTGCATTTTTAAATCAAAGTTTGCATTTGTTATGTCGAAAAGCATTAAATATGCTGCTCCATGTGTGCATGAAGTGCGCTCTAATTGAGCAATATTAAATAAAACTTAATGAATGCGACTGCTAAATTATTTAATGCACTAATGTCGGCGAGCACACGAGTCCATATATTTTTCAGCTATTTCTCCCAATTAAATTAGCCTTGAATTCGTCAACAAATATTCCAATTAGCATTCTGAACTAAATTTTTCTTCTTAACAAGTTTTTCAATTGCTACTGAATGAAAATGAATAATTGAATTTAGAAAAGTATTTAATTATATTCATGTTTCATTGGAAATATGTTCTGCTATATTTTTTAAGACCAATTATGATTTACATAAAATAAGTATTATTTCACTTGTTATTTCAAATAATATATGGAAAAGTAAAATTTACACATTTTTTTTCTTGGAAAATTAATATCATCTTGGCATTTTAAATCAAATGCAGTTGAAATTATGTATTTCTTCTATTAATTATTATTATATTTCTGATTGACATATTTTAAGCATTTATTTTATTTTATACAGATTTTATTTGCCTATTAAATTGAAATGAAATAATGTGAACTGAACTAATGTACTTTCTCTGGTGCAGTTGCTAAAATTAAAGTGTTATGCTGCGTATTACGGAATTCCGAATAAAATGTGTTCGTCCAGAGACAGAATTCGAGTGAAAAGGTGGGCGAGGCTGCGGTTTCGACTTCCTAGTAAAATATAAATTAAATAACAACCTTAACATAACTACCATAATTTTGTTGAGAGTGCTCGACAACAAGACACGATGTTGCCAAGAGAGTCTTCACTCAAATGTTGGATTTTAACTAAATAAGAATTAAAGTATTAAATAAAGAAAAATATATATTTTATTTTTTAATAAATACGAAAAAATTAAAACAATTTTACCTTTAAATAATATACCCCACATTGTAGTGTTAAATGGAAACAATAATAAGGTATGTGAAGAGTTCTCCGATTGCCCTGTGTACTGTGTAGTTGATAAGGGCGATAAGGGAGGTGTGAAGGGGGATGGTGGAAGGGAGTGGAAGGAGGTGGAGGCGGGAGAAGCTCGCATTGCAGTTGCTTCTGATTTCTGGCACGAGGCAAACTTTAAGCTTTTTAATTATTGGCCACATTTTCAATTTATTCTGAACGCAAGTATTTTCTTGGTTTCACCAACCACCGACAGCAACAGCAATAGCAACTATCTCTCCCGTTGTCCACCGACCCCCTTTTGCCCCCCCCCCCCCCCCCCCCCTTCTACCCCATTAGCTGCTGGTTGCGCCTCTGCTGCTTGGTTTGTGGCCAACTCGTCTGCCTTTGAAATCTCATTTTCACATGGCTGCCTGTTTGGAGCCCTCGACGCACTCGCCACTCGCCGCTCGACTTTACATTTGGGCTGTTTGCAGACAATACTGCTCTTCACACACACACACACTCACCCACACACACACACACGCACACACACACACTTACCACATACACACCAGCAGACTCACACCTAACGGGGAACCGCAAACGGACGTAATATTCATTTTGGGGTCAATTGTATTTGGTCGCGTTTTATTGATGCCATATTCCCAACAATCTCTCTCACTCTCTCACTCTTTCTCTCTCTCTCTCTCTCTCTGTCTCTCCCTCTCTCCCTCTCTGACGGCCACTCGCTGTGTTTGTCTGCGCTGCCAGCTAATAATTGAAATTTTAATTGAACGTTTGTGCAATGGCATTGGCATAAATAAACAAGAAATTAAAACCCTTCGCGACCTAGCCAACCTCAAAACCCACTTCCCCTCTCTTTCCCTCTCCATCTCTCTGTCCCTCTCTCTCTCCGCCCTCTTGTGTTTCATTACCAGGAACTAGCACAGCCGAGTCTCTCTTGTCTATTCGACTTTGCGGCCCTGACTTTTGAATTCGTTCAGCCAGCAGCAACAACTTTGCATTAATACAACAAAAAATTAAACAAAATAATACTTCATTTTAAAAGCAAAAATAATAAATAATAATAAACATAGTAATTTGTGTATTAAATAATGTCATTATATTTGTAAACTTTAAATTGTTATGGCTATAAATGGAAAATAGTGGAGAACAAAATAATTAATTAAATGAAATAAAAATAAATATAATTTACCAAGTGATTGGCATATTAAGCAATCGCCACTAAATTAATTATTTAAATTAATTATTGAAACTAAAAATTGTTATGACACTGTTAGCTGTATGAGCCTCAGCTGAATATGAAAAATACAAATAAATTTAAATAGAAAACATAAAGTCTCAACTTATGATTGTTGAGCTGGAATATTTCATGCAAATAACAATTTGTTGCCACAATGATAACGAATAAATACGTTGCAATATAGTTTATTTCGAAGTGAATAAAAATAATGGTTTTTGTTGAACATATTTTGGAACTTTGTGGATACAACTTGTTGTTGGCTATTAAACTACAACATAAATATGCATATATATATTTATGTTGGAATAATAAAGCCACCACATCGATTCATTTGGTGGCAAGACTCAAAGGAGCGTAGCCCGAAAAATTCATTAAAATAAAATCGAAATCAATTGGAAGCGACGAGCGTTTGGATGTCTTCTATACTCGTATGTATATAAATTCATGCGAACTCGTATACGCATCGGTCTTTCCCGTAGCTCTCACAACTCACAGCTCACAGCAGGCACACGTTACGTATACGCAATGTTTAACGAGCATCAATGAAATTTTTATGCGAGCCACATAAAATTATTGTAAAGCAGCGCAAGAGACGAGAAGTGGAAAGAAAAGGAATGAGAACGAGAATGGGAAGGAGATGGAGAATGAAAATGAGAATGCTGGTGGGAGGAGCAGAGGTTGGGGAGAAGCTCGTTCGCTTACCTTAATAATTCAATGCTCAAGCAAAGCATTTAAATCACATCAAAATTAATCATGCGCCGCCTTAGCCGCAGTCAGAAACAATTTTACATTTGGAACACACAGTTGATATCATTTTATCACAAGCCCCCTTATACCCCTTACCCCCCTTGTCCCTCGTCCCTTTCATGCACACATGCTTGGCGAATATATATTTATGCTATTTGTTTTTTGTTTCGCATACCCTGTATCGACACTTTGCAGGGGTAAGCTGCTGTAAATAAATTAAATATATATTTTTCAGGAAATCTTCCAGTTTAAAAATAATGTATTTTCCACAATTTATTTATTTATAAAAAAAAGTATTTTGACTAAAAACAAATCGATGTTGAAAATCTGTCTTGTGTGATTATCATATCTAATTTTTATTAAATTTTTAATGTGTGATTTAAGTTTTAAGTTAGAATACGAATTTTTATGAAACCAGCTTTTGTTGTGGAAACTTGCTGCCTTCTATAGCTATAGGTTTGCAATAGGCTTCCATATTATTACAGGGTATTTGCAATGCGACTTGCTTATGGCTGTTTCTCGAAATCGAAAGTATTGATTACCTTTGATGCAGACAGCTGAATATCATAAATATTTCTGTCAGTTCGGCTCGCTTTTTACAGGGTATATGGTGAAGTGCAACAAATGCGTTTTGCCCGTTTACTTTTTTTTGTATCATTAAAAATTTACTCAGAGTTTATTATGATTGAACTGTTTCCATTTGGCATGTGGCACCCGCACAGCATTAATATAATCCCCACACACAGGGCGACAGCGCCAAGCGCCAAGGCAGACAATGGCGAGGAGAGCGATGGGGAGCGATGGGGAGGGGGGGGCGAAAGTACTTATGTATCTATAGATGCATAGCTGGAGTGGATAGAGACAGTCAGCCAGCGGCAGACTTCATTTAAATGCTGCACACACACAGCGACAGAGACGGCGACAGAGACGGCGATAGAGAAAGGAAGAGAGACAGAGAGAGGGACAGAGTTGGAGACTCAAAGAGTCAAAGAGAGCATGTAAATCCATAATGCTGAGCGTGGTTTTTTGTTGCTGCTTAACTTATGCTGTCAACTTGATGAGGTTTATGGGAAAGGTGAAATCAAGGCGAAATCGATTTGAAATCTCCACGATTAATAACAATTCAAATGGGGCGCAGGCTTATGGCAGCTGTCTAGCAGGCGAGTGGAGTGGAGTGGCATGTTCCGAGTGTTGAAGCGGAAATAATGTTGCATGTCATGCACATACAAGCAGCTTACCCACACACACACACACACACACGTACACAGGCACGCACACACGCATACGCAGAGCCTACATTGATTTGCATGTAAACAGTTGTGATTGTTGTGTCAGTGGCGTGTTATCGACAGCGCGGGGCAGCGAGCGGGGCAAACAGATTGACAACATGAAGGCATCTGTTTTGTGCTCAGCTTTTAGCTCTCACTTCCCTCTCTCTCTCTCACACTCTATCACTCTCTGTCTCTGTCTCTTTCGCAAATCCATTTCAGCCTGACTGCGTTCAATTCTTTAGCTTTCTCGTTCTCCTTCTCTTCCACCCTCGCAGCATTTGTGCTCGGCATTATTGTAAATTCAATGCTTGCTAAATATTTTAAATGTCAGCGCTACAAAGCAACAAATGACACAAACTAGCAACTTTTGCCTTGCCCCGACCACATGTTACACGCCACATGCCACACGCCGCATGCCGCACGTCACAAAAATGAGTTCATGCCTCGGCCAGAAGCCGAAACTGACCAAAATATCCGACTCAAAGGAATTGCGACTCGAGCTATTTATAATCTCACATTTGCCATTTATTTTGCATTCACTTTTTATTTTCTCTTTGCTTTGCAAGTCGAATTTATTTCATCATTTCAATGTGGGAAACAGTAAAAAAGAAATATGTTCAAAATGTGGTTCAATTTCTTGAAGAATTTGTTGCTTTGCAACTGAAAGTACTGAAAAGAAAGTTCGTCATGTATATTTTTTATTGACCATTTATTTAATTAATTAATAATTAATATTCAAAAATAAGCTGTTTAATAAAATACTAGTAAAACAATTTAGTATTTATGATTACAGTCTATAATTGAATACATATAACTAGCAATTATGACCTTAAAATTTCATTATTTTCTGTATTTAAGTAAATAAATAAATAAATATCAAATGAATAATACTAATAAGTGAGAACTGCATAACTTGGGCCTTTAACTCCACCAATACATTTAAAATACATTTTAAGTCAAAACCTTTTTTGGAAATGCGAGAAGGTTTTAAATTATTTATTCATTTAGTGCTACTCGAATGAAGTGCACTCCATGTTATCTGTTGGCCCATATTTCAGAGCCGTATCTGAGAGCTGCTCGGCCAATTTAGATGCAATTAAATCTGCAGTTTGTCACTTCATTTTGCTCTCAGGCAACGCCGCAGCAGTTGTGCTTACGAGAATCTACTCAGCTCGGACAATTGCTGAGCTCCCAGCCCCAAATTATTTGCTCTACATGAAGTTCAAAATGTACTTAAAACTATTGCATACTTTTTGGGGCAAGCAAATGCTGCAGTTGCACTTTGAGTTCTGCCCAAAGACGTGCTCCGTCAAAGACTTGCCCCAAATGTGTATCATAAATAAATCAAGAGTGTGTGTGAGAGAGAGAGAAAGAGAGTGGGAGAGAGAGAGAGAGAAGTAATTAGCGTTGGCAACATAAAGGGAACCAGTTGAACCGGAGTAGCTGCAACAAGGAGGCAAGTTTGCCCGCAGCCAACACACATACAAAGTTGCTTTCTCGCTCTCCCACTCTGTGTGTGTGTGTGTGTGTGTGTGTGAATTGTTGTGGTTAAATTCAATTGTCGTTTTCATGGTCTCTCACAATTACGACTGGAAATTAAAAACTTTGTTGCAACAACAGCAACTGCAACGGCTACGGCAATAACACAATGTGGCATGTGGGTAATGCAAATCTGTTGAACAACTTTCGGAGCCTGCGCCTGGCAGCAACTTTTACTGGTTTCAGTCACTCTCCAAAATGCAGCCTAGACTATCTTCTGTCTTCTGTCTTCTGTCTACATAGTTCGCATTGCGGTCCGCAGTCGGCATCAGAGTCAGGGTGAAAGTCAGGGAAAGCGGAGCCTCCAACTGAGCTCGTCTTCCAATGGACGACAGTTGACCGCATCAGCTTTGCAAAAGTTCCGTTGAAAAATGTGTAGGAGAAGTATTCCTGCCACTTTTATGTTGTTGTTGTTGCTGTTGTTGTTGCGTATTTTGATTTAATTTGCATGCTAGACCGCAGTGTATGCGAGAGTCTTGAAATTCTTGCATTTCTCCGACATCAACTCGAACTGCAGACTATGCGGGGCATGTCTCAAACGTGCTTCAAGCGGGGGCGAGAAAGTCATCAGATTTGTATAAATATGTAGTGAAAAAAAGAATTGTAAATGCAAGTAACTAAAATGGATATATTTATGTGGAAAAAAAAAACATTTATTTAAATTCATATTAATAATAAATACAAGCCAATCTAAGATGGCTCTTGTTGACCACGATACAGTTTCCATTCGTTCTTTATCAATATAAATAATTAACTTTACATAACTGCTCAATTTTATTTCACATTGCTACTAAAAATGTTAAAAAATACAAAATTTATTTGCTTAATTGTTCCTTCATTTTTATACCCGCTACCCATAGGGTAGAAGGGTATTATGACTTAGTGCCAACAGAAAATGTATGTAACAGGCAGAAGGAGGCATCTCCGACCACATAAACTATATATATTCTTGATCTGTGTCAACAGCCGAGACGATATAGCCATGTCCGTCTGTCCGTCTGTCCGTCTGTCCGTCTGTCCGTCTGTCCGTCTGTATGAACACCTAGATCTCAGAGACTATAAGAGCTAGAGCTACCAAATTTGGGGACAGTACTCCTATATGTCCTACGCAGATCAAGTTTATTTCAAAAGTTGGATGCCACGCCCCTTTCCGCCCCCAAAAGACTGTAAAAGCCGTAATAATAGACCTAGAGCATTGAATTTTGGTATGCATAATAATAATTATATTCTCAATGATTCCTGAGAATTTGGTTGAAATCGAATAAAAAACAAGGAAGTTATTAAAGAATCAATTTTATATGCAAAATTCACTTGCAGCTGCCCGCGCTTTGTTTGTTTAGTTGACAGTGTGACCATAACGGTGTTGCGGTATTTTACCCGCTATTTTCAAATATATACAAAAAAACAAGTTTTAGTATATTTGGTATGTTTTTTGTTTAAATATAATTTAATTTTGTTGTTTTTTCTCGAAATGGGTTGCGGGTATCATACGGTCGAGCACTCTCGACTGTAGCTTTCTTACTTGTTTTTTATTTATTCAACAATATTTAACTAAATATTATTGCTGATTTTTATTGAAAACAAACCATTCAAAATTATAAAAGCAATGCAGAATTAGGTAATTTGGTTCTAGTTATTTATTTATTTGTATGACATTCTTTAACTATATGTTATTGGCAATTTTTACTTTTGCACACCCACACAAGAATTAAAATAATACAATTTATTTATATTTTCTGCTATTTGTTATTTTTGAATGCACACAAACAAATAAAAATAATGTGGAATTAAGTAAATGCGTTTTATCTATTTTAATTACACAAGTGTGCATTAGTTTAATATTATGACTTAATTGTGAATTAATTAACAAAGTACACGACTTTTAAAATATAATTATTTAATGTTATTTATATTTATATTCATGCTTCAAAAATATATATTGTTTCAATGTAATAATTTAAATCAAATAAATGAGATGGGCATCTCAATTTGTGCAAACCTAGATTGATATGCCCAATGTCCACGTGGCTTGTGTGAGGAATAAAACAAAAAAAAAACATATTAATTAATATGCAGTGCTATCATTCGGCCCTCAAATTGTTATCTACTAAAACTTTGCTCTGATCTAATGCAAATTTCAGTGCAAAATCGTATTTCAACGTGATGCAAATGTGAAGCACATCGGCTTTAAACACTGCGTATACGTATTATTTGCAACAATTGCTCTTCAATCGATTTCCAACTCAACTCGAATTTCTTTTTTTTTTCGTGAATTTTGTAGTGTACTAGCTGGAGGGGAAGAGTGAGGGGGAAACGGGGGCCACTTGGACACATATCTAAAGCACAAAGTGGACCCTTGAGATGGCTTGTCGGCAATGCCATGCCAGACATTCCGCAGCAATGCGGCGGAGGCTGAGATTAAATGCCAAGAGGCAATCAACGCATGCCTCGGCTTGCCAAAGCGTCTGTCAAGTGTCTGTTCGCATTTTACTTACAGCCAAGTAAAAGGACAACCAGACACCAGACAACCAGATCGCCAGGACCTGCAGCTGGAGATGGACCTGAAGCTGGAGCTGGACCTGGACATGTCATCGATACGTTTGGAGCGGCACGGAAACAACGACGGAAGCAAATCAGGAAGGAACCTACTCAAATTCCTAACAATACTTTGACATTTCATTTCACTCGCTGCTCTGCCCCAAGCAACAACACCAGCAAATGCGGCAAGCAACTTTCCGAACTCGGCCCAACCCAGAATCGCATTCTCCTCGAACGCCTTCCTTCAAGCCGAGCCGAGCAGAGTCGAGCTGAGCTGAGCTGAGCTGAGCTGTCGACATCTGCAATGAATTTGTTTTTCGCCTGCTGCCACGCCTATTACTTTCGCACGCATTCCTTTGGCTTGAGCATTTTTTTGCTGCCCAGCAAACACGCCTAGTGCCTAGTGGGGTGGCATGGACTACAGCAGCGACTTGTAGCAATGTTCAAAAATGTATTTTGAGATTTTATTTTGTAATTTAATTTATAGCAATCCCTCAATTATAAATAATATATAATTTTTATTGCTGTACGCGGGAATGAATATAAATGGAAAATACAAATCAAGTCATTCAGAACTTTAAAGAAAAGTTAATAATAATAATTTCTATAATATAAAGTTTCGGTCTTGTTGAGATACTTTTCCAAGGATGTGAAATAATTTTGTTGAAAACTCTAACATAAAAGTGTAAAGTTTTGTGTTCAAATTAAAAAAAAAAACATGTGTTCTCAAAGATAATGATTGAGGTCTAGAATTTGCTAAATTTCTCCAAATGAACAATTTTTTTTTTAGTTAAAAATCAATACTAAAAAAGTAATATAACTTGTTATTATTCTATTTGTTACTTAGACTTTAATTCAGAGCATCAAAGGCCTTCAGGCTGAATATGACTTCAAATAATTCTGTTTTTTGGTTAATTTTCTGCCAAAATCATAATCCAATTGATGTGCAGTATTTTGCAGGGTATGTGCTAGTCGATCGTGCTGCCTTCGGAGCTTACTCTTGGCTTTTTCCACATACTTTTTTTTTCTCATTTGCGCTTGTTATTGTTTGGCATACTTGACTGAGTAAGCAAATTGTTTAAGATTGACAGCTGGCCGACGGAGGAGACAGCAGAGAAGCTGGGCGACCGCAGAGCGAACGCAATGCGTTCCGCCATTATATCGTATATATATGTATATACACACATATATAGGGAGAGAGTAGTCTAGTATATAGTATGTGTGCCGTTATGTACCATTGAAGCTGGACTACTTGCAATCGATGTGATTTAAATACTGTAATGAGGCCACTGCCCGACCTCGTCTCCTGCTCCTTCTCCTGCTCCTTCTCCCTCTGAGAGTTGGCCAAGTTGCCAATATATTTCAGCGCAATGATTCATCATATTGTTGTTGTGGCTGCTGCTGGCAAATAAAAGAGAGCGACCGAAAGCAATCGAAATCCTTCGTTGTCTTAGGCCAACAGATTTACGCCAAGTGCAAGTTTTTTTCTTCTTTTCCTTTCTCGTATTTTTTTTGTGCCTCGAACGTGCAAAAATTCGAGGTTTATGCGTGGTCTCAAAGCGCGCCCAAGTGAGTAGACATTAAGTTTTTTATGCGGGCGGGGAGAAGCGAGGGGAACTGCAGATTTTTTGTAGCGACAAAAAATACGGGATGGAAACAATTTGGCAGCTGAAAGCGGTGTGAAGAATTAAAGAAACTTTGATTCGAAATTGGCAAAATTTACATAAATATCTGCTTTAATTTTCGACTAGAAATTATTATTAAAAATAGGTGCAGTTAATTAGTTTGCAACAAGCATTGCAATCATATATTAAACGCAGTTTTATGAATCGCATAAAAGTGAACTTAGTTTGGCCATAAAACGATTGCAAAATTTAAATTTAAATTCCCTCTTTAATTTTTCACCCAGCGGGGTTTTGTTCTAGGACACCCTTCTGTAAATTATCGTTAATTAGTTTGAAAAAAAAATTGAATTTCACTTAATTCCGAAAATCATATGAGCTTGCTTGTTGATTGACGATTTAAAAATGACCGCAAAATGAGATAATAATTTACGTAAATTCCAGCATTTATTTTCCAATTATTTTCTTAGGCACATGTCGTTAATTGTCTGGAATAGAAATGAATTCTCGTGTAGTACGGATTATAAAAATATTAAGCACGGAGAAAAATAAATGTAATTTAATAAAAGTTTGCTTGGTTTTTTTTAAATATTTTTTTCTTTTATTCAATTATGTAAGTGGAGAGATGATAGAATAAAACTAAAATTAGTTTTAGGTTACAGTTTATATTTATAAAATATTTTGTATTTAATTTTCTTAAGAGGAATATCCGTAATGAATATTTAAATATAAGTAAGCTTACTTTCAAGTTTGTTGTATACATATATTTCTTTTTTTTATTTAGGTGGACAATTCATAAATTTGAAAAGCAACATTTTTTTTAATTGAATTTGCTTTTTTAATTCAGAGTGAAGAAAAATTGAATCAACTTAGCTTTAACTCTGATTGAGAAACATAAATATCTATTGTTTATTCATAAACATAACATAAATATTTATTGTTGACTCATATTATCAAAAATACAATTTGTAAGTATTTCTTTAACAAAAATCATTGTTTATTTATTACAAACTTGTCTACGTAAATTGTTAGTGTTTATTTATGTTTGCTAATATCTAATTATTTATTTATTTGATAACAGAAGTAAATGTTTTGTAACTAGCTTCTAACAAGCTGTTGGCTGAAGATGATAATTTTGAACTCGCAGCTCAGCTAATCGCAGATGATACTCGAAAGTTTTCCAGCACGTTGCCGGGGTGGCAGCAACGTGTGGCAGCAACGCGGCAAGCTTCTCATCGTTGAGGTTTTTGTTGGCGAGCAGCAGAAGCAGCAGAAAGTTGTTGATGGCAATGGGAATAAAGCGAAATGATATCGTGTAATTGGAGAGAAGTTATCAACAAGTGTGGCGCATAAACGCAGTGCACGCCAAATGTTCTGGGGCCCCAGCAACGAGAAGTGTTTGGTGGAGAGCTGTGTGTATAATATTACGAGCTGCCTTCTTCTGTGTGCCTGCTACATGGTGACGTGGCATGTGGCACAGTCTGTGGGGCACACTCTGTGTGGCGTGTGGCATCGAGGGGACGCACAACAATCGATTTTGCTGGCTTAAGTCAAGTAAAACTCAACCTTAAAAATGCGCTTAAGTTTTATTGTATTCCAATCTCATTAAGTTCTTTTATTATTATTTGTATTTTGCTGGCTGTCATGCTAGCTGCCTCTCTCTCGCCCTCTCTCTCTCTCGCTCTCTATCTGTCCCTCTCTGTTGCCATTGCCTTGGCTCCAATTTACGCCCAGAACTTGTCCCTCAGCATCGCATTGTTGCTGGCGACTGTTGCTGGCAGCGTTTGACGCATGTTGGCAACAAAAGCGTCGCCTGCGTCTTCTGCGTCGCCTGCGTGTGCGTGCAAATAAAATCGCATAAAATAAAGCAATATCCTTCACTTATTTGACATTTTGGGGCAACATTAATGAGGCTTGTTGCCGCCACACACTTCGGCCAGCTTGACGCTTCGTGCCAACAAGGCGCGCAAAGCGTTTGCGTTTTAAATTCAATAAATATGCCAATCTTTTGATTAATGAGACGGAGTCTCGAGTCTGGCTAACCACGAAGCCATGTTCATGACAAACAGAATCGGAAATTAAGCAGATTTACTTTAAGCCCAGCTACTGCTGGGCCGGCATTAAGTATACGCCATGGCAGCCGCCTCCATCTCAAAATTAGTCATCGCTCTCCTCCTCCTTTCTTTGCTCTTTCCTTACCTACACTCTGCACTCCTTATGGTTGCATATTTTGCATTTTGATTACTGTCCTTGAGTCCTCGTCGTCCTCGTCCTCGTCGTCGTCGTTGTCTTCGTTGTTGTCGTTGACGTCGTCGTCTCTTCGCCTAAATCCCTGACATCATTAATGGTCCAGCCTCTAAGCCTCAGAGGGGGAAGGGCAAGGGGAAGGGGAAGGGGAAACGATAGCCTCAATATTGGTTGTGTTTGCGCACATGCTGCCGTCCTCATCTCTTGCCTTGTTGTCTTCGCTTTCGCCTTGTTTGCCTTTTGTTGCATTTTGCATACTGTTCATCGATTTGCATAATCTTAAGCTTTTGCACTCGCCAGGGGATTTTGCAGCACACGCCCAATACAGATACAACAGATCCATTCCCCTCCTTTCACCCTTCTCGGTTGCCCTTTGAGTCTACATTTCAATTTCATCCGCTGCTTTGTCGCTGTTTGTCTCTGAAATTATTCGACAGCATCTTTAACCGTTGTTGCAACACGGCTCGTGCAACGTGCCGCACATAAATAGTCGAAGCGTAATCCCTCATTTGGCATTAAGGCAGCTCTTCCACGTCTTCCATTGCACTTGGCCTCTTTAAATTGTTAATAACTCGACCAACAATTGCCATCCACAATTCATGCTGCAGTTAATATCGCAGTCTTCAGGCAGCTTCAATTGTTCGGCTTGCATTCATAATTCACAACAATTGCGTTGCATTAACAATTTATGCGAATCTTAACTATGCGTTCGAGGAATGCCCAACTTTCAATTTGCTGCCTCTGCAGTTCATTATCCTTGCTGCTTTCCTTTTATTCCTTTGCACTTCAGATTTGTTAAGTTTGAATTCTTTTTCGACTTCAACTTTTTTCCGCTTGCATTTTGTTGAGTTATGAATTGGATCTGGCAAACAAATTGTTCTTTCTTTAATAACAAAATATTTAATTTGGTTTTGAATTTGTGAAAAATATTCCAAAACTGTGCAAAATAAATTGCATTTTGTTTATAGAGGCATTACATCTAAAATCATAATCATTCGATGATTTATTCGTTACGAATTTGTACAAGCAAAAAAATAAAATATATATTTCATTTATTACATACATTGTGCATTAAATATAGGCATTAGAAAATATTTAACGCGTTTTGAATTTGCTGATTTTCAATACTATTTAATATAATACAAACATTATTCAATGCGTGTAGTTCGAGCAACACATCATATGGAAACATAATTTCTTTTTAGAAATAGTGACATTTTATTTTGTTGTTAAAAAATTATTGTAATGATTATAATATTATTTAATACATTTATTATTAATTACGTATAAAATCAAGCAATTATAATTACATTAATAGCAAACAACAAGCTATTAATCTTTTGATTGTTGCTGCATAAAGTGTCGTTGTTGAAACTGAGCTGTTGATTCAAAGTTTGAGCTGTTGTTGGCCGCCTGAGCCGCTGTTAGATAAACGAAAAGTTCTGTTAGCTAACAGAAGCTGTTAAGCTGCAATGTTAAGCGCAGTCGTTATGTTTTGCTTTGTTTGTTGTTGTTGTATTTGGTTGAGTTGATGGTTTGGTAATCGTGTTGTTGCTGTTGTTGCATGCAGCATGAGTGAGATTTTGTCGTGCCCTGTTTGTTTTATTCATGTAGTTGCCAAGCTGTGCCGACACTTGTTGTGGCCTGTCAAAGGACTCGAGCGTCGTGTTGAGTCGAGTCGAGTGGAGAGGCAACAGTGCGTTGCATGCAGCTGCAGCATATAGAAGCTGCCACATTTGTCAATAGAAATGGGCGGGGAACGCAGGCGGCGGCTCTGATGCATGGTTAGCTGGCAAAGCCGATTAGTTGCCCAGGGGAATGGACAGTCCAGAGAGCAGCAGAGGGGAGGGCTAAGGGCCGAGGAGGCACAGCTTGATTCTCGATCTCTGTGTGTGTGTGTGTGTGTGTGTGTGTATGAATGCGGTCTGTCTGCTGCCAGTGTGAGCTTGTGCAACATTGTAAAATATTTAGACGCCTCCTCCATTGTTTTCCGTTTTCCGTTTTCCCTTTTCAGTTTTCTCTCTCTCGCCATGTTTTCTGTGCTTCCTCGTGAAGGACATCGTTGGGCCCAGGCGTGGGCGGGCAGAATCCCTTGGGTGCATTCGGAAAATGTACTGAGCCATGTGCTTTGTTAGTTTTCAATCAAGAGTTGTTTATCAATGTTGCAAGCAACAAAAGCTAATGGCTAATAATAAGCACAGTTGCCCATCCCTCATTTCTTCGCTTGCTGCGTCATCGACTCTCAACCGAAATGAAAAGTATAATTTATATGCTCTCTCGCTCTCACTCTCTGTCTCTCTCTCTGTCTCACTCTGTGTGTGCATCATCGAACTGATGCTGATGCTGCTGGCCCACATTGCGTATACGTTATGCGTTGCTGCTGTGCCCATTTCGCATGCCAGCACATCGATTTGGCACTGCGACCCCTTTGGCACTTGTCTCCTGTATCACGACTTGCCACTTGCCACTTCCCACTTGCCACATGCCACATGCGACTTGCGACTACTTTGGCCAGGCGCCAAACTATTGACAGCAACAACAGCAACTCACCTAGTGAAATATGAGCGACATTTGCAGCCCAAGGACAATCGCAAAATGCGTCCAAAAATAGTCTGTAAATATTGTAGCAGAAAACTAGTTTCAGTTTCAGTTTCGGTTTCAGCTTATTTTCTCTTTTTGGTTGCCAACTGGCAGAAGTCAGCGAAAGTTTGGCAGTTGACAACTTTGAGGTTAATGAGCATTACATATTTCATTACGGTTGCATTAGTGAAAGTGCTGTAGAATTATATTGTTTAGAAGAATTCAAATATAGAGTTAATATACAGCATGAATTTTTTTAAATATTCTTCATTTTTTATTTATTTATTGCTTTTCATGCTAAGCTAGAAAAACTTTAAATAAAATTCAGCTGCAATTAATTAATTTGTCTGCTCTTCATACTAATCTAGATGCATTTTAAGAATACACTAAGAATTATGTACTTCTTAGTTAAACAGAGTTAACAGAATTGCTTCCATTTTTTTATAATTTAAATATAAACTTGAATAAATGGATTATGTATTCAGCTGTATGCAAAGGACTTTCAAGTTATGCCTGTTTATTATAATATTAAACACAAAAAAACAGACATTGCCATAAAGTCAAGCAATATCGAAACAACTCAATTATCGCCGTTTTTACCAGCAATATCTAAACAAATCGCTTTAAAAAAGAGAAGCTTTGAGATTTTGTGGGTCGTGTCTTTGCGCGGAATTATCGCTGAGGTCGCATAAAGAGAGAAATAAATTGCAATTTGCTGTAGATCTGAGGCGAAAGATAAACGCGGCACATACGTTAAACCTTTTCGGTTAATGGGTAATCGAAGGCGACATTCTAATCGGCATCCAAATCGAAAGCAATAAATACTTTAAAGCTCTGCCTCTCTCTCTCTCTCTCTGACTGTCTTTCTATCTCTTTCGCATGTCAAATCGCAGCGTCGTCTAATTTGAAAGGGGGCGGGGAAATGAAGCGGAGCAACGGCAGACAGCTGTGTGCTATTTGGGGCAGAGATTGCCAGAGACGTGCCACACATGAATTGCTGGCAGCAACAACAGCAACAGCAGCAACATTAAAACGGATACAATTAGGCCAAAAATAGAACGCAGAAGGAGCAGCAGAAACAGATTCTCTCGACAGGAGGGATGAGGATGGCGCATTGCGTGACAGAAAGGCAACATTCAATTAATTATTGTCAAATTAAACGTAAAATATCAAAAGCTATTTATAATGCATGCGAATAATTTCATTAAACAAATCGTGCCGCACTCAAATCATTGCTGCCACAAGCTGAGGCAACTGTGGCCGTTAAATGGGCACGTGTTCTCAATGTCTCTCCCTCCAGGGGCTGTGTGTATGTGTGTGTGTGTGTGTGTGTGTAGCCTGCGGAAGCGGAAGCGTCATGGAAATCGTAGACATGTCGTCAATGTCACAAGCTAAACAGCGACAACAACAAGCAGGAAGCGGTGGCAAGCGGAGTGAGGCAGGCGGCAACATTAACGTTGCGAGTTCTTGGCGCCTCGCATTCATCATCACCTGCAACGGCAACACCTGTGGGCTATGTGTGGCACGTTGACGGCACGATGCCGCTTGCCCCACGCTCCACGCTCCACGTTCTCCGTTACACGCCCCACGTCCCACATCGCTGCGAGCTGCAAGCTTCAAAACTTCTGCTTCCATGCGGCTGTCAACGAACGTCAGAAAGCGGCTGTCATAAGCACAGCAACAAAGTCAGAGGCAGAGAGTGGGCGACAGCGAGAGGGAGGGGGAGGGGGAGGCAACAGCTGCGGCAGACAGGCAACAATGTTGCCTCTCGCTAGCTGCGCAGAAGCTAAGCGAGTGTTGCAAGCTGATGGCCTCGTGGGTAACACTCGAGATAAATGTAGAATTAAAACAGCTTAAAACAATTAAACTTATCGGATAAGCTTCCAACTGTCATCGCTATAAACACTTTACACATCTCGCAGATTTAAAAGCGTTGCCAAAGATTAAATTATAAATATTTATTAATTTATTTATTACGCTCTATTTCCTTACAAATAATTTTGTATTAAAGCTAATGTTACTGAGTTTAGCAAAGATCTTTTTTTAACTTAAATATTTTGAGTATGTAAAAATCAATTATTGTATTATATTATTTATTATTTACAAAAAATTAGCAAACAAACAATTTACTGAAGATGAGTAATATTGAATGTAAATAAAATATGAAAATCAAGACTCAATCGTTGACGAAGAAGTGCGACCAAAAAACAAGTCAATGAAATGTTTTCAATTTGTTTGTATGTACTATATAAAAATGTGTGAATTACGCCTTTAATTGTGGTTAGATTTTATAATACATGTATTTTAATTTCAATATTGTTGTGGAGTAAAAACTACAGCAACAAAAAAAAACAATGCATGGATTCTATTTCGTTTCTTTGTACTGGCTTATTTTACGCTACAAAAACTTTCATACTTTTGTTATTGATTTTGTTTTTTAAATGTTAGTACTATTCGAATTTGTGTTTAAAAAACAGCTTCATTAAAACGAAGATATGTATATTGAAATGTACGTTGTTTTGTTGTTGTTGTAATGTGATGTATTCCGCTATAGCGTCTGATTACAATGGCTCGCATCAAAAGATAATCAAATATAAATTAATATCACGATGATAAAAATGCGAACTATAAATCGAATTGGAAAAAAATGTTGTTTGAGTAAAAAAGAATGCATTTGCTGGATTCATATATGCATAACATAATAAAATTATTCGCATTGCAATACTGTCTCGGGTTTCAATAAAATCGGTTGTCCGCAAAAAACACATCCGTTTTTTGTGCTTTGCGACATTTGATTTATTGCACAGCGAAGGAAAAAAATCGCCTCTATTTTGAGTTTTTTGCTTTGATGCTGCAATATTGAAGGGAGTCGCAGTTTTGGACTATAGCTATATTTATTGATGCAATATTAATATACAATGAAAACATATATTAAATTATAATAGATCTAAAAAATGTAGTAATTAATTTAGTATTTAATATTGTTACATAAAAGTAATCTGCATACAATAAGTATTTAATTTAATTGAAAACCTGTGTCTAGTTTCATCTTTATAAAATATTAATTTATAAAATTTAAAAAAATTAATAAATAAAATATTAATAAAAATAAAAAATTAAGGACTCAATGTATTACTTAATATATTTATTATTGTTACATAGAATAAATATAAATACAATAACATCGAAAGTAATATAATTTAATTAGTATACCAATAACTTATGTCAGCTTTTTTAAATAATAATTAATAAGCTTTAACTTGTTTGATGAATATTCAAATAATTAATGATTAAAAAGTGAAATGAATAATGAAGTAAATAAAATCGGTGGGTGCTGCGCTGTCGAGCACGTTTGCCGCCCTTGAGAATTTGGCCTTGATTGCTTGGCAAGCTGGAGCGTCGTCGCTTCGCCGCCTCGCTTCAACTCATAAAATCTACCTAATCCACTTAGGTACAATTAACGCTAATAACATCATGTAGTTAGGACACGTGTGCTAGCTCACGTAGCCGCGTGTGTGTGTGAGTGTGTGTGTTTGGGTGTGTGAGGGAGTGTGTGTTAAAGGGGTGTGGTCACACCCATTGTATGCCCATTGATGCTTTGACACTTCGACACCCAGCAGCTGACTTGGATTTTGTGATTTGGCTACCTTTGTGCCTGCCTATAATTAGTGCAATAATTGCAGCTGCTGTAGCTGCAACTGCCACAGCCACAGCAACTGCAACTGCAACTGCAACACGATGAGAGGCAGCTTTGAATGGGTAATCGGACCAACAAAAGACAGGCCAAAACAGGGTAAGGTTCGCAATCACAGATTCCTCTCGCATGCAGAACGAAAGCGGCTTAAAAGGCTGCAAATCAATTACCTTAAGTTGACCCGCTGCAGAATTCACATTGCATTATTCAAATCCTCAGATCTGCAGCTGAAGAAGTCATAAAAATTTTGCTTTTGGCCACTTTCCAATACCGCAAGCGAAATTATAAAATTTAGCTTGGAAATATAGAAAGCCAAGTTAGTAAATGAGCAAAAAGTCACAGATATTGCTTAGACACCATTAATGATCATCGATTATGGCACTCAAAATATTAAATTCATTGCTTCTCATCTTTTTTTCACATAGTTTTATTTAATGTGTACTAAATATTAATATATTTATTTTATAGGTTGTAAACACTAGTAGAATGAAATTACTTCTATAAATAATATATGAAATATATAAACAAACTACTCACTACATTAATCGTACATTGGCCAATTTTGAATGTTAAAATAATACCTTACAATATTAATATGGGCTTATGAAGATTTTCTAAACTTTATTTTAGAAAATAATTATGCATATGACGCCCTACATTATTTGTAGTTTCCACAAACACACAATTAAATAAATTATAAAAAAGTCAAAGGAAGTTTTAAAAATTCTCATTTTTATTTGTAATATTCTACCTTATTTTAGACTTGTATAATTGGTTTTAAATTTGTAATAACTACAGTTGTTTTCTATGGTTAATTGCTGGAACTTTACTCGAGTCTAAATATCAAAGCTTCCAAATTACTCTGCGATAATGATATAGTCTAATATAACAAAATGCATCTGTTAGAGTAATTATCTCAATTAATTTATAAAAAGTCACTATTATTTATTAATAAATTAATTTAAAACTCATAAATCTGATCGATTCCCGATTACCCTTCGATAATTCTATAGTCTAAGCTAACCAAATTCATCTCCCAATTAATTTTCAAATACTTTTCACACTAGTTATTAATGCTTGAATTTGAAAACATAAAACATATCAATAATCTTATTTATCTATCTTCTCTATTACCGTTCTATAATGTTATAGTCTACTACAACAAACTAAATCTGCTAGTGTAAAAATACCATTACCTTTATTATTATTTATTGTTAAATGAATCGGAAGTAACGGACGTTCTCTGATGAAGCTAAACTTGAACTTGAGCTGACAATCGATAAGTTGCAGTGTGTGAAATTTGTCACGAGTTGCATGTGAAAGGCGAGCTGCTTAAGGCGCTGGCAGTTGCATGCCTCGCCGCAGTTCGTGGCATTGGCATCCGAGCACTAAGTGAGCTTGAGGGGCTGCCACAAGTATGTTATGTATATGCCACACCGACTAATGCGCGCTGCAACTTCACTTGCAACGTCTCGAGCTCATACTTTGCCAAATTGTTTTCTGAGAATGCGCTAAAGTTGATTGCGTGGCAACGACAACAGCGAAAAGTAGCAAGTGGCAAGCGGCAAGCGGCAAGTGGCAAGTGGCAGCGACGCTGTTGCAGTCGTTTTGCGCTGCGCTAAGTTGCATTCCATTTATCAACTGTCTGGCGTATGATTAATGCGCTGTTCGAGCCAAAAAAGCGCATCCCGAAGCCAGGTCAATGGGGCGGCAACATCGCCAAATGGTGTGGCATCAATCTCCGGCCGAAGCGCTGCCTCGTCCTTGCCACACACGGCGTATGCGTGATAATAATGCCCTGTTATCAATAATTGAATGCACGTCGTCTGTCTGTGCGCGTGTGTGTGTGTGTGTTTAGTAGGCGTGCCACGCCCACTGGCCTGCCCAATTCATTCGGCATTGGTGCCGGATGCGAGCCGGCATTGTTACGGTGCAGGAAGCGACAGCAGGATATCATTACGGCCAGCTCAAGTGCCGGCTCGGCTCAAAGATCTGCCTTGGTGTTGGCATGTGGGCGTGGCAGCCTCTAATTACACATTAGCCGAATATCGTTTGGCACGCCAAATGACATTGACGCCGCTGCCAATGTCACAAACGCCACGTTGCACACGCGCTGCGTGCGGCACGGCGCAAGGACGACGCCGCAGCCACAGTGGAGCAACAGCCCAATTGGTAGCGATAAAAATATGTGTGTACATATATGGGGAATATGCAGCTGCTGGCAGAAAATCATTGTACTATATTGGCCAATATATATATGTGGAAACTTCAACAAGCTTTTGAGTAAATTTATACAAGTGTTTGCTTAATTAATTACAGCCCTTATTATTATTGTTTATATATATATGTATATTTACAACGCATTTGGAGTTTCATGTTTATGCTTGCATATTGTGATTAGTTATTCAAGCATGAATATGAAACTTCAAATGCATTCATCCTGCAATGCATCGATAGGGCGGGCAGGTAACGTGTTATTGATAGATCGTTAAACCGACATTCCAAAAAAGGGTTTCAAATATTATCTTGTATTGTATATTTACAATATATGTTTTATTATTTTTTAATTGCTGTGATTTTTTATTTTTAATTTATATAATTATTTTGATGAGTGTTCTATAACTATTTTGTAATAATTTGAGGAGCGTTTACAAACAAACTAGATCTAACTTACTTCGGTAAAGTATACACAGCTATTAGAGGACAAAATGTAGTGATTGAATGATAAAATGTTACAAATATTTGCAATCAGTAGTAATGAGAAATATACAAATATATTTCCTAGCTAGCAATTGGGATAGATTTCCAATTGATGGCGTTTCGTAAAAGGTATTAATGTTTAAATAGTCACTAATTTAATTTTTGGTATACCACCGAATTGCATATAATACTATAAGTTTGTAAGCGAGAAATAGCCGTGGACCCCACAGTGCCCTGTGTGCTTTCTGTGTCTGCTTATTGGTATCCAAAGCTTACCTTTTGGCGCTGTCTCCACTTCAGCGCCACTTTCCATGCGGGCGCGTGAAGCGTGGCTTTCTCCCTCTCTCCCTCACGCACTGTCTTTCTCTCTCTCTCTCAATCTCTTCCTCTTTCCCTGTCTCTGCTGCTGTCTCGCTTTTGAGCTGCTTTGTTTTGTGGCCAGGCCGTCAAGTCAGCCAAATGCGTTTGCAGCCTCCAGGCTACAGTTGTCGCTCGACTGCCCGCCTCACTGACTAACTGACTGACTGACTGACTGACTGTCTGCCCGACTTCATACACCTGTACCATCCACCATCTAGTCGCTATTCGGTATTCAGTGTGCCGTGGAATTGCCCTCGAGTCGTGTGCAAACATTTTTTGCTTACCTTTCGTATATTTTTGTTGGCTTGTCGTATTTTCTTTTCGCTTTCGTCGCTTCTGCAACTTCTTCTTGTCCGTGTATTCTGTGTGTTTTCGGGGGAGGGGACGCACTTTAATAGCACTGGCGCGTGCCACGCCCAGGTGGACAGTTGGACAGCTGGACAGTTGGACAGCTGGACAGTTGGACAGTGTCCAGCAGCAGCAGCCGCAGGACGTGAGCAGGACTTTTGCCAAATTTTTGTATCGTTTGCGTTTGCATTTTGCGCTGAGCCACGCACTTTTTACCCTCCCTGTCTGTTGCCCTGCCTCCCTGCCTCCCTCGGCGTCCCTCAGCGCAAATCGCTTTATCATCAACACCTGTAAGCCACACCCCTAATCCCCCTCCTCCATCCCTCACCTGGGCAGAGAGGAAGCGCCTTTGGTGTGCTGATGGAACTGTGATATGGGTTCCTTAGCGGCATTACCCACCATTGATATGTTTACAGTCAGCAGCTTCCCCGCTCCCTCTTCTCCACTGCCCGCCAAATCTCGCGTTTTCGGTTCGCCTAACACGTGTGTGTGTCCGTGTGTGTGTGTTTGTGTTTGTGTGTGTTTGTTTGCGTGCAAATTGTTTGCATATTTCTTATGCGCATTTCAACGCACCAGCGGATGTGCGCCTAAAATAACACACACTATGGCATGCCACACCACAACACCACACACACTCACACACACACACTCACGCACACACACACACACACACACACACACACACACCAAGACGCACTCAGGAAGTGCTTCGCGTTCGTTGGCAAAATTGCATTGCCTGGCTGAGTATCGCGCCCAGTTTTGCAATCATCCGTCTGTTGTTATACCCTGCAGGCCCTAGGCTCAAGCAGTAGGGTATGATTGACGACAACTGATTAAACAATCGATTGCAGCTAGTTACTTTATGAGCTGCGCTCTTTTCCTTTTGTTCACTATAACGTTATTCAACGATTAAATATTTAACTCTTAGTAATTTCTATGTTTATGGAACATTTTTAATATTTAGGAAATTAATGTTGCAACAACTAATATTAGCATTTTGCAATTTCGTCATCTAATTAATTTGCTGCAGATGCCTTTCTTAAATTAAATAATTCAAATTTAAAAAATATATCAATTAAATGAATCAACAAGTAGTTGTAATTGCAGCAACCTTCCATTAAATATTTAATGTTTATTTCTAGTACTCTCGTTGCTTACCTACATAAATTCAATATTATTGAGTCATTTTTATTCGAAATCTATGCCTTATATTACTATACCTTAATTATTCTTACTTATAATAAATGAAAATTTAAATATATAGCATACATATAAATGTTTATCTTTTACTTATACCATGTTCAGATCATTCTCTACACTTCTTTAATATTCTTCTTTATTTCAATTTAATTTCTTTAAGTATTCACTCTTTTGCAACTACATCTGACAATGCAAAACAACTGATGCTGTACAGGGTAACTCGAAGCCGGTTACGCTCGCAAGTTTGCTAAATTGTCCCCTCTTTATTGTAAAGCCAAAATGGTGGCAATTTGGCATCTTTTATCATTTATTTGTATATATGTATTTGTATGTTTTGTAGACGTCTTCGCTCCCCATCCCCCCACCGATTGCCATCTTCGTTCACTTGTGCGCATTTTTTTGCGCTTCATTATACCCTGGAACACAAGTCAGACTCGAGACAGGACAACAACGACTTCCTACTTCCAATTCAAAGGCACAAATAGTTTATTCAAAATTCAATACCACACAGACACTCTAAGCTATCAGTTCTTTGTAAAAATTGTTTGCGAAAAACGATTAACTTAAGTACATCAAGTAATTTACAATAGTATTTTTGCTCTACAACACTTTAGCTCTACAGGGTAACCAGACAGTCAGTCATTGACAGCGTGTGCGGTTTCCTTTCATTTTTTCACGCAATTTTCGAGAGTTATATTTATTTAGCTTGTTGCTTTTGAGGGCGCAAGGAAAATGGAAAAGCCTTTGAGTAGTTTATTGCTCGATGCGGCTGCTGCGGCTGTCGCATCAATTTGAGCGATTTGCCCAAATTTGCTAAAACGGAGACGAACAAACGAAACGAATGCGACTCACATACGAATGAATGAATGAACGAACGAACGAACGAGCTCAAGTCAACGTCAAACAATTGAGCACAATACAATTTGTCTGTTGTTGCGGCTTCGATACAAATCTTCGATACCCATTACCAGTTCAACTCTGAATGCGATTATCAATCGCGCCTGACATTTGAGCTTCGAGTCTATAAATACAATTGACAACGATGGATTCGCTTCGATTCGATTCCATTTGAGTTGTTTCCTCTCGCATTTACTCGACTCGTAGAGCAGCTTTACAAATTTACTCCAATTTGTGGTGTGTCTTCAGCACCCTGCAGAGTAATAACATATATGTTATTCTTAAAGCTAGCAAATTTGGGCGACATTTGTATTTCAAAACAAATTTTTTCCTTTGTGGATATATTTAAAATACATTTGTGAACTTTAAACTCTGAGTACGAATATACACAATTAACCTGCATAAACTTAATACATTTTAAAAAAAGTTTTGGAATTGAAATTTAATTGACTATTGGGATGTAATTTGCCAGGTCGAAAATCCTAATAAATACGTTTACAAATAACTGTCGATTGTCATTAAAAAAATAAAGAATATATTGAAAAAACAAACAAGAATTTTTCGAAAAAATCTACAAGGGGTAGGCATGGAAAATTTGTAAAAATTTCGAAAATCATCCGTAACTTCGTCATTTGAAGGACGATCAGGATGTCCTTTGGCATGCATATGGGGACGGATTCATGATGTACGACTATGAAATCAAAAGCCCAAATATCCTTTAAACAACAGAGTTAGCAGGACTTTTTTGCTGAGAAAAAACATGCTCTATCTTGGCCATATCCTTGCCGATCCTTATGAATCCTGTGGCAATCAACTCGTCTTAACAAGGACTATCATCTGGCCAAAGGACATTCCGATCGTCCTTGTGGTTCCCGAGATATTCATGATTTTCTAATTTTGTAGCGACTCCTTACATTTTTTTTCGACTCCGCAATTGAAAATTTGCAAGTCCAAAAATTAAAAACTTTTGCATACTTTTGGGGATGAGATTTAAATTTCAGTCCAAAAATTGAAATGTGTTTATCTCAGAAATTAAAAATTAAAAACTTTTGCATACTTTTAGGGATGAGATATAAATTTCAGTCCAAAAATTTAAATGTGTTTTGGAAAATTTGCAAAAATTTCGAAAATCCTCCGTACCTTCGTCATTTGAAGGACGATCAGGATGTCCTTTGGCATGCATATGGGGACGGATTAATGATGTACGACTATGAAATCAAAAGCCCAAATATCCTTTAAACAACAGAGTTAGCAGGACTTTTTTGCTGAGAAAAAACATGCTCTATCTTGGCCATATCCTTGCCGATCCTTATGAATCCTGTGGCAATCAACTCGTCTTAACAAGGACTATCAGCTGGCCAAAGGACATTCCGATCGTCCTTGTGGTTCCCGAGATATTGATTGTTTTTTAATTTTGTAGCGACTCCTTACATTTTTTTTTCGACTCCGCAATTGAAAATTTGCAAGTCCAAAAATTAAAAACTTTTGCATACTTTTGGGGATGAGATTTAAATTTCAGTCCAAAAATTGAAATGTGTTTATCTCAGAAATTAAAAATTAAAAACTTTTGCATACTTTTAGGGATGAGATATAAATTTCAGTCCAAAAATTTAAATGTGTTTATCTCAGAAACTACAGCGATAATTTCGATAGCAATTGGCCGGTCGATAGTCCTAATAAATACGTTTAAAAATAACTGTCGATTGTCATTAAAAAAATAAAGAATATATTAAAAAAACAAACAAGAATTTTTCGAAAAAATCTACAAGGGGTAGGCATGGAAAATTTGCAAAAATTTCGAAAATCCTCCGTAACTTCGTCATTTGAAGGACGATCACGATGTCCTTTGGCATGCATATGGGGACGGATTAATGATGTACGACTATGAAATCAAAAGCCCAAATATCCTTTAAACAACAGAGTTAGCAGGACTTTTTTGCTGAGAAAAAACATGCTCTATCTTGGCCATATCCTTGCCGATCCTTATGAATCCTGTGGCAATCAACTCGTCTTAACAAGGACTATCAGCTGGCCAAAGGACATTCCGATCGTCCTTGTGGTTCCCGAGATATTGATTGTTTTTTAATTTTGTAGCGACTCCTTACATTTTTTTTTCGACTCCGCAATTGAAAATTTGCAAGTCCAAAAATTAAAAACTTTTGCATACTTTTGGAGATGAGATTTAAATTTCAGTCCAAAAATTGAAATGTGTTTATCTCAGAAATTAAAAATTAAAAACTTTTGCATACTTTTAGGGATGAGATATAAATTTCAGTCCAAAAATTTAAATGTGTTTATCTCAGAAACTACAGCGATAATTTCGATAGCAATTGGCCGGTCGATAGTCCTAATAAATACGTTTAAAAATAACTGTCGATTGTCATTAAAAAAATAAAGAATATATTAAAAAAACAAACAAGAGTTTTTCGAAAAAATCTACAAGGGGTAGGCATGGAAAATTTGCAAAAATTTCGAAAATCCTCCGTAACTTCGTCATTTGAAGGACGATCACGATGTCCTTTGGCATGCATATGGGGACGGATTAATGATGTACGACTATGAAATCAAAAGCCCAAATATCCTTTAAACAACAGAGTTAGCAGGACTTTTTTGCTGAGAAAAAACATGCTCTATCTTGGCCATATCCTTGCCGATCCTTATGAATCCTGTGGCAATCAACTCGTCTTAACAAGGACTATCAGCTGGCCAAAGGACATTCCGATCGTCCTTGTGGTTCCCGAGATATTGATTGTTTTTTTAATTTTGTAGCGACTCCTTACATTTTTTTTCGACTCCGCAATTGAAAATTTGCAAGTCCAAAAATTAAAAACTTTTGCATACTTTTGGAGATGAGATTTAAATTTCAGTCCAAAAATTGAAATGTGTTTATCTCAGAAATTAAAAATTAAAAACTTTTGCATACTTTTAGGGATGAGATATAAATTTCAGTCCAAAAATTTAAATGTGTTTTAAATTTCAGTCCAAAAATTGAAATGTGTTTATCTCAGAAATTAAAAATTAAAAACTTTTGCATACTTTTAGGGATGAGATATAAATTTCAGTCCAAAAATTTAAATGTGTTTATCTCAGAAACTACAGCGATAATTTCGATAGCAATTGGCCGGTCGATAGTCCTAATAAATACGTTTAAAAATAACTGTCGATTGTCATTAAAAAAATAAAGAATATATTAAAAAAACAAACAAGAGTTTTTCGAAAAAATCTACAAGGGGTAGGCATGGAAAATTTGCAAAAATTTCGAAAATCCTCCGTAACTTCGTCATTTGAAGGACGATCACGATGTCCTTTGGCATGCATATGGGGACGGATTAATGATGTACGACTATGAAATCAAAAGCCCAAATATCCTTTAAACAACAGAGTTAGCAGGACTTTTTTGCTGAGAAAAAACATGCTCTATCTTGGCCATATCCTTGCCGATCCTTATGAATCCTGTGGCAATCAACTCGTCTTAACAAGGACTATCAGCTGGCCAAAGGACATTCCGATCGTCCTTGTGGTTCCCGAGATATTGATTGTTTTTTTAATTTTGTAGCGACTCCTTACATTTTTTTTCGACTCCGCAATTGAAAATTTGCAAGTCCAAAAATTAAAAACTTTTGCATACTTTTGGAGATGAGATTTAAATTTCAGTCCAAAAATTGAAATGTGTTTATCTCAGAAATTAAAAATTAAAAACTTTTGCATACTTTTAGGGATGAGATATAAATTTCAGTCCAAAAATTTAAATGTGTTTTAAATTTCAGTCCAAAAATTGAAATGTGTTTATCTCAGAAATTAAAAATTAAAAACTTTTGCATACTTTTAGGGATGAGATATAAATTTCAGTCCAAAAATTTAAATGTGTTTATCTCAGAAACTACAGCGATAATTTCGATAGCAATTGGCCGGTCGATAGTCCTAATAAATACGTTTAAAAATAACTGTCGATTGTCATTAAAAAAATAAAGAATATATTAAAAAAACAAACAAGAATTTTTCGAAAAAATCTACAAGGGGTAGGCATGGAAAATTTGCAAAAATTTTGAAAATCCTCCGTAACTTCGTCATTTGAAGGACGATCAGGATGTCCTTTGGCATGCATATGGGGACGGATTAATGATGTACGACTATGAAATCAAAAGCCCAAATATCCTTTAAACAACAGAGTTTGCAGGACTTTTTTGCTGAGAAAAAACATGCTCTATCTTGGCCATATCCTTGCCGATCCTTATGAATCCTGTGGCAATCAACTCGTCTTAACAAGGACTATCAGCTGGCCAAAGGACATTCCGATCGTCCTTGTGGTTCCCGAGATATTCATGATTTTCTAATTTTGTAGCGACTCCTTACATTTTTTTTCGACTCCGCAATTGAAAATTTGCAAGTCCAAAAATTAAAAACTTTTGCATACTTTTGGGGATGAGATTTAAATTTTAGTCCAAAAATTGAAATGTGTTTATCTCAGAAATTAAAAATTAAAAACTTTTGCATACTTTTAGGGATGAGATATAAATTTCAGTCCAAAAATTTAAATGTGTTTATCTCAGAAACTACAGCGATAATTTCGATAGCAATTGGCCGGTCGATAGTCCTAATAAATACGTTTAAAAATAACTGTCGATTGTCATTAAAAAAATAAAGAATATATTAAAAAAACAAACAAGAGTTTTTCGAAAAAATCTACAAGGGGTAGGCATGAAAAATTTGCAAAAATTTCGAAAATCCTCCGTAACTTCGTCATTTGAAGGACGATCAGGATGTCCTTTGGCATGCATATGGGGACGGATTAATGATGTACGACTATGAAATCAAAAGCCCAAATATCCTTTAAACAACAGAGTTAGCAGGACTTTTTTGCTGAGAAAAAACATGCTCTATCTTGGCCATATCCTTGCCGATCCTTATGAATCCTGTGGCAATCAACTCGTCTTAACAAGGACTATCAGCTGGCCAAAGGACATTCCGATCGTCCTTGTGGTTCCCGAGATATTGATTGTTTTTTAATTTTGTAGCGACTCCTTACATTTTTTTTTCGACTCCGCAATTGAAAATTTGCAAGTCCAAAAATTAAAAACTTTTGCATACTTTTGGAGATGAGATTTAAATTTCAGTCCAAAAATTGAAATGTGTTTATCTCAGAAATTAAAAATTAAAAACTTTTGCATACTTTTAGGGATGAGATATAAATTTCAGTCCAAAAATTTAAATGTGTTTATCTCAGAAACTACAGCGATAATTTCGATAGCAATTGGCCGGTCGATAGTCCTAATAAATACGTTTAAAAATAACTGTCGATTGTCATTAAAAAAATAAAGAATATATTAAAAAAACAAACAAGAATTTTTCGAAAAAATCTACAAGGGGTAGGCATGGAAAATTTGCAAAAATTTCGAAAATCCTCCGTAACTTCGTCATTTGAAGGACGATCACGATGTCCTTTGGCATGCATATGGGGACGGATTCATGATGTACGACTATGAAATCAAAAGCCCAAATATCCTTTAAACAACAGAGTTAGCAAGACTTTTTTGCTGAGAAAAAACATGCTCTATCTTGGCCATATCCTTGCCGATCCTTATGAATCCTGTGGCAATCAACTCGTCTTAACAAGGACTATCAGCTGGCCAAAGGACATTCCGATCGTCCTTGTGGTTCCCGAGATATTGATTGTTTTTTAATTTTGTAGCGACTCCTTACATTTTTTTTTCGACTCCGCAATTGAAAATTTGCAAGTCCAAAAATTAAAAACTTTTGCATACTTTTGGAGATGAGATTTAAATTTCAGTCCAAAAATTGAAATGTGTTTATCTCAGAAATTAAAAATTAAAAACTTTTGCATACTTTTAGGGATGAGATATAAATTTCAGTCCAAAAATTTAAATGTGTTTATCTCAGAAACTACAGCGATAATTTCGATAGCAATTGGCCGGTCGATAGTCCTAATAAATACGTTTAAAAATAACTGTCGATTGTCATTAAAAAAATAAAGAATATATTAAAAAAACAAACAAGAATTTTTCGAAAAAATCTACAAGGGGTAGGTAGGCATGGAAAATTTGCAAAAATTTTGAAAATCCTCCGTAACTTCGTCATTTGAAGGACGATCAGGATGTCCTTTGGCATGCATATGGGGACGGATTAATGATGTACGACTATGAAATCAAAAGCCCAAATATCCTTTAAACAACAGAGTTAGCAGGACTTTTTTGCTGAGAAAAAACATGCTCTATCTTGGCCATATCCTTGCCGATCCTTATGAATCCTGTGGCAATCAACTCGTCTTAACAAGGACTATCAGCTGGCCAAAGGACATTCCGATCGTCCTTGTGGTTCCCGAGATATTCATGATTTTCTAATTTTGTAGCGACTCCTTACATTTTTTTTCGACTCCGCAATTGAAAATTTGCAAGTCCAAAAATTAAAAACTTTTGCATACTTTTGGGGATGAGATTTAAATTTCAGTCCAAAAATTGAAATGTGTTTATCTCAGAAATTAAAAATTAAAAACTTTTGCATACTTTTAGGGATGAGATATAAATTTCAGTCCAAAAATTTAAATGTGTTTATCTCAGAAACTACAGCGATAATTTCGATAGCGATTGGCCGGTCGATAGTCCTAATAAATACGTTTAAAAATAACTGTCGATTGTCATTAAAAAAATAAAGAATATATTAAAAAAACAAACAAGAATTTTTCGAAAAAATCTACAAGGGGTAGGCATGGAAAATTTGCAAAAATTTCGAAAATCCTCCGTAACTTCGTCATTTGAAGGACGATCAGGATGTCCTTTGGCATGCATATGGGGACGGATTCATGATGTACGACTATGAAATCAAAAGCCCAAATATCCTTTAAACAACAGAGTTATCAGGACTTTTTTGCTGAGAAAAAACATGCTCTATCTTGGCCATATCCTTGCCGATCCTAATGAATCCTGTGGCAATCAACTCGTCTTAACAAGGACTATCAGCTGGCCAAAGGACATTCCGATCGTCCTTGCGGTTCCCGAGATATTCATGATTTTCTAATTTTGTAGCGACTCCTTACATTTTTTTTCGACTCCGCAATTGAAAATTTGCAAGTCCAAAAATTAAAAACTTTTGCACACTTTTGGGGATGAGATTTAAATTTCAGTCCAAAAATTGAAATGTGTTTATCTCAGAAATTAAAAATTAAAAACTTTTGCATACTTTTAGGGATGAGATATAAATTTCAGTCCAAAAATTTAAATGTGTTTATCTCAGAAACTACAGCGATAATTTCGATAGCAATTGGCCGGTCGATAGTCCTAATAAATACGTTTAAAAATAACTGTCGATTGTCATTAAAAAAATAAAGAATATATTAAAAAAACAAACAAGAATTTTTCGAAAAAATCTACAAGGGGTAGGCATGGAAAATTTGCAAAAATTTCGAAAATCCTCCGTAACTTCGTCATTTGAAGGACGATCAGGATGTCCTTTGGCATGCATATGGGGACGGATTCATGATGTACGACTATGAAATCAAAAGCCCAAATATCCTTTAAGCAACAGAGTTATCAGGACTTTTTTGCTGAGAAAAAACATGCTCTATCTTGGCCATATCCTTGCCGATCCTAATGAATCCTGTGGCAATCAACTCGTCTTAACAAGGACTATCAGCTGGCCAAAGGACATTCCGATCGTCCTTGCGGTTCCCGAGATATTCATGATTTTCTAATTTTGTAGCGACTCCTTACATTTTTTTTCGACTCCGCAATTGAAAATTTGCAAGTCCAAAAATTAAAAACTTTTGCACACTTTTGGGGATGAGATTTAAATTTCAGTCCAAAAATTGAAATGTGTTTATCTCAGAAATTAAAAATTAAAAACTTTTGCATACTTTTAGGGATGAGATATAAATTTCAGTCCAAAAATTTAAATGTGTTTATCTCAGAAACTACAGCGATAATTTCGATAGCAATTGGCCGGTCGATAGTCCTAATAAATACGTTTAAAAATAACTGTCGATTGTCATTAAAAAAATAAAGAATATATTAAAAAAACAAACAAGAATTTTTCGAAAAAATCTACAAGGGGTAGGCATGGAAAATTTGCAAAAATTTCGAAAATCCTCCGTAACTTCGTCATTTGAAGGACGATCAGGATGTCCTTTGGCATGCATATGGGGACGGATTCATGATGTACGACTATGAAATCAAAAGCCCAAATATCCTTTAAACAACAGAGTTATCAGGACTTTTTTGCTGAGAAAAAACATGCTCTATCTTGGCCATATCCTTGCCGATCCTAATGAATCCTGTGGCAATCAACTCGTCTTAACAAGGACTATCAGCTGGCCAAAGGACATTCCGATCGTCCTTGCGGTTCCCGAGATATTCATGATTTTTTAATTTTGTAGCGACTCCTTACATTTTTTTTTCGACTCCGCAATTGAAAATTTGCAAGTCCAAAAATTAAAAACTTTTGCATACTTTTGGAGATGAGATTTAAATTTCAGTCCAAAAATTGAAATGTGTTTATCTCAGAAATTAAAAATTAAAAACTTTTGCATACTTTTAGGGATGAGATATAAATTTCAGTCCAAAAATTTAAATGTGTTTATCTCAGAAACTACAGCGATAATTTCGATAGCAATTGGCCGGTCGATAGTCCTAATAAATACGTTTAAAAATAACTGTCGATTGTCATTAAAAAAATAAAGAATATATTAAAAAAACAAACAAGAATTTTTCGAAAAAATCTACAAGGGGTAGGCATGGAAAATTTGCAAAAATTTCGAAAATCCTCCGCAACTTCGTCATTTGAAGGACGATCAGGATGTCCTTTGGCATGCATATGGGGACGGATTAATGATGTACGACTATGAAATCAAAAGCCCAAATATCCTTTAAACAACAGAGTTAGCAGGACTTTTTTGCTGAGAAAAAACATTCTCTATCTTGGCCATATCCTTGCCGATCCTTATGAATCCTGTGGCAATCAACTCGTCTTAACAAGGACTATCATCTGGCCAAAGGACATTCCGATCGTCCTTGTGGTTCCCGAGATATTCATGATTTTCTAATTTTGTAGCGACTCCTTACATTTTTTTTCGACTCCGCAATTGAAAATTTGCAAGTCCAAAAATTAAAAACTTTTGCATACTTTTGGGGATGAGATTTAAATTTCAGTCCAAAAATTGAAATGTGTTTATCTCAGAAATTAAAAATTAAAAACTTTTGCATACTTTTAGGGATGAGATATAAATTTCAGTCCAAAAATTTAAATGTGTTTATCTCAGAAACTACAGCGATAATTTCGATAGCAATTGGCCGGTCGATAGTCCTAATAAATACGTTTAAAAATAACTGTCGATTGTCATTAAAAAAATAAAGAATATATTAAAAAAACAAACAAGAATTTTTCGAAAAAATCTACAAGGGGTAGGTAGGCATGGAAAATTTGCAAAAATTTCGAAAATCCTCCGTAACTTCGTCATTTGAAGGACGATCAGGATGTCCTTTGGCATGCATATGGGGACGGATTAATGATGTACGACTATGAAATCAAAAGCCCAAATATCCTTTAAACAACAGAGTTAGCAGGACTTTTTTGCTGAGAAAAAAACATGCTCTATCTTGGCCATATCCTTGCCGATCCTTATGAATCCTGTGGCAATCAACTCGTCTTAACAAGGACTATCATCTGGCCAAAGGACATTCCGATCGTCCTTGTGGTTCCCGAGATATTCATGATTTTCTAATTTTGTAGCTACTCCTTACATTTTTTTTCGACTCCGAAATTGAAAATTTGCAAGTCCAAAAATTAAAAACTTTTGCATACTTTTGGGGATGAGATTTAAATTTCAGTCCAAAAATTGAAATGTGTTTATCTCAGAAATTAAAAATTCAAAACTTTTGCATACTTTTAGGGATGAGATATAAATTTCAGTCCAAAAATTTAAATGTGTTTATCTCAGAAACTACAGCGATAATTTCGATAGCAATTGGCCGGTCGATAGTCCTAATAAATACGTTTAAAAATAACTGTCGATTGTCATTAAAAAAATAAAGAATATATTAAAAAAACAAACAAGAGTTTTTCGAAAAAATCTACAAGGGGTAGGCATGGAAAATTTGCAAAAATTTCGAAAATCCTCCGTAACTTCGTCATTTGAAGGACGATCAGGATGTCCTTTGGCATGCATATGGGGACGGATTAATGATGTACGACTATGAAATCAAAAGCCCAAATATCCTTTAAACAACAGAGTTAGCAGGACTTTTTTGCTGAGAAAAAAACATTCTCTATCTTGGCCATATCCTTGCCGATCCTTATGAATCCTGTGGCAATCAACTCGTCTTAACAAGGACTATCAGCTGGCCAAAGGACATTCCGATCGTCCTTGTGGTTCCCGAGATATTCATGATTTTCTAATTTTGTAGCGACTCCTTACATTTTTTTTCGACTCCGAAATTGAAAATTTGCAAGTCCAAAAATTAAAAACTTTTGCATACTTTTGGGGATGAGATTTAAATTTCAGTCCAAAAATTGAAATGTGTTTATCTCAGAAATTAAAAATTAAAAACTTTTGCATACTTTTAGGGATGAGATATAAATTTCAGTCCAAAAATTTAAATGTGTTTATCTCAGAAACTACAGCGATAATTTCGATAGCAATTGGCCGGTCGATAGTCCTAATAAATACGTTTAAAAATAACTGTCGATTGTCATTAAAAAAATAAAGAATATATTAAAAAAACAAACAAGAATTTTTCGAAAAAATCTACAAGGGGTAGGCATGGAAAATTTGCAAAAATTTCGAAAATCCTCCGTAACTTCGTCATTTGAAGGACGATCAGGATGTCCTTTGGCATGCATATGGGGACGGATTAATGATGTACGACTATGAAATCAAAAGCCCAAATATCCTTTAAACAACAGAGTTAGCAGGACTTTTTTGCTGAGAAAAAAACATGCTCTATCTTGGCCATATCCTTGCCGATCCTTATGAATCCTGTGGCAATCAACTCGTCTTAACAAGGACTATCAGCTGGCCAAAGGACATTCCGATCGTCCTTGTGGTTCCCGAGATATTCATGATTTTCTAATTTTGTAGCGACTCCTTACATTTTTTTTTCGACTCCGCAATTGAAAATTTGCAAGTCCAAAAATTAAAAACTTTTGCATACTTTTGGGGATGAGATTTAAATTTCAGTCCAAAAATTGAAATGTGTTTATCTCAGAAATTAAAAATTAAAAACTTTTGCATACTTTTAGGGATGAGATATAAATTTCAGTCCAAAAATTTAAATGTGTTTATCTCAGAAACTACAGCGATAATTTCGATAGCAATTGGCCGGTCGATAGTCCTAATAAATACGTTTAAAAATAACTGTCGATTGTCATTAAAAAAATAAAGAATATATTAAAAAAACAAACAAGAGTTTTTCGAAAAAATCTACAAGGGGTAGGCATGGAAAATTTGCAAAAATTTCGAAAATCCTCCGTAACTTCGTCATTTGAAGGACGATCAGGATGTCCTTTGGCATGCATATGGGGACGGCTTAATTATGTACGACTATGAAATCAAAAGCCCAAATATCCTTTAAACAACAGAGTTAGCAGGACTTTTTTGCTGAGAAAAAAACATGCTCTATCTTGGCCATATCCTTGCCGATCCTTATGAATCCTGTGGCAATCAACTCGTCTTAACAAGGACTATCAGCTGGCCAAAGGACATTCCGATCGTCCTTGTGGTTCCCGAGATATTCATGATTTTCTAATTTTGTAGCGACTCCTTACATTTTTTTTCGACTCCGCAATTGAAAATTTGCAAGTCCAAAAATTAAAAACTTTTGCATACTTTTGGGGATGAGATTTAAATTTTAGTCCAAAAATTGAAATGTGTTTATCTCAGAAATTAAAAATTAAAAACTTTTGCATACTTTTAGGGATGAGATATAAATTTCAGTCCAAAAATTTAAATGTGTTTATCTCAGAAACTACAGCGATAATTTCGATAGCAATTGGCCGGTCGATAGTCCTAATAAATACGTTTAAAAATAACTGTCGATTGTCATTAAAAAAATAAAGAATATATTAAAAAAACAAACAAGAATTTTTCGAAAAAATCTACAAGGGGTAGGCATGGAAAATTTGCAAAAATTTCGAAAATCCTCCGTAACTTCGTCATTTGAAGGACGATCAGGATGTCCTTTGGCATGCATATGGGGACGGATTAATGATGTACGACTATGAAATCAAAAGCCCAAATATCCTTTAAACAACAGAGTTATCAGGACTTTTTTTTCTGAGAAAAAACATGCTCTATCTTGGCCATATCCTTGCCGATCCTTATGAATCCTGTGGCAATCAACTCGTCTTAACAAGGACTATCAGCTGGCCAAAGGACATTTCGATAGTCCTTGTGGTTCCCGAGATATTCATGATTTTCTAATTTTGTAGCGACTCCTTACATTTTTTTTCGACTCCGCAATTGAAAATTTGCAAGTCCAAAAATTAAAAACTTTTGCATACTTTTGGGGATGAGATTTAAATTTCAGTCCAAAAATTGAAATGTGTTTATCTCAGAAATTAAAAATTAAAAACTTTTGCATACTTTTAGGGATGAGATATAAATTTCAGTCCAAAAATTTAAATGTGTTTATCTCAGAAACTACAGCGATAATTTCGATAGCAATTGGCCGGTCGATAGTCCTAATAAATACGTTTAAAAATAACTGTCGATTGTCATTAAAAAAATAAAGAATATATTAAAAAAACAAACAAGAATTTTTCGAAAAAATCTACAAGGGGTAGGCATGGAAAATTTGCAAAAATTTCGAAAATCCTCCGTAACTTCGTCATTTGAAGGACGATCACGATGTCCTTTGGCATGCATATGGGGACGGATTCATGATGTACGACTATGAAATCAAAAGCCCAAATATCCTTTAAACAACAGAGTTAGCAAGACTTTTTTGCTGAGAAAAAACATGCTCTATCTTGGCCATATCCTTGCCGATCCTTATGAATCCTGTGGCAATCAACTCGTCTTAACAAGGACTATCAGCTGGCCAAAGGACATTCCGATCGTCCTTGTGGTTCCCGAGATATTCATGATTTTCTAATTTTGTAGCGACTCCTTACATTTTTTTTTCGACTCCGCAATTGAAAATTTGCAAGTCCAAAAATTAAAAACTTTTGCATACTTTTGGGGATGAGATTTAAATTTCAGTCCAAAAATTGAAATGTGTTTATCTCAGAAATTAAAAATTAAAAACTTTTGCATACTTTTAGGGATGAGATATAAATTTCAGTCCAAAAATTTAAATGTGTTTATCTCAGAAACTACAGCGATAATTTCGATAGCAATTGGCCGGTCGATAGTCCTAATAAATACGTTTAAAAATAACTGTCGATTGTCATTAAAAAAATAAAGAATATATTAAAAAAACAAACAAGAATTTTTCGAAAAAATCTACAAGGGGTAGGCATGGAAAATTTGCAAAAATTTCGAAAATCCTCCGTAACTTCGTCATTTGAAGGACGATCACGATGTCCTTTGGCATGCATATGGGGACGGATTCATGATGTACGACTATGAAATCAAAAGCCCAAATATCCTTTAAACAACAGAGTTAGCAAGACTTTTTTGCTGAGAAAAAACATTCTCTATCTTGGCCATATCCTTGCCGATCCTTATGAATCCTGTGGCAATCAACTCGTCTTAACAAGGACTATCAGCTGGCCAAAGGACATTCCGATCGTCCTTGTGGTTCCCGAGATATTGATTGTTTTTTTAATTTTGTAGCGACTCCTTACATTTTTTTTCGACTCCGCAATTGAAAATTTGCAAGTCCAAAAATTAAAAACTTTTGCATACTTTTGGAGATGAGATTTAAATTTCAGTCCAAAAATTGAAATGTGTTTATCTCAGAAATTAAAAATTAAAAACTTTTGCATACTTTTAGGGATGAGATATAAATTTCAGTCCAAAAATTTAAATGTGTTTTAAATTTCAGTCCAAAAATTGAAATGTGTTTATCTCAGAAATTAAAAATTAAAAACTTTTGCATACTTTTAGGGATGAGATATAAATTTCAGTCCAAAAATTTAAATGTGTTTATCTCAGAAACTACAGCGATAATTTCGATAGCAATTGGCCGGTCGATAGTCCTAATAAATACGTTTAAAAATAACTGTCGATTGTCATTAAAAAAATAAAGAATATATTAAAAAAACAAACAAGAGTTTTTCGAAAAAATCTACAAGGGGTAGGCATGGAAAATTTGCAAAAATTTCGAAAATCCTCCGTAACTTCGTCATTTGAAGGACGATCACGATGTCCTTTGGCATGCATATGGGGACGGATTAATGATGTACGACTATGAAATCAAAAGCCCAAATATCCTTTAAACAACAGAGTTAGCAGGACTTTTTTGCTGAGAAAAAACATGCTCTATCTTGGCCATATCCTTGCCGATCCTTATGAATCCTGTGGCAATCAACTCGTCTTAACAAGGACTATCAGCTGGCCAAAGGACATTCCGATCGTCCTTGTGGTTCCCGAGATATTGATTGTTTTTTTAATTTTGTAGCGACTCCTTACATTTTTTTTCGACTCCGCAATTGAAAATTTGCAAGTCCAAAAATTAAAAACTTTTGCATACTTTTGGAGATGAGATTTAAATTTCAGTCCAAAAATTGAAATGTGTTTATCTCAGAAATTAAAAATTAAAAACTTTTGCATACTTTTAGGGATGAGATATAAATTTCAGTCCAAAAATTTAAATGTGTTTTAAATTTCAGTCCAAAAATTGAAATGTGTTTATCTCAGAAATTAAAAATTAAAAACTTTTGCATACTTTTAGGGATGAGATATAAATTTCAGTCCAAAAATTTAAATGTGTTTATCTCAGAAACTACAGCGATAATTTCGATAGCAATTGGCCGGTCGATAGTCCTAATAAATACGTTTAAAAATAACTGTCGATTGTCATTAAAAAAATAAAGAATATATTAAAAAAACAAACAAGAATTTTTCGAAAAAATCTACAAGGGGTAGGCATGGAAAATTTGCAAAAATTTTGAAAATCCTCCGTAACTTCGTCATTTGAAGGACGATCAGGATGTCCTTTGGCATGCATATGGGGACGGATTAATGATGTACGACTATGAAATCAAAAGCCCAAATATCCTTTAAACAACAGAGTTTGCAGGACTTTTTTGCTGAGAAAAAACATGCTCTATCTTGGCCATATCCTTGCCGATCCTTATGAATCCTGTGGCAATCAACTCGTCTTAACAAGGACTATCAGCTGGCCAAAGGACATTCCGATCGTCCTTGTGGTTCCCGAGATATTCATGATTTTCTAATTTTGTAGCGACTCCTTACATTTTTTTTCGACTCCGCAATTGAAAATTTGCAAGTCCAAAAATTAAAAACTTTTGCATACTTTTGGGGATGAGATTTAAATTTTAGTCCAAAAATTGAAATGTGTTTATCTCAGAAATTAAAAATTAAAAACTTTTGCATACTTTTAGGGATGAGATATAAATTTCAGTCCAAAAATTTAAATGTGTTTATCTCAGAAACTACAGCGATAATTTCGATAGCAATTGGCCGGTCGATAGTCCTAATAAATACGTTTAAAAATAACTGTCGATTGTCATTAAAAAAATAAAGAATATATTAAAAAAACAAACAAGAGTTTTTCGAAAAAATCTACAAGGGGTAGGCATGAAAAATTTGCAAAAATTTCGAAAATCCTCCGTAACTTCGTCATTTGAAGGACGATCAGGATGTCCTTTGGCATGCATATGGGGACGGATTAATGATGTACGACTATGAAATCAAAAGCCCAAATATCCTTTAAACAACAGAGTTAGCAGGACTTTTTTGCTGAGAAAAAACATGCTCTATCTTGGCCATATCCTTGCCGATCCTTATGAATCCTGTGGCAATCAACTCGTCTTAACAAGGACTATCAGCTGGCCAAAGGACATTCCGATCGTCCTTGTGGTTCCCGAGATATTGATTGTTTTTTAATTTTGTAGCGACTCCTTACATTTTTTTTTCGACTCCGCAATTGAAAATTTGCAAGTCCAAAAATTAAAAACTTTTGCATACTTTTGGAGATGAGATTTAAATTTCAGTCCAAAAATTGAAATGTGTTTATCTCAGAAATTAAAAATTAAAAACTTTTGCATACTTTTAGGGATGAGATATAAATTTCAGTCCAAAAATTTAAATGTGTTTATCTCAGAAACTACAGCGATAATTTCGATAGCAATTGGCCGGTCGATAGTCCTAATAAATACGTTTAAAAATAACTGTCGATTGTCATTAAAAAAATAAAGAATATATTAAAAAAACAAACAAGAATTTTTCGAAAAAATCTACAAGGGGTAGGCATGGAAAATTTGCAAAAATTTCGAAAATCCTCCGTAACTTCGTCATTTGAAGGACGATCACGATGTCCTTTGGCATGCATATGGGGACGGATTCATGATGTACGACTATGAAATCAAAAGCCCAAATATCCTTTAAACAACAGAGTTAGCAAGACTTTTTTGCTGAGAAAAAACATGCTCTATCTTGGCCATATCCTTGCCGATCCTTATGAATCCTGTGGCAATCAACTCGTCTTAACAAGGACTATCAGCTGGCCAAAGGACATTCCGATCGTCCTTGTGGTTCCCGAGATATTGATTGTTTTTTAATTTTGTAGCGACTCCTTACATTTTTTTTTCGACTCCGCAATTGAAAATTTGCAAGTCCAAAAATTAAAAACTTTTGCATACTTTTGGAGATGAGATTTAAATTTCAGTCCAAAAATTGAAATGTGTTTATCTCAGAAATTAAAAATTAAAAACTTTTGCATACTTTTAGGGATGAGATATAAATTTCAGTCCAAAAATTTAAATGTGTTTATCTCAGAAACTACAGCGATAATTTCGATAGCAATTGGCCGGTCGATAGTCCTAATAAATACGTTTAAAAATAACTGTCGATTGTCATTAAAAAAATAAAGAATATATTAAAAAAACAAACAAGAATTTTTCGAAAAAATCTACAAGGGGTAGGTAGGCATGGAAAATTTGCAAAAATTTTGAAAATCCTCCGTAACTTCGTCATTTGAAGGACGATCAGGATGTCCTTTGGCATGCATATGGGGACGGATTAATGATGTACGACTATGAAATCAAAAGCCCAAATATCCTTTAAACAACAGAGTTAGCAGGACTTTTTTGCTGAGAAAAAACATGCTCTATCTTGGCCATATCCTTGCCGATCCTTATGAATCCTGTGGCAATCAACTCGTCTTAACAAGGACTATCAGCTGGCCAAAGGACATTCCGATCGTCCTTGTGGTTCCCGAGATATTCATGATTTTCTAATTTTGTAGCGACTCCTTACATTTTTTTTCGACTCCGCAATTGAAAATTTGCAAGTCCAAAAATTAAAAACTTTTGCATACTTTTGGGGATGAGATTTAAATTTCAGTCCAAAAATTGAAATGTGTTTATCTCAGAAATTAAAAATTAAAAACTTTTGCATACTTTTAGGGATGAGATATAAATTTCAGTCCAAAAATTTAAATGTGTTTATCTCAGAAACTACAGCGATAATTTCGATAGCGATTGGCCGGTCGATAGTCCTAATAAATACGTTTAAAAATAACTGTCGATTGTCATTAAAAAAATAAAGAATATATTAAAAAAACAAACAAGAATTTTTCGAAAAAATCTACAAGGGGTAGGCATGGAAAATTTGCAAAAATTTCGAAAATCCTCCGTAACTTCGTCATTTGAAGGACGATCAGGATGTCCTTTGGCATGCATATGGGGACGGATTCATGATGTACGACTATGAAATCAAAAGCCCAAATATCCTTTAAACAACAGAGTTATCAGGACTTTTTTGCTGAGAAAAAACATGCTCTATCTTGGCCATATCCTTGCCGATCCTAATGAATCCTGTGGCAATCAACTCGTCTTAACAAGGACTATCAGCTGGCCAAAGGACATTCCGATCGTCCTTGCGGTTCCCGAGATATTCATGATTTTCTAATTTTGTAGCGACTCCTTACATTTTTTTTCGACTCCGCAATTGAAAATTTGCAAGTCCAAAAATTAAAAACTTTTGCACACTTTTGGGGATGAGATTTAAATTTCAGTCCAAAAATTGAAATGTGTTTATCTCAGAAATTAAAAATTAAAAACTTTTGCATACTTTTAGGGATGAGATATAAATTTCAGTCCAAAAATTTAAATGTGTTTATCTCAGAAACTACAGCGATAATTTCGATAGCAATTGGCAGGTCGATAGTCCTAATAAATACGTTTAAAAATAACTGTCGATTGTCATTAAAAAAATAAAGAATATATTAAAAAAACAAACAAGAATTTTTCGAAAAAATCTACAAGGGGTAGGCATGGAAAATTTGCAAAAATTTCGAAAATCCTCCGTAACTTCGTCATTTGAAGGACGATCAGGATGTCCTTTGGCATGCATATGGGGACGGATTCATGATGTACGACTATGAAATCAAAAGCCCAAATATCCTTTAAGCAACAGAGTTATCAGGACTTTTTTGCTGAGAAAAAACATGCTCTATCTTGGCCATATCCTTGCCGATCCTAATGAATCCTGTGGCAATCAACTCGTCTTAACAAGGACTATCAGCTGGCCAAAGGACATTCCGATCGTCCTTGCGGTTCCCGAGATATTCATGATTTTCTAATTTTGTAGCGACTCCTTACATTTTTTTTCGACTCCGCAATTGAAAATTTGCAAGTCCAAAAATTAAAAACTTTTGCACACTTTTGGGGATGAGATTTAAATTTCAGTCCAAAAATTGAAATGTGTTTATCTCAGAAATTAAAAATTAAAAACTTTTGCATACTTTTAGGGATGAGATATAAATTTCAGTCCAAAAATTTAAATGTGTTTATCTCAGAAACTACAGCGATAATTTCGATAGCAATTGGCCGGTCGATAGTCCTAATAAATACGTTTAAAAATAACTGTCGATTGTCATTAAAAAAATAAAGAATATATTAAAAAAACAAACAAGAATTTTTCGAAAAAATCTACAAGGGGTAGGCATGGAAAATTTGCAAAAATTTCGAAAATCCTCCGTAACTTCGTCATTTGAAGGACGATCAGGATGTCCTTTGGCATGCATATGGGGACGGATTCATGATGTACGACTATGAAATCAAAAGCCCAAATATCCTTTAAACAACAGAGTTATCAGGACTTTTTTGCTGAGAAAAAACATGCTCTATCTTGGCCATATCCTTGCCGATCCTAATGAATCCTGTGGCAATCAACTCGTCTTAACAAGGACTATCAGCTGGCCAAAGGACATTCCGATCGTCCTTGCGGTTCCCGAGATATTCATGATTTTTTAATTTTGTAGCGACTCCTTACATTTTTTTTTCGACTCCGCAATTGAAAATTTGCAAGTCCAAAAATTAAAAACTTTTGCATACTTTTGGAGATGAGATTTAAATTTCAGTCCAAAAATTGAAATGTGTTTATCTCAGAAATTAAAAATTAAAAACTTTTGCATACTTTTAGGGATGAGATATAAATTTCAGTCCAAAAATTTAAATGTGTTTATCTCAGAAACTACAGCGATAATTTCGATAGCAATTGGCCGGTCGATAGTCCTAATAAATACGTTTAAAAATAACTGTCGATTGTCATTAAAAAAATAAAGAATATATTAAAAAAACAAACAAGAATTTTTCGAAAAAATCTACAAGGGGTAGGCATGGAAAATTTGCAAAAATTTCGAAAATCCTCCGCAACTTCGTCATTTGAAGGACGATCAGGATGTCCTTTGGCATGCATATGGGGACGGATTAATGATGTACGACTATGAAATCAAAAGCCCAAATATCCTTTAAACAACAGAGTTAGCAGGACTTTTTTGCTGAGAAAAAACATTCTCTATCTTGGCCATATCCTTGCCGATCCTTATGAATCCTGTGGCAATCAACTCGTCTTAACAAGGACTATCATCTGGCCAAAGGACATTCCGATCGTCCTTGTGGTTCCCGAGATATTCATGATTTTCTAATTTTGTAGCGACTCCTTACATTTTTTTTCGACTCCGCAATTGAAAATTTGCAAGTCCAAAAATTAAAAACTTTTGCATACTTTTGGGGATGAGATTTAAATTTCAGTCCAAAAATTGAAATGTGTTTATCTCAGAAATTAAAAATTAAAAACTTTTGCATACTTTTAGGGATGAGATATAAATTTCAGTCCAAAAATTTAAATGTGTTTATCTCAGAAACTACAGCGATAATTTCGATAGCAATTGGCCGGTCGATAGTCCTAATAAATACGTTTAAAAATAACTGTCGATTGTCATTAAAAAAATAAAGAATATATTAAAAAAACAAACAAGAATTTTTCGAAAAAATCTACAAGGGGTAGGTAGGCATGGAAAATTTGCAAAAATTTCGAAAATCCTCCGTAACTTCGTCATTTGAAGGACGATCAGGATGTCCTTTGGCATGCATATGGGGACGGATTAATGATGTACGACTATGAAATCAAAAGCCCAAATATCCTTTAAACAACAGAGTTAGCAAGACTTTTTTGCTGAGAAAAAAACATGCTCTATCTTGGCCATATCCTTGCCGATCCTTATGAATCCTGTGGCAATCAACTCGTCTTAACAAGGACTATCATCTGGCCAAAGGACATTCCGATCGTCCTTGTGGTTCCCGAGATATTCATGATTTTCTAATTTTGTAGCTACTCCTTACATTTTTTTTCGACTCCGAAATTGAAAATTTGCAAGTCCAAAAATTAAAAACTTTTGCATACTTTTGGGGATGAGATTTAAATTTCAGTCCAAAAATTGAAATGTGTTTATCTCAGAAATTAAAAATTCAAAACTTTTGCATACTTTTAGGGATGAGATATAAATTTCAGTCCAAAAATTTAAATGTGTTTATCTCAGAAACTACAGCGATAATTTCGATAGCAATTGGCCGGTCGATAGTCCTAATAAATACGTTTAAAAATAACTGTCGATTGTCATTAAAAAAATAAAGAATATATTAAAAAAACAAACAAGAGTTTTTCGAAAAAATCTACAAGGGGTAGGCATGGAAAATTTGCAAAAATTTCGAAAATCCTCCGTAACTTCGTCATTTGAAGGACGATCAGGATGTCCTTTGGCATGCATATGGGGACGGATTAATGATGTACGACTATGAAATCAAAAGCCCAAATATCCTTTAAACAACAGAGTTAGCAGGACTTTTTTGCTGAGAAAAAAACATTCTCTATCTTGGCCATATCCTTGCCGATCCTTATGAATCCTGTGGCAATCAACTCGTCTTAACAAGGACTATCAGCTGGCCAAAGGACATTCCGATCGTCCTTGTGGTTCCCGAGATATTCATGATTTTCTAATTTTGTAGCGACTCCTTACATTTTTTTTCGACTCCGAAATTGAAAATTTGCAAGTCCAAAAATTAAAAACTTTTGCATACTTTTGGGGATGAGATTTAAATTTCAGTCCAAAAATTGAAATGTGTTTATCTCAGAAATTAAAAATTAAAAACTTTTGCATACTTTTAGGGATGAGATATAAATTTCAGTCCAAAAATTTAAATGTGTTTATCTCAGAAACTACAGCGATAATTTCGATAGCAATTGGCCGGTCGATAGTCCTAATAAATACGTTTAAAAATAACTGTCGATTGTCATTAAAAAAATAAAGAATATATTAAAAAAACAAACAAGAATTTTTCGAAAAAATCTACAAGGGGTAGGCATGGAAAATTTGCAAAAATTTCGAAAATCCTCCGTAACTTCGTCATTTGAAGGACGATCAGGATGTCCTTTGGCATGCATATGGGGACGGATTAATGATGTACGACTATGAAATCAAAAGCCCAAATATCCTTTAAACAACAGAGTTAGCAGGACTTTTTTGCTGAGAAAAAAACATGCTCTATCTTGGCCATATCCTTGCCGATCCTTATGAATCCTGTGGCAATCAACTCGTCTTAACAAGGACTATCAGCTGGCCAAAGGACATTCCGATCGTCCTTGTGGTTCCCGAGATATTCATGATTTTCTAATTTTGTAGCGACTCCTTACATTTTTTTTTCGACTCCGCAATTGAAAATTTGCAAGTCCAAAAATTAAAAACTTTTGCATACTTTTGGGGATGAGATTTAAATTTCAGTCCAAAAATTGAAATGTGTTTATCTCAGAAATTAAAAATTAAAAACTTTTGCATACTTTTAGGGATGAGATATAAATTTCAGTCCAAAAATTTAAATGTGTTTATCTCAGAAACTACAGCGATAATTTCGATAGCAATTGGCCGGTCGATAGTCCTAATAAATACGTTTAAAAATAACTGTCGATTGTCATTAAAAAAATAAAGAATATATTAAAAAAACAAACAAGAGTTTTTCGAAAAAATCTACAAGGGGTAGGCATGGAAAATTTGCAAAAATTTCGAAAATCCTCCGTAACTTCGTCATTTGAAGGACGATCAGGATGTCCTTTGGCATGCATATGGGGACGGCTTAATTATGTACGACTATGAAATCAAAAGCCCAAATATCCTTTAAACAACAGAGTTAGCAGGACTTTTTTGCTGAGAAAAAAACATGCTCTATCTTGGCCATATCCTTGCCGATCCTTATGAATCCTGTGGCAATCAACTCGTCTTAACAAGGACTATCAGCTGGCCAAAGGACATTCCGATCGTCCTTGTGGTTCCCGAGATATTCATGATTTTCTAATTTTGTAGCGACTCCTTACATTTTTTTTCGACTCCGCAATTGAAAATTTGCAAGTCCAAAAATTAAAAACTTTTGCATACTTTTGGGGATGAGATTTAAATTTTAGTCCAAAAATTGAAATGTGTTTATCTCAGAAATTAAAAATTAAAAACTTTTGCATACTTTTAGGGATGAGATATAAATTTCAGTCCAAAAATTTAAATGTGTTTATCTCAGAAACTACAGCGATAATTTCGATAGCAATTGGCCGGTCGATAGTCCTAATAAATACGTTTAAAAATAACTGTCGATTGTCATTAAAAAAATAAAGAATATATTAAAAAAACAAACAAGAATTTTTCGAAAAAATCTACAAGGGGTAGGCATGGAAAATTTGCAAAAATTTCGAAAATCCTCCGTAACTTCGTCATTTGAAGGACGATCAGGATGTCCTTTGGCATGCATATGGGGACGGATTAATGATGTACGACTATGAAATCAAAAGCCCAAATATCCTTTAAACAACAGAGTTATCAGGACTTTTTTTTCTGAGAAAAAACATGCTCTATCTTGGCCATATCCTTGCCGATCCTTATGAATCCTGTGGCAATCAACTCGTCTTAACAAGGACTATCAGCTGGCCAAAGGACATTTCGATAGTCCTTGTGGTTCCCGAGATATTCATGATTTTCTAATTTTGTAGCGACTCCTTACATTTTTTTTCGACTCCGCAATTGAAAATTTGCAAGTCCAAAAATTAAAAACTTTTGCATACTTTTGGGGATGAGATTTAAATTTCAGTCCAAAAATTGAAATGTGTTTATCTCAGAAATTAAAAATTAAAAACTTTTGCATACTTTTAGGGATGAGATATAAATTTCAGTCCAAAAATTTAAATGTGTTTATCTCAGAAACTACAGCGATAATTTCGATAGCAATTGGCCGGTCGATAGTCCTAATAAATACGTTTAAAAATAACTGTCGATTGTCATTAAAAAAATAAAGAATATATTAAAAAAACAAACAAGAATTTTTCGAAAAAATCTACAAGGGGTAGGCATGGAAAATTTGCAAAAATTTCGAAAATCCTCCGTAACTTCGTCATTTGAAGGACGATCACGATGTCCTTTGGCATGCATATGGGGACGGATTCATGATGTACGACTATGAAATCAAAAGCCCAAATATCCTTTAAACAACAGAGTTAGCAAGACTTTTTTGCTGAGAAAAAACATGCTCTATCTTGGCCATATCCTTGCCGATCCTTATGAATCCTGTGGCAATCAACTCGTCTTAACAAGGACTATCAGCTGGCCAAAGGACATTCCGATCGTCCTTGTGGTTCCCGAGATATTCATGATTTTCTAATTTTGTAGCGACTCCTTACATTTTTTTTTCGACTCCGCAATTGAAAATTTGCAAGTCCAAAAATTAAAAACTTTTGCATACTTTTGGGGATGAGATTTAAATTTCAGTCCAAAAATTGAAATGTGTTTATCTCAGAAATTAAAAATTAAAAACTTTTGCATACTTTTAGGGATGAGATATAAATTTCAGTCCAAAAATTTAAATGTGTTTATCTCAGAAACTACAGCGATAATTTCGATAGCAATTGGCCGGTCGATAGTCCTAATAAATACGTTTAAAAATAACTGTCGATTGTCATTAAAAAAATAAAGAATATATTAAAAAAACAAACAAGAATTTTTCGAAAAAATCTACAAGGGGTAGGCATGGAAAATTTGCAAAAATTTCGAAAATCCTCCGTAACTTCGTCATTTGAAGGACGATCACGATGTCCTTTGGCATGCATATGGGGACGGATTCATGATGTACGACTATGAAATCAAAAGCCCAAATATCCTTTAAACAACAGAGTTAGCAAGACTTTTTTGCTGAGAAAAAACATTCTCTATCTTGGCCATATCCTTGCCGATCCTTATGAATCCTGTGGCAATCAACTCGTCTTAACAAGGACTATCAGCTGGCCAAAGGACATTCCGATCGTCCTTGTGGTTCCCGAGATATTCATGATTTTCTAATTTTGTAGCGACTCCTTACATTTTTTTTTCGACTCCGCAATTGAAAATTTGCAAGTCCAAAAATTAAAAACTTTTGCATACTTTTGGGGATGAGATTTAAATTTCAGTCCAAAAATTGAAATGTGTTTATCTCAGAAATTAAAAATTAAAAACTTTTGCATACTTTTAGGGATGAGATATAAATTTCAGTCCAAAAATTTAAATGTGTTTATCTCAGAAACTACAGCGATAATTTCGATAGCAATTGGCCGGTCGATAGTCCTAATAAATACGTTTAAAAATAACTGTCGATTGTCATTAAAAAAATAAAGAATATATTAAAAAAACAAACAAGAATTTTTCGAAAAAATCTACAAGGGGTAGGCATGGAAAATTTGCAAAAATTTCGAAAATCCTCCGCAACTTCGTCATTTGAAGGACGATCAGGATGTCCTTTGGTATGCATATGGGGACGGATTAATGATGTACGACTATGAAATCAAAAGCCCAAATATCCTTTAAACAACAGAGTTAGCAGGACTTTTTTGCTGAGAAAAAAACATGCTCTATCTTGGCCATATCCTTGCCGATCCTTATGAATCCTGTGGCAATCAACTCGTCTTAACAAGGACTATCAGCTGGCCAAAGGACATTCCGATCGTCCTTGTGGTTCCCGAGATATTCATGATTTTCTAATTTTGTAGCGACTCCTTACATTTTTTTTTCGACTCCGCAATTGAAAATTTGCAAGTCCAAAAATTAAAAACTTTTGCATACTTTTGGGGATGAGATTTAAATTTCAGTCCAAAAATTGAAATGTGTTTATCTCAGAAATTAAAAATTAAAAACTTTTGCATACTTTTAGGGATGAGATATAAATTTCAGTCCAAAAATTTAAATGTGTTTATCTCAGAAACTACAGCGATAATTTCGATAGCAATTGGCCGGTCGATAGTCCTAATAAATACGTTTAAAAATAACTGTCGATTGTCATTAAAAAAATAAAGAATATATTAAAAAAACAAACAAGAGTTTTTCGAAAAAATCTACAAGGGGTAGGCATGGAAAATTTGCAAAAATTTCGAAAATCCTCCGTAACTTCGTCATTTGAAGGACGATCAGGATGTCCTTTGGCATGCATATGGGGACGGATTAATGATGTACGACTATGAAATCAAAAGCCCAAATATCCTTTAAACAACAGAGTTATCAGGACTTTTTTTCTGAGAAAAAACTTGCTCTATCTTGGCCATATCCTTGCCGATCCTTATGAATCCTGTGGCAATCAACTCGTCTTAACAAGGACTATCAGCTGGCCAAAGGACATTTCGATCGTCCTTGTGGTTCCCGAGATATTCATGATTTTCTAATTTTGTAGCGACTCCTTACATTTTTTTTCGACTCCGCAATTGAAAATTTGCAAGTCCAAAAATTAAAAACTTTTGCATACTTTTGGGGATGAGATTTAAATTTCAGTCCAAAAATTGAAATGTGTTTATCTCAGAAATTAAAAATTAAAAACTTTTGCATACTTTTAGGGATGAGATATAAATTTCAGTCCAAAAATTTAAATGTGTTTATCTCAGAAACTACAGCGATAATTTCGATAGCAATTGGCCGGTCGATAGTCCTAATAAATACGTTTAAAAATAACTGTCGATTGTCATTAAAAAAATAAAGAATATATTAAAAAAACAAACAAGAATTTTTCGAAAAAATCTACAAGGGGTAGGCATGGAAAATTTGCAAAAATTTCGAAAATCCTCCGTAACTTCGTCATTTGAAGGACGATCACGATGTCCTTTGGCATGCATATGGGGACGGATTCATGATGTACGACTATGAAATCAAAAGCCCAAATATCCTTTAAACAACAGAGTTAGCAAGACTTTTTTGCTGAGAAAAAACATGCTCTATCTTGGCCATATCCTTGCCGATCCTTATGAATCCTGTGGCAATCAACTCGTCTTAACAAGGACTATCAGCTGGCCAAAGGACATTCCGATCGTCCTTGTGGTTCCCGAGATATTCATGATTTTCTAATTTTGTAGCGACTCCTTACATTTTTTTTTCGACTCCGCAATTGAAAATTTGCAAGTCCAAAAATTAAAAACTTTTGCATACTTTTGGGGATGAGATTTAAATTTCAGTCCAAAAATTGAAATGTGTTTATCTCAGAAATTAAAAATTAAAAACTTTTGCATACTTTTAGGGATGAGATATAAATTTCAGTCCAAAAATTTAAATGTGTTTATCTCAGAAACTACAGCGATAATTTCGATAGCAATTGGCCGGTCGATAGTCCTAATAAATACGTTTAAAAATAACTGTCGATTGTCATTAAAAAAATAAAGAATATATTAAAAAAACAAACAAGAATTTTTCGAAAAAATCTACAAGGGGTAGGCATGGAAAATTTGCAAAAATTTCGAAAATCCTCCGCAACTTCGTCATTTGAAGGACGATCAGGATGTCCTTTGGTATGCATATGGGGACGGATTAATGATGTACGACTATGAAATCAAAAGCCCAAATATCCTTTAAACAACAGAGTTAGCAGGACTTTTTTGCTGAGAAAAAACATGCTCTATCTTGGCCATATCCTTGCCGATCCTTATGAATCCTGTGGCAATCAACTCGTCTTAACAAGGACTATCATCTGGCCAAAGGACATTCCGATCGTCCTTGTGGTTCCCGAGATATTCATGATTTTCTAATTTTGTAGCGACTCCTTACATTTTTTTTCGACTCCGCAATTGAAAATTTGCAAGTCCAAAAATTAAAAACTTTTGCATACTTTTGGGGATGAGATTTAAATTTCAGTCCAAAAATTGAAATGTGTTTATCTCAGAAATTAAAAATTAAAAACTTTTGCATACTTTTAGGGATGAGATATAAATTTCAGTCCAAAAATTTAAATGTGTTTATCTCAGAAACTACAGCGATAATTTCGATAGCAATTGGCCGGTCGATAGTCCTAATAAATACGTTTAAAAATAACTGTCGATTGTCATTAAAAAAATAAAGAATATATTAAAAAAACAAACAAGAATTTTTCGAAAAAATCTACAAGGGGTAGGCATGGAAAATTTGCAAAAATTTCGAAAATCCTCCGTAACTTCGTCATTTGAAGGACGATCAGGATGTCCTTTGGCATGCATATGGGGACGGATTAATGATGTACGACTATGAAATCAAAAGCCCAAATATCCTTTAAACAACAGAGTTAGCAGGACTTTTTTGCTGAGAAAAAAACATTCTCTATCTTGGCCATATCCTTGCCGATCCTTATGAATCCTGTGGCAATCAACTCGTCTTAACAAGGACTATCAGCTGGCCAAAGGACATTCCGATCGTCCTTGTGGTTCCCGAGATATTCATGATTTTCTAATTTTGTAGCGACTCCTTACATTTTTTTTCGACTCCGAAATTGAAAATTTGCAAGTCCAAAAATTAAAAACTTTTGCATACTTTTGGGGATGAGATTTAAATTTCAGTCCAAAAATTGAAATGTGTTTATCTCAGAAATTAAAAATTAAAAACTTTTGCATACTTTTAGGGATGAGATATAAATTTCAGTCCAAAAATTTAAATGTGTTTATCTCAGAAACTACAGCGATAATTTCGATAGCAATTGGCCGGTCGATAGTCCTAATAAACACGTTTAAAAATAACTGTCGATTGTCATTAAAAAAATAAAGAATATATTAAAAAAACAAACAAGAATTTTTCGAAAAAATCTACAAGGGGTAGGCATGGAAAATTTGCAAAAATTTCGAAAATCCTCCGTAACTTCGTCATTTGAAGGACGATCAGGATGTCCTTTGGCATGCATATGGGGACGGATTAATGATGTACGACTATGAAATCAAAAGCCCAAATATCCTTTAAACAACAGAGTTAGCAGGACTTTTTTGCTGAGAAAAAAACATGCTCTATCTTTTGCATACTTTTAGGGATGAGATATAAATTTCAGTCCAAAAATTTAAATGTGTTTATCTCAGAAACTACAGCGATAATTTCGATAGCAATTGGCCGGTCGATAGTCCTAATAAATACGTTTAAAAATAACTGTCGATTGTCATTAAAAAAATAAAGAATATATTAAAAAAACAAACAAGAATTTTTCGAAAAAATCTACAAGGGGTAGGCATGGAAAATTTGCAAAAATTTCGAAAATCCTCCGTAACTTCGTCATTTGAAGGACGATCACGATGTCCTTTGGCATGCATATGGGGACGGATTCATGATGTACGACTATGAAATCAAAAGCCCAAATATCCTTTAAACAACAGAGTTAGCAAGACTTTTTTGCTGAGAAAAAACATGCTCTATCTTGGCCATATCCTTGCCGATCCTTATGAATCCTGTGGCAATCAACTCGTCTTAACAAGGACTATCAGCTGGCCAAAGGACATTCCGATCGTCCTTGTGGTTCCCGAGATATTCATGATTTTCTAATTTTGTAGCGACTCCTTACATTTTTTTTTCGACTCCGCAATTGAAAATTTGCAAGTCCAAAAATTAAAAACTTTTGCATACTTTTGGGGATGAGATTTAAATTTCAGTCCAAAAATTGAAATGTGTTTATCTCAGAAATTAAAAATTAAAAACTTTTGCATACTTTTAGGGATGAGATATAAATTTCAGTCCAAAAATTTAAATGTGTTTATCTCAGAAACTACAGCGATAATTTCGATAGCAATTGGCCGGTCGATAGTCCTAATAAATACGTTTAAAAATAACTGTCGATTGTCATTAAAAAAATAAAGAATATATTAAAAAAACAAACAAGAATTTTTCGAAAAAATCTACAAGGGGTAGGCATGGAAAATTTGCAAAAATTTCGAAAATCCTCCGCAACTTCGTCATTTGAAGGACGATCAGGATGTCCTTTGGTATGCATATGGGGACGGATTAATGATGTACGACTATGAAATCAAAAGCCCAAATATCCTTTAAACAACAGAGTTAGCAGGACTTTTTTGCTGAGAAAAAACATGCTCTATCTTGGCCATATCCTTGCCGATCCTTATGAATCCTGTGGCAATCAACTCGTCTTAACAAGGACTATCATCTGGCCAAAGGACATTCCGATCGTCCTTGTGGTTCCCGAGATATTCATGATTTTCTAATTTTGTAGCGACTCCTTACATTTTTTTTCGACTCCGCAATTGAAAATTTGCAAGTCCAAAAATTAAAAACTTTTGCATACTTTTGGGGATGAGATTTAAATTTCAGTTCAAAAATTGAAATGTGTTTATCTCAGAAATTAAAAATTAAAAACTTTTGCATACTTTTAGGGATGAGATATAAATTTCAGTCCAAAAATTTAAATGTGTTTATCTCAGAAACTACAGCGATAATTTCGATAGCAATTGGCCGGTCGATAGTCCTAATAAATACGTTTAAAAATAACTGTCGATTGTCATTAAAAAAATAAAGAATATATTAAAAAACAAACAAGAGTTTTTCGAAAAAATCTACAAGGGGTAGGCATGGAAAATTTGCAAAAATTTCGAAAATCCTCCGTAACTTCGTCATTTGAAGGACGATCAGGATGTCCTTTGGCATGCATATGGGGACGGATTAATGATGTACGACTATGAAATCAAAAGCCCAAATATCCTTTAAACAACAGAGTTAGCAGGACTTTTTTGCTGAGAAAAAAACATTCTCTATCTTGGCCATATCCTTGCCGATCCTTATGAATCCTGTGGCAATCAACTCGTCTTAACAAGGACTATCAGCTGGCCAAAGGACATTCCGATCGTCCTTGTGGTTCCCGAGATATTCATGATTTTCTAATTTTGTAGCGACTCCTTACATTTTTTTTCGACTCCGAAATTGAAAATTTGCAAGTCCAAAAATTAAAAACTTTTGCATACTTTTGGGGATGAGATTTAAATTTCAGTCCAAAAATTGAAATGTGTTTATCTCAGAAATTAAAAATTAAAAACTTTTGCATACTTTTAGGGATGAGATATAAATTTCAGTCCAAAAATTTAAATGTGTTTATCTCAGAAACTACAGCGATAATTTCGATAGCAATTGGCCGGTCGATAGTCCTAATAAATACGTTTAAAAATAACTGTCGATTGTCATTAAAAAAATAAAGAATATATTAAAAAAACAAACAAGAATTTTTCGAAAAAATCTACAAGGGGTAGGCATGGAAAATTTGCAAAAATTTCGAAAATCCTCCGTAACTTCGTCATTTGAAGGACGATCAGGATGTCCTTTGGCATGCATATGGGGACGGATTAATGATGTACGACTATGAAATCAAAAGCCCAAATATCCTTTAAACAACAGAGTTAGCAGGACTTTTTTGCTGAGAAAAAAACATGCTCTATCTTGGCCATATCCTTGCCGATCCTTATGAATCCTGTGGCAATCAACTCGTCTTAACAAGGACTATCAGCTGGCCAAAGGACATTCCGATCGTCCTTGTGGTTCCCGAGATATTCATGATTTTCTAATTTTGTAGCGACTCCTTACATTTTTTTTTCGACTCCGCAATTGAAAATTTGCAAGTCCAAAAATTAAAAACTTTTGCATACTTTTGGGGATGAGATTTAAATTTCAGTCCAAAAATTGAAATGTGTTTATCTCAGAAATTAAAAATTAAAAACTTTTGCATACTTTTAGGGATGAGATATAAATTTCAGTCCAAAAATTTAAATGTGTTTATCTCAGAAACTACAGCGATAATTTCGATAGCAATTGGCCGGTCGATAGTCCTAATAAATACGTTTAAAAATAACTGTCGATTGTCATTAAAAAAATAAAGAATATATTAAAAAAACAAACAAGAGTTTTTCGAAAAAATCTACAAGGGGTAGGCATGGAAAATTTGCAAAAATTTCGAAAATCCTCCGTAACTTCGTCATTTGAAGGACGATCAGGATGTCCTTTGGCATGCATATGGGGACGGCTTAATTATGTACGACTATGAAATCAAAAGCCCAAATATCCTTTAAACAACAGAGTTAGCAGGACTTTTTTGCTGAGAAAAAACATGCTCTATCTTGGCCATATCCTTGCCGATCCTTATGAATCCTGTGGCAATCAACTCGTCTTAATAAGGACTATCATCTGGCCAAAGGACATTCCGATCGTCCTTGTGGTTCCCGAGATATTCATGATTTTCTAATTTTGTAGCGACTCCTTACATTTTTTTTCGACTCCGCAATTGAAAATTTGCAAGTCCAAAAATTAAAAACTTTTGCATACTTTTGGGGATGAGATTTAAATTTCAGTCCAAAAATTGAAATGTGTTTATCTCAGAAATTAAAAATTAAAAACTTTTGCATACTTTTAGGGATGAGATATAAATTTCAGTCCAAAAATTTAAATGTGTTTATCTCAGAAACTACAGCGATAATTTCGATAGCAATTGGCCGGTCGATAGTCCTAATAAATACGTTTAAAAATAACTGTCGATTGTCATTAAAAAAATAAAGAATATATTAAAAAAACAAACAAGAGTTTTTCGAAAAAATCTACAAGGGGTAGGCATGGAAAATTTGCAAAAATTTCGAAAATCCTCCGAAACTTCGTCATTTGAAGGACGATCAGGATGTCCTTTGGCATGCATATGGGGACGGATTAATGATGTACGACTATGAAATCAAAAGCCCAAATATCCTTTAAACAACAGAGTTAGCAGGACTTTTTTGGTGAGAAAAAAACATGCTCTATCTTGGCCATATCCTTGCCGATCCTTATGAATCCTGTGGCAATCAACTCGTCTTAACAAGGACTATCAGCTGGCCAAAGGACATTCCGATCGTCCTTGTGGTTCCCGAGATATTCATGATTTTCTAATTTTGTAGCGACTCCTTACATTTTTTTTCGACTCCGAAATTGAAAATTTGCAAGTCCAAAAATTAAAAACTTTTGCATACTTTTGGGGATGAGATTTAAATTTTAGTCCAAAAATTGAAATGTGTTTATCTCAGAAATTAAAAATTAAAAACTTTTGCATACTTTTAGGGATGAGATATAAATTTCAGTCCAAAAATTTAAATGTGTTTATCTCAGAAACTACAGCGATAATTTCGATAGCAATTGGCCGGTCGATAGTCCTAATAAATACGTTTAAAAATAACTGTCGATTGTCATTAAAAAAATAAAGAATATATTAAAAAAACAAACAAGAATTTTTCGAAAAAATCTACAAGGGGTAGTAGGCATGGAAAATTTGCAAAAATTTCGAAAATCCTCCGTAACTTCGTCATTTGAAGGACGATCAGGATGTCCTTTGGCATGCATATGGGGACGGATTAATGATGTACGACTATGAAATCAAAAGCCCAAATATCCTTTAAACAACAGAGTTATCAGGACTTTTTTTCTGAGAAAAAACATGCTCTATCTTGGCCATATCCTTGCCGATCCTTATGAATCCTGTGGCAATCAACTCGTCTTAACAAGGACTATCAGCTGGCCAAGGACATTTCGATCGTCCTTGTGGTTCCCGAGATATTCATGATATTCTAATTTTGTAGCGACTCCTTACATTTTTTTTCGACTCCGCAATTGAAAATTTGCAAGTCCAAAAATTAAAAACTTTTGCATACTTTTGGGGATGAGATTTAAATTTCAGTCCAAAAATTGAAATGTGTTTATCTCAGAAATTAAAAATTAAAAACTTTTGCATACTTTTAGGGATGAGATATAAATTTCAGTCCAAAAATTTAAATGTGTTTATCTCAGAAACTACAGCGATAATTTCGATAGCAATTGGCCGGTCGATAGTCCTAATAAATACGTTTAAAAATAACTGTCGATTGTCATTAAAAAAATAAAGAATATATTAAAAAAACAAACAAGAGTTTTTCGAAAAAATCTACAAGGGGTAGGCATGGAAAATTTGCAAAAATTTCGAAAATCCTCCGTAACTTCGTCATTTGAAGGACGATCAGGATGTCCTTTGGCATGCATATGGGGACGGATTAATGATGTACGACTATGAAATCAAAAGCCCAAATATCCTTTAAACAACAGAGTTAGCAGGACTTTTTTGGTGAGAAAAAAACATGCTCTATCTTGGCCATATCCTTGCCGATCCTTATGAATCCTGTGGCAATCAACTCGTCTTAACAAGGACTATCAGCTGGCCAAAGGACATTCCGATCGTCCTTGTGGTTCCCGAGATATTCATGATTTTCTAATTTTGTAGCGACTCCTTACATTTTTTTTCGACTCCGAAATTGAAAATTTGCAAGTCCAAAAATTAAAAACTTTTGCATACTTTTGGGGATGAGATTTAAATTTCAGTCCAAAAATTGAAATGTGTTTATCTCAGAAATTAAAAATTAAAAACTTTTGCATACTTATAGGGATGAGATATAAATTTCAGTCCAAAAATTTAAATGTGTTTATCTCAGAAACTACAGCGATAATTTCGATAGCAATTGGCCGGTCGATAGTCCTAATAAATACGTTTAAAAATAACTGTCGATTGTCATTAAAAAAATAAAGAATATATTAAAAAAACAAACAAGAGTTTTTCGAAAAAATCTACAAGGGGTAGGCATGGAAAATTTGCAAAAATTTCGAAAATCCTCCGTAACTTCGTCATTTGAAGGACGATCAGGATGTCCTTTGGCATGCATATGGGGACGGATTAATGATGTACGACTATGAAATCAAAAGCCCAAATATCCTTTAAACAACAGAGTTAGCAGGACTTTTTTGCTGAGAAAAAAACATGCTCTATCTTGGCCATATCCTTGCCGATCCTTATGAATCCTGTGGCAATCAACTCGTCTTAACAAGGACTATCAGCTGGCCAAAGGACATTCCGATCGTCCTTGTGGTTCCCGAGATATTCATGATTTTCTAATTTTGTAGCGACTCCTTACATTTTTTTTCGACTCCGAAATTGAAAATTTGCAAGTCCAAAAATTAAAAACTTTTGCATACTTTTGGGGATGAGATTTAAATTTCAGTCCAAAAATTGAAATGTGTTTATCTCAGAAATTAAAAATTAAAAACTTTTGCATACTTTTAGGGATGAGATATAAATTTCAGTCCAAAAATTTAAATGTGTTTATCTCAGAAACTACAGCGATAATTTCGATAGCAATTGGCCGGTCGATAGTCCTAATAAATACGTTTAAAAATAACTGTCGATTGTCATTAAAAAAATAAAGAATATATTAAAAAAACAAACAAGAATTTTTCGAAAAAATCTACAAGGGGTAGGCATGGAAAATTTGCAAAAATTTCGAAAATCCTCCGTAACTTCGTCATTTGAAGGACGATCAGGATGTCCTTTGGCATGCATATGGGGACGGATTAATGATGTACGACTATGAAATCAAAAGCCCAAATATCCTTTAAACAACAGAGTTAGCAGGACTTTTTTGCTGAGAAAAAACATGCTCTATCTTGGCCATATCCTTGCCGATCCTTATGAATCCTGTGGCAATCAACTCGTCTTAACAAGGACTATCAGCTGGCCAAAGGACATTCCGATCGTCCTTGTGGTTCCCGAGATATTCATGATTTTCTAATTTTGTAGCGACTCCTTACATTTTTTTTCGACTCCGCAATTGAAAATTTGCAAGTCCAAAAATTAAAAACTTTTGCATACTTTTGGGGATGAGATTTAAATTTCAGTCCAAAAATTGAAATGTGTTTATCTCAGAAATTAAAAATTAAAAACTTTTGCATACTTTTAGGGATGAGATATAAATTTCAGTCCAAAAATTTAAATGTGTTTATCTCAGAAACTACAGCGATAATTTCGATAGCAATTGGCCGGTCGATAGTCCTAATAAATACGTTTAAAAATAACTGTCGATTGTCATTAAAAAAATAAAGAATATATTAAAAAAACAAACAAGAGTTTTTCGAAAAAATCTACAAGGGGTAGGCATGGAAAATTTGCAAAAATTTCGAAAATCCTCCGTAACTTCGTCATTTGAAGGACGATCAGGATGTCCTTTGGCATGCATATGGGGACGGATTAATGATGTACGACTATGAAATCAAAAGCCCAAATATCCTTTAAACAACAGAGTTAGCAGGACTTTTTTGCTGAGAAAAAAACATGCTCTATCTTGGCCATATCCTTGCCGATCCTTATGAATCCTGTGGCAATCAACTCGTCTTAACAAGGACTATCATCTGGCCAAAGGACATTCCGATCGTCCTTGTGGTTCCCGAGATATTCATGATTTTCTAATTTTGTAGCGACTCCTTACATTTTTTTTCGACTCCGAAATTGAAAATTTGCAAGTCCAAAAATTAAAAACTTTTGCATACTTTTGGGGATGAGATTTAAATTTCAGTCCAAAAATTGAAATGTGTTTATCTCAGAAATTAAAAATTCAAAACTTTTGCATACTTTTAGGGATGAGATATAAATTTCAGTCCAAAAATTTAAATGTGTTTATCTCAGAAACTACAGCGATAATTTCGATAGCAATTGGCCGGTCGATAGTCCTAATAAATACGTTTAAAAATAACTGTCGATTGTCATTAAAAAAATAAAGAATATATTAAAAAAACAAACAAGAGTTTTTCGAAAAAATCTACAAGGGGTAGGCATGGAAAATTTGCAAAAATTTCGAAAATCCTCCGTAACTTCGTCATTTGAAGGACGATCAGGATGTCCTTTGGCATGCATATGGGGACGGATTAATGATGTACGACTATGAAATCAAAAGCCCAAATATCCTTTAAACAACAGAGTTAGCAGGACTATTTTGCTGAGAAAAAAACATGCTCTATCTTGGCCATATCCTTGCCGATCCTTATGAATCCTGTGGCAATCAACTCGTCTTAACAAGGACTATCATCTGGCCAAAGGACATTCCGATCGTCCTTGTGGTTCCCGAGATATTCATGATTTTCTAATTTTGTAGCGACTCCTTACATTTTTTTTCGACTCCGAAATTGAAAATTTGCAAGTCCAAAAATTAAAAACTTTTGCATACTTTTGGGGATGAGATTTAAATTTCAGTCCAAAAATTGAAATGTGTTTATCTCAGAAATTAAAAATTCAAAACTTTTGCATACTTTTAGGGATGAGATATAAATTTCAGTCCAAAAATTTAAATGTGTTTATCTCAGAAACTACAGCGATAATTTCGATAGCAATTGGCCGGTCGATAGTCCTAATAAATACGTTTAAAAATAACTGTCGATTGTCATTAAAAAAATAAAGAATATATTAAAAAAACAAACAAGAGTTTTTCGAAAAAATCTACAAGGGGTAGGCATGGAAAATTTGCAAAAATTTCGAAAATCCTCCGTAACTTCGTCATTTGAAGGACGATCAGGATGTCCTTTGGCATGCATATGGGGACGGATTAATGATGTACGACTATGAAATCAAAAGCCCAAATATCCTTTAAACAACAGAGTTATCAGGACTTTTTTGCTGAGAAAAAAACATTCTCTATCTTGGCCATATCCTTGCCGATCCTTATGAATCCTGTGGCAATCAACTCGTCTTAACAAGGACTATCAGCTGGCCAAAGGACATTCCGATCGTCCTTGTGGTTCCCGAGATATTCATGATTTTCTAATTTTGTAGCGACTCCTTACATTTTTTTTCGACTCCGAAATTGAAAATTTGCAAGTCCAAAAATTAAAAACTTTTGCATACTTTTGGGGATGAGATTTAAATTTCAGTCCAAAAATTGAAATGTGTTTATCTCAGAAATTAAAAATTAAAAACTTTTGCATACTTTTAGGGATGAGATATAAATTTCAGTCCAAAAATTTAAATGTGTTTATCTCAGAAACTACAGCGATAATTTCGATAGCAATTGGCCGGTCGATAGTCCTAATAAATACGTTTAAAAATAACTGTCGATTGTCATTAAAAAAATAAAGAATATATTAAAAAAACAAACAAGAATTTTTCGAAAAAATCTACAAGGGGTAGGCATGGAAAATTTGCAAAAATTTCGAAAATCCTCCGTAACTTCGTCATTTGAAGGACGATCAGGATGTCCTTTGGCATGCATATGGGGACGGATTAATGATGTACGACTATGAAATCAAAAGCCCAAATATCCTTTAAACAACAGAGTTAGCAGGACTTTTTTGCTGAGAAAAAAACATGCTCTATCTTGGCCATATCCTTGCCGATCCTTATGAATCCTGTGGCAATCAACTCGTCTTAACAAGGACTATCAGCTGGCCAAAGGACATTCCGATCGTCCTTGTGGTTCCCGAGATATTCATGATTTTCTAATTTTGTAGCGACTCCTTACATTTTTTTTTCGACTCCGCAATTGAAAATTTGCAAGTCCAAAAATTAAAAACTTTTGCATACTTTTGGGGATGAGATTTAAATTTCAGTCCAAAAATTGAAATGTGTTTATCTCAGAAATTAAAAATTAAAAACTTTTGCATACTTTTAGGGATGAGATATAAATTTCAGTCCAAAAATTTAAATGTGTTTATCTCAGAAACTACAGCGATAATTTCGATAGCAATTGGCCGGTCGATAGTCCTAATAAATACGTTTAAAAATAACTGTCGATTGTCATTAAAAAAATAAAGAATATATTAAAAAAACAAACAAGAGTTTTTCGAAAAAATCTACAAGGGGTAGGCATGGAAAATTTGCAAAAATTTCGAAAATCCTCCGTAACTTCGTCATTTGAAGGACGATCAGGATGTCCTTTGGCATGCATATGGGGACGGCTTAATTATGTACGACTATGAAATCAAAAGCCCAAATATCCTTTAAACAACAGAGTTAGCAGGACTTTTTTGCTGAGAAAAAACATGCTCTATCTTGGCCATATCCTTGCCGATCCTTATGAATCCTGTGGCAATCAACTCGTCTTAACAAGGACTATCATCTGGCCAAAGGACATTCCGATCGTCCTTGTGGTTCCCGAGATATTCATGATTTTCTAATTTTGTAGCGACTCCTTACATTTTTTTTCGACTCCGCAATTGAAAATTTGCAAGTCCAAAAATTAAAAACTTTTGCATACTTTTGGGGATGAGATTTAAATTTCAGTCCAAAAATTGAAATGTGTTTATCTCAGAAATTAAAAATTAAAAACTTTTGCATACTTTTAGGGATGAGATATAAATTTCAGTCCAAAAATTTAAATGTGTTTATCTCAGAAACTACAGCGATAATTTCGATAGCAATTGGCCGGTCGATAGTCCTAATAAATACGTTTAAAAATAACTGTCGATTGTCATTAAAAAAATAAAGAATATATTAAAAAAACAAACAAGAGTTTTTCGAAAAAATCTACAAGGGGTAGGCATGGAAAATTTGCAAAAATTTCGAAAATCCTCCGTAACTTCGTCATTTGAAGGACGATCAGGATGTCCTTTGGCATGCATATGGGGACGGATTAATGATGTACGACTATGAAATCAAAAGCCCAAATATCCTTTAAACAACAGAGTTAGCAGGACTATTTTGCTGAGAAAAAAACATGCTCTATCTTGGCCATATCCTTGCCGATCCTTATGAATCCTGTGGCAATCAACTCGTCTTAACAAGGACTATCAGCTGGCCAAAGGACATTCCGATCGTCCTTGTGGTTCCCGAGATATTCATGATTTTCTAATTTTGTAGCGACTCCTTACATTTTTTTTCGACTCCGAAATTGAAAATTTGCAAGTCCAAAAATTAAAAACTTTTGCATACTTTTGGGGATGAGATTTAAATTTTAGTCCAAAAATTGAAATGTGTTTATCTCAGAAATTAAAAATTAAAAACTTTTGCATACTTTTAGGGATGAGATATAAATTTCAGTCCAAAAATTTAAATGTGTTTATCTCAGAAACTACAGCGATAATTTCGATAGCAATTGGCCGGTCGATAGTCCTAATAAATACGTTTAAAAATAACTGTCGATTGTCATTAAAAAAATAAAGAATATATTAAAAAAACAAACAAGAATTTTTCGAAAAAATCTACAAGGGGTAGGCATGGAAAATTTGCAAAAATTTCGAAAATCCTCCGTAACTTCGTCATTTGAAGGACGATCAGGATGTCCTTTGGCATGCATATGGGGACGGATTAATGATGTACGACTATGAAATCAAAAGCCCAAATATCCTTTAAACAACAGAGTTATCAGGACTTTTTTTCTGAGAAAAAACATGCTCTATCTTGGCCATATCCTTGCCGATCCTTATGAATCCTGTGGCAATCAACTCGTCTTAACAAGGACTATCAGCTGGCCAAAGGACATTTCGATCGTCCTTGTGGTTCCCGAGATATTCATGATATTCTAATTTTGTAGCGACTCCTTACATTTTTTTTCGACTCCGCAATTGAAAATTTGCAAGTCCAAAAATTAAAAACTTTTGCATACTTTTGGGGATGAGATTTAAATTTCAGTCCAAAAATTGAAATGTGTTTATCTCAGAAATTAAAAATTAAAAACTTTTGCATACTTTTAGGGATGAGATATAAATTTCAGTCCAAAAATTTAAATGTGTTTATCTCAGAAACTACAGCGATAATTTCGATAGCAATTGGCCGGTCGATAGTCCTAATAAATACGTTTAAAAATAACTGTCGATTGTCATTAAAAAAATAAAGAATATATTAAAAAAACAAACAAGAATTTTTCGAAAAAATCTACAAGGGGTAGGCATGGAAAATTTGCAAAAATTTCGAAAATCCTCCGTAACTTCGTCATTTGAAGGACGATCAGGATGTCCTTTGGCATGCATATGGGGACGGATTAATGATGTACGACTATGAAATCAAAAGCCCAAATATCCTTTAAACAACAGAGTTAGCAGGACTTTTTTGGTGAGAAAAAAACATGCTCTATCTTGGCCATATCCTTGCCGATCCTTATGAATCCTGTGGCAATCAACTCGTCTTAACAAGGACTATCAGCTGGCCAAAGGACATTCCGATCGTCCTTGTGGTTCCCGAGATATTCATGATTTTCTAATTTTGTAGCGACTCCTTACATTTTTTTTCGACTCCGAAATTGAAAATTTGCAAGTCCAAAAATTAAAAACTTTTGCATACTTTTGGGGATGAGATTTAAATTTCAGTCCAAAAATTGAAATGTGTTTATCTCAGAAATTAAAAATTAAAAACTTTTGCATACTTTTAGGGATGAGATATAAATTTCAGTCCAAAAATTTAAATGTGTTTATCTCAGAAACTACAGCGATAATTTCGATAGCAATTGGCCGGTCGATAGTCCTAATAAATACGTTTAAAAATAACTGTCGATTGTCATTAAAAAAATAAAGAATATATTAAAAAAACAAACAAGAATTTTTCGAAAAAATCTACAAGGGGTAGGCATGGAAAATTTGCAAAAATTTCGAAAATCCTCCGTAACTTCGTCATTTGAGGGACGATCAGGATGTCCTTTGGCATGCATATGGGGACGGATTAATGATGTACGACTATGAAATCAAAAGCCCAAATATCCTTTAAACAACAGAGTTAGCAGGACTTTTTTGCTGAGAAAAAACATGCTCTATCTTGGCCATATCCTTGCCGATCCTTATGAATCCTGTGGCAATCAACTCGTCTTAACAAGGACTATCAGCTGGCCAAAGGACATTCCGATCGTCCTTGTGGTTCCCGAGATATTCATGATTTTCTAATTTTGTAGCGACTCCTTACATTTTTTTTCGACTCCGCAATTGAAAATTTGCAAGTCCAAAAATTAAAAACTTTTGCATACTTTTGGGGATGAGATTTAAATTTCAGTCCAAAAATTGAAATGTGTTTATCTCAGAAATTAAAAATTAAAAACTTTTGCATACTTTTAGGGATGAGATATAAATTTCAGTCCAAAAATTTAAATGTGTTTATCTCAGAAACTACAGCGATAATTTCGATAGCAATTGGCCGGTCGATAGTCCTAATAAATACGTTTAAAAATAACTGTCGATTGTCATTAAAAAAATAAAGAATATATTAAAAAAACAAACAAGAGTTTTTCGAAAAAATCTACAAGGGGTAGGCATGGAAAATTTGCAAAAATTTCGAAAATCCTCCGTAACTTCGTCATTTGAAGGACGATCAGGATGTCCTTTGGCATGCATATGGGGACGGATTAATGATGTACGACTATGAAATCAAAAGCCCAAATATCCTTTAAACAACAGAGTTAGCAGGACTTTTTTGCTGAGAAAAAAACATTCTCTATCTTGGCCATATCCTTGCCGATCCTTATGAATCCTGTGGCAATCAACTCGTCTTAACAAGGACTATCAGCTGGCCAAAGGACATTCCGATCGTCCTTGTGGTTCCCGAGATATTCATGATTTTCTAATTTTGTAGCGACTCCTTACATTTTTTTTCGACTCCGAAATTGAAAATTTGCAAGTCCAAAAATTAAAAACTTTTGCATACTTTTGGGGATGAGATTTAAATTTCAGTCCAAAAATTGAAATGTGTTTATCTCAGAAATTAAAAATTAAAAACTTTTGCATACTTTTAGGGATGAGATATAAATTTCAGTCCAAAAATTTAAATGTGTTTATCTCAGAAACTACAGCGATAATTTCGATAGCAATTGGCCGGTCGATAGTCCTAATAAATACGTTTAAAAATAACTGTCGATTGTCATTAAAAAAATAAAGAATATATTAAAAAAACAAACAAGAATTTTTCGAAAAAATCTACAAGGGGTAGGCATGGAAAATTTGCAAAAATTTCGAAAATCCTCCGTAACTTCGTCATTTGAAGGACGATCAGGATGTCCTTTGGCATGCATATGGGGACGGATTAATGATGTACGACTATGAAATCAAAAGCCCAAATATCCTTTAAACAACAGAGTTAGCAGGACTTTTTTGGTGAGAAAAAAACATGCTCTATCTTGGCCATATCCTTGCCGATCCTTATGAATCCTGTGGCAATCAACTCGTCTTAACAAGGACTATCAGCTGGCCAAAGGACATTCCGATCGTCCTTGTGGTTCCCGAGATATTCATGATTTTCTAATTTTGTAGCGACTCCTTACATTTTTTTTCGACTCCGAAATTGAAAATTTGCAAGTCCAAAAATTAAAAACTTTTGCATACTTTTGGGGATGAGATTTAAATTTCAGTCCAAAAATTGAAATGTGTTTATCTCAGAAATTAAAAATTAAAAACTTTTGCATACTTTTAGGGATGAGATATAAATTTCAGTCCAAAAATTTAAATGTGTTTATCTCAGAAACTACAGCGATAATTTCGATAGCAATTGGCCGGTCGATAGTCCTAATAAATACGTTTAAAAATAACTGTCGATTGTCATTAAAAAAATAAAGAATATATTAAAAAAACAAACAAGAATTTTTCGAAAAAATCTACAAGGGGTAGGCATGGAAAATTTGCAAAAATTTCGAAAATCCTCCGTAACTTCGTCATTTGAGGGACGATCAGGATGTCCTTTGGCATGCATATGGGGACGGATTAATGATGTACGACTATGAAATCAAAAGCCCAAATATCCTTTAAACAACAGAGTTAGCAGGACTTTTTTGGTGAGAAAAAAACATGCTCTATCTTGGCCATATCCTTGCCGATCCTTATGAATCCTGTGGCAATCAACTCGTCTTAACAAGGACTATCAGCTGGCCAAAGGACATTCCGATCGTCCTTGTGGTTCCCGAGATATTCATGATTTTCTAATTTTGTAGCGACTCCTTACATTTTTTTTCGACTCCGAAATTGAAAATTTGCAAGTCCAAAAATTAAAAACTTTTGCATACTTTTGGGGATGAGATTTAAATTTCAGTCCAAAAATTGAAATGTGTTTATCTCAGAAATTAAAAATTAAAAACTTTTGCATACTTTTAGGGATGAGATATAAATTTCAGTCCAAAAATTTAAATGTGTTTATCTCAGAAACTACAGCGATAATTTCGATAGCAATTGGCCGGTCGATAGTCCTAATAAATACGTTTAAAAATAACTGTCGATTGTCATTAAAAAAATAAAGAATATATTAAAAAAACAAACAAGAATTTTTCGAAAAAATCTACAAGGGGTAGGCATGGAAAATTTGCAAAAATTTCGAAAATCCTCCGTAACTTCGTCATTTGAGGGACGATCAGGATGTCCTTTGGCATGCATATGGGGACGGATTAATGATGTACGACTATGAAATCAAAAGCCCAAATATCCTTTAAACAACAGAGTTAGCAGGACTTTTTTGCTGAGAAAAAACATGCTCTATCTTGGCCATATCCTTGCCGATCCTTATGAATCCTGTGGCAATCAACTCGTCTTAACAAGGACTATCAGCTGGCCAAAGGACATTCCGATCGTCCTTGTGGTTCCCGAGATATTCATGATTTTCTAATTTTGTAGCGACTCCTTACATTTTTTTTCGACTCCGCAATTGAAAATTTGCAAGTCCAAAAATTAAAAACTTTTGCATACTTTTGGGGATGAGATTTAAATTTCAGTCCAAAAATTGAAATGTGTTTATCTCAGAAATTAAAAATTAAAAACTTTTGCATACTTTTAGGGATGAGATATAAATTTCAGTCCAAAAATTTAAATGTGTTTATCTCAGAAACTACAGCGATAATTTCGATAGCAATTGGCCGGTCGATAGTCCTAATAAATACGTTTAAAAATAACTGTCGATTGTCATTAAAAAAATAAAGAATATATTAAAAAAACAAACAAGAGTTTTTCGAAAAAATCTACAAGGGGTAGGCATGGAAAATTTGCAAAAATTTCGAAAATCCTCCGTAACTTCGTCATTTGAAGGACGATCAGGATGTCCTTTGGCATGCATATGGGGACGGATTAATGATGTACGACTATGAAATCAAAAGCCCAAATATCCTTTAAACAACAGAGTTAGCAGGACTTTTTTGCTGAGAAAAAAACATTCTCTATCTTGGCCATATCCTTGCCGATCCTTATGAATCCTGTGGCAATCAACTCGTCTTAACAAGGACTATCAGCTGGCCAAAGGACATTCCGATCGTCCTTGTGGTTCCCGAGATATTCATGATTTTCTAATTTTGTAGCGACTCCTTACATTTTTTTTCGACTCCGAAATTGAAAATTTGCAAGTCCAAAAATTAAAAACTTTTGCATACTTTTGGGGATGAGATTTAAATTTCAGTCCAAAAATTGAAATGTGTTTATCTCAGAAATTAAAAATTAAAAACTTTTGCATACTTTTAGGGATGAGATATAAATTTCAGTCCAAAAATTTAAATGTGTTTATCTCAGAAACTACAGCGATAATTTCGATAGCAATTGGCCGGTCGATAGTCCTAATAAATACGTTTAAAAATAACTGTCGATTGTCATTAAAAAAATAAAGAATATATTAAAAAAACAAACAAGAATTTTTCGAAAAAATCTACAAGGGGTAGGCATGGAAAATTTGCAAAAATTTCGAAAATCCTCCGTAACTTCGTCATTTGAAGGACGATCAGGATGTCCTTTGGCATGCATATGGGGACGGATTAATGATGTACGACTATGAAATCAAAAGCCCAAATATCCTTTAAACAACAGAGTTAGCAGGACTTTTTTGCTGAGAAAAAAACATGCTCTATCTTGGCCATATCCTTGCCGATCCTTATGAATCCTGTGGCAATCAACTCGTCTTAACAAGGACTATCAGCTGGCCAAAGGACATTCCGATCGTCCTTGTGGTTCCCGAGATATTCATGATTTTCTAATTTTGTAGCGACTCCTTACATTTTTTTTCGACTCCGAAATTGAAAATTTGCAAGTCCAAAAATTAAAAACTTTTGCATACTTTTGGGGATGAGATTTAAATTTCAGTCCAAAAATTGAAATGTGTTTATCTCAGAAATTAAAAATTAAAAACTTTTGCATACTTTTAGGGATGAGATATAAATTTCAGTCCAAAAATTTAAATGTGTTTATCTCAGAAACTACAGCGATAATTTCGATAGCAATTGGCCGGTCGATAGTCCTAATAAATACGTTTAAAAATAACTGTCGATTGTCATTAAAAAAATAAAGAATATATTAAAAAAACAAACAAGAATTTTTCGAAAAAATCTACAAGGGGTAGGCATGGAAAATTTGCAAAAATTTCGAAAATCCTCCGTAACTTCGTCATTTGAAGGACGATCAGGATGTCCTTTGGCATGCATATGGGGACGGATTAATGATGTACGACTATGAAATCAAAAGCCCAAATATCCTTTAAACAACAGAGTTAGCAGGACTTTTTTGCTGAGAAAAAAACATTCTCTATCTTGGCCATATCCTTGCCGATCCTTATGAATCCTGTGGCAATCAACTCGTCTTAACAAGGACTATCAGCTGGCCAAAGGACATTCCGATCGTCCTTGTGGTTCCCGAGATATTCATGATTTTCTAATTTTGTAGCGACTCCTTACATTTTTTTTCGACTCCGAAATTGAAAATTTGCAAGTCCAAAAATTAAAAACTTTTGCATACTTTTGGGGATGAGATTTAAATTTCAGTCCAAAAATTGAAATGTGTTTATCTCAGAAATTAAAAATTAAAAACTTTTGCATACTTTTAGGGATGAGATATAAATTTCAGTCCAAAAATTTAAATGTGTTTATCTCAGAAACTACAGCGATAATTTCGATAGCAATTGGCCGGTCGATAGTCCTAATAAATACGTTTAAAAATAACTGTCGATTGTCATTAAAAAAATAAAGAATATATTAAAAAAACAAACAAGAATTTTTCGAAAAAATCTACAAGGGGTAGGCATGGAAAATTTGCAAAAATTTCGAAAATCCTCCGTAACTTCGTCATTTGAAGGACGATCAGGATGTCCTTTGGCATGCATATGGGGACGGATTAATGATGTACGACTATGAAATCAAAAGCCCAAATATCCTTTAAACAACAGAGTTAGCAGGACTTTTTTGCTGAGAAAAAAACATGCTCTATCTTGGCCATATCCTTGCCGATCCTTATGAATCCTGTGGCAATCAACTCGTCTTAACAAGGACTATCAGCTGGCCAAAGGACATTCCGATCGTCCTTGTGGTTCCCGAGATATTCATGATTTTCTAATTTTGTAGCGACTCCTTACATTTTTTTTCGACTCCGAAATTGAAAATTTGCAAGTCCAAAAATTAAAAACTTTTGCATACTTTTGGGGATGAGATTTAAATTTCAGTCCAAAAATTGAAATGTGTTTATCTCAGAAATTAAAAATTAAAAACTTTTGCATACTTTTAGGGATGAGATATAAATTTCAGTCCAAAAATTTAAATGTGTTTATCTCAGAAACTACAGCGATAATTTCGATAGCAATTGGCCGGTCGATAGTCCTAATAAATACGTTTAAAAATAACTGTCGATTGTCATTAAAAAAATAAAGAATATATTAAAAAAACAAACAAGAATTTTTCGAAAAAATCTACAAGGGGTAGGCATGGAAAATTTGCAAAAATTTCGAAAATCCTCCGTAACTTTGTCATTTGAAGGACGATCAGGATGTCCTTTGGCATGCATATGGGGACGGATTAATGATGTACGACTATGAAATCAAAAGCCCAAATATCCTTTAAACAACAGAGTTAGCAGGACTTTTTTGCTGAGAAAAAACATGCTCTATCTTGGCCATATCCTTGCCGATCCTTATGAATCCTGTGGCAATCAACTCGTCTTAACAAGGACTATCAGCTGGCCAAAGGACATTCCGATCGTCCTTGTGGTTCCCGAGATATTCATGATTTTCTAATTTTGTAGCGACTCCTTACATTTTTTTTCGACTCCGCAATTGAAAACTTGCAAGTCCAAAAATTAAAAACTTTTGCATACTTTTGGGGATGAGATTTAAATTTTAGTCCAAAAATTGAAATGTGTTTATCTCAGAAATTAAAAATTAAAAACTTTTGCATACTTTTAGGGATGAGATATAAATTTCAGTCCAAAAATTTAAATGTGTTTATCTCAGAAACTACAGCGATAATTTCGATAGCAATTGGCCGGTCGATAGTCCTAATAAATACGTTTAAAAATAACTGTCGATTGTCATTAAAAAAATAAAGAATATATTAAAAAAACAAACAAGAATTTTTCGAAAAAATCTACAAGGGGTAGGCATGGAAAATTTGCAAAAATTTCGAAAATCCTCCGTAACTTCGTCATTTGAAGGACGATCAGGATGTCCTTTGGCATGCATATGGGGACGGATTAATGATGTACGACTATGAAATCAAAAGCCCAAATATCCTTTAAACAACAGAGTTATCAGGACTTTTTTTCTGAGAAAAAACATGCTCTATCTTGGCCATATCCTTGCCGATCCTTATGAATCCTGTGGCAATCAACTCGTCTTAACAAGGACTATCAGCTGGCCAAAGGACATTTCGATCGTCCTTGTGGTTCCCGAGATATTCATGATATTCTAATTTTGTAGCGACTCCTTACATTTTTTTTCGACTCCGCAATTGAAAATTTGCAAGTCCAAAAATTAAAAACTTTTGCATACTTTTGGGGATGAGATTTAAATTTCAGTCCAAAAATTGAAATGTGTTTATCTCAGAAATTAAAAATTAAAAACTTTTGCATACTTTTAGGGATGAGATATAAATTTCAGTCCAAAAATTTAAATGTGTTTATCTCAGAAACTACAGCGATAATTTCGATAGCAATTGGCCGGTCGATAGTCCTAATAAATACGTTTAAAAATAACTGTCGATTGTCATTAAAAAAATAAAGAATATATTAAAAAAACAAACAAGAATTTTTCGAAAAAATCTACAAGGGGTAGGCATGGAAAATTTGCAAAAATTTCGAAAATCCTCCGTAACTTCGTCATTTGAAGGACGATCACGATGTCCTTTGGCATGCATATGGGGACGGATTCATGATGTACGACTATGAAATCAAAAGCCCAAATATCCTTTAAACAACAGAGTTAGCAAGACTTTTTTGCTGAGAAAAAACATGCTCTATCTTGGCCATATCCTTGCCGATCCTTATGAATCCTGTGGCAATCAACTCGTCTTAACAAGGACTATCATCTGGCCAAAGGACATTCCGATCGTCCTTGTGGTTCCCGAGATATTCATGATTTTCTAATTTTGTAGCGACTCCTTACATTTTTTTTCGACTCCGCAATTGAAAATTTGCAAGTCCAAAAATTAAAAACTTTTGCATACTTTTGGGGATGAGATTTAAATTTCAGTCCAAAAATTGAAATGTGTTTATCTCAGAAATTAAAAATTAAAAACTTTTGCATACTTTTAGGGATGAGATATAAATTTCAGTCCAAAAATTTAAATGTGTTTATCTCAGAAACTACAGCGATAATTTCGATAGCAATTGGCCGGTCGATAGTCCTAATAAATACGTTTAAAAATAACTGTCGATTGTCATTAAAAAAATAAAGAATATATTAAAAAAACAAACAAGAATTTTTCGAAAAAATCTACAAGGGGTAGGCATGGAAAATTTGCAAAAATTTCGAAAATCCTCCGTAACTTCGTCATTTGAAGGACGATCAGGATGTCCTTTGGCATGCATATGGGGACGGCTTAATGATGTACGACTATGAAATCAAAAGCCCAAATATCCTTTAAACAACAGAGTTAGCAAGACTTTTTTGCTGAGAAAAAACATGCTCTATCTTGGCCATATCCTTGCCGATCCTTATGAATCCTGTGGCAATCAACTCGTCTTAACAAGGACTATCAGCTGGCCAAAGGACATTCCGATCGTCCTTGTGGTTCCCGAGATATTCATGATTTTCTAATTTTGTAGCGACTCCTTACATTTTTTTTTCGACTCCGCAATTGAAAATTTGCAAGTCCAAAAATTAAAAACTTTTGCATACTTTTGGGGATGAGATTTAAATTTCAGTCCAAAAATTGAAATGTGTTTATCTCAGAAATTAAAAATTAAAAACTTTTGCATACTTTTAGGGATGAGATATAAATTTCAGTCCAAAAATTTAAATGTGTTTATCTCAGAAACTACAGCGATAATTTCGATAGCAATTGGCCGGTCGATAGTCCTAATAAATACGTTTAAAAATAACTGTCGATTGTCATTAAAAAAATAAAGAATATATTAAAAAAACAAACAAGAATTTTTCGAAAAAATCTACAAGGGGTAGGCATGGAAAATTTGCAAAAATTTCGAAAATCCTCCGCAACTTCGTCATTTGAAGGACGATCAGGATGTCCTTTGGCATGCATATGGGGACGGATTAATGATGTACGACTATGAAATCAAAAGCCCAAATATCCTTTAAACAACAGAGTTAGCAGGACTTTTTTGCTGAGAAAAAACATGCTCTATCTTGGCCATATCCTTGCCGATCCTTATGAATCCTGTGGCAATCAACTCGTCTTAACAAGGACTATCATCTGGCCAAAGGACATTCCGATCGTCCTTGTGGTTCCCGAGATATTCATGATTTTCTAATTTTGTAGCGACTCCTTACATTTTTTTTCGACTCCGCAATTGAAAATTTGCAAGTCCAAAAATTAAAAACTTTTGCATACTTTTGGGGATGAGATTTAAATTTCAGTCCAAAAATTGAAATGTGTTTATCTCAGAAATTAAAAATTAAAAACTTTTGCATACTTTTAGGGATGAGATATAAATTTCAGTCCAAAAATTTAAATGTGTTTATCTCAGAAACTACAGCGATAATTTCGATAGCAATTGGCCGGTCGATAGTCCTAATAAATACGTTTAAAAATAACTGTCGATTGTCATTAAAAAAATAAAGAATATATTAAAAAAACAAACAAGAATTTTTCGAAAAAATCTACAAGGGGTAGGCATGGAAAATTTGCAAAAATTTCGAAAATCCTCCGTAACTTCGTCATTTGAAGGACGATCAGGATGTCCTTTGGCATGCATATGGGGACGGCTTAATGATGTACGACTATGAAATCAAAAGCCCAAATATCCTTTAAACAACAGAGTTAGCAGGACTTTTTTGCTGAGAAAAAACATGCTCTATCTTGGCCATATCCTTGCCGATCCTTATGAATCCTGTGGTAATCAACTCGTCTTAACAAGGACTATCATCTGGCCAAAGGACATTCCGATCGTCCTTGTGGTTCCCGAGATATTCATGATTTTCTAATTTTGTAGCGACTCCTTACATTTTTTTTCGACTCCGCAATTGAAAATTTGCAAGTCCAAAAATTAAAAACTTTTGCATACTTTTGGGGATGAGATTTAAATTTCAGTCCAAAAATTGAAATGTGTTTATCTCAGAAATTAAAAATTAAAAACTTTTGCATACTTTTAGGGATGAGATATAAATTTCAGTCCAAAAATTTAAATGTGTTTATCTCAGAAACTACAGCGATAATTTCGATAGCAATTGGCCGGTCGATAGTCCTAATAAATACGTTTAAAAATAACTGTCGATTGTCATTAAAAAAATAAAGAATATATTAAAAAAACAAACAAGAATTTTTCGAAAAAATCTACAAGGGGTAGGCATGGAAAATTTGCAAAAATTTCGAAAATCCTCCGTAACTTCGTCATTTGAAGGACGATCAGGATGTCCTTTGGCATGCATATGAGCACGGATTAATGATGTACGACTATGAAATCAAAAGCCCAAATATCCTTTAAACAACAGAGTTAGCAGGACTTTTTTGCTGAGAAAAAACATGCTCTATCTTGGCCATATCCTTGCCGATCCTTATGAATCCTGTGGCAATCAACTCGTCTTAACAAGGACTATCATCTGGCCAAAGGACATTCCGATCGTCCTTGTGGTTCCCGAGATATTCATGATTTTCTAATTTTGTAGCGACTCCTTACATTTTTTTTCGACTCCGCAATTGAAAATTTGCAAGTCCAAAAATTAAAAACTTTTGCATACTTTTGGGGATGAGATTTAAATTTCAGTCCAAAAATTGAAATGTGTTTATCTCAGAAATTAAAAATTAAAAACTTTTGCATACTTTTAGGGATGAGATATAAATTTCTGTCCAAAAATTTAAATGTGTTTATCTCAGAAACTACAGCGATAATTTCGATAGCAATTGGCCGGTCGATAGTCCTAATAAATACGTTTAAAAATAACTGTCGATTGTCATTAAAAAAATAAAGAATATATTAAAAAAACAAACAAGAATTTTTCGAAAAAATCTACAAGGGGTAGGCATGGAAAATTTGCAAAAATTTCGAAAATCCTCCGTAACTTCGTCATTTGAAGGACGATCAGGATGTCCTTTGGCATGCATATGGGGACGGCTTAATGATGTACGACTATGAAATCAAAAGCCCAAATATCCTTTAAACAACAGAGTTAGCAGGACTTTTTTGCTGAGAAAAAACATGCTCTATCTTGGCCATATCCTTGCCGATCCTTATGAATCCTGTGGCAATCAACTCGTCTTAACAAGGACTATCATCTGGCCAAAGGACATTCCGATCGTCCTTGTGGTTCCCGAGATATTCATGATTTTCTAATTTTGTAGCGACTCCTTACATTTTTTTTCGACTCCGCAATTGAAAATTTGCAAGTCCAAAAATTAAAAACTTTTGCATACTTTTGGGGATGAGATTTAAATTTCAGTCCAAAAATTGAAATGTGTTTATCTCAGAAATTAAAAATTAAAAACTTTTGCATACTTTTAGGGATGAGATATAAATTTCAGTCCAAAAATTTAAATGTGTTTATCTCAGAAACTACAGCGATAATTTCGATAGCAATTGGCCGGTCGATAGTCCTAATAAATTCGTTTAAAAATAACTGTCGATTGTCATTAAAAAAATAAAGAATATATTAAAAAAACAAACAAGAATTTTTCGAAAAAATCTACAATGGAAAATTTGCAAAAATTTCGAAAATCCTCCGTAACTTCGTCATTTGAAGGACGATCACGACGTCCTTTGGCAAGCATATGGGGACGGATTCATGATGTACGACTATGAAATCAAAAGCCCAAATATCCTTTAAACAACAGAGTTAGCAAGACTTTTTTGCTGAGAAAAAACATGCTCTATCTTGGCCATATCCTTGCCGATCCTTATGAATCCTGTGGCAATCAACTCGTCTTAACAAGGACTATCAGCTGGCCAAAGGACATTCCGATCGTCCTTGTGGTTCCCGAGATATTCATGATTTTCTAATTTTGTAGCGACTCCTTACATTTTTTTTTCGACTCCGCAATTGAAAATTTGCAAGTCCAAAAATTAAAAACTTTTGCATACTTTTGGGGATGAGATTTAAATTTCAGTCCAAAAATTGAAATGTGTTTATCTCAGAAATTAAAAATTAAAAACTTTTGCATACTTTTAGGGATGAGATATAAATTTCAGTCCAAAAATTTTATTTTTGTTTTTCTCAGAAACTACAGCGATAATTTCGATAGCAATTGGCCGGTCGATAGTCCTAATAAATACGTTTAAAAATAACTGTCGATTGTCATTAAAAAAATAAAGAATATATTAAAAAAACAAACAAGAATTTTTCGAAAAAATCTACAATGGAAAATTTGCAAAAATTTCGAAATCCTCCGTAACTTCGTCATTTGAAGGACGATCACGATGTCCTTTGGCATGCATATGGGGACGGATTCATGATGTACGACTATGAAATCAAAAGCCCAAATATCCTTTAAACAACAGAGTTAGCAAGACTTTTTTGCTGAGAAAAAACATGCTCTATCTTGGCCATATCCTTGCCGATCCTTATGAATCCTGTGGCAATCAACTCGTCTTAACAAGGACTATCAGCTGGCCAAAGGACATTCCGATCGTCCTTGTGGTTCCCGAGATATTCATGATTTTCTAATTTTGTAGCGACTCCTTACATTTTTTTTCGACTCCGCAATTGAAAATTTGCAAGTCGAAAAATGTGATTTACACATTTAATTTTTCGACAATTATTTATATTTTATCCCCAAAAGTATGCAAATATGCTTTAAATAATAAAGTTAGAAGGACTTTTTTGCTGAGCGAAAAGATGCTTTGTTGCTCTATATATTAAACATATGTTTTTAACATTTTTACCATTAAATTCTGATGATGATGATGATATCTTTGTTCATTGACAATGCATTTGTATATTATAAACCTATAGTATAGTTCACTCCAGTCTACCCAACATCTATAGATGTTTATTGTTATCTATTTACTTGCAGTTGAATATTTTGCTTCGCCTGCTCAGTCCGAACATCAATATGTTCTCAATGCTCTCCATCAATTTCCAGCTGAAGCTGTCAAATCTGTTTAAGACGCAGCCAGAAAATAATACATGACGTTTGGCGGACAGATCATCGAGTTGAGGTTGCGTTTGAATATTAAACTGGATTAGAGGCAGGATATTTTGTTGCACAAATTCTGCTAAGGCGGCGCTGACTTTGTTCTTTAATGTGGCAGACTCAGAACCCAAAAGCCAGAACGAAATGCGAACCCAAAAACTGGAATCCCAATTGAAGGTTCTGTTCGGTTGAAGCTCCTTTCTCCTTTCAATATGAGACTTATGGATATTTGCCATTAGCATCGCTGCGGAGGTCAAGACGAAGCGCAGGTCAGGTCAGGTCGGGACGGGGTCTGGGTCTGGGTCTAGGGCAGGGCAGGGCAGGAGTTACATTATGTATGTAGAGCTGATGCTGTGTAACGATAACAAACAATTCTTTTGGTCTGCCCACGTGCAACTTCATTGAACAGGAAACTCGTAAAACGAGGAAAGCGCCACAACAACAACAACAACTTAAAGATACAATTTGGAGCTGAGTTTGGGATTAGGATTAAGGCAGGCTAAAGGCAAAAGCAAGTCGAAGCAAGCACGAGGTTGCTGCTGCTTCGGTTCTTTTCTCCTTCTGCTCTCGCTGCTTGCCACTTGAAAGTTTTTTAATATGGGGCAAGCCCCATCGAATATGCCCCAACCCACGCCATCCCCTTGCCCCTTCCTCTGCTCTCCTCATTGCGGCAGCTCCCTTGCCGGATGTTTGATTTGCGTGCAAGCGCGTTTTGCATTTTGCCATGTTTATTTTTGCTACCTGCCGCATTCAAGCATGCCACATGCCACATCCCGATATACTTGACTGTGCCGCGTTGGCGCCACCGTTTGCCACACTTTTTATTTCGTTGTTCGCTTTGCGTTATGACTACTGCAACTTGGCGTCCTTCAATGCGTTGCCTGACCCAATGACTCCGTTCCGCAGCCAAGTGCCGCAGACTCCGTGGCGCCGCTCCAGATTTGTTGCAACTTGTTTTCGGTTTCGTTGTTGTTGTCGTGTTTTTTTGGCAGCGTCGTTCAACTGTCAGCGCATCCTTAACTCAAGTGCTCGGAGTGTTGCCCTCTTTATCGTCATCATCATTCTTGAATCCCAATCCCAATCCCAATCGCATTCCCAATTCTCATCCCAATCAGCTTGCCACGCTGCATGGTGCAAGCAACTGTTTTTGGTTCAAGGCATGCGACGCGTGGACGCTGCAGGTGGCAGGAGGGATGCCAAGCGTGACAGGAACAGGAGCAGGAGCAGGAGCTGGGTGCCAACTTATGACCAATTGAGAAGCGTATCGTAAATATTCAACTATACACACAACGCACTCACACTCACACTCACACTTATTCATTGCAATTTCCCCTGCGAAAAGCTGCGCATAAACTTATTCAGCACAAACTTGCAACATGAGCTTTAAGCTGCACGAATTTTGAAGCTTAAGCCGAAAATTACATTGTAAACGTAGCGAAGAATAAAACCCCAGAACGTTGAGCTTATTTCGATTTTTAAGCTATGGCAAATTGAACCACTTTAAGTCGCAAAATTAATTATAATAATAAATATTTTAATAGCAACACAAACACAATTAATTTTTTTCATTTTGTGCAGTTCAGTGATGTCAAATCAGCATTTGTTCTTTCATAACTAAAAAACAATCTTTAAGCAGCATTTAATGCTTAACAGACTTTACCGAAATAACAAATTATTATGATTAGTCTGTAACTCATCATTGCGACTCTTCGCTGACTGTACAGAAAACACCAGGCGAACAGAATGAAGCAGCCAGAAAGCATTTTGCTTTCGCCCTGATGGCCAAATTGGTCGCTGGTGCAAAGAGAGCATCGCTGAGAGACAGTGAAAGCTGAGAGTCCGAAGCGAAAACACGAACTGTGTTTTCTGTTTGCTGCTTTCTGCTTGCTGCTGATTTATGCTCGCTTGGTGCTTCACAGTCGCCGGCAGAAGTTATGTGACACAGTTTCTGCTATGCGCACTTTTCTCTGTGCAAAATAAACTGAAATGTCGATTGTCAACATTACAGTTTATTGTATGCTACATTTTGATGTCTTGCCAATAAAATGTCATAATATATTTGTTTACCAATTACACTATATAGAATCGTATATTTTCCGGTACACATTTCGTCGTTGTTGTGTCTCAGAGTCGAGCACACTCGATTGCAACTTCTCCACAATTTCAAAAATGCGGCATACTTTTGGGGCATTGACTTTATATAAAATGGGGGTTAACTGGGGCTCATCATCAAGCCTTTGATGCTTATTACTTCAGTGGAAAGCCAAAGCGATTTAACATCTCCAATTTGAATTCTAACATGATCAAATTAATGCATTAAATGGGCAAATTCCCAATTCCACACAAATTTGGAAATTTCGTTAGCACAAAATTTAAATTCAATTGGTGCCAAGTTAAAATTTAAATTTAAATTCAAATTGGTACAGAAAAGAGCTTAAATTATTTGTATCTACTTTAATGGCGACCTTTTATAAAGGCTTTGTGACACAGTGTCTGCAAAAGACATATTCTATGCAAAACTAATATGTGAAAATTGAATAGCCAATTTTGAGCTGGTTCATTTTAAAAATATAAATTATGGCATAGCAAACATAAACTGTATATACATATTATAAATCGGTAGGACGAAATCAATTTTGTTTTGTGGGCAAACTCAAAAACTATTTCCGTTTTTTATCTTACTCTCTTACTAAGAATCAGCTGAGCTACAACAAAGATGCAACAAAATATTTCCAGGCATTAGAAGTTTTAAATTATTTGCATTTTATTATTTTGCCCAGATCACAAGCTGTTCATTGTCATTCGACACCACTAGATTAGGCTTTATAACCCATAGATCTTGCAGATTTTGCAATGCTCAGATCATAGTTCGCAGCACTCATATTATTCGGACGCAAGAGTGGCAAAATATGTTTGCTTTGACTCCTACACTGCGTTGACCTGAATTCAGCTGCAACTGCAACTGCAACAGTGGCTGCCACAATGACTGTGACGGCAACTGGGATTGGGACTCTGGGTCTTTAACTGAGGCTGCTTACATAATGAGGTTGGCTCGCGCTTAACTTAAAACTCTTGAATATGACACAAGTGAAGGAAGGTAGGGAATGGGAAATGGAAAGGGAAAAGGGGCGAAGTAGAGGCAAGAGGTGCTTCAGTGTAGCAAAAATAAATACGCAATGAGTGTAAAAGTATGTGTGTGTGTGTGTGTGTGTGTGGCATGCCACAAGCGAGGCGGTGCTGCTTAGCCTATTAGCTAAACTCTCCTTCTGTCTGCAGCTGGAGATGAAGCAATAAAATCTGCATGCAACACAGCGATGCATCTGCAACATCTGCAACTAGCAAAAATGGGGGAAAGTGCCGAGAGGTGAGGGGTGAAATACACAGAGAGAAAAATTGCAGTCATAGTGAAACAACAGAATTAAAAAATTGCAGATTCTTTCTATAGAATGTTATAGCATGAGCACTTCAAGTAAAAAAGAAGCAATGATAAATAATATCAAGCAAAAAAACATAAATAAGAATATAGTGAATGTAACATATACTATTTTTTTATTGTTTTTTTAATTCAGACTTAAAAATATTTTATTAATTTTTTTGGACACGTCAAAATAATTACAATTAAATAAAAATAATCGAAAATAGAGATTCTTTTGATAAGAAAATTGTACACTGCTTAAAAATAAATTATTGGTTGTTAGTATCAACATTTTTTGTAAACAATATTTTTTATCTCTGTGTAGAAGGAAAATAAAGAAAAGAGAGGGGCAGAGTAGCAGAGATTGAGGAGATGGGAGTTGGGAATTTGAAGTCATCGCGACTCGTGGCGGAAGCAAAAGCCAAACATTGTCGCTGTGGTGGCAGCTGTTGCAACTCGCGACTTGCCACAGTGTCAGTTGCAGTTGCTGTTGCAGTTGCAAGGCGGCCGAAGATGCCGCACACTCGTATCATGGCAGCCAAGTGGTTGCCCCGCGGCAGCTTGTGACACCAGCTGAGAGCCCAATATTTGCACATGCTTACCAAGTTGCCAAGTTGCCAAGCTGCCGAGTTGCCGAGTTGCTTGTGGCGCGTTGCAAGCTCATGACGTGGCACGGCAGCACCCAAAAGCGATGCCGCAATCCGACTTGTTGTTTGCGGTAAGCTGCACGTTGTGAATGAAGCAAGCGAAACTGTCGCCGGGCAGTTGCCACTCTCCACTCTCCACTTGCCACTTGCCACTGGCCGCACGTTGCTTGCCCCCTGTTACCTTCGACGAGCCAAACAAATTAACGATGCAAATTGTGCGGCAGCAACCGGCAACAACCGCAGCCAATAGACGCGGCAAGTGCCACACGCCGCGGCGTCTGGAATTGGGAATGCAACTGCAACTGCAACAATTAGATTGGAGTGCGAAGCGTCTGGCATTATTTGCACAGTGGGAAACTGGCTGGAAATTGAATTTAAGACTACGAAATTATTACCATGGCCAACTAGCTTTGCCCAACAACTGTCAAACTGCCAAGCGGACATGTTCGACTAGCCAAAGTCAACGTGACATCCACAGAGAAACGAAGCAACTGAAACAAAAATAGACAAACTTTATTTAAGAACAATATATATATTTGCAAGCATTAATAATATTAATGAATTGCAAATTTACTTGTGAATTTAAGCGCATCTATTCGAAATGCATTTTTATTTTGTATACGACACTGAAGAATTACAATATTAAATTAAAGTCAGAGCATAAAAATATAACATTGAATTAAATAAGCAACCAATAAGCAAAATGTAAAGCTGTATTTAAACCATATGAACCTAACTCAGTATTGAATTAAATTGAAACTTTAAAAGCACCTTCAACAAATGAACTAGAAATAGATAAATAAAAAAGTGGAAATAAATATTGAAATAGTTGTATTAAGAATAGTATTATAATTGAAAATATTAGAAAAATGTCAAATACTGTTGCAAAAATTATAAAATTAAAATGTTAAATATAAGTAAGTATTATTAGTATATTAGTCTATTTCCTATAGTCCTATTTTTGAAGCTATAGCTTGTATTAAACATATTAAATAAATACAAAAATATTAAATAAATATGTATATACAAAAAATTGCATTACACATTGATTATAATCACATCCAATAATTTTTAACTATTATTTTTAACTACTTACAGGGTATTCACTAGTCGCTCTTCTCCTGCAGTGCACATCGTAAATTAGTGCTCGAAATACACTGGCCGTAAAATGCACAGCAGCATCTAATAAAACTGGAAATAGTATGTGCAAAATATATATGCCGGGGATGCAAAGAAGCCGGTTCAGATTCCAGCGAGAGATTTGTGTGGAAAAGCATGTTAAATTTGGCAAAATTGTTGCATAAATATTCTTGAAGCTCAGCCCACTGTACGCGCCACTTGCAATTCGAATGCGGTAATTGAATAAATTATTTTTTTTTCGGAATCATTGTTCAATATTTCATACTTTGTACAAGTAGACAACAGGTTCTCTATTTACCATTTTGAATACTCTATAGTACGTATCTTGGCATTTGCAATGTGTTGTCTTAAACAATATGTGATAAATTACAAACTTAATTGAATTTGCTAATGGCGATTTAATGGCAAAAATTAATTAGAATTGTTGCAAATATGACAGTTAAACATTTTATTTTTCATGATCAAATCCACCTGAATATGTGTTTGCAAATGCAAATAACATAAATATTAATTTAATTTAAAAATCATTTACACATCTATGCTAAATTCATATGCTTAGATGCTGATTTAAATGAATTATAAATTCAGTCAATTTCGACTAGTTTTGCTGAATGGAAAATACGTAGAGAATGTACTGAATTATCGTGTAACTTTTATTAATTAATTATAAGCGAAATTAATGTCCACTAGTTTTACTGTATTTCAAATAAATATATAAAAATTTTGTGATTTGTTCCGAATTTTAATTTAATTATAAATTAAATTAATATCTAACTATAAATTAATTATAAACCGGATTCGCTGTATGGAAAATAAAATTTTAAATGTGGTAAAATCATCAACAGAATCGTCATTTTTTATTTATTTATTAGAAGGGTAATCAAACTTCGGATTGGCTGCGGGTTTTTCAATTGTCATTACTTCTACGACTTCTTCTACTTCTGCTGCTCGTTGTTGTTGTTGTTTCTCAGGCTTTGTGAGCTTTAATTATTTTGCAGTTGGCGGGGTTGTTGTTGCTGCTTGTTGGCACTCTGTGGCAAGGGTCTGAGGCGCCACAACTTTTAATTGCTGTGGCAGACATTCACTTTTGTTTTTGTTGTCGGTTTTGTTTGTTGCCACAGTGTCAGGCGAGTGTTCGATGTCACTCTCCGCGGATCCTTTTGCAATCGTGCTTCACGTTTGATTGCCCAAGAATCTATCTGCGACTCTGTTGCAGTTGCAGTTGCAATTGCTGTTGCACCTCATCCTCAGAGCAGCATTCGGGGTCTTCTGACGCCCCCCGCCCCGCTGTCAAGTGCTGAGCGCAGACAGCTTAATTAATTGGCGTCTCATGTTTGGCCATTTGATGGTCGCTCGGCCACTTCAATTGCTTCATTTACATCTTCTGTGTGCGCTCAGTTATCAGTCTGACTGGCCGCTAAATTGCAGCTGGACAGATGGACGGACGGACAGATGGACAGGTGGACAGACAGCGCAGCTGTTTGCTCAAGTAGATGCTACCAAATTAATTACTTGCTCGTCTCGGAAAATGTTTGCGGACTTTGATTAGCGAGAACATGGCCAGCATTGGTAGCCAGTAAATTCAATTTAAACATTTCTAATTCCCGAAAACTCATTGATTCTTAATTTCTTAAATTGTTACGTTTACTATTTTGTTTATTTATTGCTATTTATCTTACTTGAAATATGTATTGTTGTATTTTCTATTATACTTTGAGTACAAATTGCAGCCACCTTGATTATTTATTTCGTTTGGCTAAAGAAGAATCATACAATTTATATGATTACTGATCAGAATTATCTGCTCAAAACGGCCATTATTTTTTGTTTTTTATATTTGTAAAATAACATATTTCATATTCATTTGCTTGCTTTGAAGTTGATAATTAAATGCCACGTAAATTTATACGAATATAATATTTAATTTTGTAAGCTAATATATTGTTAAAGTATATTTAATTATATAAGTTAATCAATTATTTTCATTCCAAATTTATTCAATAATAAAAAAATAAAATATAATATTCCAGCTTTCTTTTACTTTCTTTTTGTTTCCATCTCACCAGTCTCAATATTATTTGCATTGACAACAAAATGGAATAGAACTGAAAGAATTCGATGACAATCAAAACATATCGATATCAAATTCATACAAATATTTTGTTGTAAAATTTAATTTCATTGGGTCAAAGTAGCCTTTGATTTGGGGGATGCGAGGTGACCTGTGTAGGAGCTGAGAGAAAACACATTCAGTTCAGAACTGGTTGTACAGCAGTACACACAAAAAATAAAAACTCTCGGTAAAAAATTGGAGACAAAAAAATTGTAATTTTTGAGTAACAAAAAATTTCAGTTTTGGCTTGCAGTTTTCATTTCTTTTTCTTTCGAAATAAACTCGCAACTAAAGTTCGCAACCATCCAGATTGAGGTGAGTGCTCAAGGAGGGCAAAGATTATTATTTATTAATGGAAAGTGCATAGAATTCTAGACATGCAAAGGAAGATTGCGTTGCTAGTTTGAATTGCGGTTGAGGTTGAGGTTGAGTGAAGAGAAGCGCCATGGGCAAGAAGGGCAAGGGCAAGGGCAGGAAGAGCAAGAAGGGCAAGAAGAAGGCGACGATTGTGGCCCCAGTGGCGGTGCAGCAGGAATGCCCCCCCTGCCCAGAGCCCCCGAAGCAGATCCAGCCCCTGGACCCCTGTCCAGAGACCACGGGACCCCACGACGTGCTGCGGGCACAGCCGAATCATTACCCGGCCCTGCTGCGCATCCCGGAGACGATGGCCGTCGTTGGGTCTGAGAATGGGTGCTACGATAGCATCTGCAAGCTGCTGCGTGCCGGATTTCGCTGTGCGGAGCGAGTGTTCGTGATGGCGCCGTGGGGCAACTATGTCGTCTTCCGCTTCCACAACAACAACGACTTCATCTACTTCCTGTACGACGGCTGCACCTGCGACGTGAATCGCTTCCGGTATCTGGACCTCAGCTGCGGCACCGCCGGCTTCCTCTACTTCAGCAACATGCACGACGTCATCAGCTACATCATCCAGTCGCGCAAGACGCGCCTCTATCTCGAGAACCTCAACAAGATCGCCATCGACCAGATCGTCGAGGAGTACGGCGCCGTCACCTACACCCAGAAGGCCAAGTGCATGCGATTCGCCTAGTTCTCAGGCCGAGCCACGAACCCGATCACTTACTGGAACTCAAAGAAAAAGAAAACGAAGACAAGAATGAAAACGAAGATGCAGACGAAGACAAGAGCAATCGTTGCAATCTTCTCGATTACCGTTCTGAACATTCCGAATGCGCCTTTGATATGCAAAATTAATAAATAGTTAGCCATGAGATCCAAACAATCGAGAGTATTTAATTATTTGTTTGATGTATGATTTGTTAACAATCCATGGAGAATGTTTAGATATTCTTTTACATGGCTGGGGTAGAGAATTTATTAGATTAAACATTATGTTTATAATTATTGTTTTTATTACTTTCTATTCAAAGGATACAAAGTAAATGGCATAAGGGCGGGAACAGATATTTTTACTTGTTTCGCATGTATTTATATGTTTTATTAACAATAAATCTAAGCTATAGACCGATAAACCATCGTTTCTAGACACATCTTATGCAGCAAGTTAGAAATGTTAAATCACAATTCAATCATTTTGACATTTTTCGCTTACAAAAATAATTCACAAATAAATATTCTACTTGCAGAATAAAACTGCATTGTAAACTGCTGCTGCGAAAAATGATTGCAGCAATTCTCTTGACCAAATGTCATGTGAAGAACATGATTATTGCAACCGGGAGATACATATAATTAAAATTAGGTTACGTTGGGCTCTCAGGTTTGCACTCTACATTTGCTTCCGCCTTTCAGTAATAGTTGTTATTAGCTTCATGAGTATTCACCATAAATAATGCACAACCGAAATCGAAATGAATTAATTTATTTTTGACAGCCAGCAAATGTGAATGACAGCAAAGCCAAAGGCAAATCGATTAATAATATAATACCAAAAGAAATGTGTAGTAAAAGTTGGTTTATATTTTCTTTCATTAATTTATAATTCATAATTTTTTCAAACTTGCAGACTTGAATTCAAAGCCTTAAGACACTTTAAAGTTTTAATGTGCTAATTGTAATTAAGCAACGTCGGCTTTAAAATAAAATGAGGCTACGATTGCGTATTTTAGGAAAGACTTTCAAAAATTTGTCGCCTTGTCAAAAATGTAAATGAAATTGCTTCGTATCTATTTTGTTATATTCTAGGTTAAATTCTAGGGTTGCTAAGGCCTTCAGGTCGACATAGAAATTCTGTTACATGTAAAGCTAGACTATTATTTTTTGAATATAATTAAAGTAAGTGATAAAGTGCTCAATTCGTATTTAGATGTCTGAAGTACAGACAGCACATAATTCCGAGTTGTAAACATTATGTATTTTTGAATCGTAGTTTTTTTGTTGGACTTTTGTGTATTCAAAGTGCGTCACATACGCATATCTGTCGATCAGTGTTTACATTGAGTCCAATAAGTATGCGCACACACACCACACTCGGCGCTAACCTTGTTCGCTTGCCACTTGACAGATATGTGGATAATGTATACGTATTTATGAGAATGTAATAAGTTAACTAGTCGACGAGAAGCCAATGCGAAGCGAGCTCATTTGTGCTAATAAAGAAGGAGGCAGAAACATAAACGGCAGTCATAAAGCAAATATTGCAATGTGTATTACATGTATTTTGGTGTGTGTTTTAAATTGGAGCCGCAATGCGATTCAATGCCTCAATGTCTTCTAAAAGCCACAACAAAATATTGTGAGATACGAGAGCAGCGATGAAATCCAAGCTCAAGTGGAGCAAAGCAGAGCAGAGCCGAGCAGAGCAATTGATTTTTCAAAGCGATCAAAAGCGAGCTCGTTAATTAAAACAACAATCACTGCTGTGCTCAGCTGCAACATGCGACTAGCAGCAGCCGCAGCAGCAGCGGAGGCAGCCACAGCAGGGCAGATTGCCACCGTGGCTGCCACAACATCGACAACAACAACAACTCGAGCCAGTTAATCGCGTGTGTCAAGTGCGGCACTCGAGAGACCCCAAAAGTCGTCTATGTAATTGAGAAGAACTTGATTTTCGGTCCGTCAGCTGCCAGTTGAACTTGGCAACGCATCAGAAAACAAAGCAACCCATCCAAATCCAAAATCCGAATCCATCATCAATTCCATTACCAATTCCATCCAATCCGTACTCGAATTTGCGTGGGCGTCTCGTCTAATTGAGTTGCCAACCTAATGCTTTTGGCCATCATTCAATCACGTCCACCATACGGACTCTATGCAAATCTTGCATTTCAGTTTCGGTTTCAATTTAAATTCCATTTATGTTCTCCGGTTGATTGAAATGTGTTTTGCACACAAATGAATTGATTATGAAGTGACTTCTTGTTGTTCTTTCGCTGTTTTGCACTTGTCTCATTGGTCAATCACTCCACTCAACTTGAATTTTTGATCACCTGATCGCTCAAGTGCAGCGCTGATGCAGTCAAGACCAGACACACGACCAACCTCAACACCATGTATTCACAATGCCCAGCACATTATTTACTCCCCTAGACAAGAAGATGCTCAGTAAATAAAATAGTAATAATATAATTAATTCCTGCATATTATATTTCCCTTGACAAGAAGATATAACATAGTATATAAACACAAGGTAATGTTTTATTCCCCTTGAGAAAATATGATGAGGTTCGTTAATAATAATATTATTACATTGTATATAAAAACCAATACATTATATTTGCCTTGACAAAATACGAATAAAAAACACAAAAAATAAATAAAACACTTTAAAAGCCTAAATACAAGGTAACGTGATATGGAAAAAGCCAATGCATATTTACATTATGAAATGAGCTGTTTGAAAATGCCATTTTAATGGTCAGAGTATATATAGAATATATAGATGCGAATTTCTAATCATTCCACGTGACCTTTCCCACTGTCTTTTAAACTTGCCCGTTGGAAAAACAAAATGGGGGAGAAGTCTATACATAAAATACATTTTGGCAGATTTTACGAGGCCTGCAACATTTTATGTTTATAAACAAATACGAATAAGAATAAATATATATAAAGCAGCCAAAATATATATGATGAATTGCGACTTTTACTTTGAGAAAATTGGCAATTCAAATTGATGAAATTTTTATAAAAATAATTTGTATATTTATAATAATTTTGTATTATTCTTAATAAACAATATGCAAATTAGGTTCATTATGCTCTTCAATTTAACACTGAGATTATTTTAATATATTTATATACATATTTTTTGCAATCAAATGTCTAACTAGCTGCGCAATCTATCAAAATCAAGCAAGGTAAGAAACGTAAATGAAAGAGATGAACAAGATTTGATCGTTTACTTTGTATTCGTACATTTAATTGAGGCGTCTCCACTCGACGTCGCTGATTGCCCCATAATCTGTGAGTGCCCCAATTATGTATTCTGTAATAAAGGCTTTTGTCTGTGAATAGTATGTCTGTATATCGCTGTCTATCCGATGTCTTCTGCCGGAGCTCACGTAACTCTTAATTGCCAAACGGGGCCGGGTTGTCTTTGAATTGTTTTTCTTTTTTTTGTTCAGCGTTTTCGTTTTCGTTTTTCTTTATCTATTTTGGCAGCTTCTCAGTCGCAAAAGTTTAATTGGCAATTGACACAGAAAATCATTGGCAAAACGGAAGTTCATTAGGCTTTGTCTTGCTTGGCTCACGATGCGATCCAAAGCGATCCGATGCCACCATCCATTATGCAAGCCCCGCTAAACATTTACCGTATGCCAAGCAGAGCCCTGAGACTTTAACTGGGCTCCAAGACGTCGACTGCAACTTCTACGAGCTTCTTGCTCGGTTCTGTGGGAGCAACAACAATAACATTGTTTAATTCAACTGAACAATGAACATCGATAAAAATTGCAAATATTTACGCAAAACATTGTTAGTTTCTAATAGCTGCCGCGGACAGTGGCACAAATTGGTTAATGTTCTGTGCAAATTCCGAGTAAATGAAATTAAATTTTACATAACAAATAATATGTAGACAAAAATTTTAAAGTTAGGTTTTGTTCCAAATAAAAATTTTAATATGTTGTAAGTTAAAGTAACGACTGTAAGTTACATGATTAAATCAACACTAACATTTATAACTTAGCCTTAACAATTTTAAGTTCATAACTATATTTCAATATTTTATCATGATTAAATTCGAAAATTACGAAAGTCGGCGAATTGTGGCAAATTGCTAGATAATATTTTTAAATCATAAATTAATTGAATCCTTTTTCGTTTTGTTTATATTTTTTGATTACTTATTTTCCATGATTTAGAATACATTTTTAGCGCAACATCGCGAGAGTTTTAAAATTTCTATAAATATTTTACGTTTGCTAATTGGAGTTCTTACCCATTTACTTTAAAATAAATGTGTAATATAAAATTAAATTATTATTTTTGCCGTGGTGGACATTTTCTGGATATGCCCGTTTGCATAAATAGAAAAAGAAAAATCAAAATACAATAAATAAATATTTAGCTATGCAAAACTCTTCACTAGCCCCACTGTTGCAAGTCATGCAGCGTTGGCGGACAATCGCGATAAGCACGACCCACAGCAGTTGTGTTGCAGCTGATACAGAAATATGAAGAGCAGCTGCTGCTCGGGCAGCCCCAACTCGACTCGACTCGAGCCACTGACTGCCTGGCTGACTTCTTGACTGACTTCTTGACTGACTGACTGACTGACTGACTGGTTGAGTGACCCAACGAGCCGCACCTCTTGCTGCCTCTTGACAATGCGCTGCCTCTTGCAACTGCAACGGTAACTGAAACCCAAAACCCAAATTGCGATTGTTTGCTTAAGCATTTTGACCGTTAGTTTGTTCGCTTATTGTTGCTGTTGTTTTTGTTATGCAAATGAGTGCAGCATTGTCTTTGGCATCACCTTTGCCCAACAGCCTCCGCAGCGTTGTCCTTGACATGCGGCCAGCCAAAAGGAGCAGCAACCACAACAACAACAGTGACGACAACAGCAACGATTTGTGACAACCTGCGTTGGTTTACGGCCACGACAACTCTTGTGGCATGTGGCAGCATTGTGACTCTGCTGTTATTATAATAAATGAATGCATGCGCTTAAAAAATTCTTAGCATTGAGTTCGTTGCCTAAGTCTTTCGTTTACTGCTGCGTTGGCGTCGCCGTCGCCGTCGCTGTCGCCTTTGCTGTTGTTGTCGTCGCTCCGCATAATTTGTCCGCAGCTTTTGGCTTAGGTTTCGTTTCCTACTCGCTACAAAACCAAACACAACGCAATTGCACCGCCACCCCCCACCGCACCGCGCCGCCCCGCCCCGCCCTGCTACAGCCCCTTTCGCAGCGCCAGCCCAGAGCCATAGCAAATTGCTTCCTTATTTGTATGTGCGATACATTGAACGACGTCCCAGAGCAATCGTATTTGTATATTCGCAGACAAAAGCCCAGCTTACAAAGAAGTACGTACTTATGCTAAAGCAACGCTCCGCCACAGTGCCACAGTGTCGCAAAAGTGCTCGAAAATGCGAATAACATTCAACTAAAATGCAAAGTTCCAAGAACAATTAAATGCCATAGAAAGCAAATAAAAATATCTTTATCAATTCAGCAAGGAATTAAAAACATTGATATATTGCAGTCTTTTCATAAAAAGATCACTCGGTCACTGAAGTTCTTTCATTTACAAATTATTTCGATTAATGTTTAAAATTCATAATTGATGCTCAATGTCCATTAATAAAAAATTTGTGTAATTGATTATTATTACTTTTTTCACATGTATTCTCTCTACTTAATATAAAATACATTTATTTAAAAAACAATTATTAATTGCACATGTCCAGTTCGGTTCTAAGTGCAGTTAGAGATAAATGTTGGTTTTGTTAATTAATTTGAAACACACAACAAGGCTGAGATTGAAATGAATTGATATATTAATACAAATTTACAATGAGCAATTACACTTCTTACACGCTAATCTCATCTAAATCGCAACCACCTGTGACCACTGTGCATAGCTGTATTGAGAAATGCCCGATGCTTCTATGTAGCAAAGTTAAGGTTTTTGTTTTATTTTTGGGATTGCTTTACGCTCTTTGTGCTCTGTGCTGTGCTGTACTGTTCATGTTGTGTGTTGTGTGTTGAGTGTTGTGTGTTGTTTGGCGACGCTGTGGGCGTTCAATTGGCTCCATACACAATTCGCTTGGCCGCCCTCTAATCTTATCGCCTCAAATTGATCTCAGCTCCAGCGTCGGCCGCTTAAGTGGTCGTCGTCGTCGTCGTCTTAGAATCGCCAAATTTGGGTGCGCCATAGCGAACAATAATGAATAGGGTAGGCAGCTACTCGACTTGTGAGTGGGCCTTAGACTCGCAACCGAACTGAACTGGAGCTCACAACTCCCCCCATCGCCGAGATCGGATCTCCATTGTCGTATCGGTCCCAAGTCGCCCTGCTCTGCGTTATCCGTACATCAATCAATCACACTCGACGACGCTGACAATCATTGGCCATTGGCTTATGGCATGCGCAAAAAAAATACAAATAAAATGTGTAGTAACAAATTGAACTCATGAGAGCTATCGCTTGCGAGACTTGAATTCGTGGCACGAAAATTAAAGGAAATGCTAGAGAACATAAATAAATATAAATAAAGGATTTAAGAAAATGGTTAATTAAATATAACAATTATTTTTCATTATTTGTCGTTCCAAATGAAATTAAAAATATATAAGCAAATTAATATACAAATAATATATGATATAAATAGATTATTGTTCTCAAAGAAATTTAAAAAAATAAATAAATAAACAAACAATTTATTAAATTTATATAGGAAGTAAGAAATATGGGCATAATAGGATAATTACTTGAAAAAGAAAGAAACAAACTATAAACTAATATTATTGCATTTCAGAGCTATTTGCCATTTATTTTAAAATGTATTTAATTATTTTCTGATTTATCTTTCTTTTATTTATTTTATTCGTAATGTATGTTTGTGTAATTTCTTAGAGCTCTAGAAACCGAATCACGCGCACATCTCAAGGCACGACTTTTGGGCTAGAAACTCTCGACTCAATTAAACGTTAATGAAAACATATTTTAATGGCAATTGTTGGTAATTTGTTTGTTTGCTTGTCGTGCTCGGCTATTCATTTTTCATATTGATACGTTGCGTGGTATTTGCTGGTGCTGGGTTCTTTTGGCATTTCGGAATATTAGAATCGAGGCAAGGTTCAGCCTTGAGATCATCGATTGTTGTCGCGTTGAACCCGCCAGTGGCATGAGGCTAAAAGACCAATCAGGCATTTGGCATATGGCATATGGCATAAAAGTCTGGCTCTGTTTTGTGTCCCTGTCCGGCTTAACCGGATAAATCCGTTTAATATATACAATTTGTACGTCTTGTCCAAGTGATTGAATCGATTCGATTCGACGCGACGCGACGCGACTTGACTTCAATTGAATTGTATTGAATTGAATTCAATTGAAATTCACTTCACTTGTCTCATTTTGTTTTACCTATTTATTTATGAACTTTTTGTTTCCATTCGAGTCAAGTGCTTAATGCCATTCAACTCTCTCCCTCCCCTCTCTCTCTCTCTCTCTTCAGCGTTCAATTACTGTCTCTCTTCTCACCGTTTGACATTTCACTGAAAGTCAAGGCCGTCTCAGCATTAGACTTAAGGCGCCCCCTGATCAGTTGAGTCAAGTGTCTAGCTGGCTTCTGGCATTCATCGATCATCGATAAACGATCGATGATCTGGTCGAAGCGCAATCGCTTGCCATGCGACCATGTAACTGACATTTCGTTGACATTTGACAGCACTTTGACAATCATAGGACATTTATTATGCATTTGCGGTCCTTGTGGTCGCCATCGATCCATCGAAGTCATGATCTCCATCGCCATCTCCAGCAACAACTTTCGAATGCCACAACAATTGCTCGACTTGCTTTTTTTCATTTGTTTTGATTGATTTTATGATCTACAAGAAAAAACACAACATAAGTACAACATTTGTCGCGATCTTTTGACTGCATTTAATGCCGACAGTTGTCTAAACAGACAGTCAGACAGCTCCCAATGGATCGCTTTAGATACGAGTATAAGAAAATATCGATTTTATCTTGAATGGTTGATTGCATGCTGATCAATTATTGTAATTTGTATTACATTTCATTATACATTAATTAATTATTATATATACACGAAAAATAGATATAACATTCTTATTTTGTATTTGATTTATATAGAATATTGTAATACATATTAATTGATTTTAAATTATAATTTATTTAGATTAATTTATTCTGATTATAAAATCATTTATTTAACTAAACATATATAGTTAAATAAATGATTTTATAATCAGAATAAATTAATTAATAAACAAATTGAAATTATATAAAACGCATACATTTTTATAAAATACATTTTAGTTTATTTTCCAATGAACATTTATTGTGTTACATGAAAATTAAATTATAAAGTATACAAATAAATATAATACAATTTTCATATTGAATTAATTATGCTGTAAAACAAATACTTTAAGTTAGTGCTTAGCCCTGGACTGCACAATTTTGTCAGACATGATTTTGTAGGCATTTTTACTGACTTAGTCAACTACGAATTTCTTTCCCATGACTGAAGATGCCACACAACAAAGCCGATCAAATTGAGGCGTGGAATTTCCAAGTTGTGCCTCAGCCGCCGTTAAAGTCTAAGTCGAATCGTGCTGGCATTGAGCGCAGCAAATGAAATTTTCTCTAGTCTTTTGACTAGTTTATGGCGGATTCCCATTCAAAAAAAAAAAACAAAAACTTTGCGAAACCTTGAAAACAATATTTGCATTTGTTTGCTGTGACGCAAACGGCGTGACCGATAGATACCCTAGAGTAGTGCAAGTCACAGCAAAACAGCATAACATTGTGTGGAAATCTAAAGGGTCAAAACTAAAGAACGACGGTGGGGCTGATAAGAAAAACAACAGCTCAAAAATTAACTTCGTCACTGCAATTATTTCAGCAACAAGGAATTTTAATCATGGCAAAGACTGCGAAAAAATACTTTACAAACTTGCTTATTAATTATTGTATTGCAATAAGTATAAAAAAGAATGAAAGTAGGAGACTTGATATGTCTGGCGCATCAACTAGAGATACTTCAAAATAAATAAACAATTTGAATAAAAATTAAGCAGTTAAAAATATTGCAAGAAATAATTTTATGTTATGCCAAAAATAGTTAAAAACTGAAATTGTACATCAACTAGAGATACCTCAAAATAAATAAAAAATAATTAAAATCAATTAAATAATACTTGGAAATAATTAAGAATCTGCATGAAAAATAAATGAATTTTATATAAAAAAATAAAAGACTTCAAATGACTTAAGTAATTAAATAACAAATACTTATAATTATATTGAAATATATTTATTTTCCACTTAAGAAATAAATTACTATTGAAAATAAATTACCATCGCCCAAAATAAATTTAATGATTAATACAACAAGAAAACACCTTAAAATGTACTTTCCCTTTGCCCTGTGTAAATTATAGAATTTATAGGGTATTTAGTCGCTGCTACCCCGCTGCTGCCTCAGTCTGCTTTGCTGGGTATGAAAAGGTCAATTTCTGCGCAATAATCAAATTACAGAGACAAATATTTTTGCAGCTGGCTCTGCTCCCATCTCAGTCGCTCGCCAGCCGCTGCTTCGGCTGCTGTTGTCGGGGGCGGTGGCAGGAAGCAAAGGGGCAAAGCTTCTTCTGCAAAAGCAACGAGGAGTGGTTGCATCTCCCCCGCTTCCCTCCTCCCCCACGACTGTGCTGCCATTGCTGCCTAATAACCCATTTTGTCTATTAAATGTTGCCGCTGTGGAATGCTGAGACTTTTTTGCAGCAATATTTTCCTGACATTTACAGAGAGAAATAGAAAAAATAGAAAAACAAGATTCGGCTGCCAGTTGCTGCCACAGCTTGCTGGTGTGGCAAGTGGTCGCACTCCCGCAACCCCATCTCCTCCCCCTCCATCCCCGCCACCCCGTCTTCGAGTTGTCCCATTTAAAAGAGACGTGGCGCATCGAAGGCGAAGCGTCTGGCTGACGGCCTGACTGCCATGTTGCCATGTTGCCACATTGGCTGCGTTGCATTGATCGGCGGACGCTGATTGGAGCAAGCAATGGCAGTATGGGGCAGAGAGGGAGGGGCAGGCAGGCAGGGAGGGAGGTGGAGGGGTCTAGAGGTGTCTTGCGACAAATGTTTCTATTGTAAAATTTGCGCCCTTTCACGTTCGTCGCAAATGTCAGGCTGTGGCAGCTGCTCAAATTAATTGCCACATGCCGCCGCCGCCAAAGGGAGGAGGCGGTGCTCAAGATAGGAAGAGGGGGAAGGGGAGCGGGGCACCCTACACTGCGCACCGAGACAGACTTCAAATGGAGGCTGACCCTGTCAACCTATTCACATTTCGGCAGTGGCAGCAGACGACTTTGTATTTATGGTTGCATGCCACACAATGCAGCCGCATTAAATTATACACAAAAAGTCATCAAAAAAGTGTTGCCGCCGTGCAACGCAGGGGGCGAAGAGGGGCGTGGCGGGGGAGGCAGTGAGTCAGTGGCTATTGGGTCTCCTTTTTGGGGCTGGGCTCAGCTGAGGCTTTGGGGCTGGGCTGACGTCGGCAACGGCATCGCCATCGAAATCGACATCAGCATCGACATCGGCATCGACGTCGACGTCGGAAACCGCAGAAGCCACAGCTTGCTGCAACGACGAGCGACGAGCGGCAGCAGCAACTTGCAACTTGCTCGTTCGTTCTATTGTTTTGTTTGCCTTTAGATTGGTTTTGCTTTTTGGCTTTTGAGCTTTGAGTTTATTTTTGGTTTTTTTGGTTTTTTATTTCTCAGTTATTGTGGTTTGCTGCCTGCTTTATGCGCTTCATGCAACATTAGTCAATGACACTCGCTGTCTACAAGTTGCTGCCGCTGTTGCTGTTGCTGCTGCTGCTTGCAACATCATCTTGCATCTTGCGTCAAGCGCTGAAATTATTATATTTCGTGAATTTATGCAATACGCTGTCAGATGATGCCCCTCGCCTCGCTTTGCCGCTGCATTGTTTTGGGCTCGCGGCCCTTTCGGTTGCTTCAACACATCGTTTTAATCCACTTCAAAATAATTCCCCAATTCCAAACTGACTTCGCTTGCAATAGCTGAAAATGTCATGCATTATGGTTTATTAACAATTTGAATTAACAATGATTTCATTTGAGAATTTAATTAAAATCAATTGAAATTATAGATTTTATTTTGCTTTGAAAAGTTACAGATTTAACTTCAAATGCATTTTAATTAGAATTCAAAATTTCAAAATCTTTATGAAAATAGCAAAAAAATAAAAATATTGGAACTTGTGTTCAGTTAAATACTCAGTTCATATTCACATTCCATTTAAGTACATTTATTAAATTTATTTCTGTTTAAAATTAGACAATCGAAAATGTTATGAATGTCATATCAAAATATTCAGATATCAAAAAGACTGCATTTTATTCTCTATTAAATATTAAATTATTAACTTGTAATTTACTGATTAAAACTCTACAATATTCTAAAATATAACATTAAATTTCGTAGAGTTACAAGATTTTAAAAATTATATAATTTTACAAGCTTTAAATGAAATTCGCTGTCTAAATCAGTAGCTAATTTTATATGAAACTAACAATATAATCCGAAGATTGCATTTAATTTGCTTTCAAATAAAAAAAAAATTAATTTGCGCTGGTCACAATTTCAAATTAATACATTTAAAAATTTAACTCTACATTTAAAATAAAAATTTCTTCTTAATCATGCAAAAAAGTCAATTTAAAGAGCAAGTAAATTATAAAAAATAAAATAAAGATGCTTGCAACGTTTCGGCAAGTTATAAGCGTTTGAACCGCTTTTGCGAACCGGTTCAGCGACAGATTCTACGAGTATGACAAAAGGCCGCAACGAAAGTTGTGCAAATCAATGCGACGATGCAGCCACACAGCAGCAACATGTGTGGCAACGACAGCAACAGCAACAGCAGCAGCGACTGCGACAGCGACAGCAGCAATAACTAATTACCCGTGGCAACAGCTTGCTGCCCCATAATGTGGCAAACGCAAATGCAAATGCGAATACAAATGCTCGGCACATTAGCAACATTCGACAGGAAGTCGCTCGCTCTAAGCTGCTGATGTCATCGAAGAAATTCGATTCGACTCAATTCGATTCGATTCGATTCGTTTCGATTCGTTTCAATAATTGCAAATTGTGAAAAATTGGTAAGCAGCAACAACAACAACAGCAGCAGCGGCAGCAGCAAACAGCTGCAACTGCAACTGCAGCATGAAGGAGAGCAATTTACGCGCTTTTGGCCAACAGGAAACTTGTTGCTGCAACTGCTGCCCCTGCCACCGCCACCGCCACCACCACCGCCTTTTGCCCCCTCGCCGCTGTTGTTGTTGCTGCGTTTGGGGTTGACACATTTTGTCAATTGGCATGATTATGTTGTCGCCGGTCTCCTCAGTTGTTGCTGTTGCCACAGTTGTTGCTGCACTCATAACTAACGCAATTGATTGGACGGCAAGTGAAATTGGTTTCGCTTCGCAGTAAAAGCGTGCGACTTTTCTTTTCCTTTTCCCATACCCAGTGACCCAAAATTACAGAAGGGTATTTGTTTATTTATCCCGTGACACTGAACCACATTAATTTGGTTAAATGATCATGATTAATATAATGAAAATTAATAATAAATAAATAAATTGAACTTGTTAGCTGCAAATTCTTAATTGCAATTTAAATGTTTCAGGAAGATATTTATTTATTAATAGTCGAAATTGTACAAAATTAATTTGATGAAAATAAAATCAGATAATAACGAAGATAAATTTTTAATTATAGACTGTAAATTCTATATTGTAATTTATATATGTTATTATTTAAATAACGAAATCAACTCTTTGCAGTTGGCATTAGTCAAAATAAATATGGCTGAGATGTAATGATAAAATATGTAATACAAAATAATAGTAAATACATTTTAAACTATTAACTTTAAATTCTGAATTGTAATTCATATTATTTGAAGGTTATTTATTTAAGCAGTTGCCTGTAAACATTAAACAATATTAATGTGGCTAAAATATAATAAATTGTTCGATAATAATTGACCGTAAATTCTAAATGGAAATTTATATATTTTAAATAATGAAGTAAAACAAATTAGTGTCAATCAGTGTCAACATAAACTGAGTAAATTATCGATAAATTTTCATAAAACATACCTTAAAAATCCTTTCTGAGGGTGTCTTGCAGTCGGGCGTATTTCACAGCAGCTTTCTTGCTTGTTGTTCCTGCGAATGGAGGGACAGAGAGGGGGACGAACTGTCGTGCGGCTTTTCTCAGCAACATTGATTTCCTCTTTCATGGCCGGTTAACGCTGCTCTGTTGCTCTGTTGCACAGTTGCACAGTTGCAGTTGCACAGTCGCACACAAAATGTTTCCTGCTCCGCAGCAAATCGTGAACTGCTCTGCTCCCCGCCCCCTCTACCACTGCCTCTGCCTCTGCCTCTGCCCCTGTCGTCGTTGTTGTCAGACTGCTCATTTTGGAGACTCGACAAAATTGTCAACATTTACGGGTATTTTTCAATTTGCATGCCACATGAGGCACACACACACACACACTTGCAGCACGCAGCATGCAGCATGCAGCAAAAGACAATTTCACTTTCGCTGCTCGCTGCCGAAAAATACAAAACTCTCACTGTGCCTCCACATTTTCCACTCCAAATTGACAGCTGTTCGTGGTTAACATCGATTCTTCGTGTATTCCCCCCTTCTCCACCCCCTTCACCTCATCCCACACCCCCGCACGCTGTCTGGCTTTGATTTTATTGTAATGCGCGAAAAGGAAAGTATTACTATGCATGTCAGTGGATAAATAACTTGTACGTCTGTTGAAAGCGCAGGCAACATTCGATTTAGTCATCAATTTTCCACAGACAATTTAATTAAAATGACTCGAGCAAAATAAATAATTAAACCATCAGTAAATAGTCGGAAAACTGAAACTCACGGTGTGTTAAGAAAAAAAACTTCAATCTGTTGTCGAAACAACAATTTCTACATCTGCCAAAAACGCAAATAAAGTCAACAGTCTTATAAAATTAACACTCGTGATAATAAAATTATTTTTGAGATATTTATCAAGAAAGCATTTTCTTTTTTGTATTTATTTTATAAAACTAATAAAAAGAAACGCAAACTAAAGGCAACCATTACTAGTTTTTTGTGAATCACTAAAAGGACAGCTGTTTGAGAATGGCCTAGAAGAATACTAATTAATAATATAATAATTAATTAATTATTCATAAAAATAAGCAAAGTCTGCGTAGTTGACCCTGAAAAAAACAAAGTAAGTAGTAAAATTAAAAGTGAAGAAGAAAAAGCGGCAAAGCTGCGACACAGATTGAAGCAGCGACAGAAACAGAAGCAACAACCCATAAATATTTAAGGGCTGCGGCAAAGAAAGAGACTCGGTCTGATAATGATAATGAGGCAGCAACAACAGCAGCAGACGAAGCTGCTCAAGTGGCAACTGATTGAAGCAATTCATTGCCCCAGCATGGCTGAAAGACAGACAGATTTATTGTTTGCTCATTCGACAGCAGTCCTTTGTCAGCCTTTGCAGCCGCAATGAATAACAAGCGAAAAATCCCAAACAATATGAATATAAATATCTATATATACATATAAATGTATATGTAAAAGCGAGTACTCGTATTATAAAATGCAAAAAGAAAACTGCAAGCTCACATTGTAATTTAGATCATGGTTGATAAATTTTATGACACGAGCGCGCCCTATAAATTTATTTCGTCGCCGCCGTGGTAACAAAGAAGAGAAAAAAAAGAGTTCGTGTCTTAAGTCTTTCGTTTGCGAAACCCATGAGAAATGGATGAGTATGTGTGTGTGCGTGTGTGTCGTCTGTGTCTGTGTGCTAGTGTCTCTCTGTGTCGCATTGTCGTTGGCAGCTCGTTAAACAACTCGACTCTTGACTCTAGCTGGAGGCTTCAACTACATCGTGGCATCCGAGGCTCGTCGTCTCTTTCGGCTTGCTCTGGACACTTGGGTTGGGGGCTTGGGAGCTTGGGAGCTCGCCGGGTTGGCAGCAATAAAGCACCGCGCATCTTCAATAAATTGAATGCAGCTGCCGACAGATGAAGCTGTAGAAATTATACAACAAAATCAATTGCATTTTGTAGCCGCCGTTATTATTTTTTTCTCTTTTTTTTTTTTTGTTTTTTTTTCTTTTGAGGCTTTCGCTCGAGATGCCGACAGACGGACAGACGGACGGACGGACGGACAGGCAATCGAATGGACGGACATGCGCAGCAAGCTTGTCTTACATAATAATTGACATGAGTAATCATCATGCTCATCATCATCATTATCGTCGTCGTCGTCGTCATTACAATTATTATGATCGTCATTAGCGATTGCAAACAATGAACATTAACACTTTGTCGTCGCCTTTTGAAGAATGTCTTTTTTGCGACACTCGCCCAATGTCGACAATCGAACGGCTGTCGAACGTGGCTAAACAACCAAGCAGACAATTACCATATTCCAAATTGGCAAATGTTTGCAGACCTTTAATGCTCGCTGCACTTTATTTTGCTTATGCCAACAAGTGTTCGTAAGTAAGCCTCTTAGAGAGAGAGACAGATCTGCCTTCAAGCAGCGGAGACTCCCACACACAGCTTTGCTTGTGTTCTGCTGTAACAAAATAAATACGTTTGTAAATGCAACCAAATTAGCCATTAATGTATAGCTCATTCACGTGGACGTTTATTGCAGAATAATGTGATTTGAATAAATTGCACATACATATAATTCAATTACTACTATAATTGATTGTAATTATAATTGAAGTATGAATGCAAATCAATTTTAATATGGTTTGAAATTGAATTGACAAGTCCAAGCAGATTTATAGTAAGTATATATATTTTGTATTAATAATTAGCATATTTAAATTTTGTTCACAAGGAAAAAATATAAAAACATTTGAGTATATTACAAAAACAAAATTTAATTCAATTAAAATAATTGATTATTGATTGTTATTAAAATATTAGTTTGTTTGCAACTAAATAGTCTATTAAAAGAATTTGAATTGAAAGAATATTCCAGGCAGTCAGAACAAATAATGATGAAAGCAGATTTCAATTAATAGAATTGACAAATCAAAGGTTTAAATGCTTTTTAACGAGAATTATTTAAATAACAAATAATAAAATATATAATTTAATCACCACATATGTTCAAAATTCGAATAAATAAGCATGAATAATTTGGAATATGTTAAAAGATTTAATGTGTGCATAATATTCTGAAATTATATTTATTTTATTTTTAATTATAATTATATTGATAATTTCATATGATGTTTTTTTTTCTGATATGGCACACAAATGTTTTGAAATTATAATTGGAATTAATTAAATATAATTCTTGTAAAAGTGAAGAATATTAAAATATTTCTAAATAATTAAATAACACGTACATATATTTTCAAATGCAGGGTAGCTACTAGTCATGCAATCTCTAGGCTCTAGGCTCTAGGCTGACTAAGCTGCCTTAATGACTGCTCAGCTCGAGAGCTGCACAAACAGTTTTGACAGATTGAAAGGATGCGCAGCTATTGGAAAGTGCGAGCAACGCAGACACATTCTGACTTGCCACACTGTGTGGCACTCAATCAATGTGCAACTGTCGCTAGAAGTGTGCTTGGCGCATTCGTTGAACTGTTGGTCAGGATGCAGCGATGCGGGTGGCAAAAACTCACAATCACAATCACAATCGCATTCACATTTGCAGTTATTACATTGATATTGATTCCTGCGCGCCATGCGGAATGATGGGGCACAAAAGCTCGCTGCGATGCGTGTGGCATGTGGCATGTGGCACTTGACAAGTCGCACTTTTCATTTCCAGCTGCGGTTGCATAATTAACAGAGCGGCAGAAGCCGAACAACAAAAAGAGCGCTGCCTGAGCACTTTCAATCAAAAACGAAAGACTTAGGCAACGAACTTGGCTTGGCAGGCGACGCGTGCGCGACTTGAGCTGAGCTGAACAGCAGCTGATTGACTGAGTACGCGACTCCGACTGACTGACTGACTGACTGACTGAATGATTGAGTGAATGACTGACAGTTTATCAATACTAGGCCTGAATGCCGCCGTTCGCTTGATCGCTCTGATCGATGCTCTCTGCTTGCCGCTTCCCTTTGCGCTAATTGCACTTTAGTGAACATCTGCTGCTGCTGCTGCTGCTGTTGCTGTTGTTGCTGCTGCATCTGCAATCGACAGGCCATCAAATTTACAATTCCAATTGCAACTAAAGCAAACAACAATCCGACGACGACGACAACAACAAAAGGCGGCCATTGCCTTTGTAGAAATAACAAAAGAATGTGTTGCAATTGAAAATAATTGTTTATGCTTGGCATTAAAATCATTACAAAAAGCAAACGACAACAGCAACAATGAAATCAGCAACAACAACAACATCGACAGCAGTTGTATTTGCCACTTTGTTGCTGTGTTTAAAATTTTCAAGTTTCCAGCTTAACATTGACAGTTGCAAAAGAGGAAACATGCAAAAGTTAAACGAGAACGGCAGCAACAGCAACAACAGAGCAACAGCAACAACTCAGCAACAGCAACAACAGCTTACGGTAGCACAACAGCAACAGCAGCAAATAGACAACATCAGCAACAACCTCAACAACAGCTTTTAACTGCTTTTAATACCCTAAAGCGTGCTTTCAATTGAGTTACACTCAATGCGACTAACTTCTTGACAAACACTCGCGAACAAATGCACTGCGCGAATTCTATTCACACCTGATCAACAGACAAGGGTATAATCACTTTTTGCCTAAGCGCGAATATATTATTTGTCAGAAAAGTCAAAAACTCAAGAGTTCAAATAAGCTAATTTATTTTTTTAATTTCCCAAAGTTCCCTTCATCTTATTAAAAGCAATAAAATAAAATTAGTAAAAAGTTGTTTGCTAATTGGTTACTTCCAGCTTAATATATCATTTTAAATTTTGTTTTTGCCGCCTAGTGAGTGTAATGTAATGTAATTTTATATAGATTCGACAATTAAAAATGATCCTGAAAATATTTGTAAATGAAAAATGAACATCAAAGATTCAAATTTTTAATATTATCTTGTTATAATGCTGAGTTATATAGTTTTTTATTTACAATATAACAAGAATAATTTAAATTTACTACAGTTATAGCTACTGAACTTAAGTTTGTGTTTTATATATTTTATTCGTTTATTTACTTTTCCTCTCTACGCTCTTCTCATCTCTTATCTAAGTTCAATTGTGAAAAGTATTTGAAGCTGTTCCTTTGACTGTTATCCTTTTTTAATAATATCATGAATAATAAATATGAATCCAAATCTTTTTTACTTGTTCTGCTTGCTTCATCAAACATTGTCTTGCTTTGCAATCACGATTATTGCAGGGTATTAAAGCGTTTGCCATATTGATTGTCCAGGTCGCTGCCGGCTGTTGTTGTGGGGCAATAATGTCACAGCAATCATTTGTTAAGAGTTGTTCAAACGCATCGCGCAAATCTCGATGACGATGTCGCGTCGCTTGGGATAACAATTGGGGATTGACGACGCTCGATTTATAGATTCGCCGACTGTCGATGACTATGACGCTGGCGAAGACAAAGACTGCAACAACTGAACCGAGAATTTACGATATCGACTCTGACTCGACTGGGGATGAGGATGCGGATGATGATGATGATGATGATGAGCGTGCTGATGACAATTTGGTTGCATGTTGCACGTTGAGCGTTGCAAGTGACTGTACACAATTTATTTGCATTAGTTGGCAACATTAGACGTGTTCGCTGCCAGGGTAGCCATCACGATCCGTCTGCCAACTGGCTGTGAAAGGCATGTAAGAAACACTAAATAAAAACAAAGAAAACATTAAATGTTTTTGGAAGCGCCTAAACAAACAGAAGCCGCTGCCTCTGCCGCAGTCGCAGTCGCTGCCAACGCAGTCGCCTTGAGCTTCGCACATTCAGACATTTCAATATTTACCCCGAATGCTGTGGCAACTCGTAACTGGCAACTCGTAACTCGCAGCTCGCTGTTGCTCTTCTATTTGCACTTCAGATTGTTAGCATCGGCTTGTAAGTTTGCCTGCTAAGCAGCTTTATTTACGAGTTGCTCCGAGATCCGCGGCTCTTTAGATAGTTTTCTATTGTATGCGAAGCCCAAACACGATATAAGTTGGAGTATTCGCCGTAATAGGTGCGACTAGATATTCATGTTTGTATATTTCTTAAAAATATTCATTTTATTTATTACCTTTTGTATTCATTATTCGAAAATTTTAATAAATTTATTGTATTATGTTGAAATAAAATTGTTCTTATTTTTCAAGTATTTGTAAATAATGAGATGCGCGTTCGTCATATTTATTTCAATTATATTTTAAGGTATAGAATACTATATTTTGTATTCCTAATTTGTAATTAGTACTCTACAATGAATTTAAATTCAAATTAGTCATTATGCTGAGCAAAAATAGTTAAAGTTAATCTATGAGATCAAATGGTAATTTTATTATATTGTATTTGTCGAATAGTGTTTTATTATTTCATTTTGATTTATATTTATAACTCAACAATAACAATTTAACTATTTGTTAACAATGGGAAGCACTCTCTTAAAATTTTAAAGTAACATTTAATATTGGTTATTTGATGTATATATAACTTTCTACTACTAGTATTATTATTTTTAATAATTGTTGAGGGATAAAAACATTTACAAAGTAGCCAAAAATAGAGTTTGTTTTGACTTACTTTACCTTTATTTTCCATTTAGATGTGAAATACAAAATTTGAAAGTATTTGCAGTAATTTATTTGCAGTTAATGCAACAATAATTTGACACACTTAAGAGGCACTAAGTTAGTGCTTAAAGCAGCCACTAACCGCAATAATTAGGCAGTTCTTAAAAAATCGTTTAATGCAGTTGCGACTGTCAACACATTTTAGTTCTTAAGTCGCCAAACAAAAAAAAAAAACGAAGTAAAAAGTGGATTTATAGTGTGTGTAGTTATAAATGTAATATTTGTCCAGCCAGATATCCACCCACAGATTCTGTCATTCATTCTGTCCCGGCCTGTCGCCTTAATGAGCTTAAATGCCAAATTAATGCCACAGCCAAAAGCGTTTTTCTTTTAGCTGTATTTTTGTTTTGTATTTTTTTGGCGAGGCCCTTGGCCGGAGACCGTGACTCGTGAATGCCGAACCGACTCTCAACACTCGACTCCGCTACTCTAATAGCAGTAGTAAATACTCCCGTTTCACTCTTTGGGTGCAGAGACTGCGTCTCCATCTCAGTTGCATTCGCATTCGCATTCAGAGTTTGCGTTTATTCTGCTTTTGGTTCGTGTGGGCGACGAAATCTGCACTATTAGCGTTTTAATACCCTCGCTGAAGGTGTTTTTTATATTGTTAGCCGACTGCTATTGAAAGGGGTATTTGGAATACTTGGCAAAAACTGTCGTCGAGCTTAAAAAGTCGCACAGTTCGTTCGTACTTGGTAATTAGTGTTATAATAATAAGTTTTTAAAAATGAAATAAATAAGACTCAATGTTGCATATTTAGTTTAGCTGTTGACCGTCAAAGAAATTTGTGTTACCTAATTGCAGTTAAACATTTTAGCGAGCACTTTTATTTTTGTACTTCATATTAATCCTTTCGTTACAATTTGCATTGTATTTAATTAAATTGTGTAGCTATCAATTACTTTCAATATTATTACATCTGTATTAATATTATATTTTTATATACATACATTTGTGTTTATAATATTAACTGCTGAGCCCAAGCACTTTGTATTTCTAAATAAAACTAAAAAGGGAATTTAAACAACATAACAAATATTCTAGGAATTACCAATAATAAAGTAAAAAAATAAATTGTGACATTGTATATTTAATAAACTAACAATTTAGCTGCTGACCAATAAGGGTTGTTTAATTGCAGATTAATAATTTAGCAGTTAATTTTTGGATATACCGATTAAATTACATAGTGTAATTCAACTTTTGTTAATATGACATTTATAACATTAACTAATAAAGTCAATCACTATTTATTTATTTTTAGTTTTATTCCAAAAAATCAACTTAAGTAAAATAACTAATATTATTGGTTTACTAATCTTTTAGTTAACTCGAGAAGTTGTTGTTAATTAATTGCTGGCACATTATGCATTCAAAAGAATATCTTGAATTCTTCGTAACACGTTTGCAATGGAAAATCTGAAGCAGTTTTTGTAGAACCGTTATGAAAATGTTGCCCATTGAAAGGGTAACTTGACTTCGTGCACTCGCGGCTAAATCAATTTGTTCTTTGTTTATTTCTGTTTGCTTTGCTTTTATTTTTGGTGCTGTGGTTCGTCGGGGTCATTGGAATTGGAATTGGAATTGAAGTTGGAATTGGAATTGGAATTTCAAATTGGAATTGAAATCGAAATCGAAATTGAAATTGTGAACTGAATTTGTAACTGTTTTTGGATTTGCGTTTTCTTTGGGCCGAACTTGGTTCTTGGTTCGTGTCAAGTGGCCATAGTTCGTTGCCATAATTTTGTTTTCATTAACAATAAATTTCAATTAAGCGCACGATTTGGATATTAATAAAGTTTTCAGCGGCACGAAAGGCAAATAACCAAGCACACGGATGTGTGAGTGTTGTGAGTGGTGTGAGTGTCTGATCTGAGTGTTTTTGGCTTCTCTGAGTATGTGTAAACCTTTTTTGGTCTCTTTATTTTTGCTGCTGCCTCTAAATGCTGCTCATTTGTATCTGTAATCGCAACTAGGCCTGATTCTACCAATATCTAGTAGCAAAATATTACGTATATATGTGTGTGTGTTAAAGTTTCTGTTTTGTCGCAGTTTATTAGCAAAACTGCAAGCTGTTGAGTGTGGTGTATGGTGTGTGGGTGTTCGGGTTTCTCATTTCAAATTGGATTTCCTCTGGTTCTGAGCCACAAACTGCTCTTGCCAGACAAATTTAAGCCACAAAGAATTTGGCTGTTATTTTGTTGGTTGTTGGTTGTTGTTTAGCAGGGCGCGTTGACAAATGCTCGCCAGCAGGCAACATGTAAAATACTTTTCAAGAGCTGCCAAAATAACAACAGCGCACTAAGTGTGTCAGAGAGGTGTGCCAAACACACACACACACAAAACACACACACCACACGAGTGTGGGGAGCGAAGGGGGAAGCGAATAATTAAGTGCTTCGATTGAGCTCAAGACATTCCAAATTTATAGCCAAGTCTGTTGAACTGCGCCAAAAATACGCAATTATTGCAATGGTGGCGAAGAATCGCTTCGAGTGTATAACGCGTCGCAATTAAATGCCCATAAACACATCAGAAAAAACATTTAATGCTCAAATGCTATAAACAATTAGGCATAAACTTCATAATTCGATTGGAGTGTCAAATATTATTATTAAGTGTGGAAATTCATTTTGAATGCCATTATTATTAAATATGGAAATTCGATTTGAGAACTAAATATTATTCTTAAATGTAGGCATTCATTTTGACTGCTAAATTTATTATAAAAAGTGCAATTTAATTTGAATGCCAAATATTCTTATTAAATATGGAAATTGGATTTGAGAAATACAAATTATTGTCAAGTGTAGAAATTATTAAACACGGAAATTATATTTAAGAAGTAAAAAGTATTTTTAAATTTAGACATTTAATTTGATTGCTAAATATTTTATCAAATGTGGAAATGCAATTAAATTGCCAATATTATTAAATATGAAAATTCATTTGAGAACTTAATATTATTCTAAAATGTAGGCACTCAATTGGTCTGCAAAATAATATCATTAAATTTGCAAATTTAATTTGAATGCCAAATATTCTTATTAAACATGAAGATTGGATTTGAGAAATTAAAATTATTGTTAAGTGTACAAAAAAATTTCATTTGCTAAATATTCAATTAAACGTGGAAATTCAATTTTAGTGCCAAATATTATTATTAAACATGGTCATTTAATTTTAGAACTAAATTATATTGTTTAAATGAAGAAATTTAATTTGATTGCTAAATAATATTATTATATGGGGAAATTCGACTAAAGAGAATATTAAATGCTAAAAGTCGGATTTAGCTCATTTTTGTAAATGCGCTAATAATAAATACTAAATGATGACACTTGAATCGTTAATTATATGCGCAAATTATTGCATTTTAATTTGGGATCATTCTCTAGCTAAACACTTTCTCGACATCTAATTTTCAAACAAATTCCCCCGGCTGTAACAATTTGTTGCGATCCGAGGCAAAAACAAGTGTGTGGACTGCTAATGAGTGTTGTACGATTGCTCGTGCCACATCAATAGAAAACTGGTCGATCGTTTACAATCAGCTGCCACAAATTGCGGCAAATCATAAAAAAAAGTGGCTCGTCGACCACTTAAATGGCAGCAATCAAAATGTCATTAAAACACACACATAAAATACAAAACAAGTGCAATTGAAAGCGAAACCGAAACCGAAACCGAAACCAAAGCACAAAACACAAAACGGAAGCGTTCTCATTGTACTGAGAGGCCTAATAAACATTTGTGAATTGGCCGTAAATCAAAGTGGACATTCATAACTTGCCTAATTGCTGCAAATCGCACAGAAATTCGTCCGGTGGCGTATACGTGATAAATGCAATTAGCATGTTAAGTATACGCACCCTGAACTGGGCTTGGTTTTGGCTTTTAGCTGCTCTCATTTTCGATTCGCTGGAACGAGTTTGATGTTTTCCCACGCCCACCCAGCCCAACAGGGGGGCAGCGGGGCAGGAGGCGTGGCACAGCGAGTACTCGTAATTGAATTTCTGTACAACTGCAAAGACTTTTAATTAGTTTCCAACTGGCAGTCGGTTAATTAAACTCGAGTCGAGTCGAGCTGAGTCGAGCCCAACGCAATCTCAGCACAATGCTCACACACGCATCCGCCCCGCCCCGCACCGCCCCGCCTTGGCGCCCCCCTTCTGTAGCTGGGTCTGGGTCTGGGTCCGATATGTGCATATTGTGTGTGCAACGGATAAAGGTGAGGCCGTAAATTAAGTGCCAGCCTCCAAATGTCAAAACATATGCCAAAGTCGGACACACGAGTCGGGAATTCAGCGGCCCCGCTTTAGATATAAAATGAAAATGGAAACCAGAAAGAACCGACCAATTTTGCCCAAGGGGCAATCGACAACTCAATAACCTAACCGAGCAAACGGTAGCTGCTGTCACTTGACTTAGAAAATGTCACTCAAAATATATTCTATATTCTACACAAATACTTAAATTATATTTAAATAACTGCAAATCAGACTGCTGATTATTTTTCATCTAATGCTTTAGGGATATATTTTATTTTTATATATTATTTATTGATTATATTCAAGCTCTACAATGAGGCATCGCATTTAAAAAAATATATTTACATTACTTGACAATAAATTTATGAATATACTTTTATTTTATGTTTTTGTTAACATTTTATTCATTTATTGTATTATAATTCTACAATTTTTTAATTCATTCTACATAGCTGATATTTTCTCCGCTGCTTCGTTATTTCCTTTTGCAATGCTACTCTTAGTAAGGCTACTGCAAATATATATTTGTATTCCACATTTTAGCTAAGCTTCTAAAAATTATGCAGTGGAATAAATTCAATAACAAATTGCAAATTTCTATATTTATTTAATCTTCTACTTTTCAAATTTTTTCTACTTTTCTCTTGTAAAGGGAATTGCAAAATACACATACATTTTTTGTATTCCCCACTTAAACCATGCCAGAAAAAATAATGCAGTTGAATAACTGAAATGTTGTCTGCCACTTTTCCAATCGCTTTACGTTGCTGTGCTACCCTTAGTGAGGGTATTGCCACGCAGCCCACATGACATACAAAATTGGAAAAAGAGAAAAAAAAGAAAAACAACCGCTAGCGGACAATGACCATGACTGCGAGAGAGCCGCAATCAGAGTCGCAGTTCCAGTTCCAGTTTCTTGTTCAGCTTCAGTTTCAGTTTCATTTGCAGTTGCAGTTGCAATTGCATTTCGACAAGCCGTTGTTGAAACCGTTAAAGCTGAGCTCTCTGATTGATCGATTGACGAATCTCGTAATCGAGCACAGTGCTCACAGATCGCCGCACAGAAAACACAGAAACACAGAAACAAAAACACAAAAAACTATTAACAATAACCACTTGACTTGCTTTTTATTAATTTGACATTACAAATTGTTTTGCCAACCGGTTGAAAATATTTCCGCGGCAACTCGCAGTGTCATAAATCAGCAATTAGTTAAACTGCTGAAATTTAATATTCGCCAGAACTTAATAGCAATTTAAATTCCAATTATTTGTAGCTAGACTAACATTGTTGGAGAACACGAAGCATAAATTCTAAATGTATGTAGGAAGATATAAAAATGAATACATTCGATTTCAAAATATTCAACTTTCAATATTTCAATTTGTGTTGTTTTTCCTTATGGTATTAACTGATCATTTTTTTTATTATTCGAATGTTTAATTTACATTACAATCAAGCACAAAATGAGCGAAGAAAAATTTTAATTTCAACAAATTTCAAAATAATTTTGGAATTTCAATTATAAAAGTTTTTGAGCAATAATTTATTGATAATAATAGTAATGGTCACTTTCCAAAATAATAAAATAATACTTAAAACTGATATTACTTTTAGATCAATTTAAGATTCCACTATTGTTACAATAATTAAAATTGGTTTCCCATTGGTTTTACATTTATTTAGCTTGAATTTCATAAACAAATATGAGGCCATTGATTTGTGTAAATTCAAATTATAATAATTGGGCCTAAAAATTTGTTGGCTTAAAATAAATATTATACTTTATTTGATAACTCGAGAACTCTTCAATCGTTGCTTCGATTTATTTTAAATTGTTTATAAAGTGAAAATGTGAAATGTCACAGGTTCAATAAGCTTGTCACACTGTGCGAAACAGGTGCCGCATTAACTTGGCCTGCGTTGTGTTGTGTGTTGTATGTTGTGTTGTAGGTGTGGACTTGGTTGGATTCGGGCCCCGGGGCGTATAATTAAGTCATTTTCAAGTTTCAGAGTTAGCCAAGTTTTCCAGTTTTCAAGCGTTTTATTAGTGCGCCTAATGAAGACAAAAACAAATTAAGTTGCTATTAATAAGGCCAATTAAGAATTTTCCAGCACACGTTTTCAACAAGTCCCCAAGTCCCCAAAAGTCCTCATGTCATTCAAAAAGCGAACTCGACCCTTTCAACCAGTCCAGTTTCTTTCGACATGTCCAAGCTGCTGGATGCCCTGCTCATTGACCTGAGCTCCCAACGCTTCACATTCCGCCAGATGGGCCTGGAACTGAAGCCCCAACCGCCTGGCGGACGACATCAGGTGCTGCGATCGCCGATCACCTTCGCCGTGATGATGCTGGCCACCAGCTTTGAGTTCTGCACCGTTTGCGCCTTCATCGTGCGCCACTCCAGCGAAATTGTGCTCTGCTCGGAGGCCTTGATGCACGGCGTGCAGATGATCTCCTCGCTGCTGAAGATGTGCATCTTCCTGTGGAAGTGCCCCGAGCTGGTCGCCCTCATCGCCGCCATCCAGCAGCCCTTTCAGCAGCCCAGCATCGACCCCACTTTGCTGCTGCTCTTCCGCCAGCAGACGCGTCGTGGGCAGCTCCTCTCCGGCATCTACACGCTGATGTGCGCCGGCACCTCCGTCTCCTTCCTGCTGATGCCCCTCGTCCTCACCCTGCTGCGGTTCCACGCCACGGGAATCTTCGCGCCCGTCAGCTCCTTTCGCGTCGTGTGAGTAGCAGCAACATGGGCATCATCATCATTACTCACTTCTCTTTTATTCCTACTGCTCCACAGCCATTCAGTCATTCACCCAGCTGCACTTCATATTTTCTTAAGTTGTATATGTTTTCAAAGCTATTTATGACTACATAATATTTTCCTTGTTTATGTCGCCTCTTCTTGAACATTTAATTTGAACAATTTTTTAAACTATGGAATTTATTTCAAAGCTACAATTAAAATAAATTTATAGTTTAATGCTATTTTCTCTTTTAATATCGCCTCATGTTGGACCTTTCTCTAACACTGATCATATTTTTTATCTTCTCAACTAGTTTCCTCAACTGTTGCCTCTCAAAAATCTTGTTTTCTCTAATCTACACTTCATCTTGTGTTTTTTACATTTTCCTCTCTTTGTAGCTCTTTTTTAATACTTATCATTTTCATTTTTTTCTCAACTTTTTTCCAACTTTCCTTACGACCTACAAATCTAATTAATCACATCAAATCTTATAATTCAGAATTTCCTTTAATTCCTAAAATGGTTGACTTTTAGTTTGTTTTTCAAATTATAAAGTTATCACAAAAAACTAAACATTTTATTCTATTCAATTTTATTTTCCATTTTTTTCTGTATCTGCTTTTTGACACTCATCACATTTCGGTCTTCATCAGCGTTTCCCCTGAATCCAACCTGATCAATTATAGTTCACTTCATCTTTTTGTTCAACTTTTTCCTTACATTGTTTAAGGAACCTTCAAAAATGTTTAACTTTTGAATCTCATTATATTCTTCACATGCCTATCTTTTATAATTATTTTATATTGCATCAAATTAGATATTTTTATTCTTTTTTTTTTGATTATCCTAATTTTTTCTATAACATCAAGACGCCGCATTTCACTAATTTTATTTACATTAATTTTATGAGTCTTTCTTTTATTTTTCCCTGTACCATGCTGATACTTATCTTGATCTTGTTTTTTCCCCCACTCCCCCAGTCTGCCCTATGACGTCAGCCAGCCGGAGATCTATTTCCTGGACTGCTGCCTCATGGTCTTCGTGCTCGCCTTCTTCTGCTGCTCGACGAGCGGCGTGGACACGCTCTACGGCTGGTTCGTCTTTGGCTTGACGGCGCACTATCGCTGCCTCGTGCTGCAGCTGCAGCGGATCGTGCAACAGACGACCGGGGCCAGTGGCTGGCAACTGGAGCGGCGACTCGATCAGCTGTTCGTGCAACACGCCCAGCTGCTGCGGCTGGTGGATCGCTTCGAGGTGGCCTTCAGAGAGATCGCCTGCGTCGAGGTGCTGCTGATCTGCGTGCTCTACTGCTCGGTGATCTGCCAGTACATCATGCCGCACACCAACCAGAACTTCGCCTTCCTCGGCTTCTTCTCGATGGTCGTCAGCACCCAGCTGTGCATCTACGCCTTTGGCGCCGAGCGAGTGCGCCACGAGGGCCAGCACTTTGCCCAGCAGCTCTACCAGCTGCTGCCCTGGCATCTGCTCTCCCCCCGCCAGCGGCGACTGCTCCTCCTGCCCCTGCAACGCGCCCAGAAGGAGACGCACTTGGGCGCCTACTTCTTTGTCCTCGGACATCCCTTGCTCGTCTGGGTAAGTCCCAATAAATCAAATCTAATTTCATATTGAACGGAAGCGTTGGCACATTTCAAAATATAAAGGAAATTTTGATTTTATTTTCCAGTTTTCCAAAGCTAATATTATATTCAACATTATGCTACTGCAGTTTAGTTGCAGCCTTTTAATTTCATTTGTTTGCTAATTTTGTTTAAAGATTCTAAACATTTTTTTAATTATATTTGGCGTAAAAATTTAATCCATAACTTTGTCACAAGAGTGAAGCAGAAATTTGTAGCAGAAATTTGTTTTAATAAATTTGCTTGTCTTCTATTGCAATGGAAGATGAGACAATATATTTTATACACATTTTTAAAATAGTTTCTAAAGTGAAAACTAAATTGAAAATAGAAATCCTCAAGTGTGAAAAAGTGAAACCTGCACTTTCGTAGGATAAATTTTATTTGCCGATTTTCGATTGTGTTCCTTTAACATCAAATATATTTAGAATTTTTTTTTATTTTTTTTAAATTGTGCAAATTCTAACATTTTTTAAATAATATTTTACGAAATGTTTTGTTGCACTCTCCATATAGAAAAGTCTCAAGATTGTATAGGGACAAAGTAAATAATATAAAATATATTTTAAATGCAGCAACGCTAAATAACTTTGAGAATATATTTGAGATGATTGGTTGCCATCAAGTAGAATAAAATGCACAATCCACGCGATTTATTGTTACCACCGATTTATTTTGCAGGCCTTTCGCACGGCGGGTTCGTTTACCACACTGTTAAATGCGCTGCGAGCCAAATACGAGTACTAGACAATTTGGTAGCAACGAGTTGATTTTATTGGCCAGAAATTGGCGTGGAGTTGAACGAACCAAAGTGAACTGGAGAGTGAGAGAGCCGGATGTGGTTGATTATTGTTTATTTACGTTTATTATTAAGATTACAATTACGAGCTGTTTCTCATTTTATGTACACACACAATACAATTATGTTTTTTTTTTCCTGTTGGAATGAAAACAACGAAATATACAAAATATGGAAATTAAAATAAAAATACAAATACAACTACGGGCTACAATTACAAAGAGACAAATAAACAGAAGTAAACAAAAAAAATATTACCTTAGGCAATTAATTATAATAATAATAATCATAATAATAATAATAATAATTAGTACACACAACTAACGGAACTATTGCGATTCACAAGGGCGACAAAGGGGAAGGGGCAAGGGAAAGTTGGGGGCAAGTTGCAGGTGGCAAGTGTGGAATAAATACGAAACGAAGAAGCCAAAAAACTAAAGAGTGACAAATGTGACAAATTCTGTGTAGCTGGAAAGGGGGCAGGGGCAGAGATGAGGGAGGGGGGGTTAGTGGAGACAGTTGGCTTGACGCATAGCTTAGCTGAGCGCCAGCAGCGGCTCCACATCGAGCGGCTCCTTGGCGATCGCCTTCTTCTTGTACTTCTTTTGCAGCTTCGTCTTCGAGAGCTTCGATTTGGATTTGCTGGGCAGCTGTTTCTTCAGGGCCGCCTCCTCGAGCGCCTTCTCGCGATCGAGCAGCTCCAGCTGCTCAAAGATGTTCTTCGGATGCGGATGGCTGCTCTGCGGCTTTGTGGCATTCTTCGCCGCATACACAACGACAAACTGCGAGAAGGCCGAGTCCGTGGGCGTGTTGATGTCCGCAAAGTCACGGAAATTGGCAAACTGCTCCTCCGGATACGTGTATTTCTGCACGAATCCCTCGCTGGGTCGCCCGTGGCCATTGTTCGCATCGCCGTAGATGTAGTCGCTGTTGTCGTCCGGATGATACGGCATCTCCTCCTCCGGATAGAAGGTTCCGCCACGCAGCACTCCGAAATCCCCGCTACCCAAAATGGAGGCATCAAAGCCACGTTGCTGCTGCTGCTGCTGCTGCTGTTGCTGATGTTGCTGGTGTTGCAGCTGTTGTTGCTGTGGTGTCAGCAGCGGCAGCTGCAGCGGCGTGTTGTCGCCCAGCTGTGCCACAGGGCCAGCGAAATAGGGACGCGAGTGGCCAAGTGGCGGCGCCTCGTGGTAGAAGGGCGGATAGAAGTTTTGCGCCGCCTGGCTGTGAGAGTCTCCGCCAGCTGCAGCTGCGTTGGGCAACGGCGTCACGTCGGAGCGCGAGACGAGCTGCGTGTTCGGGTTGGCGATGGGACGGAACTGTTCCTGCGACAACGAGTCCGTCTGGAAGTGGCGACTCTGCGCCGGCGTCACTGCCACACGGTGTTGCAACTGCTGCGGCTGCTGCTGCTGCTGATGATGATGAGGATTGTGTTGCAGCTGCGTTGTTGGCGGCATGTGGAAATGCTGCTGCTCGTGGGAGCGCAGCACCGTGATGGGCGTAAAGTCGTTGGGCTCCATCAGCATGTCGCTGTCTTCCTCGGGAAACTCAGCTGCAAACAGATAGAGAGCAAAAGAAAAACAGATGAGTTTATTGCCAGTAAGATCAATAAATGTAAATATTGAAAATTAAAACGAAATTAATTGCCAAATCCAACATACTTTACAATCCCCAAAAATAAGCAATTGGAATAATTATTAAAAATTAATAGAATCTTAGCTTTCAACATACATGCATACATACATAAGAGTATATAGCAAAAATATAGAAAGCTGTCAATAACAAACAAATTTGAACAGCTTGGAACTGCTTTATGCATTGAGAAATCCATCATCATATTTAAAAAATAAGGCAATTTGGAATTACTTAATTTGATGTGCACAAATTATAGCAAAATAGGAGAAAATTAATTGACAAATGTATCAATCTAAGCAATCAATAAATATTATCAATTAAGTAAAAAAACAAGGTAGGTTTTCAATTAAATAAAAATAGTATAGATTGCAGTTTTTAATGTAAACCAAAATTTATAAAAATAAAGAGAACTTAATTCACAAATCCATAATTTTTAAAATTCCCCAAATAGTCAATCGAGTTAAAACAAAAAATAAATAAATAAAAATTGGATAAATTTAAGTTTTTAATGTATAACAAATGTTGGCAAAATATAGAGAAAATGATTGACAAATCTGTCATACCGAAAATTCGACAAATAATCAACAAAAATGATAACTAATAATAAGATGTCCAAGAATTTAAATTTAAAATATTAGAATGAAATAAATGATAGAATATTCAACGTAAGTAATGTAAGTAAAGTTTTCATAATGTTGTTCAACCCTGCATAATCTGAAATACAAAAGAAAAATAGCATACAAAGAATTCCCGCTGATTGCTGCTTGTTTTTCCAATTAAAAATGAGTAAAAAAAAGTCAAGAGGAATTGGAATTGAGTGAGTGACAGACTGAGAGACAGACAGACAGACAGCCAGCAGGAGAGGCAGGCAGTAAAATTGCATTGCATCTTTTTCCGGCAGGCAACAACAACAGCGACAACAACAACATTAACAATAGCAATAGCAACAACATGAAAACAGCAACAGAAGACGTTGCGACGTCTTGACTGAGCTTCGATGGGCTGCACTTGAGCTTCGACTGCGACTTCGACTGCGGCTTGAAGAGTCTTCTTCGATCTTGAGCCAGTGGAGTGGAGTGGACCATTTTGCCTCCCCCTCAGCTGCTTTTGGTGGAGTGGTGAAATGATGACGCTGATGGGGCAGTCACAGCGAACAAACAAACAACCATCTGAAGAAGGAAGCGAAAGTTGCAAGTTGTTATTGTCGGCATGGCCACAAGTGGCAGACACACACACAGTTTTCTGAGTGTGTGTGTGTGCCCCGGCCAGGAAATGCAGACAACGCCAGAGTGTTGTCCATCTTCAAAGTGGTGTGGCAAACCGGCCTCCGATTTGGGTCTTCTACACAATTTGCACGCCAAAAAGCATGAAAAGCAATGCACAGCATAGCTCTTGTCCCATTTTGAGTCGCTCAAGTGTCTGGGCTTTAAAAAGAAGCTAAGCAAAATTTGGCGGTTTAAATGAGATAAGCGGAGTCTGCAAATGGGGTAAGCATGACTAACAGATACCCTACAACTGAATTAAGTGCAAAACTCATCATCCAACTTTTATTTTGAGCGAGTTTGTTTGGATTAATTTTGAGTTGTTTAATAAATTTTAGACCAAATATTAATTAAAAATCTTATGTATTAGATTTTTTTTTAATATTTTGTGAGGTCTAAAATGTAATAAATCACACAAAAGTATTACTTTTGTTTGGTTCACAAAAATATTGATGAAGGTCACAAATGCATTAAACAACTTAAAACTCATCAAATAAAATAATGATTATTTATTGTATAGTATATACATTTATTTGAGTTGTATTATTTTGTCCACAATTTTTATCCCTGACTAGAAATATTCAACAAATTCATTTAATATTCAATCTAGACTTTATCGCTAAATTGTGACTAACATTATATCACTTTTAGTCAAGCGACCCTCTTTCATGTTGATACCCTGGATTGTTGACTTATTTAGTTCAACGACTGCAACAATTTGATACCCTGCTCTCGCACTCGATCGCTTGTCAATCGTGTAGCCTCAATTTATGGCCGCTTGCAGGGTATCTGCGTGTGTCAATCTGCGTTGCATGCAACACATCAAATGCCACATTCTTTATGCGCTTTGTGCTGCGCACTCGAGCACAAAACTCCAGCCAACTACAAAACACTCGCCGTTTGTCATACAATCAGCTGGCCAAATCGTTGCCTTAAATTCTTTTGGAGCTGCACCGCCCCGTGCAGCAGTTGTTGTTGCATGCCCCCTGTCCAGTCCCCGCCCCCGCCTCCAACTCAATTACAATTCAAACGGCAGTGGCGCGATTCAAATTTGTTGTCGTTCTTGTGCTGTTGCTGTTGTTGTTGTTGCTGGCTGCCGTTGAGCAGTCAAATGTCGTCTCGATAAAAGTAAAGTCGATAATAATGTGAGCAGCTGGCAGCTGGCATAAATTTTGTTCTAGCCATGTTGCCTGTCAGCTAACCCCAGATCAGAGACTCACCCACCCGATCCCTCCCAACCGCATTTGCCACCGCGACGATGCCGGTTGCCCCATTCTTCTTCCTGCCACCCCCCGCGACTCCCTTCTTGGGCTGCCACCTGACAAACAGCGACAAAGCAGCGAGCACGAGCCGCCTTTCATATGGGGGGCAGTTGCATGTTGCAGTCGCTGTTGACTGTGCCTCTTGTCTCTGCTCCACCGGCATTATTTCAACACGAATTCCGATTTTCACCTTACAGCCAGCTTAACAGTTCTTGCTTGGCCTTTTTATACCCTTCCCATAAGCCAGAATCAATTCACTTTTCAACCAGTTAATGTAACTAATTTAAATAATATACATTAAAATTTAGCTGAAATCATTTAATTGCCAATTAAAATTAAATTCAAAGATATATTTGATTGTAATAAAAAAGAATAGAATTTAATATGAATCAGACTCTTATACTCCAAAGCTGTGCATTGCATTTAACAACAATTTTTTTATAAATCAACTTCAATTTCAGTCACTGAAAAGTGTCAACTAACTTTAAATAAAATTTATTTAAATTTGCAAACTCTACAAAAATGTGTCTTATAGAAATTTAATATCATAATTCAATACCACTGTGAAATGTATTTAGACAAGTATAAATTAGTTTTCCAATTCAACTTCAATGTTCTATTTATTTTAATATGAAACAGAATTTGACTCGCACTTTGATATGCTATTTTATTATTTACTTACATTTCTAAATTATGCACTATTCTGTCTTTTACAAGTTCTTTTGTTTGAAATAAAAAGAGTGTAAATTATCTCCTCTTATTAGTTTTCTTATTAATTATTGATTGATATTTAGTAGATCTACTTTTGAATTATATCGTCCATACTTGGTAATGCTTTATTGTCATTTAGTTAAATTTTTGAACTGTGTCTCCTGCAAATTCTTTTGTTAACGATATATACTATTAAAAGGTGTGCAAATTATCTATTTTAATTAGTTTAATCATTTAATTCAATTTATAAATTTTTCCGCAATTTCTTGTCAATGAGCAACAATGTAAAAGATTTATAGAAAAGTGTGAAAATGATCTCTTTTAATGGATTTTCCAATATCACACTTAATGGAATTGTGGCCACGTGTCGCATACTTAATATTGCTTGGCAAGCTCAATAAATACAGTACACGAAAAAAAGCAAATATTTCGAGTATGTGTTGCAAAAGACTTCGTGCTTAATAACCATAACAAATAGCTGTCATAGGAGCAGCGACAAAAAAGAGTATCTAAAATGCTTGAGAGACAGTTGCCATTGTTGTGGAGGTTGTTGTTGCTCTGGGTATTGTTGCTGTTGCTGATGTTGTTTTGCGCCAGCCTGGATTGCATATTGACACCCGCTGGTTGTGTTTTTTTTTTTATTTTCTTGCGCCTGGCAAAACGGAACATAATGAGTTTGTTAAGTGTAATTGGCAATTGGCCCGGCAATGTTTCGGGTTTTTCGGTTTCGGATTTCGGGTTTCGGGTTGGGTTGCGGACTTCGCCTCTTGCCTCCTACTGTACTGAATGCGCTGCTTTGATGATTTTCACTTCGATAGCGAAAATGGGTCAAACAGATTTCGGCTTTTGTGGCAGCGATATGTCGTGTACTCGTATTAAGTATAAATTACTTTATTATTTATTTGACAAGCCAGCTCAAACGTTGCTGTTGCTGTTGCTACTACTGCCCGCTAGAGGCCGCCTGCACCTCACGTTTTTCTCTATTTCTTTCTCTAGTTCGATTATCAGCTCTGCTCAGCTAATTTGCGAAATTGCGCCCCTCGAGACAATAACGAATCGCAGCAACTCAACTATTCAGCATATCAATCGAATCGGCAAACATAACTTACACCAGCAACGAGATTGACTCAGCTACAATAGAAACAAAACACGAGTGTTCACTGATCCAATTTGCAAGACAACACTGCGGGCTTGTCTCGAGTCTGATATCAGCGATATCTATAATAAGTTTCTCTGTTAATTTAGACGTTTCATTTATCTCAACACACATATCTCAGCAATGCAGTTAATTAAATATCTAAACAAGGCAACTGGAGAATAGAATTGGCAGCGAGAAGGGAATATTTTTGTACTCGAATGTAATAAATAAAATAATACATTATGTTAGTGTAATATTGGAATACGACAAATCAATTACAGATCTTTAAAATTCATTTAAAAATGATTGACTGTATGAAGTTTCCAATAACATATAATTTATATTGGCAAATTTGTATATGCCTTACATATTGAGTTAAATAGAACAGCAATAATTAATTAAATATCTATATACGACAACGAGAGAATAGAATTGACAGTCGAGAATAAAAAATAATAAAAAAAAATAATTTAAAATTGGAATATGAAAGATCAATAAAAAAGATTAAAATGCATTTAAAAATGGTTAAAGTGTCCAATAACCATATAATTAATATTGTCAAATGTAAATGCATAAGATATTAAATTAAAAAGAATGAAATCGAAACGAAATAAATATTGTATAAGTAGATTATTTAATAAATTCAAAAGACTTCACTTCAACATTTGGCATTTGGCTCAAAAGAGGAAGGAATTATTATGTGAGCTGTTAAGGAAGTAAATGCAATAAAGTAAAAGTATTTAAACAATGCGAAATTGGGCGATTAAGATACATGAATGCGTATATGATTATTAATTATGATTGAAATTGCACATAAATTATTCATTGTGCACAGCGAATGAATGAATGTCTGAATGGATAATGGCAACGGTTATGAGACTGCTATAATAAAGAAAACCAACAAGCAAATCAAAACCGATAGCGAAAATCAAAATCAAAGCGAAAACGGATCGAAAGCAAAATAGAATAATTATAAATTATGATCGTTACAATTGTTGTTGTTGTGCGAAATAATAAAAACAAAAGACACAAGCCGCAGAGCTTTTCGCTTGCGGCGCCAAAAGTGGCAACAACGACAACGACAACAATTACAATAAAAACACAAAAAAAAACAAAAACAAAGGCCACGAGAACAACAACAACAACGACAACAACAACAAACAAGTCTGTTGGGCAGACGAACACAAATCGCGCAACACTTTCATCAAGTGAGTGTGTTGTGTGCTCATCAATCATTCATTCACTCATTCAATCCGGCAACAACATCGACTAGAAAAAAACGAAAGCGAACCGCGAAAACTTCAGAAAGTCACGAAACGAGCGCTAACGGCATTTCATTTGAATGATGTTGATGGATGAGAGGCCCCAAAGGGAGCCTCATATCAATTGTCTCCCCAAAGAGACAAAGAGAGAACGAGATCTGTGGAGAATGCTGTAATAATTACTAGACTATCGATAACGCTCAACTCTGCATAATTAATACAACTAAAAATTAATATTCAACTTGTAAATACATCATGTGCTTAATTCAATCAGTTTCGCTTTCATTGGCTGGCGAAAGTTTTAGAAAATATGATTTAAGACTCAAGAAACAGCGACCCAGACCTTGAAAACGAAATGAGAAAATCAGAAGAGAGCGACAGAAAGAAAATGATAAAGATGGGTTTAGAAGAAATTAAATGCATCTTAAAGATATTATTTAGAATATGGAAAAAGATGGAGAAGAAGATAGAGAAATAAAATAAATAAGATTTTGAATAAAATAAATAAATAAAACTAGTAAAATTAAGCAGAAACTCCAAAATACATTTACAAATAGAAAGAACTTAAGAGATGGACAAATCAATTAATTAAAATTACATATAAATTCAGAAATAAGTTTGGGATATGACAGATATTCGAGATAGTGAAGAGAAAGTGAATAAAAGTGATGTAAAAATAAACTAAAATAGAAGAAGTTAATTAATGAATACAAAATAAAAAGAATGTGCGAACTTAAGTTGTGGAATAAGAACCCGAAAGATGAAGAAATAAAAACAAACCGAAAATAAACTATATGAATTAAATAATTAATAAAGATTCGGATTAATTAATTGAGATAAGGAAAAGCTGGCCACACACTAAGAGATAGAAATAGAGAGGCAATTATGCATAGCTAATAATAATACAAAACAATAGCGATGAAAAGAAATGGAGTAAAATTAGCGGAAGGGATTGGAGAAGGCACAAAAAAGCACAAAGAGCACAATGAGTGGAGGTCTTAATTGAATCGAGTGTCGAAATGGAGCGACTATTGTAGCGCAACAGCAATAATAATATCAAATCTGGAAATTAAATTAATAAACGCGACGACGTAAGTGATAAATACCGAGCGAGCGACCGATGGATGGCTGGATGGCTGGATGGATGTGATTATTACAACGTCTGTCCGACGTTATTATAGACGTTGCATGCATTATGAAAGTGTTAAACAATAAGAGGCGAAAGAAGAAAAGAAATGAAAAGCCAAACAAAGCAAAGATATTTCATAATGACTGCCTGAGCTAGGGAGAAAGAGACGCCACAGAAAACAACATAAATAAGCAGCGACTAAAGTGAGGCAAGTCAAATAATTATAGTCATAAAGAGGGCAGCGAGGGGGGCAACAGGTGTGTGTGTGTGTAGTGTGTAAAGTGTGTGTAGTTGGGCTGAGTACTCGAAACACGATGACCCTGATGACGATGACGATGACGATGATGTCGACGCTGGCGTACCGCCAGGTACGCAGGGCGTATGCGTTTAATTGAGCGCGTCGTGCGCACAGCAAAGGGGCCAAAAGCGAGTGTGTGTGCGAGTGTGTGTTTGCGAGTGTGTGTGCGTGTTCAGGCAGCATGACACTGGCATAAGTGTGTTTAGTCGCAGACAAGAAAGATTGCACACTGCGATTGTTGTCAGCGTTTTTTTTCATACTCGCACATGACACTTCTTCAATTTGAATTCACGGTTCACAATTCAGTGATTATCGGTCTTTGTTCAGCCAACACCACAGCACACACCACAGCAATTGCAGTGCGGCGGCTGCGTGGGCGTCAGCCGTGTAATTAACACATTGTTCACTCGGTTGCAACACACACAGACGCACACGCCGCGTATTCGTAATGCGAGCGCATCTAAGTGGGCGTTAAATGGGCGTTCATCATGTTGATGACGTTGACGCTGACGCTGATGTTGATGTTGATACTTAGCCCAGCACTTAGCCGGGCTAACAGTTGCCATAATGCACAAATATGCCGACATACTATATTTGTGATGCAGCTGATACAGTTGAGAGATTTCTCTTCAATGCGAATGGAATATGAAAATATGAATAAATCTTAACGAGCAGGCAGTAAAAAGATATTAAATGGACAGCGACTTGAGCACAACAGCAATTTACGCTTTAAGTGCGTCTTTTTATTTATTTTTGTCAATGCTAATGACCAAACTAAAATTTATGACGACTGCTCAAAAGTAATCACTGCTCAGTTGCCATGAAAATTGGCCAGAATAAAAACAGCAAATAGTCGCGACACCAACTCGCTGTCTTGGGGCAACTCGATGTTGCTGCCACACACACAACGACAAGCACAATGACAACTGAGATTACGACTTCGACTACGAGTCGATAATAAGCCAAGAGAAATGCACATGCAACCGTCTGTGGCAGCCTACACACATTCGGCGTCGTCGATAGTTGTGCGATAAATAGCGACGATAAATCGGCGCATGACTTGATTATGATGCATGCCACATGTAGCATGCAGCATGTAGCTGGCGGCTGCACACACAACGAAAACGATGGCAAAAACAACGACCACAGGCGACGCCCAAAAAGCAGCTTGCAACTCATCAGCAACTTGCCGCAATTTTCCGGCACTTTGTTGGCACTTACAGCAAACGCATGCGTGTTTTCAACTCTGCTGCAGATGTGTGTGGTAAGTGCAGCTCATAAATTTCAAAATTCACAATAAATGCAACCACAATTATCAACAGACGGCACTTTCACCAGCCGCAACAGGTTTGCAACGCAGCCTGCAACATAAATTATTGAAATCAATTTGCGAATCTCGCGTCGCATTGCATCGATTGCAGTTGCAGTTGCTGTTGTTGCTGTTGCCGAGTTGCAATTGCAGCTTGTAATTACAGTTTGACCTTTGAAATGGGGCAAGTTGTGCGTAACTTTTGAGGCAACAAGTCTCAAACGAAAGCAGTTAAATTATGTTACATAAATATTAATCGAGAGGATGCCAAAAAATAAAATGAAATAAATCTATTAATATCTATAATTAATTCTGATGCAGAAGAAAGAAATAAAATTCTACAAAATTATTGCATTGTTTGCAATTAATTGAGCAGCATATTTTTATACTTTCCGAATTAACAATTAAAGCACACAAATCAATGAAACCATCATTATGTATAATTATCACTGATACAGAAGGAACACAAATTCATTAAAAATACAAAAAATACTGATTGTCTACAATTAATTGATTAGCTTATTTTTCTACTTTCCAAATTAACAATTAAATCACTCAAATTATTAAAAGCATCAATATGAATAATTGTCGCTCATACAGAAGGAACAAAAATTAATTTAACCATCAATATGTATAATTATCACTGATAAGAAGGAACAAAAATTAACTACAAACAAATAAAATTCAAATTGCCTACAATTAATTCCACTGCATATTTTCTACACTTTTCAAATTAGTTTTCATTTAATCCCCAACATTAAAGATCAAAATGAAATGAATCGATAGATCAAGCGCTGTCTTTAACGCATAGAATGTGTGAGGCGGGAGCTGCAATTGTTGCTAAATCGAAGCTATAATTATGCAATTTGCATTGTGACCTCAAAAATGTGTAATCAACTGCAGTTGGAAGTGAACTTCAGCGCTCGTTAAGCAATTACAGCTGAAATCGGAATAATCGAAATTAATATAGTTTAGAGATCAATCAAGAATTTATTAGGCTGCAGATTAAATCATTTTATTGAAAATTAAATTTCGAACACGTAGAGCAGTTAAAAGTGACACATATTAAATTACAGGAATTCAGCGTCACCTTGGCAAATAAATTGTTTAATTTGTAAGTACTTATTTTTATTAGCGTGAAGAATCCTAAAAATAAAATGCAATTGCATGACGAGAGAATGAATACTTTGACTTTTAATTCAAAGTAGTTTATTTTTTTGTGAATGCATAATGAGTACTATATTTGAATCGGATTGCGAGATCAACAAGTGAATTGCGGGCGTGCGATTTGGAATTTTTGCATTGAAACTGTAATGCAACTTTTAACTAAACATATCTCTAGTGGTTGGCTTTATTTATGATCTCGTTATTAATGGGCGCTCATGTTTATAAACATAAGTTCCAGAGACTGCACATTTAACACAAGCCTCGATGGATTGTGTTTGTGTGTAAACATTTTGCAATTAGCGGCTTTTTATGTTACATTTTAATGACAGTTTTGTACGTATATTTTTTACTTGATTCTCCCCCGTCTTAATTCTTTATATGTATAGTATATATATTCGCATGTGGATTTTAACTTCTGCAGTTTGTGGCTGGCCATGTTTTCCGCATTGAGGCGCCCAACCTTGAAGTCGACACTCCGACTCTGCTGCAACTAACTAGCCAACAAGCCAAGCAGCCAGCTAACACGACATTTATTTAACTTCATTTGCAATTCGATTGAAAAACAAAAAAAGAAAAACACACAATCAACAAGCGAGAATGCGAAGTAGACGCTCAAATACCCTGTGGAGTTTCAATACGATATGGAATGAGATCGAGCTTTCTAGTGGTCTCATATACCCCACAGCAGAGGTGCAAGATTCTTGCCGTGTTGCATGATGCTGATGATGACGATGACTCAGCTAAGTCGCTGATTTGTCCGTCCGGCGGTCAGGCGGTCAGCCGGCCGGCGATGCATGCGGTCAATGTCATTGAGTACTTATGAGTATACTCGTACTCGTATTTAGTATAGATTGCACGAATCTCATTTCAAGATAAACCACTTGCCAAGCACATGCTGCACATTACTCGTAATTGTCAATAATAATTGCCGCTGGATGCTTCAAGATGACAGAACAGACGCTGCAAGCTGCTTGAATAACAACTATAAATTGCGCATAGAAACACTAAACATAAAGTACTTTTGTTTACATTTTTGGATTTGTCTATGCGCATACAACCAATTAGTAAAATAAATAATAAATTTCTTCTGACCTTTTAAGAACTCATTCAACGTTTTAATTGCGCTCTCCACATTGAAGATGCATCGAAAAAGAACTATAGAAAAATATTGCTTTTCAATAAGAAAATCGATTGCAACTTAAGAAAATACATATAAAATATATCCACCTATTTTAAGTACTATTTAAATTCGTTGTTTAAAATTTACGATGCATCACAAATATGAGTTATGAACAACAAATTTGTCTTTTAAAAATGTAAATGTTCTTAACAACAACCAATTTCAATTTAAGAACACTTCATTTAGAATTTATGTGCACCTTTTTCGATTTTAAATATTAATTTGAGATGCATTAAAAATATGTACAAATAGTTAGAAACAAAATATTACCTTTGAAACAATAATTATCCATTCAAAAAAAAATATAAAATTTATGTGTGCACCTTTTTAAATTTACTGCATAATTATTATTTAAGTGCAATTTTAAATACAAATTAAGTATACGTAAAAACTGGAAATTTCTATGTTATTTTTGCAAAATATTATTCTTACAAAAATATAAATTTTCTATACAAAAAACGAACTTCAATTTAAAAAAATACTTTTGAACAAAACCAAATTATTATTCATATGTGATTTCGAAGATTTTCTTTAAATTGTATGCAAATAGTTATACAAAAAAATATCATTTTTAAAATAACCAAAAACTAATTATGTAGAATACAAATAAAATCGAAGTGCAGCTTTTTTAAACTCTCTGCATAATTATTGTTTAAATATTGATTTTCAAAAATCAATTGTAAGTGAACAAAATTGAATTTGCGGCACTGTGATTATGTTAGTTACTGCGGCGTATGCGGCGTATGAGTGATGCTATAAATTAACCGCGCTCCGTTCTATGTTTAGTCTTGCCATTGAGCTGCATATTGATGACTGTGCTTAGCCACAACAACAAGCAAACAAGAAAACGAACAACAACAAAAACGAGTGGGGTCATTATGTTACATCTGATTTTCTATGCCATGGTCTGGGACGCCAGGCGAGACCCAGCGACCAAATGACACACAAAAATCTTAATAAACTGAACAAACAGACAAAAGCGGCAATGGAAATAATGTTCAAGTGTTCACACAATTAAAACTGCATTTAACGTTGTTGCTGTGAGAAAACTTTAGTCGGCACTGTAGCCAAACACAAATCTCACGACTCCCAGCATATCATACGATAGTAATGTACCGACTAGTTGGCATTATGTATTCGACTCATCACTGGCGAGCACATTTTTCATGTCATGCTCCATTTGTCAATTATGGTGGAAGAGACCTTGTAAAGCAGTTGTAGCCGCTGCGGGCTGCCAATTCTTCTGCGCAATTCTTCCGCATTGCCACAGCAATTTACAGTTGCGTTCGTTTTGTATCCAAATCAAATTAAATCAAATCAAATCAAATCAAATCAACTGAAATGTGTCTAGGCTTGAACGGCGTATGAATAAAGTGCAATTAGTCTGATTTGTGGGTGCGGCACAAAAGCATCTCAGAATGGCTTATTGCCACAGTGGAAGCACGCTACAGTGAACGCGCAGTGCTATTGAATTCAGTCAAGGAAACGTCTAATTCAGATCTCATTTACAAATTAATTAATTTGTTATGTTATGCAATTATGAAATCTTTTTTGTTTCGGCAGTCTTCACTGTATTTACACTACAATTAGTAGTCGTCATATCTAAGCTAAGCAATTAATAAAGCTTCACTTTCTGGTTTCATTAGTGAACAAGCGTAGACTTTAAGAGGCCTGAGGATAAATCTAATAAACGCCTCTCCCATTTTGCTATTATTATTAGTTTTTATCTATTAAAAGGTGTTTCAAAGTTCCGATGGATTTTATATTGCAAAGCTTGATTTATTTTGTAGTGAAATTTAAAATAATATTTTTTAAATGCGAATAAAATGCGAATAATTCAAAAATTGTACAAATTTAATCTCATTTCAAAAAAAACAAGCACTTATAAATTTGGTATTTGTATTTGCTATCCATAAAAGTTATTTCATATCCAAAATACTTATGGTTGTATGAATTAAATATATTGGAGTAAAATTAAAAAAATATAAGAAATTTAAACAAATTGGCACTTATACAAAAAGCATTAAAATCAGCTGAATATATTGAATGAAATTTAATTCCAAGTGCATAAAGAATCTATTTAAAGTAAGAAGTTTTATATTGCATTGAATTAATTACTCCACATTGATTAATGTCAATGAAATCCATGGCGTTTACTTTATTCACTGCGAACAATGCAAACGCCATTAAGTGAATATGATATGCATCTCTTGTGCATGCGCGCTGTCACAAGCATCTGGCTGTCTGAAGGGGGGGGGAGTGGGAAGGGGAAGCCCAACCCAAAAAAAAAAAAAAAACTAAGGAGATAGACTTGAACTTTAAAGTTCAAAGCGAATAAATGGCATTTAACTTGACCAACAGACGCTTGCCGCTGACTGAGCAACAACAATGCCGAAAGATGATTCTTTTTTTTTGGTTTTATTGCAAAATGTCAAGCTGCCAGAACAAAAGACTTAAGACACGAACTTTCAGCAAGGACAGTTGGCAAAGCATTAATATGTAATGTACACACAAAATCGTAAATCGCAAGATGCTATATATATTATTGCCGCCATACATCGCATAACATAGTTCTAGTCGTGTTTCTGTATCTGTATCTGTATCTGATGTGGCATTCATTTGGAATGCAGGCAGCAAACGACGCGCTGCAGTTGCTGCGTCTCAAGAATTCTGAATAGGCAGCTGCCTAAGTCGGAGTCGGCAATCATTGCCTAATTTGTCGCCTGCAGGTGACGGGCGATGTCTCATATTCCAAAGCAACTGCAAAAGTGCTCCAAAGCAGCATGCACGACCGACAGATGCCCTGGCACAATTTCAATGAATTGCTGAGTCGATGTGGCGCAATAAATTAAATGGTTTGCGAGCAAAGCGGCTGAAATCTTCCGAATATTCAGCTCCAATATTGGTATAGTTTTTCTGTAAAAGTTTTCTATGAAGCAATTAGTTCATAACGAGTTGAGTTGTACTTTAAACTAAAGAAAAAATAAAGTAGTTATTTAATAAGTAAATAAAATAAAATCAGCTATATAAAAAATAGATAGGAATGTTAATTCTGGGGCTAAAAAGAGTTGTGCAAAAGTATTCTAAAAAGCAATGCTCTGATAAATTTATTTATATTGATACCATGATGCAGCAACTCAACTATGTGCATTTCATGGCTACAGCGTGTGGAATTGTTGGATCGATAGCTAGATGGATGCTCGGATGATCGATGCTTTGATAGATGCCTATCTCGCTAGCGCTCAGCTTGCAGCGCAAAGCGATCGACAAGTAAATTAAATAATTTTTGCTCAATGACAGGCATAAATTTAGAACGTTTTCTTTTTATGGCGTGCTCTCAACACAACAGCAAAGTTGTTGTTGAAACTGAAATTGAAACTAAAAAAATCGAGTGCAACAAATATATGAAATATTTGCTATAGTTTTCGATGTTCATTGTAATGTGTGACCTTTGGCAGAGAGTTATTATGGCTAAGGTTTTTGTTCCATCTTCACCGATATTGTGTTTGACGTCTGAAATTGTTGTGCTTGGTGATAAATGAGTTTGCTCCGATTTCAATAACATGCGATCGCTATAGCATTGGAGTTAATTTTCAAAATACTCAAACACATATGTAGAGACATGTGCTCGCAATTAGCCAATCTTAGCCATGAGACGACGACGACGACGCTGCTTCTGAGCTTCGTTCATGCGTCTCTCACCTCGCTTTCAGTTTCAATTTCAATTTTGAGTTTCAGTTTCGGTTTCGGTTTTTATTTCTGTTTCAGTTTCGGTTCGTTCCGTGCTTGGCATTCCAATAGCATTATTAGTTTGCTCTGTGTTTATTTGTTGTTTTGCATAAACAATTTGATTTTATGTACACCTTGTTCATGCCCGCACTAAACAATCCAGACAGCGCCCATAAATCTTGACGCCTCGCCTGACTCAATTAAACACACACACACACACAGACAGACAACACACAGAGAATTGAAACATGAAACTCAGCAGCTTTGCATCGCCGCCTCGATTGATTTATCGATTTATCGAAGTGGGAGTTGTGCTTCGAGCCTCTAATGAATGCCATATGAATATAATAGTTCGCCGCTGCAACTCATATCCGTAAACTGTCGCCTCTTTTTGCACCTTTTATGGCATCCACACGTTTTGCATTTGCATGCAAGTCTCAGTCTCTGACTTCTTTTTTCTTTCTTTCCACATCCAACAATGTCCATTATTAGCATTCATTTTAATTGAATCGGGGGATTGTCTACCTCGCTCCCCTCTTTCCCCTCACTCCCCTCTCGCTGTCTCTACATTTTTATGCCCTGACAGAAACCTCATAAATAGCTGCATAAAATGCAGATCAGTTTAGTTATGGCCGCGACAATTTGTTGGTTTCCTTATGATCTAATCTTAACGGCTTGTAATGCCGAGCCCATATATCATTCTGCCTGTCTGTCCGATCGTGAGGAAAGTCTTATCGCGCTTTCATCAAGTCCACACAACATATTTAAATCGCAACACATTTAAATAGTTACGATCCAGACGTCGTAAAATTGATATCAAATCCGATTTAAGTAGTTGCTAACAAGCGATCGTAAAAACAATTTGCAATAATTTCGGTTATATCTTTATGCGATAAGCGAAAATCCATAATTTGTAACTACACAAATAAATTGAAATTTGATTAAGTTGCCACAGTCTAGAATATATTTAATGTATCATTTTACTTATCAAATTCATTTTAATTTAATTGAGTTGCCACAGTCTAGAATATTCTGCTCATTAAATTTAACGTATACTTATTATTTTACTTGTCGTTTACTTATTATTTTTTTTAGAGTTCCATATTTAGATAAAATATCATTCAATAGTTAATGAACTTGCAAACTGTTATCGCTTAAAGATCGATAGCGATTGAATATGAATATAGTTTTGTTTATGCCCTCACATAAATATGTGGCTTAGAGTTGCAGCTACAGTTGCGCTCATAATTGCGTTTGTGATTGCGATAACGATGACTAAACCGATTACGATAATGGTAATGGTAATGGCTTCAGCTGACGCTTCAGCTTGTTACCATTATTGCCATTAGCCGACGCGTCGCTGTCATTGAAATAAACCATTAGGCAGTCGGCTCAATGGCCGCCAGTCTGAGCTTTTAAATGCTGTTTTGTTGTGTGTTGTGCTGGTAATTAGATGAGCCTCGGGAGGTTCCAGTTCCATGCGGTATGGAAATGGATCCATATCAACAGCTATTTCCACTTCCATTTCCGTCACTTGAGATCATCTCGATGCTTAATGTTAGTGTTAGATTTAATGTTATTGTTAATGTGAATGCTTAATGGCTTACAGACATTTTTTCGAGATTGGCCATGGCTTAATTGTTGTGTGCTGACGTTGAGTGGAAGCGACGCGCGTTGCACCTGTTGCACGATGATGTTGCACGATGATAGATGTACACAAATATATATATATAGTATATTGTGATATTAACCAACAAAATGCGCCATCATCCATAACTAGAGCCATAACCATAACTCAATTTGTTAACATAATTCGCATTGACAGCGACGCGTTGCATGCCACGTTTGCAGCGCTGACATTGGCCGCCGTTTTGCCACAACTTGCCACTTGCCGCTTGCCACTTGCCACTTTGCAGCATGCAGCATGCATTGCTTGGCGACTAATTGAACATGACATTTGCCAATAAACAACAATCGTTTAATCTGCCATATTCTGACCTTAAACAGCAACAGTTTTTGCATCTGTTGCAGCTTCGATTCCAATTTCGATTCCAATTCCGATTTCGATTACAATTTTAATGCTCATGTGAATGATCTACCTTAAGCGCCCCTATCGCCCCTAATGTAGCAAATGTTATAAATTGCCTGGCATTGTCAGTTGGTTGCATTGCAACAAGGTCAAGTTGCAACTGCCGCAGTGTTCTAGCCATCTAGACATCTGCGCTAAACTTTGGCAAACCATTTATCATGGGCTGGGCCCACATCGAAGGCTTCCACAGATGAGCTCAGCTGTTCAGCCGAGGCGCGGCTCGCGACATTTGATATCTGAATTCTGTTTAAAGCAATCTTAAGGTCGCCTCATCATCCCACGCTCGGCTCACCAAAAAATCCAACTGCCTTTCGAGTTCAAGTGAAGCTAATAACTTTTAAAACAAATCTATGCAAATAATTTATAAAATAGTTATTATTTCTAAATATGTGCAACACTTCTAACTTAATTTCATGTCTATTTCAGCAAAAGAAAACCAAAGTAAAATGTTAAAAATATCCCAAATATATATAATAATTATTACTGAGCGAAAACCAATTTCAAATATTATTGTGGCATCTTGAAAATATTCCAAATAAATAATCTCATAATGTCATAATAATTATTACTTCTAAATAAGTGGAAGCCTAGAATATTACTATTTCAGAATGTAAAACGAAATTATGGAAACTTCAAAATATTACAAAGAAAATAGTTCATACAACAACAGAAAATAAAAATAATTATTATTTGTAAATAACTGAAATACTTAAATAGTACTATTTCAGAATAGAAAATATTCATAAGAATCATCACAAAATATAATAATTATTATAGCTTGAAAAGAAACATTCTGGTGTTATGGCAAAGTATTATAATTATTATTGCTAAATAAGTACCATTTCAGAAAGGGAAACCCAAATGATGAGGTAATTTCGGTAATACTTAAATATGTTTAAGAAAATTCTAAAGCTATCATAAAAAATAATATGTATTCTCTTTTATGAACAATAAAATGCGCGCTTAAATGCTTAACAATGTGTTTTACAACCGCCAACAAAGCCAAGCGAGTAAAATGAACTTTGCGAGAATCATAAAAGAACCGTGGAAGTTAATTGTCTTGGCGAGACTTTCGCTTAATGGATTCGCAAACTCATTTCAAGCTTAGCTTAATTGTGAACATGCTAAAGCTGTGGTATTATTATTATTTGTCTTAAGAAGGTTCTCAGCTAATTGGAGCACTGCATTGAGGGCCTGTTGCCAACTGATTATCGTCAGCCAACTTCATTTGACTTTTCCAACTGAAGCGGCAACGATTATAATTTACTATAAATATAATAAATGACAGACACACTGAGACACAGAGACAAAGACAATCGCTGGCATTGCGATTGTGTCTCACTTAGTTGCTTTATTTATTATACAATATTAGTATTCTATTTTGTATTATGTTCTTTTTGCTGGCAATAATAGCATTTAAATGGCTCTTTTAAAGATTATTTATGAGTGCTCTAACTGTTGCATGACACAAATGTGCGGCTGTCGTCGCCGTCGCTGCTCCGCTTGATGTTGCTGTTGATGCCGAGTTGTGAGTTGGCTTTGCACGCATATGACCCTCAGGTCTTCCATGAGTAAAGTCATGAACATGACTTGCCAGGCGACAGACACAGACGGAGGGACGGACTCGACACTCTGCTGACTTGTGCTCGTAATATTCAGGCACCATCGTTAGACGACACAAAACGTGCGGCATGTGCAACTGGCAGATACCCTGAGAACACTTGCAACTGCAACCAACACGAGAGTCGAGGCAAGCCAACAACTTTTAATACAGGGTATTGCAACGTTTGATTGCAACCATTTTTTTGTTTGTAGTTCATCATAATAATAATAATAAGTTTTCATATCGTAATAATTCTTGAGAATTATTTTTTTATTATATTTAAGTTTTTTGTTGCTCACTGTGTTTTTGTTTTCTCATCGTTATGTCTAATTAAAGTTGCGCCTTTGTCTTTGGCTTGACTCTCGTGTGGCGTGTGGCAAGCGGAGGTGCGACGGTGCGGCAAGGTGGCAAGGGTGCTGGACGGCAGTCGTGTATGCTCTTTAGCACCCCCTAACAAGTCAGAGTAGTTTCTTTATGCACTGCTGCTGCTGCTGCTGCTGCTGTCGTATTTATATCGTCATCGTTTGGCAGCAACAGCGCAAAAATTAAAAGAAATAATTATATATAATGTTGACTGGCCAAGGACGCGCTAGTTAGTTGCGTTGCGTTTTGCTATTGAGTTTTTTGTTACTCTATGCATCGACTCACTCACTCACTGACTGACTGACTGATCGACTGACTGACTGACTGACTGACTATCTCAATCTTCAATCCGTAGCGCTGTGGCATGCCTCAATGATCATTGTGCAGTCATGGATTCGCGCTTCGCTGGGCCCAAAATCGTGTCTATATGTTTGCAAGCAGTTCTAATGGCTTGTGAAATGCAATTGCAATTGAGTAGTTGCTGTCATTCACCCACTCACTCGATCAGTCAGTCATTCAATCGCTCAGTCAGTCAATCAAATATTGTAATTATAATGCAACAAGTGCGGCGCCAGAAACTTGCAACAGCACCACAAGGAATCATCCACAATAATTCAATTATTAAACAAGTAAATGCCCGACAAATTTATAGAATTTATTAATCTAAAAATATGGAATTCAATAAATAAACACAACTTCATAAAATTTAATTATGTTGTTCTTCCATACTGAAAACAACTTTTCTCACATCACAAATTTAAATTATTCTGTAAGAAATGCTTGGCAAATTTGTAGAATTTATTAAATAAATAAAAGTAATAATAAAAACTATAAAATTTAATAATCAACTAATAAACAAAATTTAACTTTAACAAATATTTACTTTTCTTGCACTTTCACTAAAGCATTCTTCAAATTCGTAGTTTCATCAAATATGTCCAATCAATTTTCATCAGCAAAAGAATAAAGTTTATAAATTTGTACAATTTCATACCAATTTAAAAAACAACCTAATAATTTATTTATAATATTTAAATCACCTAAAAAGAGATGCTTAGAAAATTACCAAATTGTAAGCCAAAATGTAATAAATTATATCAACGCATATTGTAAAAACAAATAGAATATAGAAAGTTTCACCAAAAGCACAACAATAATTTTGATATAGTTTTCGCTGTGATTTCGATCGCCAAATGCCGCATGAAATTGAAAGCAAAATGGCAATTTTGGCCGGCTTCAACAATTGTGTATAATTATCGGAATTAAAGAAATGGAAGTAAAACGAATCAGAAATTCATTATAATACCCGTACTTAAGTTCCAAATAATTGCATTCAAACAAATACAATATGCAAACAAAAAATAAATAAAAAAAATAGAAGAGAAAAATGCGCAAAAATATCAAAAGCAATTTTCGATTTGATTAACGATGCGGCTTTTGTTTTGAGGCGTTTGTAGATCGCCACAATCATTGATCAAAGATCATGGATCATGGCAAACCATTTTATTCGCCATATCATAGGATCGTATATAATTTGCGATTCGCGATCGTCGATCGGTGGCCCTTTCAAAATATTTACACAAGGGCGTGTGGCACTTTGTGATTGCTCTGGGGCACAATTGGCCAAGTGAAATGAGTTGGCCATAAACCACATGCGAGCGAGATAATTGGCTAATAAGTCGACTGTTTGCCACTCTGGCGTATGCGTGATATTCGCGTTTTGCATTTTATCCGCCCGCAATTAAATGTCGCCTGCGAGCGTCGCCCGCTCCGCCCTCTGCTCCACTTACGCCGCCATTCAGCTGAGTCAGCGTCGGCCCCCAAACACGTTTCCAGGCCAGCTCGAAGCCCCAATCCCCCAAGGGGGGATGGCGAGGGGAACTGGGAACTGGGGCCATGGCACGTTCGAGTATTTTCATTTTTTATTATGGCTTCTTTTTTGTTGTGTTGTCTATGTTTTTTTTTTGGCCAACAAGGTGAAGGTTAGCGAACTGTCGCCAAAATGCAACACACGACGCCGCAAACAGTTTTGGAGACATGGGCCGCATTTGGGGCACGTTTCGCGGGGCACTTGCGGCTCCATAAAAATGCAAATCACATTTCAAACTTGGTGCTGCGAAAAGTTCACACAACGCTGCGCTGCCTAAATACCAAATGTATCAAAGACACATGCACAAATTTACAACCACTAAATCATTTAGTCGAAGTGTATTCAAATATCTGCACTTGGTTTTTTTTAGTTTTAGGTTTTTGTCATGTTCCGCTTTGTTGTGGCAAGCTGCAGTTGCTGCCGCAATTTGTTGCATTCGAGCTACCATTGTTAAGATCTTTGAAGTTTTACAAATATATCCAAGACTGCAAGCCTTTTTGTTTATAATTAATTTTATTTTTCAAAATACGATCTTTGCAACTAGTATATTTTATAAATAAATATTTATTTATATTTCAAATTTTCTAAAAATCATTTATAATTTCAAATTATTTTATAAGTTAATACATTTTAAAGTATATTAACATTTTGGTATTCAAAACATGATCTTAAAAGTTTTCAAAAAATATTCAGAGACAGCACGCATTTATATGATTTATAATTAACCATTTTATAAGCGTACTTATTTCGGCCACCATTTTAAAATTGTTGAAAAAACATCAATGGAGTGCACTTATATTTATTATATTAATATTTTCTTTTCCAAAATAAGATCTTAGACATCTTCCAAATATATTCAAGCAATGTAATTTTTTTGGTGTTTTAGAATTACATTTTTTAAATATTATTTTTTAAGGTTGACGTTTTCTTTTTCAAAATAAGATCATTGCAATTGTACAAAAATATTAATAGACAACAATTATGTTTATTTTTCATAATTAATTATATAATAAATACTCTTGCTTATGTTGACATTATCATTTTTATGAAAATATCTTTCCAGTCATTTGCATAATTTATTAATTAGTTAATTTCATTTTCAAAATATTCCCGAGATTTATTTCGAATTCGTGCCATTGCAAATGAATTTTAGTTTTGTAAAACTTGCAATTAGTTACATTCAATTTGCTCGATTAAAATTGCTGCCTGAATTATATTTTGTGATCTACTTATTGCCCAAATATTGCTGTAATGGCAAGCGTGGAAATCTCAATTAGAATTGGTCAATCAAAAGCGCGCTGCGATTCGCGATTGAGGGGCAAACTAATGATGATGTTACATTTGGGAGGCGAACGGTTCAATCAGAGTGGAGCACACTCGATGCCACTGAGGGCGATTGGGGATTGGGAATTAGGGATTGGGGGATTGGGGGCAAGGGACAGCGGTCGGTAAACCCAAATTGCTTGGCAGCTGCCGCCGTTTTGAAGTGGCAAAACCCCAATCACAATTATGCATGACAGAGTCAAGCGGCAATGCAAACAACGCGAGTTGTTTTTGGGTTGTCGGTTGTTTAGGTTGTCCGTTGCTTGATTTTTTAGTTGTTTTTTTTTTGTTGTTGTTTTTGGTTTGCTCGTCTTGCCCAACTGCGAGGTTTTTTTTTTGTTGTTGTGGCTCATCTTTTCGTCAACTTAAAGCGATTGACTTGACGGACTGATTGATTTTTGTGGGGGGGATTACAACATGCCCTAACTGATCATTATGATCATAACGCAATTTGCATACATCCATCTCACTTCCACTTCCACCTCCCTCTCACTTGCTCTCACTCCGTGTGATTGATGGGCAACGGTGCGTGGCCAAATGGCCAACGGGGCCCTGCACACGGTGCGCAATTACAGCCCCAGACAACCCAAGACAACCCAAGACAACACAAAACAACCCAAAGCCAGACAAGACCAAACCGTATTTTCACTGCGAGAGCGCAAAATGAAGACATCATTAAGCATTAATTTGGCTATTGCCACACTTCGATTTGTATAACAAATTGCACACACACACACACACACACACACACACAAACACACCAAAGTCAATCGTAAATCTTAATCCAACTGCTTGAGCAATTAATCAAAGTTCACCGCAAGAGAAATGACAAACATTGCAGGCGATGCACAGCTTTGAATACTCTCCACTTTTTAGCCGACAAGTAGTTAAACCTGCAGTGAAATCGGCAATATTGTGGAGCAATATATATTTAAGATATTCTAGGAATATAAAAACAATTTAATTTATGTACAATTAGCCAAATATTTAAAAAAAAAAATACGAACAAGCAGAAAACAGGGAAATTGTATAAAGCACTATAACATTGTATTACTATATAGCTTAAGTGTTATATACTATATTATTGTGGTACAAAATTTAAAAAATCTATTCTATTAACAATAAATGTTATAGTAGTAACAATAAATTGTAGAGCAGAAAAAACAGATTTAAAAGGAAGAATAAGAGTTCAGCAGGTACTGTAATTATATAAAACACTTATGGACACTGTATAATAGTTAAAATGTTCAAATATTTAAGTAAGACTGAAATAAAATTCAAATTTGATACTGAAGATTAAAGTAATAATAAAAAGTACAGCGCTAAGAAAACAAATGTAAGTTTAAAAGCGCAGCAAAGACCAAAATTAGTAAATTAAAAATGAATGTGTTATACATTTTACGCAAGATTTATTTACATTTTAAATGGTTTACTTTACATATCTGAAATTAGTGACTTATTAAAAATAAGCCTTGTTTTCAAATATTGAAATATATAAATATATATATAAATTGCTTTTTTCTAATCATATAAAACAACAAACATAAAACGAACTGAAATGAGCTGGCAATATTATTAAGAAATTAATGACTTTTTAAAATAAATTTTATAAAATGGTATTTTCTAATAATATTAAATTAATAATTAGCTGGCATTATTATTAAATGATTAACCTAGAAAAAACAGCTCGTCAAAATTCGTGGCAAGATAGAAATTATTTGTATAACAGCAGTCATATAATAAGTTGGCAATCACACTTTAAATGAAATATTTACAACAAAGAACTGCACAAAAGCTGCCCAGCTGTTACAAAGTTGCAAGTTAAAGCCAAGTTAATTGCAGTTGTATAACAGTTGGCCACACATTTGTCCAACACTTGGGGTTAACTAACTGTTTCCGCTCGACGGCCATAAATCGCCATCGCCATCGCCGTCGCACAATCGGGTCAATTAGCTAAACCAACCGAGCTAACCTTTTGTGTAGGGTATATTTATAACAGTTTGGCATACGATTAGCCAACACTCTGCACAGCATGTCGCACATTTGCGTTAATTTATTTCGTGTTAGGCAAAATAAAGAGAGTAAAATACGAGAAGCAGGGGGAGGGAATTGAAATTAATTTCATTATGTGCCACAAAATGTTTCAAATGTGCCGCGGTTCAGGTCATGAGTTTGATTAATTCACCATTTGGCACTTTCGCCCAATGTGGATCAAAATCAATTTGCCGATTTTAATTAGCTAATTATGCATTGGCTTTCCGATCGATTATGTAAGCCAAAAGGTCGACTTTTATTTATTTTCCCAACTCGATCATTTATGTGTCGCGCTGTGCAACGATGCGTTTTATAGATCGTCACATTTGCATTTGCCGCCCGGACTGCACAAGAGATGGCAACGTGACCGCTGCAGATAATTTCGTATTTGAAACCGTTACAAAATTTAATTAAACAATTTTGGAAGTAAGTCAACAATTAGTGAGACCTTGCCTTGTGAGCATAACACTTTACATTAAACGCTTTTAGAGGTCTTTTGAGCCAATAGAACTGAAGGTTTACCGCAACAAATTGATTTCTCATTTGCGCTAATTTTGTAAAACTCGTTACAGTTCAGCTATCTTAATCTATAATCCGATATTATTTACAATAAGTCAATGATAAGAGGGAGATATTGCAGATGTGTTTTTAGCTCTATTTATTATCTAGAAATAATTGTGATACTTTATGCAAATAGAACAGCAATAAATGTATTTTTATTTACGCTAATTTTGAAAACTTGTTGCAGTTTTTTCTCAGCGATTTTTGTTTAGGGTGTGTTATTAACAATAAATAAATGATAAGAGGAAGATATTTTTTAAATTTTTTTTCAGTTATGGATTTAATGGAATTCAATGAATTTTTCTGCTCAATTTATTACCTAGAAATAATCATTTACAGCAACAAATAGATTTTTCATTTCGCTAATTTTGTAAAACTTATTTTTTATTTACAATAAATAAATGATAAGATAGAGATATTTGCAGATGTTTTTTCAGTTAAGGATTTAATGGAATTTAATTAATTTTCTTACTTTATTTATTTGTCTTTCTGCAAATAGAACTGAGGACTTTAAATTGAATTTTTTAATTTTTAAATTATCCTACTTTATTTATTTATTTTTAAAAATAATCGTGTGTGCTACTTTCTGCAATTAGTCACGACACGCGCTCATCTCTAGGCCACACGTTGGTCGCTTTGATCTCACTTTGCCATTAGCTGTAACTGTATCTGTATCTGCGTCTTATCGTATCTGTATCTCTATCTCTACCTGTATCTGTGAAACGAAATGAAATGAAATGAATGATTGTGCGTTGTCGCTACCGTTTGGCGACGCTATTTGTCTCTGGTCGATTGCCCAATTCCAATTGCTTTAGATCAATGATTGATGGTCAAATGGTCAAACAAGGCGGCATTTCTTTTCAATTTCGATTTCAATTTGGATTTCAATTTTGATTTCGATTTCAATTTCGAATGCTGAGCTTGAGTTGTTGTTTTAGTTTCCCAATCGGGGCTTAAATAACGAAACCTTTAATAAAATCAACTTGCACATAAACTGTGTGTAATTACAGCCTCAGTTTGTGAGTTTGTCAGTTTGGCAGGCGGTCGGTCAAGTTGCCACAGTTCGTTGCTTTTAAAGGTTAAAACTCAGCATTTAAATTTAAAAGCCGTTAAACAATAATAACAGCAACAACAATCACGTACATTGACAACAATAACAATAACAACAATTAACCAAATTGCGCTTTGTTCCAATTTTAAGCTCTTTTTCTGGCCCGTTTTTTCTTTTTGCTCTTGGTTTTCTTGTTGTTTCTGCTTTTTTTCTGGCCTACGTTTACACTCCACACTCGCAATAGCAATCGCATTCGGAGTCGGAGTCGCCTACCTTTTAGCCTTTTGGCCGCTTCAATCGGTTTTGGCCAAAGTTCAAATCGTTTACAACCAAGAAAAACAACGACAACAACAACAACAATAATAATGACGATGATTTCACGGCATTGCACACAAAACGCGCCGCAGGTAGTTCAACTATTGCAAATACAATCAACTTGCATTTACTCGTATCTGAATTTAATTCTCTCTATAAATAATTTATGCTTTTACACTCCACACCGGAAAGCTACAGGCTTGAATCACACAAAAGATCTTGACACCCAGATGCTCTATATAAAGTGGCATAAAGTAACTCATTGAGAAATTAAATTAGTTGCTATCAGAAAATAATGTAAAATCAATTGAAAATAGGCCGATTATAAAATTAAATGGCACAACTTGAATACAAATTATTAATGAGATATAAGTGGCAAATAAATTCAATTGTTAAATAATTAATTGAACTAAAAATAAAGTAAATAGCAAAATAGTAAATAGCGAACTAGTTGGAAACAAATACTATAAATAGTTACTAAAAGGGAATATTTCTATTTAAAAATAAATTATATGAAAATAAATTATATTGAATTTTATTAGAAAAATAACTATATAACAAAAAAATAACAAAAAATAGAGCAAATATAAAATAAAATAAATATAATTTAATTTATATTAATAGCGAATATTTAAAATACACATTGAAGGGCGAAACAAAAAAAGTTTTGTAAAGGGAAAAAGTTAGAGTGAAATTTCGTAAATTATGTTGCTGTTAAATTAAACAAAAACTCAGAACATTTTAAAAGAGATATAATAAATAGAAAAACTAAACTGATAAATTCACTAAACATATTCTCTCTGTATTCATGTAAAATAGGATACTTAACAGATCGTTTAGAGGATAGCAAAATATGTCATGATAAATTATCAATAGATAAAGAACAAACTATTCTCTCAAGCACTCAAGCACACAGAAATATAGCAACAAAATATATAGTAAATAGCATGATGAAAGTTGAAAAAACTAAACTGATGGATTTACCAAAAACTAAACTTATCTTCGACATTCACTCCGTATTCATGTCTCATTGCCAAAAAGACACTTAAACGATCGTTTAGAGGATAGCAAAATATGTTGTGATAAATTGTATAAAAGATAAAGAACAAGGTATCGAGGCAGTCGAAGCACTCTTCGAAGAGACATTAATTCATTAATTTGATTGTGACATTGTCGCGACTTGCGATCGCTGACTTCATGGCACAGCAAACTCACACGGACAGAGCGCGATAAAGATATGAATATGAGCTATGAATGTGGCTATGAATATAATGAATAAGACGGGTAGCCGCTATAACAGTATAACCGTATAATGAAGCCCCGAGCTGATCTCCCGCCGATTGAAGCGCAATGCGCATGCAACGCGTTTGCTTTGTGGCTTTTGCTTTTGCGATTGCGATTGCGTTATGGATTTTTATTCATTATATTTTTCATTTTTATTTGTACATGTACATGCATCTTCTTCTTCTTCTTCTGCTGCTGTTGCTGCTGCTGCGTGTATTTGTATTATTTTCATGCGCTCATTAAATTTCATTCATTGTGCAAATGAATGGCAATTGTTTGCTTACAATTTTACGGCTCGTTTCTTAGTTTCGATTCGTTTCGTTTCTTTGCGTTTCTTTGAATCTCGAATTGGGGGCGTCACTTGACAATATCATCGGATTGTAGGCACAGTTAATAGGTCAGTTTAGCAGTTATGAGAGAAATATGCGCAATTCACAGACGGTTATTCATTCACTCGAATGGTTATTCATGTGATTATTCACTCAGACCCTAATGAGGCTCTCGAGTCGTGTAATTGCGAGAGAGTTGCAACAGCATACAATTTATTACAGGGTATCCGCCTGTCTCCCACACTTTTTGGGCCGTCTAATTCTCAGCTGTTGGCAAATCTTGGCAAGGAAATTAATTGGGCATAAATAAAGTGTTTTGCAATGAAAAACAATGCGGGGAAAGCCAAGGAAAACGGACAAGAAAAGCAGCGAGAAAATAGTCAAAAGAAAGAGTAGAAGTAATAGTGAAAGACGTGGGGGAAATGAAAATAAAGAAAATAGTTGAAAATTGAAAAAGTTAAAAAAAATCACCTAAGAGAAATATATATATTAGAGCTTAACAATAGCTACTTTAACAACAGATACTTTAGTCTTAAGTCCTCAGTTGCTCTGTCTTTACTTTGTAGTAGAATTTAATTCCAAGGTGCTTAAATAAAATATATAATGTAAGCTAAATACATAAAAAAGCATTTCATATTATTTTAATCATTTTCTTTATATTAATAGCGACATTTTAAAGTAATTAAAACACGAGGGAAAGTAAGTGCAAAAAATAAATAAGTGAAAGTAATGAAAAAACGAGAAAATTGCGGAAAATATTAAAATAAAACAGCAGACAAAATTAATATACAAGCTGAACATTAAATACCCTAGCTTTAATCGCATAGTTATGAAAGTATATTAATTTATTAAGTCATGCCATTTAATTTATTTCCTCTAGGTAGACTGCCAATAAAATGTAGTTGTAAAATAACAATAAAATATTCTAAATAATTGAAAGTAATTGTGACCAACTGGCTATAAAAACAGGCATACCCGTCTTTGGGCTGGACTGTGTCATGGGCGTTAAAGGGGGCAGCTGGGCAATGGGCCAAATGGGCCTGGGATCGCGACTCGGATCGCGACTGGAACTGTGACATAATGACACAGCGGCCGAGGCGGCAACAATGGAGAGGGTGGCAAGTGGCAGGTAGAAGCTGGGAGAAAACTGATGCCACAACAACAACAACAACAACACGGAAGCTGGGGCAGACAAAATGTTGTTGCTGTGGCAGCCACAGATGTCGTAAGCGGCAGTCGCATCTTCACGCTGGGAAAACGCGAACTTACAGCTTGTAGCTCTTTTGTTTACCACTCGCTCTCCCTCTCTCCCTCTCTCCCTCTCTCTCTGATTAATTAGTTGGCAGTTTTTATCATTTGCTTTCTTCACTCGTCTTCCGTCTTCAGTCTTCCATCTTCAGCTTACAAATTGGCGACTCTGGCGGACACGTCTTCTGCTTGTAGCCTGGTAATTGGATGCGATGCGATGCGATGCGAGACTCTCTGTCTCTGAGTTTGCACCTCTTGAATGCTGCCCACCGCGGAAATTATATAAGCATGCGCTAATTAGGGGCGTGGGAATGCTAATCACATGTGATTTGATACCAAGCACAAAATAAATAATAAAAACACAAGATCTTCACGATACGAGCCGAGTTTCGGTATCGCGTTTCAACTCAACAGCACTTAAGTCGTTGAGTTCGCAATGATCGAATGTAATTCGATCTGAAGGATCGTATCTCATATCGCATATCATGCGAATAACTGCAGCAATTTTAATGCATTTTAATTTAAATTAAAACTCTCGACTTTTCTCTTTTAGTTACAAAATTCATTTAAATATAAACTCTTACTTTTTTACCCTCAAAAATGTATTTCATTTATTTCTCAAATACATTATTCTGCTACAATTTGCCTGTACTCTTATTTTGTAATATTAATTAATTTACCATTTAAAATAAAATAGAAAAATAAACTCTTACTTCAGCTTGTTTTTGTTTTCCTTTCAGATAATCTACTTGAATTTGAGTTTTCTAAATAAATCAGAATCGAATCAAAATAATGCATGCCAATTTTAATTATAATGAATTTATTTAATTTAATTATTTATTTCTTTAGGAATTTCTAAGCTTTTCACATTTTCTATTTATCGAAATGAATTACTATTATATTAATAACAATACTTCCAAAGATTTATGCCATATTGCTTGCAGTTTATTCTTTATCAAGTAAACGCTGTGCAATAGCGTATCTTTGAGATACTTTTGCCAAATTTGCGTTGCCAAAGACAAAGCGAGAGTCAACGACAGACAGCGGCAGAGTTTGGCTTTCATTTGCTCCAGTTTGTTGTTGTGGTTGCTGTTGCTGCGATTTTTGGTCGTGGTCACTTCGAGTAGATTACAATGAACTTGTAAGCATCGAATTAACATAAAGGCTAAACGATACGTAATCCAATTATGACCAAAAGGTTGCACTGCGCAGACTGAGCAGCTTGCTCTTGGCCGACATCATTATTATGCGGTGAGACTTGACACGCCCACCAGCCCACCAGCCCACCACCAATTCGGCAACAACAACATCGGCTTTGGCAAAGTGAAAGCGATGCCACAAATCAAAAGCTATCAACAACAGCAGCAACAGCAACAGCTCAGCTCAGCTGCCCCAGCGACCGGTTGCTGTTGACGCTAATGTTGCTGCTGAGCTGTTGCTGTTGTTATACCCGGTAGCCATAGGTTAGAAGTGTACGATAATTAAGTGGCAATCGAAAATATACGCATCTACGAAACTAGAATATTAGATATTTTCTTTTTTGTGAAATGCTAAGACAATGTTGTCTGACTTCAAACAATATTAAATTTATTTTAGGATTTAATCACATTTAATTGAACGAGAAAATATAAAAATAGTCAACTATTAAAATTTTCAGCATATCAAATTTGTCTTTGAATTTTATTGCTATCAATTGAGCAAAAAAAAAATCTATACAAAAAATCAAGAACAATAAATAACATGTAAATTTATTCCAGATACCATGTGATAAATTCAAATTTAACTGCAGCTGAACTTTTTTTTAACGACTTTGTTCCCACGTAATTTAATGAATTTTATTATTTATTTATTGAAGGTACATTGAGGTGAGAAAAATAAGTGTTTAAATGTATTAATCAAGTTATAAATATTTTAAAAATATTTATGAACCAAGAGAAACGAAAACTGAACTGTTATGAAAAGTGAATTATTATCACAACAAACAACGCAACAATCCAAAAATAAAACTTCTCTACTTAAAATGATGTACTATTTAAGGAAAGAAATTAAACAAACAAATTTTAGAGGAGTAAAAACTGTTGTTAAACAATAGCATCCAAATTGTACTGAGTAGTGAGTATCTGGCAGTCGAGCAGACTCGACCATTTCGACAGGCAAATGAAGTGTGAGGCAACAGAGTTGTCACTTTCGCTGCCCGGATGTGCACTTACCGTTAGCCGGAGCCGCTTCCTGTTTGGCAGCCGCCGGCGGCTTGGCCGCGCTCAGCTGACAGGAGACGAGCAGCGACAGCAGCAGCAGGATGCCCGCTGCGCCGAGCAACTGCATACGTTGTTGTCCTGTTGCCATCGTCGCGATCTTGAAGATGTTGCTGCAGTCGATTGATGTCGGTTTGCTGATCTTGTTGCTGCGCTTTCTTTTCGTATTTTGTATTTTTATTTTTGAATTTTTGGGGTACTTTTTTATAAACTGCTGATATTGCTGTTGGTGTTGTTGTTATTGTTGCGGCGGTTGCAGCTGCATTTCACTTTCATATCGAACAGAAAAACAACAACAAAAAAAATAAGTTGATAAACAAGCAAATATGTTGAGCGACAACAACAGCGACGACAGCGACAGCAACAGCGACAGCGACAAAGACGAAAACGCAAGTGAAATTTCACTTTCGTGCATTCAAGTGGACTCGCCAGTTATTGCAACACCAACAACAACTGATGCTGCTGCTGCTGCTGCTGCTGCAACAGCAACAGTTGCTGCTGTTGGTATAGCAAGTGAATTGTGTGTTGGGGTCACGCACTCCTGTTGCTGTTGTTGCCAGTTGTTGCCAGTTGTTGCTGTTGCTGTTGCTGTTGGCGATTATCGGCAGCGCGCGTAGTGACCATAAAAATGCATTTTGCTAAGCAGCGGCAACAACAGCTTCCACAGCAACAGTTGCCCGTTTGCAGCAGCTGCTGATTTTTCAAGCTGTTTGTTGCTGCCACATGCCACAAGTTTTTGCATACATTTTTCTAGTCATTTTTTGCTCTTATTTTTTTCTATGCTTTTTTTTGCAGTTTTCTTGCTATTTTATTTGTTATTATTGCTGTTCAAGTGCCGTGATTGGTCTTTAAGTATTGTAGTTAATTTTTATAGTTTTTCGGCATTGTTTTTTTTTTTCTATTTTTTTTGCCATTTTTGTGCTTAGCAGGAAACTCTTGAAAATGGTGCTACAATTTTTTGTGTATTTGTTATTATGGCTGTTCAAGTGCTGTTATTGTTTTTCAAGTATTGTAATTAATTTGCATTTTGTTATAATTATTAAAAACACTCGTTGTTGTTGCTTTGCTTATTTTTCTTTTGTTTTTTTTTTTTTTATAATTTGTTGAAGCACTTTTCGTTTCATAACGCGGAAATGCCGCCCAATCAACTAAAAAACACTTGAAAAAAATTATCCAAAAAAACCAAAGTAATTTATAGTTTTAAACGCGCGTGTGTGTGAGTGTGTGTGTGTGTGTGTGCGTGTGTCCAGCGAAATTGTTATTGTTTGTGGTGGACGGCGAAAAACGTAACGCGGCGAAAAACGCGCTTAATTGCAGGATGTGCCGCGAACTGTGCTTTGGACTTCCGCACGCACACAAATACACTCACGCACTCCAGCACACACGCACACACACATAGAGGGACAGGGACGGGGAGCGAATTCGCCGCAAGGCGCGCGCGTGTGTGAGTGTGAATGAGATGAAAGAGATTTGAACCCACGGAATTGGTTTGTCGTAACGCGACGAAATCAGCCAAGCGCTCGCTGCGAACGCCGTCAACTGTCTGAGCTGCGCGCAGGCGCCGTCGAAAGCTTTTAAAGCGGCGCTGTAATTGCGCCGCTGCCCAAGAGAGCAGCGCCAAAAGAGAGCGCGCAAAAGCGAGCGAGGCGAGCGACACAGAGAGCGAGAGAGAGAGAGAGAGAGCCTGTTCATGAATGAAGCCGTTGCAGCGGATCAGCTGGCGTTTAAACCGGTAAATGTTGTAAATGTTGCGCACAAATGTTATTGTTATTGTTGTTGTTATTCTTGTGGTCAGCACGTGACGCATGCTATTGCCCTTTGCTGTTTGCCGATTGAATTTATATATTTTTTTAAATATTTTTTATTTAAATTATGAATATTAATTCAATCTGTCCATGATTTGTCCTTGGGTTCTGGTTCTTCTTAATTATTTTCTCAAATGGGTTTTTATAGTCCTATTCCTGCAATACTATTGATTCAATCTCATAATAAATAAATTACAAAAAAAAAGGATTATAATCCTTGAACACACAATCATCTTTATATTATTATTGATATAATTTGCTACACTGATATTTCAATAATTTTATCGGAATATTTAGATGCAGTAGTTTAAATCATTTGGTTTTTTTTATTATTATTATCAAATCGCACGCACTTTCACTATAAATATATGTTTCTAAAATTTATAACAAATTTCCAATTTTACTTAGAATTTAGTTTTTCCACCTAAAATATATTTTGAATTATTTCTTACTAATTTCGAAAATCAGTTACGATATGCATAACAAAAATATTTCTTGATTTTCTTTAAAAATTTAAACTGCTCTCAATATAGTTGTGGCTTACTACCAATTTAATAATGCTTGACAGAACAAAACTATAATTATTCATGGTCTTATTGTGCAGTGTGTGTTTTATGTATGTGTATTTATTAATTGATTTAACTGACTATTGTTTTGTTATCATATATATCAGTTCAGCAGCTTTAATTATTTAACTTGATTTATTACCCACACATTACAAATACTTTGGCTGTAAATCTTTTATTTCTAATATTAACAGACAAATTTTTAATTTTAATTTATTCATTTCTCAATACGAACTAACTTGCATTCATAAATATAGTTTTGAATGATTATGTATGTACATTTATAATGATTTCACTATCCATATCGAAAAGCTTACTTGATTCCAAACTGCTTTCAATATTTCACACATAAGTTTATTACCATTCTGATAATTGTTTTTTATAACCTTATTAAACAGTGTGATTTTAAGTAGACGTATTGAATTATTGGTCTTTTATACTTCATTGCTATGCTCGTGTTCATAAAGTTAACTGACTATTTTTATGGTGCTAGCATAAAATGTATCAATCTGACAGCACTTTTAATTATTTTGCTTGATTTATCACCCTCACATCGAAGGTACTTTGACTTTAAGTCAACAATTAAAGTAACCAACTTTTTTAAAATATTTTTCTAAAATTAGCAAGCAAACTTGGTATAAATCTTTTTATTTATTTTCTACAATACCGTCTAGCTGGCACTAACAAATATATTTTCTAGTTTTCGTAATTAATTTCATTGCGTATACTTAATATTTTTCTTCAGCTATCTGAACTGCCCCCAATATTTAATTATTGTGTGATTCTAGCTTGTTGCCAAGAAAGCATTTGATTCACATTTGAATTGTTCATAAATCTCACGCTATAAAAAGGCCAACAAAAAATTAAAACAAAAAACAATAAATGTCATATTTAATCGCCGATTGGCTGCGATAATTTGTCAGAGGCAAATTAATGAAATGACAAACGCGTTTTTAAATGCGATTTCACATCCCATGTATTTGGCTGTGGCTTATGCAAATCAAGTTTTAGGCACGAATCAAACTCGGATATTTTGTTGTTGTTAAACAACGCGTTAATTTGCCAAATAAATTAAGCATATGCAAGAGGTCGCCCAATTCCGAGCTAGTTAGCAATTCCAATTGCCCATCATAAGTTCCACTGTCAAAATAAAACACGGCTGGGGGAAAAATCAAAAAGCAAATTTACAAAAATATTATACGTAATGTCTATCAATTATCTGGTATCTGGTATCTACATATGTATGTAGTAGGGCCCGCAGAGCGACAGGCGAACGCAAACACCATGCCAAATTAATTACATGCCACTTGGCTGGGTTCAGCCGCAGGCCCCAAAACACACACACACAATTTGGCAATACTCAAAAACAGCAACAACAACTGTAATGGATGTGAATGCGAATACAAGATGTGGAAAGTTCGCGCTTTAGGATATAGTCAGAGTCAAAGGGCAAAACACATTTAGCGACTGCAGATCTGTAGCAATCGTTGTTGCTGTCTCATTCGCACACCTTTCCCTGTAGCAGCGAGCTTTTGTACGCTCCTTTGGCTGCCACTTGTCACTATAGCAATGAGCTTGCCTCTTCAGTCGCTCTCTTAGAACTTAGCGCCATAGCAATTAGCTTCTTGACGTCCCTTTTGCTAAGGCGATCGTTTGATCGTTCTGTTCATTGTTACTCATCGTCATGGTATTAACAAAAGGCAAATGTAAAAACAAAAACTATTCAGCTTTGTGTATGCACGAGTTTGAGGGTTGCTGCGAAAGTTGACAGCATTCGACGATAGAGAGGTAAGCACAGGCGTTATCAATCGAAGCTTAAGCCCAACATCGATGTTTTACCCATCATCATCGACTTTGATATTTTCACTCACAAAAATATAATTATATAGAAAAAATTTGCAATTGATAAATTTTGTTAAATATATACATTTAATTTAATAAAATTAATTAAATAAAATTATTAACTAGTGTCGTAAATAAATAAATAAATACATTTTCATGGAATTTTTAATCTGTGATTAGAATAAATTTTTCGACTCCTCAGTGAGCATGTTGGTATCTAGAATAGCAGCATCGTTGCATTTACCTCACAATAGTAAAAACAGTGACTAACTGAATACGAACTACTTTATATATGTACGTACGAGTATGTAGATAGATAGATATGCCTATCTCAATTTCTATCGAAATGTATCTATATTTATTGCCATCTGAGTCGGCGTCGTCAATGCTTGTCGTTTGCTCTTGCGGCATTTCTTGACCGTATCTAACGTGATATTGACCAAGTGACTTGCTTTTCATAGTATGTGGTACACGATTGAGTATTTGTATCTGCGACTGCGACTGCAGCTGTATCTGTATCTGTGAATGACATGGCAGCTTGACACTATTTAGCTCAGTCTGTAATTTGGTCGATGTAATCGATTATTTTAATTGTTACTCTCCATACCGCCGACTGTGTTTTCAATTGCTCGACTTCTTCTAAAATACTTGGCCAACATTGAATTTTGTTGCCACGTTCGCGATTTCCCACTGTAGCCGGAACTGTTGTTTTGTTTTGGTTTTCGGTTTTCGGTTTCTACTTTTGGGGCAGAGTGCAGTGAACTGCTTGCAACACCCACTGACAACTTTGAGGTTTGTTGTGTCTTTGTATCCGTATCTGAATCTGTATCTGTCTCAGTAATAGCTGTATCTGCAGCTGTATGTGTGGGCTTGACGATGCTTCCGCCAAGTGAAATGCGTAGCTTTTAGCGCTAATAGCAATCGCATTTGGATGAAACGCGTAGCGGGGAGGGGCTCAAATCAGGCTTTCAAAGCAATTACGCACTTGGCAAAGTTGTCACCGTCTCAGTCTCAGTCTCAGACTCAATCTCAGCCTTCGTCTACTTCCTGCTCCAAAGCGACTCTTGCTCTGGCATCCCAAATGTCATTAAAATAGATACATTTCGCCTGCATTGCCGACTGTTTGGCCATTAGGCCAGGCCCAGATATGCCACAATCTGGCTATTGCCTGACAACGATATATGGGGAGAAGCTCTGCGAGCCGTTGAAGCGGAAAGGATTCGTAATGAAACACGTCGAATCAGTTTTTAATAACCTCATTATGGGCACAGTCAGCAAAACTACCTGTTTATTAGTGTCACATTAAACTTCATTAAGTATTTGATCATTAGAAATTTAAATTTCGAATTTTATAGCAGCCAGCTTTTTATTCGCTGGCCTAGCTGAAGGGCAGTCGACCACAGCTGGCTGTTATATTCATGTAAGCTGACAAAAACTCGCTGCTTTGAAAATCAGAATATTTAAACTGAGTCAATGAATTCAAAAATTATTTATTATAATCACATTCAAGAACTTCAAACTTGACCAACATTGAAAACACACCGTATATAAAGTGAAATCTCTTTCATTTCTTTTTTTATTATTTATGTATTTATACATTTGTATATTAGTTATCATAATCAGTGTACGTTCTGTCGGGCTTCATCGGGAGCCCGAAAAAATGACGAAAAAAAATTGTAGAGCGATGGTATTAATGGAGAATTAATTAAAAACTAAATGCATTGAATCGTTTGAATTGTGTTGCTTTTTTTTTTGTAACGGACAATCGACTATATCGCATATATATCGATGATGTGCGATATGAAATGTGTTTGTGTGTGTGTGTGAGTGTTCCTTCTTTTTCTTCACGTTGCCTTCAATGCTGATTCAGATGCTGATGATAATGCAGATGCCGGTGCCGATGCTTATGCTAATGCTATTACAGATTCAGATCCAGATGCCAAACAAAACGGGGGTCACAAGCACACAAGCAAAAAATGAAATTGTTGAGATGTATCCATCGTCGAGGGATCTTGCGCTAAATGTGCCTCAATTTGTATCTGTATCTGCAGCTGTATCCGTATGTGTATCTTTAGCTGTTTCTGTTCTTGTTGTTCCTGCTGAATCTGTGCTTGTATCTGGTGCTGCTGTTGCGGTTGCGGTTGCTGTGCTACTTGTCATCAGGTCAATTTGGAGCGCTTCTTGGCAATGGCATCCTCGACAGCGCGCAACTGTTTGAGCAGCTCCTCACGTCGCGACTTCTTGCCATCCTTGTCCTTATCCTTCTCCTTGTCCTTCTCTTTGTCTTTGTCCTTATCCTTGTCCTTATCCTTGCCATTGTCCTTGTCGGAGTCGGGCGAATTGGTTGGCGACGCGAGCGCCGACACGCCCACCATGGTCGATGGCTTCTTAATCTCAATGGAAATGGGTGAACGCTTCTTGGCCGCTTGTTCCGTGGCTGCCACACAAATGAATCAATAGTAATTAATTGTGTTCAATTTTGAAGTGATGATGATAACTTACGTTTTTTAATTTGTTTACGCTCGTTGAGCGCCTTGTCTGTGGCACGAACACGTTTCTGTGGCGTCTCCCGCGATCCCGACGAGCTGTCCGACGACGATGATCCTGAATCCGAATCTGAATACGAGGTATCTAAACACTCTGTTAATTTAACAACAACTTCCACAAACAACTACTCCAACACTCTTACGCACCTGATTCCGACGAACTGGAGCTGCGACGACGCCGCAGTTTGTCCTGTTTCTTGGGCGGCGGCGACAGCTTCTTGCGCTTCGATGCGGGACTGTGCGCGCCCGCCGCACGCTTCTCCATCGCCGAACGCTTGTAAGGCGGCGAGGCGCTGCCCTCTGCAAGGCAACACGAAAATCATTACACTTGGAAAATTGCGGGCATAAAACTATCAAACGGAGGATCTCCCCTCACATCATTTGTGATGTGCTATTTAATGATTTATTTTTTCTTCTATTCTCAGCTTGCCAACCCACCAATAGGTTATCGAAAAAAAAAAAAACAAAACAGATTCGAACCCATGTCCTAACTATTGATCAACTAAGTGCTTTAAGGGAGGCGAGTCATTTCTTATTCTTAAATTTTAACCCAACAATAAGATAAATAAATACAATATGATACAAAAGAAATTAATGTCTATGACTGAACTCGAACCCTCGATGTCTGATGGGCGTCACTATATGATCACGGCTGCCCTTTAAAGCACTCATAAAGGATACATTCTGAGTCCGCTACCCATCACCGGTATGGCTAGAGATCTTCCCAAGGTCTATGCTAGGCACCCGCTTAATCTAAGCTAATCTAGTACTGGTTATGGGATTCTTATATAGATTTCTTTCTGCATCAAATGAATGTTTTTTTATAGATAGCTTGGGGTGTACTTACTTGGCGATCGGCGGGGTCGTCGTGGTATTTGACTGGGCGATCGGGCGGTGCGTCCGGCCGCATGGCGACGCGACGACGAGCCGGACATTAGCTTGTGCGAGTAGCGGCGCTTGCGATCCGAGGCGCTGCTGGAACGCGACGAATCCGAGCTGGAATCGCTCTGTGAACTGTTCGAGCTGGAATAGGATGAGTTGCTGCTGTAGCTGCGACGATCGCGCCGACGACGATCCTCGCGATCATACGACGCGCCTCGCCCAATCGATTTCGATCGCATCCACGGATCGCTCCACTCATCGCCCCGTCCCACGGCCTCCACGCGCTGCACAATCACCTCACGGGCCGGCCTCAGACGTCGATCGTCCTCGTACTGTGGCATCCGGTGGGGCGGCAGCTCGCGATACCTGGCCATCCGGCCGTACGCGTCCACATCCTCGTACGCCATGGGCGGCATATACGGTGCCCGGTAGCGATCCGGCGGCTGGCCGTACATCGAGTACATCGAGGGCAGCAGGGCGCGCGGATTGCCGTGGGGCATGGGATTGTTGGGCGGCAGTTCGCGACCGACGCTCGGCGAACTGGCGCGCTCCTTCAGATAGTAGGGATCCTTCTCGAGCTCGTCGGGCGACAGTGTCAGATTCATTTTCTTGTCCTCAAAGTCCATGTCCTGCTCCTTGCGCTTGTTCGCCTTGCGCATCATCTCCTTGGCGGTGCGCAGACCCCGTTCCCACGCATTCTCCACCACCACCGGCACATCGCCGGGCAGCAACAGTCCACTGCGCGCATCGTGATGACCACCGACGCCGCCACCGCCAACGCCGCCGCCGCCGCCCACTGCAGCGCCAGCGCCGTACATGGCCGCATGATGGACGCTGCGATGATGCAATGCGGCCGGTCGCTCGTTGCGATAGTCGTGATAGTCGGCGGCACCGCTTGCACCGCCGCCGCCGCCACCGCCAGCCATGTGGCTGTTGTAGGCACTGTTGCTGGGGGCACGCGAGGAGCCGGCGCCGCCACCGCCACCGCCGCTGCCGCCGCCGCCGCTTTGCATGGGCACCGAACGCACCAGGCTCTCGAACATGGTGTAGTTGCCCTTGTCGGTGACGCCCGGATGCAGGAAGCGACAGCTCATGCCCCAGGTGCACTGGCCGCGCGTGTAGAAGCGACAGACGGGCTTCGGTTCCGTCTCCTCGGGCCGTTTCTCGTCCTCGTCGGACACCTCGCCCTCCTCCAGCTCTTCGTCCTTCTTCTTTTTCTTGGCCGCCTCGGCGGCATTGCTGGCACTGGCGGCATCGTCGCCCTCCTCGTGCTCATCGCCCACCTCGCCATCACCATCGCCATCGCTGAGCTTGCCCTCATCCTCATCCTTTCCCGGAGCTGTGCTGTTGCTGGCTGCCTTTTTGCTGTTCGCTTCGCTGTTGACGGCGACGCTGCTTTCAGTTTCGCGATCGGCATCGAGCTCTTTGCTCAGCTCGGGACATTCGCCCTCCTCGGCCTCAAAGTCGAGTGCATCGTCGTCGTGCGGCTTCACCACCAGATCATCCAAACCATTCGCCTTCTCCGCATCCTGCAAAGCGCAACAATTTAATTGCATTCAATTACAGGCAGCAAGTCGGATACAAACCTTGGCTTTGTTGTCGACACCTCCGAGCGCTGCATCGCTGGGCGATTTGCGCGACTTGCCGTTGAGCGCTGGCGAGGACTGCGAGACGGCTGGCAGCGAATCATTGGAGAGGGCGCCCTCCTCGTCATCGTCGTCGACATCGTTGTCATCGTTGTTGTTGTCGTTGTCCACGTTATGCCGCGATGCAACGCTCTTGGACGGCGGCGCCTGTTTCTCCATATCAATATCACTCACATCGCTGAGATCCTCGTGACTAATGTTAAGATCGACGGCCGCCTGATTGTACAACTGCTCTGGACTATTGCTGCGACTGCGCAACGACTTCTGGCCCGAAGATGCGGCAGCAACACCAGCAGCATCGCCTCCTTTGTCGCCATTCGAAGCGGTTGCCGCTTCCGCTGCATTTGCTGCTTGCGCTGTTGCAGCAGCTGCTGCTGTTGCTGCTGCTGCTGCTGTTGTTGCCTCATCGTCATCGTCGTCGTCGTCGTCATCGTCGCTGGAGCTGCTGCTGCTGGAGCCGCTGCTGTCGCTGCCGCTACTGCTGCTCGAGCTCTTCTTGGACCCTTTTGTTTTGGAGCGATCGCTGCGACTGGAGCTCGAGCTGCTCGACGAGCTGCTGCTGCTCGACACCGATTGTGCTGGACTGTTCATGGCGGCATCTTTGAGCGATGCTGCCTCCTCATCGCCACCATTGCCATTGTTATCGTTCACACTGTCCTGGCCAGCTATCGCATCCTCTGTGGGCGTGGTGGGGCGTGAGTTTGATTCCGATGATGAACTGGAGCTGCCATCATCCGACTCCATGCTGACGCCCATCTGTCTTTAGACAGACTCCGCTCGCAGTTTCGTGCGTGCTTGCTGCTGCCCTCGATGTTCTGCGGGAGATGCACAGAGATTAGCAAAGACGATACACAATCGAACCGGGCAGAACAGGAGGGGAGGGGAATAAAGCTATATACGATACGATATGTAACTATAATCTAGATATCATGACAAATCCCAAGAAATCAAAAAAAAAGCGTTGTAAATTGGGGGCAACGTTGATCCTTAAGCGTAACAAAAAAAAATAGACAGAGAGTTAGAGAGAGAGAGAGAGACAGACAGAGGAAGATAGAAAGAGAGATAGACTGAACATGGCTAGAAAGCCGTTAGTTGACGGGTTTGAAGCTGCGTGTTTATCGATAACGAGCACGCTGCTTATTGAAGTTATATCGATCGCAAGCAGACAACAAATATATCGAAACGATCTCGGGTCTCTCCTCTCTTTTTTCTTGTGATTGGTTTGGCAAAGAATCGCGAACCGAGGAGAGAGATAAACAGAAAGAAGAAGAAGGAACATGTGTTGATCGACATATTATGTATTTATGTATTTATCTCTATATATTATATATGTATATATTGGTTTTTCATTCTTTTCTTTTGGTTTGTTTTTTTCTTTTTTTTTTTTGTGTGTGTTTTTTGAACAGTGTTGTCGACTGTGCATAATATTTTTTTTATTTATCGGTCGACATCTTTTTTCGATTTTTGTTTTGTCAGGGGAGAAAGAAAAGTTTTTGAACGTTTTTTTGATAAATTTTCTGTTCACTTTGTTGAATTCTTACCTTCAGCATTGTACTTTTTATCATTTATGTTTTTTAAGTCTTTTTTTTTTTTGGTTGTTGTTGTTGTGTGTGTTTTCTACTTTACGTTATTCGTTTTTTTATTTTGGAAAGTCGACTTTACGCGAACGAAAGACAAAAACAGAGAACGAGCAGAATTTTTGTGTAAATAATTTAACAACAATTACGAATCTCAACTCAATTACAACAAATACGTTAAATGCTCGGTTCTCATTGGCTACAAATAAATACAGCAAGACACAAACACACACACACACAGAAACACAAACACACACAGTTGATGGCGCTATACATGTGTTACATATACGCACACATACACACACACACATGTAACTTATATGACAACTACAACGTCACATAAGTTTTGGTTTTTTTTTTGGTATTTTTTTTTTGTAAACGTTTTCGCACTTTTCGCGACCGACAGAGTATTATGTTGTTGTTTCTTTTTTGGGTATTTAAATACTGCAAAGTTTTACTTTCTGTACATTTTTTTTTCACAGAAGTCACAAAATTCTTCTTTTTTTTTTTTGCTTGACTTTTTATGCATTTGTTATTTACTTTTTTTACTTGTTTTTTTTATGTGTGTAAAACCACTTTTCACTTACGTAGTGTTGGAGGGGAAAAAATAGAATACTTGAAAATATATATATATCAATTGGTTGGTAGTAAGTAAATTAATTGCAATGTGCAGTTGTTGTTGCTCACCTAAAGGGAGTGTTTCGGGCTTTACTCCGCGTCCTCCTCTCTCCTCACTTGCTCTCTCACTCTCTCACGCTCTTCAGCAAGCACAGTATAGTGATGGGTTTTGTCTGGCGGCTCCGGCTTCGTCTGTGTGCGTGTATGCGAGCGTGTGTATGTGTGTGCCGTCGAACCAATTTGCTTTCGTCAATTTCTCTGCTTCTCTTGCGTTCCCTTGCTGCTGTTGTCCTCGATGCGTTTGCAAATTGATGTTGTTCCAGCCTTTTTACCTGATTTGTAATAGAAACGCAGACGTCAGGACTTTGCAAATATTAAATATGTTTTGCCGTAGATCCAAAACTCTTTTGTCCCCCCAAAAAAGCGAAGCCGCCGCAACTGCAGAAAATTGTAGAAACGAGCGCCGTTTTCTTTTCGTGCCGCTATCGATAGCAAATACAGTACATCAACATGCCGCCACACTCCTGCTATCGATAGACCAGGCGACTTATTTTAATATTTTGAATGCCTGCTGTCATAAATTCAAGTAGAATTTCGGCAATATTAATATTTTTGTTCTCCATCAAAATTTGAAATTTGCATTTTATATGTTGGCAGGCAAAACACGAACAAAACTGCAGTTGGGCTATCGATAATGCACAGCAGCTAACACAATCGGTGTGTGCCGTGCCTGCATGGAATGCTGCATACCGATAACTGATAACCTTGCAACCCTACTGGCGACATGCAGCTGTTTAACGGAACGTTACGTTGTCTTCAAGCGGCGCTTCAACATCATCCCGTGCAATATGCGTCCCACGTCTATGCGGCGACACGTGCTCCAAGGGGACAACGTCACTATATCACCGCCCCCATTGCCATGAGCTATGAGGAATTTAATACGCCCAACACCGATCCCCAGAAGCCGCCGCTCATCATCCTCCATGGCCTCTTTGGCTGCAAGCAGAACTGGCGCAGCGTCAGCAAAGCGCTGGCCAGCAAAACGAATCGTCGCGTAAGTCGATGAACTACTTGCCATCGATCCAATCTAACCCTTGGCATCACAGATCTTCACGGTCGATTTACGCAATCACGGCGACAGTCCGCATGCGGAGACGCACAATTCACGCGGCATGTCGGCGGATATCAATGCGTTCCTGGCGGCCAACTCCATCACCAAGGCCAGCCTGATGGGCCACAGCATGGGCGGTCGTGCCGTCATGCACTTTTCCCTCCATAACGTAATCTATATTTCATCTTAATGCACTGCAAACTTGTTGAAATTGCATCGTTTTGGGCATTGCAGACTCAGCTGGTGGAGCGCTTGATTGTTGTGGACATTTCGCCGGTGTCGATGCCCAAGACGCTGGACGAAATGAACAGCATCATGCAGGCCATGCAGGAGGTGTCGCTGCCCCCGCACATGTCCTTGTCCCAAGCCCGTCAACAGGCCAAGCAGCACATGCTCAAGACTGTCGCCGCCGAATCCATTGACTTTATACTGCTGAATCTCCGCAAGCGGCCGGATACGGGCGAGTACGTGACACTGTCCAGCAGTTGTTATTGCTGCTGCTAACCCTGTTTCCTTTGCAGCATCTACTGGGCCTGCAATGTGGATGTGCTGCGTCGCAGTTTGAACGGCTTTCTCGACTACGGACGCAACATTCACAACATGGGACCGTTCCTGGGACCCACCACCTTCATCTGCGGCTCCCAATCGCCCTATATGCAGTAAGTGCCACAAGCAATTATAGTTTTTCACTAGACAGCAGGCTAAACGAGACACATTCTATATATATATATTAACGCGCATCACAAACTGCAAATTTTAAACGTTTTAAATTGCTCTTTAAAATAAGTTTGTGCATGAACTTTGAGAGCAACCTTATATAGCCGATTTACACTTTGTCATTAAATCAAGGTCCCAACAAGTTTTGCAAAGAACGATTTTTGCAAGACGACATGGAATAGTTTCAGTATTGAGAAGTACAAGGCTAGATTTGTAGCATATCATTATGATATTATATAGTTTACACCATGAAAAGCCTCTTTACATAGCGGTGAAGCTTACCTTCTGTTCACACGCAAAATAAAAATTAAGTCTAAGTTCAGTAATCATGTTTTCCCTTTGTCCTTCCTATAGACAGCTTGAACCCATAGATCTCTGTTCTATATAATAATATCATATCGATCGCAAGTCGAAGTGAGGCAATTATCTGCAATGGGCAATTAAAAAAATAATTATTGGATTTATTTCTATTTTAAGCGATCGTAAAATATAAATGCTGAGTTGGTAAATGGTGCAACTAAGCAGTTCATTAAATTATATGAATATGACCAATTACATAAATAAATGAGCTCAATGACCTTATTTATTTAATTGCTAATTCATCAAAAAAATATAGATAAATTAAATAAATTGACTCATTTATTTAATTGACACTATATTGGAAAGTAATAAAGTTGAAAATAAAAAGTACCATCAAAATAATCGCCATTATACTGCACTTTATCTTCATCACTTTTAATGACTCCAATTTTCGTTGCAGTCCCGACGACTGGCCCGAGGTGATGCACTTCTTCCCCAACGCGAATCTGCACTGGCTGGAGACGGGGCACTTGGTGCATCTGGAGAAGCCGACTGCATTCATCAACATAATCACGAACTTCTTGAATAGCTAAACTCCACTTTGAGGCAATTGAATTTCTTGTTATGCAGCCATCGCTTAAAGCGAGACGGCAATAAATAAATATACATATAGAAAGTTTAACTGTTTGTTTTGTTAATGAAATTAAACAATTTGGTGATTGTTACATTTCGAATGTAAATTTAATTCTCGTTCTCATGTGTTTTCTTTTTCAGTTTTTTTTTGTTTCATGTTTTTTTCTTGGAATTCATAGTTTAAAATATCTATACAAATACACTGAGAAAAACTGAGAAGTTCAAAAAATGGTAAATGGAAACTGCAAAATGCTGCATGATGTGTATGTGTGTGTGTGTGTGTACGTTTGTGTGTGTGAGTGATTTGCTTAAATTACGAAATAAATAAATACAATTAAGTGTGGGGGACAGGGGGGCGGGGCAGGGAATTAGGGGAATCACATTGCACTTAAAAATTAAATTGATTTTCTCGCCAACTCTTTTCGCTTCTCTTTGACTTCTTATAAATGAACACAGTTTGCGTGCGTGTGTGTGTGTGTGAGAGACTGTGTGTGTGTGTGTGTGTGTTTATCATAATAAATACATTAAACAGGAATGGTGGGTAAAACATTGTGCTAAGGCTAAAATGGTTTTTTGTTTTCCGTTTTTCAATTTCATTTGTTTTGCTTTGGTTTTGTTCTCTTTTGCTTCATGTGCGCATATGTATTGTATGTGTGTGTGTTTGGTGTGTGTGTGTGTGTGTGTGAGTCAGCTTCGTAGTTTTTGGTTTTGTTTTTTTTTAGTTTTTTTCTCTAGGGTTTAGGTTTAGTTCTTAGTTTTCTTAGCATCAATCGTTCAATCAATTCTTTAGCTTCCTCTCTTTCGCTCTCCCGTTCTCCGTCTCTTTCCGTCTCTAGACAATAATACCACCATCGTAGGCGTAATCCGCTTTGTTGTGCATCACGAGTCGATTTTCCACAAAGTAAAAGCTGTCCGAGCGCGTCTCAAAGGGACTCGATATCATTTCAGCAACTGCAAAATACAAATTAGAAAGTACATTAATAAATAATTAAACTATTGAAATACATAATTTAATCTGGGTTTTCAAACAGTTCTACACATTGGGAAAATTATTTTGAACAACATACATATCTTGAACTTTATTAAGACACTTCTATATTCAGAACTGTTCTTAAATTGAAGACCAAAAGAGCTATATATTTATAAATTAGGAATGCAGTGGTCATATCGGAATATAATATATATTTTTTGTTTATTTAAAGAGTAGTTCATATATTGTATTCAAATTTAAAAAGTGTTGGAATACATTTTAAAATGAAACTCTTTCGAATTCGAATTTTCAAATAATTAAATGTCAATCCTTTTTATTTTTATATGAATTTAAACAACAACAAAATTGTGCAATAATTATTAGATTATTTTTTGAATTGAAAATTATATTTTTTGAACTTGTCCTGAAATTTTTTGATTTTAAATTTGTAAATTTCATTTGAGTTGAATTTTGGGATTGATTGGGATTATCCCACAAAAAAAAAAACGGATTGGGATTAGAAGTCCCATATTTATAAAATTGCTGGGACATACTGTCCCAGTAGTCACAAAAAGGGTTAAAAATCCTTCTATATCATTCTAAACTGTGCTAGGAATTCTACTGAGAGAAGAATGGTTCTATGACCTGTTGTACCCGATCTGATAAGACGCTAGGCGAGGTCATCAAGAACCGCTTAAGAGGAACTAGTCTTTGCAGAAGATTGAAGATTGCGTAGATGGAGAGTCGTTGCAAAACAGCAACAGCAGAAGCAGTATTAAGCTTGGAATCTTCGAGCGAACAATGCGCTGTTTAGAAGCTCACTTATTGTTGGCAGGAATCTGCCAATTGCCATTAGAACCAGTTCGAGAAGGTCGTTAAAGACAAGATTCGACAACAAGAAAGATATAACAGACACTTGCGGGGTGCCATCGAGTGAATATAATATAAGTGTCCAAGAAGATCTCTAGAAACCCCTTTGCGAGAACTGGTCTGATGTGATCTGGTCAGCTGAAACTACACCATTCACCAAGGACTGCGAGTCACAAAAGATTCACAAGCAAGCTGTAGAAGAGATATATATGTATATATAGAGGACTCACCCAGGTCTGGTGGAAGATTAGGAAACTCGTAGATGTGCTCGCACGTGTTCTTCGAATAGGGAATGCAATAGCCGAACTCAAAGTCGAAGGTCTTCAGCAAGCGGTCGCGAAAGAAATGCCGCTCGATCATCCGGAAATTGTTCACCGGTTGGCTGCCCACCGTGAACTCCACGCTACAACAAGTACATACAGGATTATTACTATACAAGATATATATATAGGCAGTACTTACGTGGCGCCAACTGTCTTGAGATTGAGAAATGCCGGCGTGAACTGATAGCGCACGTAGCGACCGGCATTTGGATCGGCAGTGTCATCGAGGGAGAGTTCCTCGGCGGCGGCGAGCATCGTGTCCTCCATGGAGAGGCCGTCGGGAAACTGTTCGCTGGGCGGCTTGGCGATCTCGAAGAGCACGGCGCCGCTCTCCAGGTCGCGTATCTTGAACCGTGTAAAGTCGATTTCAAACACATTCGCATTCGCCGAGCACAAATAGTCGTCGGTGATCTTGTTCAGATGCAGCACATCGTCCGGCGACACACTCGACTCGAATTTGTTGCCAGCGTCGCCGGCAGCCGTCGATGATGATGATGCGGATGATGAGGATGCGGATGCAGTTGCTCCGACGCCGCCGCCGCCCGTTGTGATGCTCGCTGCCGAGGCGACTTCATTGTTGCCCCCGCTGCCGCTGTTGACGACGGCGGCGGCAGCTGCTGAGGCGGCTGTCGAGTTGTTGCCGCCGCTGCTGGACGCTGCTTGCACCGGATTCAGTTGTTTGCCCACGACGCTCATGATGGCCGCTCGATGGCTGCGGACGGGGGGGGGGGGGGGGGGGGGGTGGAGGGGGAGGGAGTTTGTGTTTATTGTGCGCGCCTCTCGACTACAGGGTGTTTCAGGCTGCTGTCAGTGTGTGCACACACCAAAAATAAATGCGAAAATTAATCAGTTGCAGTTGCAGTTGCAGTTACGGTCACAGTTTCAGTTGCGGACAGCGGTGGAGGGGAAACTAACCGATAATAATGCATGTACGCAAAGTTGCCATAACAAATAGCAGCACACACACACACACGCAGCAGCAGCAGTAGCAGCGACCCAATTTCTGCTGCCTTTGTTTGTATTTGTTTGTGTCCCTGTCTCCGTCTGTGTGTGTGCGTGTGTGTGTGCGAGCGTGCGTGTTGGTGTGTGAGTGTGTGTGTGTGCTGGTGTGTGCGTGTGCGTTCGTTGCCTTTTGTTGTTGTTGTTGTTGTTGCTGTGTATGTTTTTTTTTTTTGCTTCGCTTTTGCCTTCAAGTCGAATTCCTTTTGCAGCAGCAATTTGCTGCCCAAATGCTGTGTTCGTCTCGCGTTCTCTCGGTGCTGCGCACACACTACTGCAGTATGGCTGTTTGCGGGGGCGCAACAATTAAATTGTTGACATTTTTTGTTAGTTATTTGTTGAATACTATTTTCGTGTTAATCTTCTAACGCGTTCACACACACACACACACGCAAACACCAACACATCCGACAGTGTGCGGAAATAAGTGTGACCGCCTCCAGCAGTTCGCAATTATACCAAAACAGAAGGCAACATTTTCTTATCGATAGCACAAATTGCAACCGTTTATTGCACACTTATTGATTTAAAAAAATAGCTGTAAATTATTTAAATTAATTGTCTATTTAGTTAGATCATGCGAGTTTGATTTCGTTGCAAACGATAAAAATGTTTATTTATGCACTCGATAAAAAGTTGACGAAGCATATCGATAGCTGTGCGCATTTGTGCGCAAGAGTAGCGCACTTTTATGCATTCTTGGTGTGTGCACACTGATTGGCGCAATTTTTGAATTTGTGCGTTACGTATGACGCTGGCAGAAAGAGCTTTTGCAGTTTAGGGATAAAGGGGAAAAGACAAGCAAAGCTAATAGAAACCTTGCAAGTGCGTTGAATTGAGGTTAGGTTTGCTTGCTTGGTTTATTTGAAGTGAGGTTAGCGACGAGGCGACTCGACTCGACTCGAGAGCCAGCTAAAATATATATTCGCAGCTTGAAGAGGCCCAAGCCAAGTGTGCTAAGGGCGCCAATGTCTGCGCTGCAGTTGATCGTTTCGATTGTCCGTCCGCCACTCGACTGCCGTGTGTGTGTGCGAGTGTGCGAGTGTGTGTGTGTGTGTAAGGGTACTACTTACCACATTTGCCGCTGCCGCGATGTTGTTGTTATTGTTGGCCTTAAGTGGGTATTTTAATATTCGCAGCAAGGCAACAGTGTTGGGTTTCAGTCCGACCACATCATGGGATGCACTTATGCTGCTGCTGCTGCTGCTGCTGTTGCGTCCGCCTCGTTCCTGACCCCTTCCACTGTCCTCCTCCTCCTCCTCCTCCGTCTCCTGCTTCTGTTGCTTCTTCTTCTTCTGCATCCCGCATTGCGTCTCGTCCCTTGCCTTTTTGGCGTCCACACGTTCACATTTCCTGTATGCTACTTCGCCTGCTGTGCGCCTCTCTCTCTGTCTCACTCTCTCCACTCTGCGGTGTGTGTGTGTGTGTGTGTGTGTGTGTGAGAACGTGTTCATGTTCGCTTCTATCTTTAGTACAGTTGACTGTGCCAGGCCGCGAGGCGACCCGATTCCCGGTTCCCGGTTCCCGATTCCCGCTTCCCAATTCCAATGTTTGATTCCGATTCCGATTTCCAATCCCCCCAATAGACGTATTTATTTTCTAATTTAAAACTAAGAGCTTTTTCTACCTCGAAATTAATTGATTAAGTGCATATATAATCTGTGCGTATGTTTAACTAATTAGGATTAATAAAAACAAAAAATTATACAAACTATAAAAACGTTTCAACAATCATTTCGATTTATTTTACAATATTGTTGTAAGCTCTGTAAAATTAAAATTAATGTGTAGAAGCTTCATTGATGTAAAAATTATTTATTAAAAAAAGCGTACATAAAATGTGTGAATTTCGAACTAATTTTGATAAGCAAAAAAATGAATAAAATTCTAACAAAATTATTTTGAATTATTTTAATTTATATATTTCACAATATTTTTTCAAAGTTGCAATTTAAATATAAAAGAACATTTGTTTAGTAAGTGAATATATATTTTCTGGTTAATAGAAAACACAGACAAAATTAAATAAAAAAACAACGTTAAAAAAAATCATTTTGTTCTTATTTTTATTTTCCCATATTTTTATTTAAGTTGCTATTTTAATAAAGTGTACAAGCAAAATTGTCGTGAAAATTTACTTATAAATCATATACATTATTTGAAATTTTTGTTATTATTGGAAAAATGCACAAACAAAATAATAAATATTAATTCTGCTTTTTCAATTTAAAAAAACAACATTGTTCCCACTTTTAATAAATATTCTTTAATTTGTATAGTTGTTGAAGCTAGAAACCCCCTAAAAATGAAAAGCCTAATTTTTCTATATAGAAAACTGACAAAAAAAATCCCCTCAGCAAATGAACAGCGAATAAACTGGAAAAATATATTTGAAAAACACACTCCTCTTTACTTTCTATAATAAATCGTCCATGTAACAAAGGAATCGCATTGTAAAATCCCCCAAAATAATATTATCGTTACGTAAATTCTTTATTGCGAACCCTTTTCAATAATTCTCAGATAATGTGTTTTGCAAAAATCCCCTTTCTAAGAAGTGCATAACAAATGCATTATTTATTGTGCAGTAACATTTTCGTAAATCTTCTATTGAATATATTTTTTAAGTTATTGAAGAGTTAACAAAGACTTTTCAAATTGTTTGTATATTACTTTAACTTTTAATTTAATTATTATAATTTTGTATAACTGTTTATTTCATTAAGTGGTTTTATTATTTTTATTATTTAATTTAATAAACAACAGTGAGTTGGTGGTTGGAGAGTACAATAAATATTTACTTTTTTTTCAAATCAAAAATTGTTTATTTAATTTTGAGATTGTTTTAAATTCAATTCAATTGAATTCAGAAAGATCGTCATAAGCATTTAATTCTGGGAGGCAAATAATACATAAACATTTTGATGTGCTTTATAAATAAATAATTATTTCATAGATAATTAAATATGATTCCAAATCTGTTTTGTTACCAATTGAATTCATAAGTATAATTCATAATATAAGTATGCAAATAATAAATAAACATTTCAAACACTTCATAAATAATTAAATATAATTTCAAATTTTTTTTCTTTTCATTTATATTCATTAAAATCTACATACACAAATAATAGGAAGTATTTCTTCATAAATAATTAAACACAATATTAAATAAATGGTGTATTAAATTGATTTAAGAAAAATGTGCATAAGTATTTGATTCTGAGATACCAATAATAAATAAACATTTTGATACACTTCATAAATAATTAAATACAATTTCAAATAGCATTTCTTTTCATTTCTATTCATTTAAATCCACATAAACATTTAATTCAGAGGCACAAATAATATAAAAGTATTTTGAAATACTTCATAAATAATTAAACACAATATTAAATAAATAGTGTATTAAATTGATTTCAGAAAAATGTGCATAAATATTTGATTCTGAGATGCCAATAATAAATAAACATTTTGATACACTTCATAAATAATTAAAGTTTTCTTTCTACGTTTTGTGTTTAAAATGTCATGAGCGATTCCCAGAGCTTCAATATTTGTGGACTATAGGATATAAATGTATATAATTAAATATTTCTGTGTATTTTGTGTGCTTAAATGTCATCAGCTTTTATGTTCGATTCCCAGAGCTTCAATATTTGTGATCTATAGCTGAAGCTTCGATAAGCTCTTCTCTTTGTTGTTGGTTTTGTTTCTGTTGTTGTTGTTGTTGCATTAACATTATATCAATATGCATTTTGTAAATATATGCAGAGCCATTGGGGTCTCGCTGGGGGATTGATAAACGGATTTGTGGGGGGGTGGTAAAGGGGGGAGAGTAGAGCAAACAAAACGCATCTGGAACGTTAGTTAGTAGGCGACAAACGTTGAGGCGATATTTGCCTCTCTCTCTCACACACACACACCATGCCTGCAATGCCGCCCACTGTGCCGACTGTCGATAGAACTCAAGTGGCCCATGTGTGTGTGTGTGTGCGTGTGTGTGTGTGTGCGAATGCGAGTGTGGCCAGGGTAGGGTATCAAAAACAAACAAACAAACAACAACACAAATCGTGGGCGATAAAATTCGTACTCGTGTCGTCAACCCGAACACTGGTCTGACCGAAAGGGGGAAGGAGGGGGAAGGGGGGGGGAGGGTATGACACCTCGATAGCTAACAAATAGTTCGAGTGGGTGTCTGTGTGAGTGAGTGCGCCTGCATGTGTGTGTGTGTGTGTGTGTGTGTTGTGGTTGCCTTCCTCGACTCCCTCCCCCCTCCCCCCAAACACCACACGATGACGTTATGTGTGAGTGTGTGTGTGGCTGTGAGCACGGCGCGCCGAACGGTCTGGCAATGCACGTCGCGCTGTCGCTCGCAGTGGCAGCACTGCACTCTGTCGCTCTGTCGCTCCGTCCGCTCTGTCCGCGTGCATATGGCACTGCAGCAGTGTTGCCAGATTAGCTGATTTCAGGCTATGTGAAAATGAAGCCAAAAATCTAGCATATTTTTAAATACATACCAAAAAGTGTATGTGTTTAAAGTACTTAACATCAACAAAATAATTAAATAGTTTAGTTGTATTACGAATAACAAAGAAAGATAATTATTTATTCATATTGAAATTGTTGATTTGTTGACAAATTTAATTTATATAAATCTTTGGAAAACTAATTATTTAGCTTAATTGTTTTTCGGCATATTTATTTATTTGTAGCTGTTTTTAGCTTTTTTTTGCTCAGCATCTAGCTGATGTGGGCGCTCATCACCTGGCAACACTGGACTGCATGCATGCAAGCATGTGTGTGTGTGTGTGTGTGTGTGTGTGTGAGCGACGTTCATTATGTATTGTAACACCTACCGAGACAACAACAACAACAACAAAAGCAAAGAACATAATCTAAATGGAATTCTGCTTCGCTTTTGCTTTGTCTTTGCCTTTTGCCTTTGCTTTTGCGTTTGCTTTGCCCTGCGCTTCGTACGATTTCTCAACCCAACACCAACAGCAACAACACAGACGCAGTCGCTGTTGTTGTTGCTGTTGCTTGCCCGCCCCGCCGTGCCCTCGTTTCTGTTTTTTTTTTCGGCTTGCGCTGCGCTCTTGTCGCCGCTGTCTCTGTCTCTGTCTCTGGCACTGCCTCTGCTTGTCGCTGTCGCTGTCGCCGTCGCTGTGTGTTGCTGTTGTTGTGTGTAGATTTTTCTGGCGACAGACTGTCTGGCCCGACTTCGCCTGGGCTGACTTGACTGTGTTTGTGTGTTGCCTTTATATGGCGCACACTCTGTGCGCTGGTGTGTGTGTGTGTGTGTGTGTGCATGAACTTTCGTATGTTTGGTTGTTGTTGTTGCTTTTGTTTTGGATTCTCTGCGCTTCTACGTGTGAGTGTGTGTGTGTGTGTGTGTGTGGGCATTGTAGGTATCCCAACACACACACACATACATACATATGTATGTACATACATACAATGCATAAACAAACGACGCGGGCAACTGCAGCCTTATGATGTATGCACATACATACATACGTACATACGTACATACGTACATACGTACATATGTACGTATATGGACATACACACACACACACAAATATTTACTTTCAATGAAATGCCCAAAGCTGTCACATACACACACACACACACTATCGATGAGATTTCATAGATTCTACCAGAAACATTAAAAAACTGAAGAGCTTTCAGCCATCGATTGACACATAACCTCAAAGTTCCTCAATTCGTTGAAAATCTTCGTGAATTCGTTTGAAAAGCTAGAATTTGATATATTTGGAAGAATTCTGCAAAGAATTGCAGCAGTTCCAATCAAATTTAATTCCAGAAGAATTAAAAATCAGCTAATCTTTAATCTATTTAGCAGTAACTTTAATGATCATCATATTTTAAATAAATTTTAATTCAATTCGAATTTTCTGATCAATTTTACCGTCAATATTTAAAGAATTCTTAGAAGAATTGCTTAGTTGAAGCCTTAGAAATATATTAAAATTAATTTATAAAAGAAATTGTTGAAAAAATTTTAAAGAAGCTTTTTTTTAAGTAATTACATAGAGTAAATAATTTTTTTATTTCCCAAGATGGTTTTTTTTATAAGCGCCACATTAAATTTCCTTTGCAAATATATTTTAAAACCGCATTCTAAGAAGAATCTAAATTAAATAAATCAATCATTTTATTTTAAGAAAAGGTGCTTATGGTAGAAACGGCAGAAGAATCGCGTTGAGATCGAATGAACTTTGGATTCTACACTCTTTTGCCTTCACAAGAAAGTGTCTTAAATAATCCAATGAAGAATTACAGTGAAGCTTAGCTACTTATTGAAATTTTCAGATATATAGTTCAACTCGAGAATTCGAAACTGGTTAACGCTTAAAGTTTTTCGAATGTGTGTTTGATTTGTAGCTAAAAATCTTATTGGACAGAAGTTCATCTTTGTGGATTGTTGAATATTCAATAAAACTTCAACTTGAAGAAATTGGAATTCAGTGCAGAAAGTAGACGATCGGGTGACTCTATAGGGCATGACTTGAATTCTCCAATTGGGGAAAGAAAGCGAGCTACGAACTACGAACTAGGAGCTGGGAATTGTCATGGCCAAGAGAAATATGACAACTGTCAGTGTTTCGGGTTTCTTAAGGTATTTCATATACTACTATACATATATTCATATTCCTTTTTGGTATTCAAGGGACTGCGGCAAATGTCAGATGCTTATCGCGCCGATCATCTTTGGCAATGGGTCGCCTGATGTTGCGGTTGGTCATGAACCAATATGGATTCGTTGTAACGCCTATGAGAACGGGGAAAATCGGGGGATCGTGAAATTGATTTATGGCAATGGACACGACTCGAGTTGAGACGCGACTTTTTAAGATTTATGCTGCATGCCACTAATTAGTATTTCGAGAACGTTGCCACCCTCAACGCGGGGTCTCCGAGCGATTTATGGACAACTGGCTACTGTATTGATTCTTCGATCGATCGTTAGATATAGTTGTATTATATTTTTTGTCATTTCTTTGTCATATTATTATAAATGCCGCACGCGTAGCAAAGGCAGCCAGAGTGCTACTCATTTTACTCATTTTATTATTATTATTATTTTTTTTCGTTTGTTTGTTTGTTTGTTGAACAAGACACGCTAAGTTATGGCCACCTGTCGTCGCAACTAATGAATTACCGAATTTGGTTGGCTAACGCATTCTACGCATTTACCCACGTCCCGATTCTTTCAAGCCGCAACCGCAACCGGATATGGATCCATTCATCACAAGCGCCTGTCATCAGCTAGTACCTGACAAGGAAGACGGCAAACGTGCCCCCCCAACTATATAGTAATGGCCCTTGAGAGGATATTCAGGATATCTACAAAGTGTAAAGCTGCGAGTTGCATTATCACCCACGACTTTACATGGAGAGGGTCTGATTATGTCACGTTCCAACTTTCAAGCTGTGCGATCATTTTGGCGACCTTCTCTGCCAGCGTCAAGTCGGATCGGATCGGATTGATCGCATCAATTCAAATTGAAAGTGTCGATGGGCCTTCCAGCACTACCGGAGGGACAGGTAGATCGCTGTCAGGTGCTGCACCGATAACAGATTGAAGACAGGAGCGTTGTCTGATAATGGCATGTGTCTATCTCTAGATGTCCAGCGATAGAGGTAGCGGGCAGGTAGACAGGTAAGGTAAGGTCGGTAGTGCACGGTGCATGGTGTGAGGCCGTAAAGGCGAGGCAAGTTCTTTACGGTTTGTCGCCATAAAAGTGGATTACGCTAATATTGACCCTGCCATAAAAAGTACGAATGTTGCGTCTGATTGGTTTTTCCCACGATTACAATTAGCGCTACCCGCAGCCCTACCGACGACCTCTCCGCTCTGCGGAACTGCCACGAAACCTCCTCCTCCCTCTCGACGGGATTGTGCACTAAGTTGCTTAATCCGACGGGAAATCCAAAACAAATGCCACGCATCGCATTCGAGTCGAGTTATTGAACTGACATCGAGGCTCAAGAGGCTCTAGACCTGAACCTTGGGCCCGTGCACCTTAAGCCAAACGTTATAGTTATAGTTATAGTTATGGTTAGAGGCATACGGTTTTGCGAGGGATGAGCACACACACACACATGTGTCTGTTCTCTGTTTTGGTTGCGATGCGGGAAAGCCCCATACTAAAGCTGGCCAGTGGCCAACACATGTTCGGCCACATTCCCAATTCTCCGGCCACTCACTTTATGGGCTCATCTCTGGGCCTGCGAACAGGTTCAACCACTTCACATCGCACCGCACTTCAATAGAAACGCCTGGCAGGCAATTTCTCGCATCTCTTATATAGAATTTGTCGTCTATAAATTGCAATTTTCGGAACAGAATTCTCTCCTTTAACCCAAAAAGACTTTGCACCTCGCATAAAAGATTCAAATAAAATTGATTATGATCTTAACTTCAACCTAGAATTGAATTCTGAGCATCGATTGATAATAATTCATTAATATTCTAAAGCAAAAGTCGAACTATGTTCCGAAATAATATATCATTATAAATATCATAATTTTAAAATCTTAAATTTTGTTATTTAAATAAGCGAATCAATTTAAGTAGAAGAAGTAGAAGATTTCAAATTTTAATTTTAACTGAATTATTTTTTTCTATTTTAAACTATAAAAATATTTTTAATCATAATGTTACTCTTTTAGCCATAATTATATTAATTTCTTCAATGTCGACTGTTCATAGTCGACTTTAAATAAATAAATAAAATATATATAATTGAATGAACTCACTTGTGAAATTTCCATAGTTTTTTTTGCCAATTAAAGTGTTCTGTAAATAAATGAAAAAATATCAATTATTATTATAATATTTACGAACGTAAATTTATATACGACAACTAATTTTTTTTTGTATATATATTGAATCCATCGCTTAAATTTTCAATAGATTTTTAAGAGTCTGACGATACGATCGACGCGTCGATTGCTCATCGCTTGGTTTTTTTCCCCTCTATAGATAAAATATAATAATAGTATTGCAGGTGGTAAAAAAAAAGCTTGGATAGTTCGAATCACGCGTTTTCAGTGGAAATTTTCGCAAGTGTTCGCGACAGCACAAAAGAAAGCCGATGAAAAGAATGTGAAGAAAGCCAGGGGGTAAGGTATAAAAAGTAGAAGAGAACGTTACTTGGTCAATGTCCACCCACACTCGAGTTGCGGGGCCTCGAAACGCTGATTTCATCACAATTCATTATCGCAAAAGTCTTCAAATTCTCTTTAAAACTCTAGATCGATGTAGATAATCATTTTTGGCAGTTTTTTCGGGGTAAATTTCTTGGATTTTATTGCTGATCGCATCAAAAGTTGCGTTAATTCTCATGCGCCGATTCTTGAGGCGACACATTGAATTGTTGGGGGCGTATACTATATGGAAGGCATTGTGTTGACTGGGCAGAAACCGAAAAAAAATGCAGAGCAACTCGAATTGCGGATGTGGGTGGGCATTAAAGAGATATGGGTACAATATAGATACTAAAAATATAAAATAATATTATAAATTTATAGATAGGAAAAGGTTTCCTGATCTCTAGGGAGATGGATAATAATTGGTGTTACTAAAAAGGTCACAATTATAAATAAAATAGTTTATAACAAAAAATAAATAAAAATATATTCGCATGCATGTAAGTTATTATTATTCTTATTATTTTCCATTGACTATCTTCAGATATATTGATTACGATTTAATAATTCGATATTTATCATCAATTTAATTACTAGTTCCCAACACTAGATAAAATCTTTTCGAGTATATAATGTAGATAGTAAAATTCAAGTTATTTGGACAATAAAGATTCAAACTTTTCTCGTGTATAATTGCATCATTGATCTGTTATGCAGATTACAAATGTACACAGACGTATTCTTAGTACTTAAGTGCAATCTCTACTAAAGATTATATAGAAAGACGTCTGAATCAGCCGTGGGGAATTTTCGTTATAAGCCCGAGAGATGCTTAAAGATAATGAGCTTGAACTTGTGCAGTTAAAATGATGTCATTACCACTTGGGTAATACCAGCTCTCAGAGGTTGCAGAGCGTAATTGCCACAACGAATTATGCGAGAATCTCAAAATCTTGCCACATTTCGCAGGCACTTCCGGCAGTACTAAGGACGATCGGAAAAGGATATCTTAAGGGAGCGTTTGGAATAATTGCAATGTAATCTAGAGACTAGTAAAATTTTATTATTATTTTGCAAAGTCTAAATTAATGGCAAGGTCAATCAAAAATCGGAGAGTTGCAAGGAAATTCATTTTAATTAATTTAATTTAGACGAACATTATGCATCCGTGATTTGAAATGTTTTTCTTTAACAATAATGATCAGCAACAGATAAATCTTATAAATAATGATTATTTATGATGTTTTCTTTTTTTCTAAAAATCGGATGGAATTAAAGAAATACATTTTGGTAATAAACAATAATCTAGCAAAGATTTATTTTATTGAATTAAAAAGAAAACATATGTTGTAATATAAATTATAATGATTGCTTTGCCTCGCAATATTTTAATCTACCAATATTGCTTAGCTTTATACATAAGCATATTTATTTTTAGGGAAATTTTTAAATGATTTGACTGTTTAAGAATTTGTTTCTAAGTTTAAATTAACGGCCTTTTTTTGTATAGGCAGATTTGCCCTCCATATTAATTTCTGTTAGAATGCTTAATTTTATATCAATAAATACATTAACGTATTTACGGTATAATTGACCGACAGCATTTAATTTAATTTAATTTCATTAAATACATTAATGGAAGTATTATTTATGTCCAAGTTTTGTGATATATTAATTTAGGCATTTTAGTGAAATTTTCAAACTTACCGAAAGAAGTTTTAAAAAATGATTTAATTTCAAATGTCGATAGACGGATCTATCGATAGTTCTGCGTGCGATGTGTATTGGTTGAAAATGAAGCGATGATCGATCACCGTCAAGCTCTCGCCATGTGTGTGTGTGTGTGTGTGTGTGTGTGGAAAATTACTGGGCAACATTCCAGAATGCAAGCGATAGCGTTAGGCTTATTTTGTGCAACGACGTCGGTCAGCCCATAGTTACATATATACATATATACATATGTATATGGTATATATGTACATATATATTCCGCATTTACGCTCTGACTGTGTTACGTGCATCGATCAGTTGCCAAAGTCGAGGTCGCAACTCACACACACACACACACACACACACACACGCTCAGTTGACCAATTGGAGCTGATCAAGTGTGCAGAGTGGGCGGAGAGAGGGGAGCGGGAGGGGGGGGGGGGGCCTTCTGCATATGCTGCAAAAATAATATATGTACACACACACACACACACATGCGCAGGGCGGCAGGTCAGCTGCAGCAGCGCAGCGGCAGCGCAGCGAATGTGTGGGGCGTGGGCGGGGGGTGAATGAAGGAAGGGGGTGTGAAATGAGATTTGACGATTGCGGCAAAAGGCAAACCAGCAGCAGCAACAACAACAGCAGCGGCAGCAGACGACGGCAGAGCGACAGCAGCAGCGACGGCGACAACGACGGCGACAACGACGGCGACGACGACGACGACGACGACGACAGCATGTCTGGCAGCGTAGCATGAACTGGCGACATTCTGTCTGTGGCGATCGCGAGCGCAGTTGCCACACTTCACAGCTATGCTCTCAGCACGAGCAGCCGTAACTGTGTGTTGTGTGTGTGTGTGTGTGTAGCTCGAGCAACTGAATGAACGAGCGACCCACACACACACACGCACACACGCACACATAACTGCAGCGAGGCAGACAGAGCGACGACGACGACGAAGACGACAACAAAATGAATGTCGGATGAACGAAGAGAGCGAGCGCCAGCCAAAGAGAGCAAGAGAGAGAGAGAGAGAGAGCGCGCGTCGCATTCATTTTTAATGTTCATTCTCACAGCGCTTTGGCGCTTGGCGTTCGCTCTCAGCGTTTGTCATGTATACGAAAATAAATTAAATAACATTAGCTCGAAGTACACCTTGCCTGGCAGCAGCAGCAACAACAACAATTGTTGCCACCGCCAACGCAGACGTTGAGGCGCCGAAAGCTCTCTTCTTCTTCTTCTTGTTGTTGTTGTTGTTTTGAACGTGGCAAAAGCTCTGTATAAAAGCTTATATATACTGCTCTCTCGCTTGCACAACTGGCACGAGGATCAACGCCTAGGCGTAGCTTAAAAGCTCTATCAACACACACACACACACACATGCACTGCGGAATTTCACACCCGTTGTTGTTGTTGTTGTTGTTGTGTGGCAGTGGCAGGGTTGCCAGGCTGTTGGCGCCAGGGCTGCCAGTGTGAAATTAGTTATTGAAAAGCGACAACAGCGCATTGCACATTGCAGGCGGAGGCGGAGGCGGCATACATACACACACATCTACACACATCTACACACACACACACGTGCAGTGTATACATACTTGCAGACAGACGAGTTATTTGCTGGCTGCGGTGTAAAAAAAACCTGTTTGTTTAAACAACAATCTTGTACTAAAAATACATGCGCCTCGCTCTCCGACACACACGCACACACACAAGCAGAAGAGAGCGCACACAGCGAGAGAGCGCAATCCAGAGAGAGAGAGAGAGAGCACAGACACAGACACACACATGTGCATTGTGTGGCGCTTTAGCAACGACTGCAGCGGCTGCCAGTGTGTCTGCCAGTGCGCCAGTTGTTGTCCCCCTCCTCCCCTCCTCCCCTCCTCCGCTACCCCGCTCCACGCTCCACGACGTTGGCAGCGCCATTGCAGTTTACTCGTTTGCTTGCACGTAGGCGTCCGCTGGTCTGCCTGTCTGCATGTGTACGTGTATGTGTGTGTTTGTGTGTGTGTTTGTGTTCTCTCTTGTTTTTGCTTCGTTCAGTTTTCGTTCGATTCATTTCGCTGCGGCAGAAATTGACTCAAATTGACGACGTCTTCCCCCCCCACCCCGTCCGCTCCCCACTGCTCCCTCTTCACACCTCTGCAGGTCACAAGAATGCTGGGACAGCAACAGCAACAGCGACAGCGACGTCAACGGCGACTGCGACTGCGAGCGCGGCGTTTGTGCTAACTAGCTCAGAGATGGAAGATCGAAGAAGCAAAGAACACCTGAAGCTCACTCAATACGTGCGTGTATCTGTAACTGTGTGTGTGTGTGTGTGTGTGTGTGCACTGTGGGTACCTGCATGTGCCTGGAGGGAGGGGGGGGGGAAGAGCTTCGCTTGAGCAGCAGCCGCATTTAAAGTCAGTCGAAGCGAAGCGAAACTGAGGCACACAGGATCCAAGAAATTCCGTTTCTTGGAAAAGTTAATAAAAGTTTTTTTTTTTGCCGCCTTTCTCACACACACACACTCGCACACACATACTGACATTTTTATGCGCCTTCAGCTTCGGCGGCCCAATGTCTGCCTCTGTCGCCCCCCCTTCGACCCCCCCTTCTACCCCTCTGGACATCGCTGACTGACCATGGATGTTGTGTTCCTTGGACCTCGCGACTTCAACGTTCCACGTTCCTTTAAGGCAGGCCGCTTTCTTTTCCAAGAAGAACTATCCATTAGGCGCCTGAGATCGCCACAGTCTCAACCTCAACCACAACCTGAACCCCTTGCCCCTCCCCACGTCCCGCCCATGCGCCGCTCGGCTTCGCTTACCTGGAATTGGGCAAGATCGTGCTGTAAATGAAACGATCGCCAAATGATCCTTTTGCCAGAGTTTGAGCTATGCTCTGAGAAGGTATATTGCTGACTATACGGCGGAAGGGAGACGAGGGGGGGGCCTTCAACTAGTCATGGAGGCTACCGCAATATTGGCGAAATATTTATGTGGCGGAAAGTTCCGCGACTGAAACTTAGTTACGATCGCATCGCATCGTCTAGAAATCTTCCCAGAAGAATGCCCGAAGGAGCCTGCGAAAATATCGGAAATCGGTTTTGGAAATCTATCAATCAGGGATATTTAACTTGGCATCAGTAATAGTAGAAGTTAAGTTAAGAATAAGTTAGTTCTAAAAATTAAATCATAATTATTATATTTCAAGTTAATTGTTAGTTTTTTTTTTATTATTATTTTATTATTTATTTTTATACTTAAATAAATAATTACATCAATTACTATGTCTGATGATCGCCGGAATTTTTTCATTTTTATAAGTTTAGAAATTCATTTATTTATTTATTTACTCTGGATTTTTGTTTTGAGCTAACAAATAAAAATCATATATGATCATTATTTTTGAGTCGTATTTTGTTTGATCATAAATATGAATTATACTAGAATAATGTATAATTATAGTAGCGGGAAAACATTAAAAATCATAATCATCGATGATCATCATTATAAACATTATATTCTATACCCAAAATGAATTCTTTGCTAGAAAGTCTTCACTTCAAAGCAGTCTGTATAACTCTTATCGAATTAATTTTCCAATCGAGATCAATCGTATTAGCTATCGTTCTAGCTATATAGCATTTTTCTCCCATGCAAACAGGAAACGTTTTTAGAGTATTTTAAAGTAAATAAACTTATATTACTATCTGATAGCTTTTCAATCTTTGTAGTATGTGAAGAATCTGACGAATTCCAATTGTTAACTATATAGTTGAAATATTTAAGTTCAGTTGAGATACAAATAGACAACTGGCCGAGATAACCGAGCTGTACTGCTGATATTCGCTATATATAGAGAGCGAGAACTCGAAGCGTTCGACTCAATGTAGTTGCGGATGTAAATTAGAGGATGCGATTAGATGCAGATTGAGCGGGGCGATAATCGGACGGGGTTCGTGGGGGTCAGCATCCGATTTCGAGCCAGAACCAGAGAACTCCCGGACTTGGAAACGGCAATAGAGCTTCCGATTTCAATTTGCAGTTTGCATAAAGCGCAGAGCGAACGAGAGAAAAGAGTGAGAACCAAGTGATTCAACTCGATATATATACATATACTATATACTATATCACAGTGTGGTTCTCTCGGATATCGGATGGCTGAAAGCGTGATTATGCCACGTGCATCGGCCTGTAGAATTGGGTCCGTAGAATCGCAGTAGATTTCAACGTATGCAGTTGTACTATAGTTGTGAAGAAGAAAGACCAAGTTAACACTTTGATTAGCGCGCGTCGATAAGTCGTACGTGTTCTTCGACAAAAGCAAATGGATCACCCGAAAAGAATGTTCGTAGCGCCCAAGTCCAAAACAACAATCGCCTACCTAAGCATTATATAGTATACTCTATTTTTTTGTTGTTGTATATGTTTTGTCATCGCTTCGATGACAGTTTCTGGTGAAATATTCACACTCGATCTACCCATATAGTATATACGTATATTTGCTTTATTGATCGTTGGTCAGTGATAAGCCGCAATCTATGGTTCATCCAGTAATGTAACTTTCTCGATATCGCATTGCATATTAGTCATAATTAGCGCTTTTGTATTGCAACGTGAAACCCGGAAGCCCAAGTCCTACCGAGTTGGGGGCCAACGCATTCAGTTTACTATATACGCCAATCAATTGCATAATCTTTCGCTCGACTCTTCGCGTTGTGCAATGTCTGGCATTATTTACGAACAGCTTGAGTTGAACTGCACTTGGTGCGATCTATGGCTAAATTTAGAGCCAACGTATCGATAAAGAATATCGTTTAATGATTTTTAAATTATATATTTTAACTCGCAATATTCGAAATATATTAATTGATAATATTGATTCACTGTCTATTTTAAATGCAGTATAATAATGGACAATTTTGAAGCAAGTTTAGATAGATAGATATTGATAGTCTCGCTATCTGCTGCAAATATATATATATTATAACACTTAACGTTTAGGGCTTATCTTACTGTTTTTTTTTATTTTTATTTTTAAATATTACTTAAACTTGTTATTATTGTTTTAATATCTACAGCTATGTATCTTGTTTTGCTAATTTAATCGGTGGCAAGCGCAGTCTTTATAAGTGATATTATTAAACCAGCATGATCATTAATATATTTTGATTTTTAGTGCTTGACTTTAACGATACGTAATGTTAGCAACAAAAACATATTTAATTAAAAGATAATGCATTTTTTCACTTATATATAAAAAATAATCCACAGAACTCTAATATTGAAGTCATTATTATTTATGGTTGAGTTTAAGTTTGAGCGGATCAAATAAAAAGCATAAATATCATTTAAAATTTTATTTTATATGCTTCTTGTTTAACATTTTGCAAGAGCACAAGAAATATTTGAGTTTGAAAGGATTTTTTAAATTAATATTTGAAAATAAAATAATTTTCGGGGTATTAATTAATTAATTTCCAAAGAAAAATGTATAAATGATTTAATACAAAAAATATGTATTACAAACTTTAAAAGATTAATATGAAAATAAAACCAAAAATATTAATTGTAATTTTGAATGCAGATAATGACAGATAGATTATTGTACTAGATTTTTGTAAGCCGCCATTATAGATTTTATTTCGACTCTGTCTCAAATATCTTCAATCTTCTCTCTCGTTGCGACTTTAATCGTTTGTAAGCTTGATTTGTATCTAAAGTGCTTCTGGTTAAAGCGGAGCTTAGTCATAGTTCTAAGCAGATCGATTCTTAGATTTAACGATTTGGTTTTTGGGTATTCGGTTTCAGAATCGGGTTTAGTTTTAGTTTAATTGGGATTGCGCGTGCGCAAAAGTCTCCAAACGCGCTTGTCTCCAACTGTCACCTTCGCCCCCTCTCCCAACCTCCCTCCCTCCCTCCTCCCTTCCACGCCCTCTTCGTCAGACTCGTTTCTCGCTCTGTGCCTGTGTATGTACGTGTGTGTGTGTGTGTGTGTGTGTGTGTGGGCTTATGCGCCGCATTGAAAGGCAGACAGCACGGCGTCGGCGCTGTCCCAGGCCGAATATCGTGTGCTCGCTCCCCTCCTCCTCCTCCTCCCCCACCTCTTCACTCTAGCCATTCTCCACTCTCCCCTTCCCACTCGCATTCACATCGATACACTGATCCACCAACACAAGCGCACTTCACACACACACACATACACACACATGGATAGTGGCAGCGATCGCACCGCGCCCTTTGTGCTGCCTCTCTTTCGCTCTGCTTCTTCGTCTCTCTTATTTTATTTTTCAACTTTTTAATCAATTCATGTGTCCGTCTGTCCCCCCGTCGGTGTGTGTGTGTGTGTGTGCATCTATTGTGTGTATAGGTTTTCGATTTTTACGTTACCTTTACCTTTTTTTATTCAATTTTTATCTCTTTGCCTGCGTCTTTTCCGCTTTTTACTCGCCTGTTTTTTTTTTCTACTTTTTTTTTGTTGTTTTCTTCTTTTTGATAAATCGATTTAGAAGCCGACGGGGCCACAAAAGTGGAATTCTTTTGATTTTATTTTAAACATACACACACACACACACTCATACGTGCATCCGTGTCGCTGTTGGTGTTGTTGTTGTTGTTGTTAAGTTTTCGTTCTTTTTCAACTTTTTTCCATTTGTTTTTGTTATTTGTTACTTGGAAATGCAACTCGAAAAAAAAGCGAAGAAGCAGAGGATAAAACAACAACTCTGTAAGCTACAGTCGGGTGTGCTCGACTGCTGTTTACCCGCACCTCGACTGCTGTGCAAGTATTATGATTTTTATCAGAAACTGTTATCATAAGTAAACAAAATAAAAATAATTTCAGGAGTTCATGACATAATGATTATAATAATTATTAACAAAATTAATTGCTAAACAATCGCTCAAAAATAAAACTCAAATAATAATCGTGATTTGTTATTTTTTGCCTAAAAAAACGATCTGCGAACTATTAATTATAAATCTGCATTATTATTATTACTATTATCATTGTTCATGTTTTCAATTCACCTGCATTTGCGATGGCCGCTAACTTATCATACCTCTTCTGCTCGAAGGGGCTGACGGGTATCAAAACACATTTCATGTGCAGGCGTCGACGACGACGATGGCGATGGTGATGGTGATGGCGTTTGGGCGCTCGACGTCTCCAGACAACGCGTCGTCGTTTTTTGGAGCCTCTTGAGATGCCAGCAGCAACAACAACAACAACAACAACAACAACATGGCAATCTATGCACGCTGTCCACTGCCTACAGACGTGCGCACTCGCTCGCACTTACATATGCCGCCATGCACACACACTCGTGAGCAGACGCGTGCTCTCTCGCTCTCGCACTCGCTGTTGCTTTGGCGTGAGCAGAGAGATCTATCATCGAGCATCATCGCAGTTGTTGTTGTTGTAGTTGTAGGTGAGTCAATGCTGTTGTTGTTGGTGTTCTTGTTGTTGCTGGAGCTGTTGCTGCTAATCGCATTTCGTTTTTATTTCGTTTCGTTTCGTTTTGATTTTATTTATTTTTAATATTTTGTGGTTGTTGTTGTTTTTTGCTCTGTCGCCCTCGCACGCGCAAACAACAGCAACAGCAACAACAGCAACAACAACTTGCCATAGACACAAAACACATTTCTCATTTATGAATTTGCATACACACGCAGCAACAACAACAGCGACACACACACACACACACGCACACACACATGGAGACAAGCACACACATGCATATGTATTTCATTCATGAATTCCAGTTGACGACGCGACAGCCGAAGTGGCAGCAGCAGCAGCAGCAGCAGCATCATCAGTCGACTGCGCAGTCGGCAGCGCACATTTATTTTGTCGTATAGAAATTTTCGTTTGTCATTTGCAACAAGTGCGGTTGTTGTTGCTGTTGTTGTTGCTGCCGTTCTATGCCCTTTTGTCTTTCGAGTTTAGTCGCTAGCAACAGCAGCAACAGCAACAGCGACTGCATTGCACCCACCAGCCAAAAACAACAACAAGCAGAACACACACACACACACACACTTGCTTACATACACACTAGTCATGCATAGGCAGAATAAGAAGAAGCAGCAGCAAATGCATCGCTCTTTCGCTCAGTGCCAGCAACAGTTGTTCAACAGTTGATTCTCACACACACATACATACATACAGCATAAACGTAAGGGAGACGGCAAAAGCCTGCCGCGCACATTCCTCTCTCCCCCCCCCCCCCCCCCCGTCACAAACCGCTCTTGTTGTCACTCTGCTGCTTCCCCCCCACATTCGCACTCACACTCACACTCACACCAACAACAACATCATACGTTGGCCAGCGCTCAACAAGTTCATGCGGCGTTCGGTCGCTTCGTCGCTTAGTCGGTCGGTCGGTCGGTCGGTCGGTCGCTTTGTCGTTCAGCCGAACAACATGTCGGCCGCGTCGCGCCGCGCCGAGCCGAGCCCTAGTGCCAGAATGTCTGGCAGCCACGACTACGGTGTGTGGCTGTGCGCGTGTGTGTGTGTGTGTGTGTGTGTGTGTGTGTGTGTGTGTGTCAGTGTAAACGGGCAGAGCCAGCGAAATTGTAGCGCAACGTGGTTCGCAGTCGTCGCCTCCAAAGCAGCACAGTGGAGCCAAGTTTGACGACACTCTGAAAAGTCATAGTCACAAAATAATAAATGCATTGAATTATTGTGCAGTCATGGATAAAATAATAAAAAAACACATTTTCTCAGTTTTTATGCCTACATATTTTTAATTAATTTATATTATGTGACATTATTAATAGTTACGACTATTATATGTTATATAAATATTATTGCATACATATGTAATTTCATTATCGTGTAATTTCATGGGAGTTTCGCCAGCATTCGTGTCACGGTGCGTTCAGCTTTGAGTGGCCAGCACACACACACACACACACACACACGCTCAGTTTGTCAGTTAGTCAGCTTAGTCGGCTGTTGGGGAAGGGAGAAGGGGAAGGGAGAAGGGGGAGCAATCGTCGTCGTTGTCGTCGTTCGGCATTCGGGTTTCCGTCCCCAGCTGTCCATGATGTCCGACAAGCAAGAACGAGTCCCACACACACACACACACGCACGCACACATGTATGTGCTGCATATCAAATATGCGCGCACACACACACACACATGCATGCATGCATGCTGGCATGCATAATACCGAAGGGGGGAGGCGGGGGGGGGGCGGAGTCGCAGACACCTCGCCGACGATTGTCGTCAGTTTGTCTGCAATGCTCAGTGCTCAGCGCCGCCGCTGCCGAGCTGCCGAGCTGCAAAGCAACAAAAAGCAAAAGCAAAAGCAACACAGCAACACAGCAACTGGTTTGGTCTGGGGCCCGCCAAGTGTCTGACTCGTTCACACTCACACACACACACACGCACACTTGCTGCTGCCGCGCTATTAGAACGCACACACACACACAGACAGACTGCACTCACACTACGCTGAGCAGCAGAGACTGAGAGGCGCGCGCGTTCATTTGTTCAGTTCATTTCGTTTCGTTTCGTTTCGTTCTCGCTCGTTCGTGTGCGTGCGTGTGTGTGTGTGTGAGAGCAGCGACGACGACGATAGCCGACAGCGACAGCCGACGACGACTACGACGACGGTGACGGTGACGGCGACAGCGACGTCGACGACGACGACGGGCCAGCCAGTCTAGAACGTATCTTTGAAGTAGAACGCAGAAGGCAGAACAATTGTATTTTGGATTCCTTGCCGTGCGGATGCGAAACGCGTCGCGTAGTCAGAGCAACAGCAACAGAGCCACAGAGCAACAGAGCAACAGCTACAACAAGAGAAACAATCACAAAAATTAATATTCATAATATTTTCTGTGTGTGTGTGCCAACTGAACAAAACCAACAACAACAACAACTATAACAAGCAGCCGACGAGAAACAAAAGCAACTACAACAAATTTATAAAAATACATATCTAGAGAATTGTAATTTTTTTTCGTGGTGTTCTTGTGTGCAAAAGTGGCAAACAACATTTATAACATTTACATGAAGTCAATTGATTAACAGCAGCAGCAACAAACAACTAAACAAAAAAAGAGTACAAAAAAAGGCAGAAAAAAAAAAGAGTTTTTTTTTTATAGATATTTTTGTATCTCCAACGACGACAACGACAACGACGACGACGTTAACGTGTTTTGTTGTTGCGCTCACTTGTCGCTCAGTTTGTGTTGTTGTGCCAGGGCTGCCAGATCGCGAGTGATGAAAGCGCAAGCGTCGCCAGCAGCAGCAGCAGCAACAGCAACAATAGCAACAGCAACAACAACGATCATACAATAAATACTATACAAATATATACAACAATATTTTTGCTACAAAACTTTACAACATACGCAACATGGATAACAGCAGCGAACAAAGTTCGACAGTCAACGGCAGCAACAACAACATTGCAGCAGCAGCAGCGATGGCAGCAGCGGCAGCTTTAAGCTTTAACCAACAGCAGCAGCAACAGTCGCGTCTGGTCAAGGAGCCAGCAACAGTTGCTGCGCCGTCGGACACTTGCAACAACACGGCAGCAACAACAGCCACAGCAGCAACAACTGGGAATGGGAATGGAAATGCGTGCAGCCCCAAGATGGGATCGCGTCGCATCTTTACGCCGCACTTCAAGCTGCAGGTGCTGGAGTCGTACCGCAACGACAACGACTGCAAGGGCAACCAGCGGGCGACGGCCCGCAAGTACAACATCCATCGTCGCCAGATCCAGAAGTGGCTGCAATGCGAGCCCAACTTGCGCTCCTCGGTGGCCAACAATCAGCACCAGCAGCAGCAGCAGCAGCAACAGCAGCAGCAGCAACAGTTGCAGCAACAGTCGCAACACCAACAATTGCAGCTGCAACAACAGCAGCAGCAGCAGCAGCAGCCGCCTCAGTCGCAGCCTGCGTTGAAGCCGCATCAGTTTCACAACTTGCCACATCCGTTGGCGCATCACGTGCACCATCATCATCATCATCATGCCGCCGCCGCCGCTGCTGCTGCCGCCGCTGCCGCCGCCGCAGCCGCTGCGCATGCGCATCACTTTCTGGCCAACGGTTTCCATCACCATCACCATCACCATGTGCCACAGCAGCAGCAGCAGCAGCAACAGTTGCCCGCGGGCAGCAATGGCTGCGAGGCCGCCTACAACGCCAACTCTCAAGTGCCACACAGCAGCAGCAACAACAACTCGGCGAGCAGCAACAACTCCAGCAGCAGCAGCAGCAACAACTCCTCGACGGGCAGCAGCAGCAGCAACAACTCCTCGACGGGCAGCAACATTCCGCCGCCGCCGCCGCCGTCGCAGGCAGCAGCAACATATGCAACATATCTGCCGCAGTTGCCGTTTTTGCCGGTGGCGCCGCCGCCGCAGCAGCAGCAGCAGCAGCAGCAGCTGGAGTTGCGCTTGAAGCCGCCAGCTGCCACGCCCGCCGCGCCCATGGATCTCTCGCTCAGCAGCGCAGCGCGTCGCCAACGCGAACAGCAACAGCAACAACAGCAGCAACAACAGCAGCAACAACAGCAGCAGCAGCAGCAACAGCAGCAACAGTTGCTGGTGGATTTGAGCTGCCGCAAGCGAGCGGGCGACGATGCGGAGGCGTCGCTCGACATTGGACGGCCGGCGGACAAGATGAGCAAACTGGAGGCCATCAAGAGCGAACCGAGCAACAACAACGGCAACAGCAACAACGACGACGACGTCGATGTCGACATCGATGTGGACGTGGAGGCGGAAGCGGAGCCCGAAACGGAGGCCAAAATGCTGCCGGTGAAGCAGGTGAAGCTCTTCAAACCCTACCTGCTGGATGTGCCGCACGACAGCGACGACGCCGATGCCGACGCCGAGGAGGAGGAGGAGGAGGCCGACGACGACGACGATGGCAAGAAGAAGCGGCCAATGTGCAAGCAACGGGAACCGATCATCTGGAGCCATGCGCCGCTGGCCGCCAATTGCTTTCAATCTCCCACACCAGCAACAGCAACAGTCGCAACAGCAGCAGCAGCAACAGTTGGTGGCGTCGTCGGTGCATTGCCGCCGTTTCATGGCGGGAGTCCTCAGCCTCAGTTTCACAGCAGCAACTCAAGCAGCTCCAGCTCCAGTTGCAGCTGCAGCTCCAACTGCAACTCCAGCTGCGGCTCCAGCTGCAAACCAGCGACGCCACAAAGCGTCCTCAGCCCCTTCTCGGCGCCGGCGCTCTCGCCCACCGGCTTCGGCTTCGGCTTTGGCTTCAGCTGCCCCAAGGGCTCGCCCGTCTCCGGCTACGAGAGCAGCTCATCTACCTACAGCGACAGCAGCAGCAGCAGTCACAGTCACACCGGCAACAACAGCAACAGCAACAGCAACAGCAACAGTTCCGGTAATGGCTACAGCTTGCAGTTGCAGCTGCATGCCGCCGTCTACAACGATCACATGATTCGCATCAAGCAGCAACAGTTGCTGCCCCAGCAGCAGCAACAGCAGCAGCAGCAGCAACAGTTGCTGCAGCGCTGGCTGGATCAGGAGGCGCTGGTCGCCTTGGGGGCGCCGCGTCTCACGTCGCTGGCCTAAGCGACAGAGACAGAGACAGAGACAATACAAAACCCACCGAGCAGAGGGGGGCGTGGCCTTGGGCCTGGTCCTTGGCCTTGTAAGTTACAAAAAACAACAAACAACAAAAACATTAACATTATAATAAAAATGCCACAATAAAAAAACACACACACACACACACTTTTTTTTCTAAACTTAAGCGCATCAATTAAAATACTTCCAAAAACAAAAACAAAAACATATCACACACATTTTGTCATAAATTTTAATTGTAAGCTTTAGTTTTTAAGGTATTTTTTTTTTTTTGTCTGCAACTTGAAATAAATGTTTAATTTTTTTTTTTTTTACTTTAATTAGCCCTAGCCATATACGTTTTTTTTTCTAAGTGTACAAATTTAATAACTATTTTTAAAAAAAAGTAATCAAGCAGAAAATTCGATTTGCAAAAGAATTTTTACGCTACAAAATATATATGAAGTGAAATTCAAACGATTGTAAGAGAAAGCTTTAAAAACAACACACACACACACACACACACACACACATATGAATTTTGTTGTCATGGCTGTAAACAAAAAATTGGGGCGTGGCCAGCCCACTAAATGAAGTTAACAAACATAAAAAAAAAAATTGCAAAAAAAAAAAACAAAAACAAAACGGGAACTAATCAAATGTGTAATTCTTTTTACATAGCTTAAAGATTTATATATATATATATATTTACAGTTAAGCAGAAGCAGAGCAAATTATATAGTTCATATACATATACATATATATATAGATATATAGAGTACATACATATTTTTTTTTTTGGGAAATTGAAAATTCTTGTGATATGAAACAAACAAAATTGAATAAATTGTTAAAAACTGCTGATAAATCAAAAACAAAAAATAAAGCATATATACATATACTATTTAAAAATCGGAATAATATCGAAACTCTATATATACAACAAACAACTGAGAAACAACTGAAAACAACAACAATTATAGTTATAGGCGAACTAGTTTTAAAGAATATACATATATACAATATATTTATATACCACAAATGGTTTTTTTTTCGTGCAAGCAAATCTTTATATATATATAAATCTATATTATATATACATATATTAAAAAAAAAAAAACAGTATTTTTACAGAAAATTGACGAAAAGCAAACAAAAAAAAAATCAACACAAAAACTGAACAAGAAATAAAAAAAATTATTCAATTAACAAAAAACATGGAAAATTGAAATGGCATTTTTGTTTTCAATGCGGGGGACCAAATATTACAAAGACAATTGATATATTTTTAATCTCATTTGCGGGGTATTAAAATGTCAGCACTATTTTTGCAACTGACTTGAAAGTTCATAGCGCGAACTGATTTCAACTGATCCTCACTGATCTGCGCTGATCTGACTTGGTCGCCATTTTGTTTCACTTCCTTCTCTTTCATTTTTGATTTTATTTTATTTTTTTTGTTTTTTGTTTCTAGTATTTCGCTTTGTCTGTTTAATCACTTGGCAGTTGCTCAGCCATTTATTCGCTTTGGCCCTTATGCAATTGCCAATCTGCTGATCAACGGCGATCACGCTACTCAACAGGTATTATGTGATTGCTTCATCTATATATATGTATATATAGTATATGTACATCTCTTTACATTTATATATGTAGCTCGACGGGCACCTGAATGATGGGGCAAATGTGAAAGCTAAACTCGCCAATTATTTATCGAACTTTTTTGATTGTAACCTGATCGATCTCAAGTGATCTCATGCCTTATAGAGTTAAACCGACAATCCCCATAAAGCTCTACAGCTTTTTCGTCTCCCTCAATTCACAAACAGAGTTGTAGATCGAACTATTAATAACAATTCTAAAATTAATTGTTCTATTAAATAGAGAAAAAATAATAATCAAATATTACTTCAATATCTGATTTAATGCAGCAACTGTTAAATGATTTTTGACCTCCATGGGGCGTACATAACTAAGCTTTAATTATTCGTTACTATATTTTTTTGTATGTGTTAATTAGTATGATATTAAAATGTAAATAAAATTGGGAAGCTAACTTTATTTTATTTTCGACACTTACATATTGATTGAAATAGAAATCTGTAGAAATAATTACTTTACTTGAATTTTTATGAAAAAGATTGACCGTAACTCTTATTTTTTATTTAATATAAAACTCTTCAATTAAAGATAAAAATCAGCTAAACTTTTTTTATTTCTTCTTCTTCTTCTTTAATTCCATTAAACAAATATTTAAAAAAAATTATTATTTATCTAATTTGTGTTTTTTTAAATATAATAAAAGTTCTCTGCAATAACAACAAATTTTATTTAAATTTTCAATTCATATATTTTGTATGAACCAGAAATATTATAAAACTAAGGAACAAATATTCAAAAATCAATTTTTATTTTATAGTTGGACTATTAACCATATTTTTTATTTTTAAAATTTAATTTGATGTTTTCTATAATAACACAAAATATGCAAATATCTAATTTTTTATCGAACTTCAATTTGTATCTTTTACTCTTCAATTAAAATATACATGTATAAATATAGCTAATTTTTTAATTTGTATTATAAAATTATAATAACGATTTTTTATTCACCTATATACTTTATAATGTTAGAATGGAGAGTCAGTTTTTCGGTCTATCTTGAAATCGATGAGTTATATCTGTGGATATTATTTTTTTAATATGTGTTATTATATATGGGATGTATCTTAAAGTTGGGAGAAAAATTATCTTATGATGAAGATATGTAATTTGTAGCTAATTTTTAGTTCTTAAATTTATCGGGTTCGATTCTTGACAGATCTTTTCGGTTTTATTTGAATGGGTTCGATTTGTGCAGAATCTTTGTTCTAATCTTTTTTGCTATATTAAACTTTAGTTTTAAATATTTTCCCTTGTTGGCTAAGATCAGTTCTAGAGGCTTCTATGCTGTTCAGTTGCTCGCTGTGATCTTGTGATCGTTGTCATCAGCGTTGCGTGTGTCATTTTGGCCAGCTCATCACATGGCTAACTCAGTGTGAGTGTGTGTGCGTGTGTGTGTATGTGTGTGTGTGTGTAGTGTATGATTAGTTTTGCTTTTAGAGTATATTTGTGTTCGGTTCGCGAGATTCGCAGTCGCCTCTGTGCTTGGGCTGCGTTCTTTTGCTTGGTACTGTCTTTTCGCCTTTTCGCCTTAGCTATGACTAAGCCTAAGCTAAATTCTATATTGTGTATTTGTATTTTTAAAACGTTTAAAAATAAAGTGCTCTCGTTGTGTGCCAATGTGTGCGCCAATCACGAGCCACAGAGCCGCCAACAACGCCGCCAACGACGACGACGGCGGCAGCGACTGAGACGCAGACGCAGACGTCAATTGGCAACGCGGCAGTCAGTCTACATTACATGACATCAGTCTCATTCACTCTCTGTGTGTGTGTCTCTGTGTGTGTGTTGTGCTTTGCGGTGCCAAAGAATGTGTTGTCGCTGCTCAAGAAGTTGACCAAAACAGCAGCAGCAGCGGCAGCGGCAGCGGCAGCAACAATTGCCCTGCGTGCCCCATGCCAGCCAAAAACACACACAACCCTCCCAGCAAGACACTACCTTACACTACACTACAGTGCACTACACTCTCGTACTGCCAACATTAGATATCCTTCATTTTAATAAATATATATTATGAGTTTGACATTCTCTACTCACAAAATGACCAAATAGAAGAGAATTCTGAAGGCCTTCCTGCTACTACACCACCCAACAGTGCACTACACTCTCGTACTGCCAACATTAATTATCCTTCATACAAAAACTTACATTGTAATAAATATATGTTATGAGTTTGACATTCTCTACTCACAAAATGACCAAATTGAAGAGAATTCTGAAGGCCTTCCTGCTACTACACTAGCCGACAGTGCACTACACTATCGAGAAGCTAACATTAGATATTGATATATGTATCATAACATAAATTACATTTTAATAAATATATATTAATGATCAATTTGCATATAGTTCTGAAGGCCTTCCTGCTACTACACTTTCCATTGCTGTTAGACGGTGCTCTACTTTATCACACAGGCAACATTAGATATCCTATATATGTTTTTTAATACATATTATGAATTTGAAATTTCCTCAAACAGTGATTTATTTAAAGTAAGTGCTGAAGGCTTTCCTGCTACTACACTTTCTATAGCTATTGGCTATAATACTACTACACTCTACGCTATAGTAACATTACATTTAAATAATTTCATTATCAGTCTGGTTATTTTTTCCTATTATTGATCATTATGTCAATTTTAAGAGATTACTAAAGACCTTCTCGCTACTACACTTTCGATTGTTACTGGTTAGAATACTAGTTTACTAAATTATGACATATAAAATGCATTTTGTAAGTGTGTTATATAAAAATCAGTCCTAATTTATTATTTCTCTTGACTACTACGCCTTGCAGCTTAGAGCCTTCAAGAAGGCTCTTCACCGATGCCTTCCAGCTGATATTGTGCAAAAAAACAAATGCAATTCGAACAAAATGAATTTATTTTGTTGGCACTACGAACCCTACTATATAGTACACTAGCCAACCCTGCGTTACATTTTGCACTACTCTGCGCTCACATAACACAAGCACACACCTCTGCAGCTACCTTTTGAAAACAACAAGCTTTACACTTCCCCCATTGCTGCAATTGCATTTCTTGTTTCTATTTAATCTTTTTTTTGGCTGTTGCCGTGCAAAATGTCGACTTGCGTCGCTGCCACGTGACTGGCAAACACCCCCAAAAAGCGATGGTGATGCGGTACCACCCGCGACCCTACCCAACCGCCTCGGCAGCCAACGCTCAGCTGATGTCGTTGGCTGCTGATCGTGTGCATTGCCAAAAAGCATTTGCATTTATTTTGTTTGTCGCATTTGACATCAAACGCCAAAGGCAATCGCAAAGTTAACAATGTCGCCAAGCCAGCCGCAATGAGGGGCACGTTGGGGTTGCCAGCGGGTTGCAAACAGCTTCTAGTCTGCGGAGTGTTTGCTGGGGCATAACACAGCTGCAGACGGACAAGGCCACGAGTACTACATACATATATGCGCATCAAAAACTGTTGCATTTTTCATCGAATTTCTATTTATACGCCTCTGATGATCGTGATCGTCATCGTGATTGATCTTCCTAGAAATTAAATACACTTGATGTGTATAAATTTGATGGGCAGTGGACGAGATCAACGACACGACCTTCTGGCTGTACCAGCTGTACATAACCAGCACGACTAGAAGGGTTTTCAAATCAACTGAGATCATTCTGAACGTGCGACCTTGCGCTGGTACCGCTTTAGCAAGCCTTTAGCCAGTTGCACTACGACCCTCCAGCTGTACCTTGACTGTTGCACTTTACCTTCGAAAGCGTTCTGTGTGTGATTCTGATGATCGCGATCGTCATCGTGATTGATCTTCCTAGAAATTAAATACACTTGATGTGTATAAATTTGATGTGCAGTGGACGAGATCAACGACACGACCTTCTGGCTGTACCTGCTGTACATAACCAGCACGACTAGAAGGGTTTTCAAATCAACTGAGATCATTCTGAACGTGCGACCTTGCGCTGGTACCGCTTTAGCAAGTCTTTAGCCAGTTGCACTACGACCCTCCAGCTGTACCTTGGCTGCACTTTACCTTCGAAAGCGTTCTGTGTGTGATTCTGATGATCGTGATCGTCATCGTGATTGATCTTCCTAGAAACTAAATACACTTGATGTGTATAAATTTAATGGGCAGTGGACGAGATCAACGACACGACCTTCTGGCTGTACCAGCTGTACATAACCAGCACGACCAGAAGGGTTTTCAAATCAAACGAGATCATTCTGAACGTGCGACCTTGCGCTGGTACCGCTTTAGCAAGGCTTTATCCAGTTGCACTACGACCCTCCAGCTGTACCTTGACTGTTGCACTTTACCTTCGAAAGCGTTCTGTGTGTGATTCACTTATTGTTGAAGCACTCGAAATTCAAACGAAATGGACTCGAGAGGCTCGATGAGCGACACTCGAGGAGGATGGCCGTCTAGTTGGGTTTTGGGGATGATGCATCGAACGGCTCATGACAATTGGCATATGAATCGATTGTTTATTGTGTGTTTTATGGTATAAGTTATTGGTTCCACTTGAGAGTGCCTTCCGCTCGCCCGATCCGAGACTGCGAGCACCGCCATTTGGACAGAGCAAAGTGAGCGGATCGATCAATGACCAAATGGACAAATATATGCTCCATCTCCGCACGAAGCCACGAAGAAAACATGCAAAACTCGATCGGGCGGATCCATCAATGTGCCGATAATGTCGACATCTGAACGGCAAGTGGTTTGTCATCCAGCCGTGCACAAAGGGACCGAGTACTATTTCTATATAGTATATATATTCGCCATTTCACTTAACGACCTAGATAAATAATAATAATAATCGAAATCATAATCATAATCGAATTAATCATTCTCAAGTGGCGTTGACTATTTTTAGGCGGGGGGGGCACAGACTAAAAGTCGATTTGCCCAAGACAATTGTGACATTTTCAAATCGATGCTCTTCAAATAATTAATGAAAAGTATAATAATAAATACTAGGAACACAAAACAAAACAACAAAAATTGAAACTGGTTGAAATATTGTGTAAGGTCGCCGTTATCTTGACAAACGGATAAAAATCGCGAGTGCTCTAATCAATGAACCCGCCCAAAAACGGAAAGCGAACGCAAAGCCCCCGATTCGATTCTCTACGAGTACTTTCCTTGTTGTTGCCCCTATCATAGATACCCTAACGGCGGCTCTTATCTGTTTTGTCGCGACAAACTCCATATAATTTATGGCATATTTGTTTGATCAGTTTCTAGAAGCAAATGGAGCTAGGGCTATGGCTTTGATCCTTGCCAGGGATAATTCATGGCGACTGCTATGAAGGCTTCCGATATACATATTTGAATTTCATTATGTGTAGCAATTGATCGAAGTCTGATTTTATCATAATAATATATATGTATATATATTTGAATAATTTATTTTTATTTTAATATTTTAATTTAATCACTTGGATCAATTGATCGACGCGCTGATCGATAACTAAACGCGATTCTAACATAATAATATGTATGTATATAGATATGAATAATTTAATTGTATTTTAATATTTTAATTTAATCACTTGAATCAATTGCTCCAGGCCCTGATCGATAATTAAACGCGATTCTAACATAATAATATGTATTTTAATAATTTATCTTTATTTTAATATTTCCATTTAATCCCTGATTCTAACATCATAATATACGTATAATTTAGAACTGATTTATATAAATATATCGATTGGTAATCATAGCATTCGACACGCTCGTTCCAATATCAATTGGCGAGATCGATAAATCGGAGATGTGCCTGCCCTATTGGGCGGTCGAGCACGCTCTATATCGATCGTGTGTGCGTGAAATTGATAACCGTTTATGGGTTATTTCCAATTCGATATGCGACTCGAGACTCGAGACTGTTGTCGAGCGACTTCCTGGGCCAGAGTTGAGTCGCCTGCCTGCGTCGTGAAGGGCTTATAAATAGCACGAACTGCCTGTCGAGAGAATAATGCGAGAACAAATACGAGAAAATGATCGATCGCATTGACGTGTAAATCTTTTAAGTTTCCTTTTCGTTTTCGTGTTAATCGCTTTTTGTTGTTGTAGTTTTTTCTCTTTATTTTCTTTCATTGCTTTTTTGCTCGAACAACATACGTTACGTATAAATGCTAAAACAAGCTAGTAGTATACATATATATATATATATATAGGTGTATATAGTATATATTATTGCATAAATAATGTCCGTCTTCTATTGTACATTCAACTTAACGCTATCTAAAATAATTAGTAATTAATTGTATATCGATCCGGGTTGTCTGTCCAGATCGGCCCTGGGTATAGCCTGAAATCGCTCACTGGTGCATCGCTCGATCGTCCGATTCGCGATCGCCTCCATTATTATATGCTCTTGTAGTCGACCGATAAATGCAGAAAATTGTCGGGATAGCTCAGGTGCTCGGACATCCATTGCAGCTGCGTTTCCTCGTGCAGATCGATGCCATGTGTGCGAAACCCAACTGCAAAATAGACAATTTAAGAGTGTGGATATATAATTATCGAAAATTTGAAATGAAAAACTATTGTTTTTTGACTTGACAAATGTAATTGTTGAGATGTTCTGCGAATTACAGACTCGAGTACAAATGTTTTGCTTTTGGTTATCGGCGCTATCGATAGCGGGGCAAAGTGCCGTGTGGCAGTTGAGGTTAAGCCCATGGCGCCCACTTGGAATAATCTGTGCTCTATATATGACCATACACGAGCTATTCTTTGCCATCTGATTGCCATATAAATCACGGCTATCGAGAGACTTTGGCGAGACCGTAAACCAGGCGAACGGACAAATCGACAATCGTACTCATACTATGTTGAAAAAACCCTCATCGAATCTCAAGTGGACGATCATTGAGTTGTGTTTTCATTTCGTTGCGACTTTCGTCATTTATAATTATAGCTGGTCTATTGTAATTATAGATTGGTTCAAAACCGCTGAATTTGTGCCCAGCATACGTCGCAAGAGCGAGCGAGCGAGAGAGTGAGTGAGTGAGAGAGTGAGTGAGAACTACACACGTAGTCATAAGTAAGTAGCACACACTTATATGCCATATCACGGCGAAGTGTGGAAGTATTTGCTCTGATAATGCCTGATTACAAACTCGTACTCACAGCACACACACAGCGACGGAATGAGTGTGGCCAGCGTTTGCGATAAGATTTGTGCAACACGGTCGCCGCTCGGCATAAACACCACGATGCGCCACACCGATATACATATATCACCAACGATTCCTTATACTTATTAAATAATTAAATTCAATAATACATTTAATGTCCATCTCTGTTAGCCAACTGCAAAGGGAAGACGATATCCGACCGTCTGTCTGTCTGTCCGGCTATATAAACAGCTTAATATCGAAGACTACAAAGAACTAGAGCTACGAAAATTGGTAGAAATTCCATATAGACTACAACTTTATTGCAGAGAATTATAAACGCATTCTAAATAATTCTTAAACATTATCGATTCGAACGTGTGGAAAAACTATAGAGTGGAAATTATTTAAACAGTATTTTTTGAATTCTCTGTGTTACCTAACGATCGTAATGAAAAACTATAGTGTTGAAATAATTTAATTAGAAGAAATTTTTTTTTAGACTACAACTTCATTGCAGTGAGTTATATAAATAAAAATTCCTATAGCTAACGATTGTATTAAAAAAGCTATAGTGAAAATAATTTTGAAAATGTTTTTCTGTTAATATAAATTGGAAACAATTTCAATAATTTGATATTTTTCTATACCAAAAAAAAAATATGTTTTTCAAACAATTCAATTCTAGCAATTCAAGTTTGTTTTAATGAGTCTCTAAATAGAATAAATTAAAGAGTTTTAAGCACTCTGAATAATTCCTATAACCACCGTATTAAATAACTATAGAGTGGAAATAATTTACAAAATATTTGTTTATTCCCGTCAAATAATCGAGTATTGGATATCTTCTAATTTTTGTAATCTTCCCGTCGCAATCAATGCCAAGTCTCTTATAGTATTAGGCACATGCCTTAATTGTTCGTCTATTTGATTCGACGCTAATCTTAGTCGGATCTTGTAAGAAAAAGAAGAGGAAAACGAATCTAATTTCCAGCTGTGTCATTGCTAGACTTATCAATCAAATGCGCTGAATGAAAATAGTCGACAGATAAGCGAAATCACAGCAATTGGCGGCAGATTCAGTTCGCTGATATCAAGGCTTGGAGCAAGAAAGAAACGGAATATTTGCACTCGCAACAGAGATCAGCAAAGCTCGGGCTTGGTTCAATGAAAACTGAGAGTCTAACTTGTGCAAATCAAAGCTCTTTGTTGTGGAGCAAAAGAGCTTTGCACCCAAGCTGTTGATAACTATTCAAAATAGATTATATTGATCTTTGAAATCGAATGAAAACAATAATAAGAATCGGAAAATGAAAAGCCAGTTAAAGCTTTTGCAAGTAACTGAAGTTAAATTGGAAATTTGATGGCTTCAGCTTGCTTTCGCTTTTTAATGGACTTGAAGCTTTTAATTACGGACGCCACTCTATAAAGTGGAATCAATCCATGCAATTTCGCATGATCTGCGATCATTAATTAGCCGCAAAACAAGACAGCTTAACGAGCTTTTGGGAACTGATCTAAGAGACCCAGTTTTATGATCTCGCCGACACGCGCGATTATCAAATGGAAGCAGCGACAATAACAATAACAATAGCAATAACAATAATATTAATAATAATGGAAACAACATGCGAAACATTGAAGCGCCACCCCAAGCTAAGAACGAGAACAAATTATATATATATGTACATATATGTGGAGAAGAATCGCGCCAAACAGTCTGACAATTTATTGATCCCATTTTTATTATCGACACCAACGACAACGCCGCAAACGACATCGAGCACAACAAGACAGAGAGCGGGAGAGAGAGAGAGAGAGCGAGTAGAGAGAGAGGGAGAAAGAGAGAGGTTGAGTTGTCGTTGTTGGAGAGGGCGCATAGCTCATGCCTAAAAATAAACCATTGCAGCGCGAAATGTTCAACGTATCTGATAAGAAAGCCAATCATCATAATAATTTAATAGATTGCGCTCTATAAACCAATAAAATCCAGCAATATAGCATTGATATGATCCACAACCCCCTGCCCCTCCCTCCCGCTGCGCCTTCCCTTTTTATTCCGCTGTCACGTGTGCGAGATTGGGATTAGCTTAATGGGATATAGATCACATGCATCTTGATCTACGTAACTTGACTTGTAATCACATTCTTTTCGAATGATTAAGGAAGTAAACATTTGGTTCACTATAACTTTCGATCGCACAAAAATGCAGTTTATTCCAATAAGATTAATGTTTATGATCGGTTCACGTAATGCACTTCGATTCGATTGAACGTGAATTATTATGCACAATTAACGTCTGGTAGAATTCAATCGGAAAACAGTTTTCAGCAAGATTTATGATGTGATCAATTTAAAATGAAGCAATGTCGATCGAGGTGCTAATCCAAAGTTGTCAATGCTAATCTAATTATTATCATTTGATATTTGATGGAAAACAACAAAATTATTTCAAAATGGCTGAAAGAATCTGAGATTAGTCTGAATTAATATTGATCTGAATTAAAGTTGAATTAAAAAGTAAAGCTTCAAAGGCGGTGTTTACGCTATATGTTTTGGGCACTACATTTATTTTTCTTTATAAATAATAATAATATATTTCTCTCGTTTCAAAAAAAGGGCTTAACAATTGTAAAAGTCGGGTCGTAAAATCACTCTTGCCATCGTCTCTTCAAGACTTTCTCAACTATCTGTTGTAAAAGCCGTTTTCCCATATATCTTTTTTTTTGCTTATCTTTGTTTATGATCGTCAATGAATTGTGGCAATCCTCGGATCACGTCTCCGACTTCAGTTCAGGCCACATGTTCAAGTTCCGGTCAGCGCAATCGAAGATATCGATTGCATATTTTCATTTCGCAGTTCAGTGACGCCATTAAAACTGCTAATCAATTGATTTTTTCATTATATTTCTTGCTGGCTGGCTTCTCTTCTGCTTCTTCGTCTTCGTGTACAAGTTCTCCTACGCAAAGTTCTTCGTTCTTCAGTCTTCGCTCTGCGTTCTCCATTCTTCGCTCCTCGTTCGACGTTCGCCAATATCTGCAATTGCTTTCGGATTGTTTTGATGGAGCAACAAAGTTGACGAAATGAAATTCGTATGACGAAAATTGTTGACTAAACACATTTGTTATTGCCTCCTCTTATTTATCATTTTCGAGTAGACATAAATAAAACAAAAGCACAGGAAGTGCGGGCAGCAGAAGGAGAAGGTGACAGAGGCAGTGCCGGGAGCTGCAAATGGATCATCTTCAATCCAACCCAACGATGAAGCTCAATAAGTGCCGAAAAAGCTTTGCACTTCAGCTTGCTCGAAGCACAAATACCCTATACAGATTTGAGCTATTTATTATTATTATTTTAGGGGTAAATCTTAAGCTCGAAACTTTAATGGCGACTTTTTGTATCATAGCTCCGCCATTTTGTTTCATTTTCATCTCTTATATTTCTTTAATTAATTAGTTCATCTGTCAAGTTTTTTCAAATATTAATTTGGAGATTTAAAAAATCGTTTAAAAACTGAAATATTTACGACTGTAGGTCCGCCATTTTGTTATTTTTATTCTGAAATTTAATCAGCTTTTACTATATCCATTTTTGTATTGTCGAATCGAGTCTCAAATAAAATAAAAACAATTTATAAAATAATGTTAATTCATTTTTATCTAAGAATTTACTTAATTTTATGTAAATTTAGAAAACGTAAAGTTTTGAATTCGAAAATAGCGCTACGACTTCGCTGAACGAAGCTTCGTTAAGTTTTACTGGACGAAAAGCTTTGCTCAATTGAGAGAGTGAGAGTGAGAGAGAGAGAGAGAGAGAGAGAGAGCGCGTGTTTGTCACTTGCTGGCGGACTGATCCTAAGAGGATTTTGGAATGCATTCAAAGGACATCAACTTGTTGCTTGTTTTTGCAGCTGCCGCTGACGAAGCCCACCCAAAATACAAGGGTGTGGCGCAAACAATTGAGCAACAAACACACACACATACACAGAGAGAACGAGCGAGAGAGAGAGAGAGAGAGGGTCCTGATTGCATTGTGCATTGTTTGTCTGATTGACGAAATGCAAACGAAAATGTGTCGAAATGGGACTAAGCAAATGCAAAGGTGGCAAAACAGGAGAGCGGCGGAGGGGGCGGGGGGCGAAGCGAGTTCAGAGCGGCGGCGGCGGCGGCAGCTGCCGAAACTGCTGATCATAAAAAGCAAGTGATAAATACACACACACACACACAGTCACACACACACACACAGGCAGACGTGAGGTGCGATTTCCGACGGACAGCGGGGAGAGCGAGAGGTAGAGGTAGAGGGGAGGGGGGGGGGGGGGGTATTGTGCAGTGCAGTTTGGAGGTGTAAATACAAATAAGCGGAGGTGATATCTCAGAACTTCCTTTTCACACATTCGAGAGCGGCCTACACAAATACACACAAACACAACACGCATGCAAACGAAAACACACACACACACACACACACGCATACAGCGAGAGACCGAGAGAGAGAGAGAGAGCGCAGAATTGAGAGAGAGCCCATACAATTGGCTGCGTGCATGCGTATGTGTGCAAGTGTGTGTGTGTGTGTGAGCATTCAAAAAGCCAAAACGCCGCGAAGCCGACGCTGCTTTCCGGTGAACGCCAAAATCGCCGTCAACAGCCGGCGGCAAATCATGAAAGCGCCTGTCTGCCGACGCTGCTGCTGCTGCTGCCGTTGCTGCTGCTGCTGCTCCCCACACTCTCGCTGTCGCTCTCCCGCTCCCGCACACGCAATGCATAAAACGAAACGAAAGCAAAGCGAAAAACAAAAACAAAAACAAAAAAAAACACCACAAGGAGACGACGCTGACTGCGCTGCTCATTGCGTTTTCTTTATTTTTGACGCGTCTTAGATTCTCTTCTCTGCAGTTGTTGTTGCTGCTGTTGTTGTTGTTGCTGCTGTTTGATTTCTCGGAATGGCATCTACTTTGAACCACGCCACGGCAACTGCATTGTATATTTGAAATTCATTTCAATTTAAATACAAATTTTCGATGAAAATGCACGCATTACACGCACACACACTCACACACACACACACACAGACAGACATACGCACGTACGTGCAAGTGCCCCCCTCCCCCTCCCCCTTTGCTCGGCACCTCGTCTCGTCTCTATGTGATTTGTGATTTGTGGGTGTTTTGTGTGGCGGATGCGGATGCAAAAGGCGGCGGCAACTTTTTCTTTCTTCTTTTACTCCCCCAAACCAAAAAAACAAAAAAAACAAGTAGGCAAGCCACAGGCGAGAGTGCTCGACTGCGAGATACCCGCTATCCAAAAATTATTTATTAAATTGTTTCTTGAATTATAAATTTTTTGTAATCTCATTTTCAGAAATCATATTGACTGATTTTTAATAAAAATTATCCAATGTACTCGTGATTTTTGTCCTATAAAAACGAAATCATTTCGACATTAGATATTATTCTATATACCAAAACTCAGAATTCTAGCTTTAAAATTAAGCTATTTAATCGTTTTTATTGCTATTTAAAGGGGCGTGACCAAAATCTTACAAAATAATGTGCTTCAAACCAAATTTGGTAGTTCTAGCTCTGCTAGTCTCTGAGATCGGGGCGTTTATAAGGACAGACAGATTCATATGTCTGCCTGTTTAACACTGATCAATAATATATGTATAAACTTTATGGGTTCGGCGATGCCTTCTTCTGCCTGCCTTTTCTGTTTTCACAAAATCATAATACCCTTCAACCCCATGGTTAGTGGGTATGAAAAACTGCATTCGCCAATGCGGTGGGCGTGGCGGAGGAGGTGAGGGGATCGGAGAGGGGGGGGGACGGGATAGCATAGCTAGCTAAACGGATCATCATTACAAGCAATGCTAGAACTCAACTATAAACAACTCAGTAGCGCACGTTGCGAAAGGGAGCAGCGAAGGGGAGGCAGAGGGGGAGAAAGGGGGGAAGAACACGCATAAACATATCCATTGAATGCGTTGCGCTGCTAATGGATCGCCGACTGAGGGCGTGCATAAATCTACCCCACGCACACACACACACACACACACATATGTATATATATATGCTATAGTACTATATTGATTCCTTCCGCAAATCAATGAAATATTGCCAAAAGTATACACGAACATTTTAGGCCCAACCTCAAACATTATATTGGGTTCTTATTATGCCTCATAAATTTCAAATATAAATGTAACAAATTAAAATAATATAAAAAACGTTGGTTCAACAGGTGAAAGGTAAAAGAAGCTAGCTATGAAGGCTTTATGGATTTATGGATTGATTAATTTCGTTTAACTTTCTTTAAAATTTGTATATCAATTATATCATATAAGATAATATTTATACATATATGTTATCTTATATTAATATCATATATTAAATCATGCATATTTTTATAGGAAATATTTTGATTCATTAAGGAAAAATAAACCCTCTAAAAATCAGTCAAATATTATATGTTACGTATCTTGAATTATGTTTAAATATTGAACCGACATTGTTTAAACTATCTTCAATATACAATAATTTTTTGTCACCATTGAGAAGATTGATTTGAATGATCGTTGACATATACATAGTAAAATTCTTGCCAATCAATGGAAATGCATTAAAAATGTGTTAACTATAAAATATGAGTCAGAACAAATTATTTAAAATATTTATAGCAATTAATAGTTGATCAAATAAAGATTAACTATTATAACCCTTCATGCTATCCACCAATATAATTTTTTTGAATTCGAGATATGCTTAAACTGACTGTAAAGAATTTAGTTCGAAGATGCAACATGAGAAAATGAGATTTACAAACAAAAATAAATTGTGCATAAATCAAAGAGATACTTTGAAACATTTTAGCAGCAATTTCTAAAGATTTTAAATTTCTTTTTTTAGAATAAAAAATATATAGAAGCTTGAGTGGAAACTACGAACCTATAACTTCCATATAAATGTGAGATGCTGTTCATCAAATAAACATACCTGATGCAATGTAGGCGTAATACATTAAATAAGAAAACAATCGCAGTTAAAACAAATCCCAGAACTCTTGTGGGTGTTATTATTAATCAAAAAAATAACATAAAATATAAAATAAATTATATTAAAAAACAGGGATTAACAGAAATCTTTTTGTGGGCAATAAAGTTGAAGTGAAAATAATGCTAAACTCTGCCAGACTTATTGTAAATCTGTCAAAATATGCCAAAGCTATATAGCTTAGAGGTGGGCTCCAAGCAGCAAATCAAATCGAATGGTATGCGAATTAACTTCGAGGTTGTAATCCCAAAATACTGAGATGGCGAGATGGCCGAATCTCTGGCTTTGGCCCATTTAAGCCAGTTTGTCGGCGGGTTAAGCTACATACATATCTGTGCCCAGATCCGACCACGATCGATGGCTCGATGTGTGTGTGTGTGTGTGTGTGTGCAACAGGCTCAAGGACAACCGAATTTTGTTGCAACTGTCACGTTGCATGACCTTTGGGAAAATACGTGTTGTTCTGGTATCCATGCTTGCTATCTGCTTTTGTTTCGATAGAAACGCGGCATCTCTCACCTTTTTTTTTTTTCTTTCCATCTATTCCAAATGGGAAATTCCGATTTGGTAAGTGTGCTTGCTCTCTCTCTCTCTCTCTGACTCGCTCTCTCTCTCGGTTTGTGAGGCATGCAAATAAAAATTTCACACCTTGTCTCTAGTCGCTAGTCGAGAGAGTGGCGAGTTGTGGTTGTTGTGTGTGTTTCGGGAAATACCCGATAACAGATGCGATGCGATGCTGAGGCGAGGTGAAGCCTCTGCGATCCCCGGGGATCGTCGATGACTGGGCGAAATGACGGTTGGGAACGCTTGGCTTGTCAATGAAAGAAAACGCAGCCTCGCACTGTGCTCGGCGAGGTGAGGTAGAGAGGATGCCAGTTGCTTGCTGGCCATCCCAAAGCGAGTCCGTCCACATAATTCGTAAATCCCGACAGCCAGCCGCAGGTATTTAGTTCCGCCTTTTGTCCAGCCATGGAATTCCCAATGCCATCATTGCACCTAAGCCAACGCTCTCTCTCTCGCTCTCACTTGTCGCCGGCGCCGCAGGTCAGTTTGCTATCCAGCCGAACTTGCCACGAAAATCCACACGCATTTTCATTGTTGCTCTGTGTGTGCGCGTGTGTGTGTGTGGAAAATGAAAAATCGATGTGTGCGTGTGTGTGTTGAATGGTCTAAAAACACTTGGCCCAAAGTAGGAAAGGAAAAAAACAATTCTCGAGAGCCAGACTCAAAGTCGGTGCTGCTCTTGGTCTTGGGATTGCGACTGCCCGGGGGCTATTGTTCATATAATTTTTATCTTTTTTTTTTTTTTGTTTTTTTTTTTTCCCATTTCTATTGTTGTTGTCTGTCTTTTGTTGGTGGTGCTGCCGCTGCTGCTGCTGCTGCAAAAGCGACATTGATGAATTGAAGAATGATTGGCAGTGCCGCAGGGTCTGCGCTCTGTCGTTCTTCGTTCGCTCGTCGGTTTCGGCCTTTTTTCAATAGAAATATTTCTGTTCGTGCCAGACTGACTGGCACCTTTTGTGGCCCAAACCGACCAAATCGCGTCTCGACTCGATTTCTGTATGTGTGCATGGCCTAAAAGGATGCCCCATTTCGTTGAGTGGACGCTGCGGTAATTGATAGCCGGAAAATCCCTTCGCTTCTCTATCTATTCCCCTATTCTCTTAGGATAGCTAGAAAGAAAATAGATTGGTAGGCGTTACTCACCTGCCCTGCGCACAGGTGTCGATAATTCGGCCATCAGATCGCTCAGATTCTTCTTTTGTCCGCCCTCGCTGAGCGGCGAAATTAGTTTTTGCATGTACGTGAAATCCTATTGAGAGCGTGAAGGGCAACAATAAAATAATGCAGTATTCGGGCGATTAACAAACGCAATTACAATAAAACCCAAATAAATCACACTTCCCTTCAGCGGATTACAGTTTCCACTAAATACATTTAATTACTTTTCTCTATTATTTGTCAAACTGAAGTGAATTTAAGTGGCATTACACTACGAAGCCTTTGTAAAGATCTCTTTTGAAAGCTCTATTAACTTTGTAGAATGTGCTTTAATTAAAAAAAAATATATATTACTAAACTCTCTACTTCTATTTTGTCCATTAAAAATCCTCAATTATTCAAAGAATTTTTATTAAAAGTTGGGTGACAAAAAAGGGTTGTCTTTAGCATTATTTTAAACGCTAATAAGTTTTAAGCTAAGTAATTTTTTTTTACTAATTTATTTACTTCAAACAACTTATTCTTTATTAATTCCATTATATTTATTCTTTAATCACTCATAGAGTTATATGGCTTCCCTGAAGTTCGCTACACAAAGATTGCCAAGTTTTGGATTCAAATGAAAAAGATTTTTTCACTCTGCATTTTAAAAATAAACTCACTTTTATTTGTATATAGTTAAAAGCATATTTTTAGCTATTGGCTAATATTTTCAATTCAACTATTCCTATTATCTTTAAACGTTATATTATTTACAAAGCTGGCTCTACATAAAATATCTTAAAAGGACCTTTAAAGAAAGGATCAAAGGTTTTCACCCTAATGATTTTTCTCACAGATATTTGTGAACACTCTTAACACTTGTATATAATTATCATCAATACTTAGTTTTAAATTTCAGGCTCTATCTTAACTTTTTCTCAATACATGATTGTGCGGTCTAATTTAATCAAGCTTCACGCTCGCTTTGGCATTAGCTCCTCTGAAGAACCGAGGAAGTTATTGAATCTGGTTAACACTAAGCGAAGTCTTCTTCTTATCATTCTTGTCAATCTTACAAAAATTCGAAAACAAATTCAGGTCAGGCGATCGTCAATCTATTTGCTTTGTTCTTTCCAATTACTTGGCTACTGTAACTGGTCTTATCATTTTACAGTATTTTCCTCAACGAGTGAGGAGTTGTGGATTCGATGCCTTCAAATGGTTAAGTCGGTAGTTTTGCCCGATCCGGATAGAGTCCCGGCTGTTTAATTCGGTAGGGAGCCAATGCTAAAACTATTTCCCTCTATTCGAAAGGAGTCTTTTATTATTCCCCTTCATAAATAGGGAAGTAATTAAAAAACTATAGATATGAAAATTGTCTGCTATACTAAAAGTTTAGCATTTACAAGTTTTATGTAATTCTATTTCCCTTTACAAACACCGATTTATTGAAAAATATATCCACTATTACTAATCTTTTTCAGCTGTCTTCAAAATGATGTAATATAAACCGATTTCAGTAAAGCCTGAAGTTAATCTATGGTTATATTAGCTTAGTCTTATTGGATATACCAATCATTTTTTATGCTGGAATTTAAGCTATTGATTATTAAAGATTTCTTTCTAATATTTCCCCAAGACAGCCATTTGTATCCTTCACTTTTTACATTTGATTTACCTACCTAACGTAAAGAAACTACGCTAATCACTGAAGTGTGCTTAAGTCTAGCTGCTTTACTGAAAGTGAGGTTAAGTGAGGTTTGCACTTACATCGTCGTTGTAGAATCGCACGGGAATGTTCTTGAAGGACTCCTGATCGCTGTAGGGCTCCATGAGGCGCCTGTTGACCGCCCAGAACTGATCGAACTTCTCGTTGATCAAGCCCAACCAGAGCTGATTGTGATCCTTCTTCTGCATAGCCGAGATGACGAGCCCCCGATGCTTGAGGACATCGGCCTCCTTGAGGCAGGACAAGAAATGCGACTCCAAAAGTTCCCTGCAAAACAATGTGAACGAAAAATGCTTATTGGAATGGCAATTCAATGACAATGTTTTCGGTGGCTACTTCGAGTTGAGTTTGACGAGCGACTCCTCGGGGAACTTGGAGAAGTGCATCGTGAGGCACCAAGGCGTGCTGTCCTCCTCGGGATGCAGGAGATCATAGAGAACGCCTGAGGGAAATAAGTGAAAGGGGAATTTTTATTTTGCCTGGCAATGGGAAATGGTAAAGGGCAAATGGGAAATTTAATTCACCTATTGGATAATGCAGACGCAGCGGAGTCCCATTGAAATCGAACCAAACGGCGCCCTCTTGATGCTCTGCAGCAATGTAGCGTGTGAAATACTTTCGCACCTAAACAATAAACAATATAAACATTATGTTTTTTTGTGTTGCTTTGTTTTGCAGGTGCTGCTGCTTCTTCTTACCTTGTCGGTGACCAACGGTAAATAGCTGAGACGGGAGACCATTAAATAGAAGGGTTCCGGTTTAATGCCGACGATTTCGTCGCTATCCGCTTGAAAGCAGATGCCAATCTGTCCCTCCCATATCATGCGCAGCACCTCGCGATCGTGTGCCATCGTTCAAAATTAATATAATTGTTTTACTTTGCAAAAAACTTTTGCTATTGTCCGTATGTTATTGTTGTTCTTGTCCATTCACAGCGAAATCGATAAGAATACGTTGGTTGGCAACGCCGCACATCGCTGTGTGTGGCGGTCGGTCGATAAATCATCGCGTGCGCAACGGCTGCGTTTGAATTCATCGTTTACGCAGTATTTCACTTAATTATTGTTGTTATGCAATTTAAATAAATTCAATTTCTGTGCAGAGTTCTTAACTGTCCCGCAACTGTTGTGCCGCAACTGTTGCGCACTTTTTATTTAATTATCGATCGTGGCACTCGATTGCCGCGCCGGTCACCTTGTGTTCCAATTCAATTGCACTATTTAAATGCGTGTGTGCAGAACTTCCAGTTGAAAATGTATTTATTTATTTATACAATTTGTGTTGTTAATTAAAAAGTAAATGGAATAGATAATCTTTGGCAATTTAAAGAAATTAATTGGTTTATGGTATTTTTTTAAATTGCCCGTAACGGTCACACGGATATGCGTGAATCATCGATCGTGAAGATCGTTGAATCGATTAGAATCGATTTGAAATCGAATCGGTGCCAGCTCTAGCCTGCGGTTGGCTGCGTATATTTTTGTTGCGGTCAAAAAATGTAAATATGAAGTGTGAATCTCATCCAACTTGCATATGCCAGCAAATACAAATAGCAGCAAGAGCACAAACATATATATGAAATAAAACTAATGCAAAGATCGCGTTTGTTATTGAGAACTAGTAGAAAAATAGTGAAGAATCGGCGCAACAACAACAGCGACAACAACAAGAGCTGCAAACGGGGCTCAACAACAGAATGGATGTTGAAATACCTGTTTTGGCTGGATATCTTAATGTTCCAACACAAACTGGATTTTCGCTAAATCGTATCTCGAAAAAGGTAAGAGAGCTGAGCCTGCCACACACCGATATCTAACATATTCCGACATTTTTTCCCCCCTCCTCCCCCAACTCCCCCTTTCCACCCACACACAAACACACGCACACACACAGAGCTAGAAATGCAACGCACAAAAGATACATTTATGCACATTTATTTTGTTGTTTTTGGCGAAATGCGTATTAAAACAGGACATCGCCATGTGCAAGTGTGTGAGCGAGAGCGAGACATACATACATACATGCAAGCGCGTGTTAGTGTGCGTGTGTGTGTGTGTGTGTGTGTGTGTGTTTGTCTAGATATCTCCATCTGCATACTTGTTGCATACAAATGAGTAGCATAAGGTGGGAGAAAGAGAGAGAGCGAGAGCGAGAGAGTGCGAGCCGAACATATTTTCGTTTTGCGTGTGCGCAACGTATACGTGCATGAGCGTGTGCGTGTGTGTGTGTGTGTGTGTGTGCATGACGGCTGTTTTATGGCGTGGGGTTGTGCGGTTGGGGGAGGGGGCAGGGGGAGGGCGAGGGATGGATGTTTCATCGTGTCGCGTATTTATATACAACTTATATTCCCCATATGACAGGAAATGTGGATTGTGTTTGTGTGCATGTGTGCATGTGTGAGTGTGAGGATTAGGGTCGGGCTCGTCACACACACACACATGCAAATGAAACATATGCCTGCATGTGTGTGAGTGTGTGTGTGTGATTGTTATGTAAGTAACGCTCGAAATTCCGTCGAAAATTTGATTAGCACAACATTAAAATTTGGTTTCTTACAAAGCAAGCGCAACATTTTGCCCGAGATACGTTCGATCAGTTGACCAACTATTTGTCTTTTATATAAATAAATCAATACAAGTTTTTAATTTTCTTGTTAAAAATTTTTTATTTTTGAAAAAAAAATTCGCATTCCAGAATTCCAGTATCAATAATAAAATATTAAGAATAAATAAATAATAATAAACAATAAAACAAAATTTTGTATTTTACCAATTTTTTTGCAATTAGATAATTTCAAAATTAACCACATTTGATGTTAACGCTAGGTTTTAATTGTTTAAATTTATTAAAAATATTAAAACTTTTGAAGCAAATAATATTTTTTATTTTATTGAAATTTTTGCCATGCATTTTTTTAAAATTAAAAATTATAATTAACGTAAAGTTTCAATAAATACATATAGTATAAATATTTGTAATCAGTGAAGTCTCGATCTAACTTGATTTTATATAGTATAGATAATGTATAACATCGATAATTGCACGCCAATCTGTTACAAGAATATTTTGCATTTATCTGCAATGTGCAATTTAATTAAGAATTAGACTGTTTTCAGAATTGTTTTTATTTTAATTTATACAATTGTCTAGGAAGTCCAATTAAATCTTGGTACAATTAAAAAAAATAGATTCAATGTGGAATATATCTTAAAAATAATACCAAACATTATGGATCTATCAAAATGAGTAGAAGTCGGTTAAACTTAAATAATTCATTCAATGCATTCATTTTTATAGTTTATTGTATTCAATTTAATTGTATTTGCAATCTGTTTAATCAAAGCTTATGGTTTATTATCTCCTAATAAAAAATACAATCTTTTATTCAGTACAACTAACGTTTAATATTCTTTGTCTATGTTTGCAGAAATCATGCAGTCGATATTGCCTGCTGTTCAAGGCAAGTCGCCATGGCATCGCTCGATTGGAGATCTGCGAGAACAAGGACGATAAGAATCCAAAGATCTTCACGCTGGAGAATTGTGTGAAGATCACCCAGGAACCACCGCCAGCGAATCTCATTCAGATTGTCAAGCGAAACGGGCAATTGACGCTCAACACGAACAGCGATGAGGAGCTCAAGGATTGGGTGACCGCCCTCCAAATGGTTGCCTTCTGCGACATTAGCGGCATGCATGCTGCCCACGGTGCCATCGAGGAGGACAACGATCTATATTGCAGCTCATTTGTAAGTACAGCGGCAGGACGAAGAACATTATGAGGAGATGTAAAGAAGTTAGGGACTAAAGAAAAGCTAAGCAATTATGTAGAAGGAATGCAGAACTGTTTGAATTGAAAGAACTGCTGGAATTGCAAAACTTAAGAACTGTTTATGTGAGATCTTGTGAGTAACTTCAGGGAGCATTATTTGTGCTAGGATTAATTGATATTAAGCTGCATAGTAAGCGATTTTTACTTTGACAAGTCTGGCACTTTTAATCATATCCATTTAGACAGTTTTGTAAACAATGAAACATATAAATGAAATATGAGAATAGAACACAATAGGAATAATTGAAAGGTTTGGAGTAGTTGAAAACATTTTGAATTTATTACTATAAGCTAATTTTATGGCAATTTTTAACGTTTTAAGGTGCAAACAAGATAAGTTTAAAGTATGAAAAAGTGGATCTACGTTTTATAAATACTTGCCGGTAAGGGGAAATAATAGCACCAAAAAAACGTTGCAAGTGACTAGTTAATTTCTATGGCCAAAACTTATTTCCCTGCTTATGAAGAGCAATTATAAGACTCCTTTTAAATAGGGGAAAACATCGATGACTCAAGCGATAAATCAAATGATTTCAGCAACGGTCTCATAATTCTAAATATAGACCCTACATATATGGGACGTATTTTACAGGAGTTTGTCACGAATGCAGTCAGAAATCTTTATTTGCGCAGGGCGCCCGAAAATATATTGAAGTCCGATCGCAATGGTTATGAATATTTTACTGCAATGAACAGCAATTTCTTCAAGTTGATGTCGCTTTTGTTGGTCAAATCAATTGAAATGTATAGAAACTGTTGAAAATGTTCAGAGGATAAAGTGATTAGCGGGGTCTGCAGCAGACGATGCCCGGATCGTTGGCGGGCTTGATGCGAGTGTGGCTGGGATATCCGGACGACTGGAGGAAGTCCAAGTAGCCGATGAAGTCGCTGTAGCTGACGAAGCGCATCGCGTCGCAGGCGGTGCAATGATGATAAGCGCAGCCCGAATCGTAGATCCATTGGCGTTTCTGGTTCGCGATGTCGCCCTTGTACTTGTACGATGATTGCTCGCTAAGAATCTCCGATTAATTATAGATGCAGATGAGATTAGCGAGATGCTTACAGTGCAGTCATGATTTTGCAAATGCGCATCTCCAGAGCGTCGTTGTGGAGCGTGGCCATGGCAGGCGGGCAGTCGGTGCGTCTGCGGAAGGAAACCAGGAAGCTCCACGGCATCATCTCCAGGTGAATGCAGCTGAACAGCTGCAAGGTGTAACGCTGTCGATGCTCCCAATCGTGGTCCAGCCACAACAGCATCGCATAGAACACCTAAGAAACCAAAAACAAGTGAAACAAATAGACAAACGATGGAGGTTTCGTCTCACGCACTTCCATTTCGGAATTGACCGCAACGTGGGTGAGTTTGAAGATCTTGATGACCTGCTCGAATTTGAAGTCCAGAAAGTCGTCGCTCGCCACGAACGGCATGAAAATGTTGGACAAATACGGCACCATTCGTTTATGCAGATTGATGCACTGCTGCTTGGCCATATCGTAGATGGTGTAGACGAGCTCGGGCTTGTTCATCAGCACGCACAACTCGACCCAGCACTGCTCCCGCAACTGCCCGATGTCCATGAAGCCGGCGGTGCGCATCAGCTCCATCAGCTGGCTCAGCATGAGCGCCGTCAGCGGCTCGAGGAGCCAGCGATAGGCGCGCACAAAGGCATCGGTCTTGACGATGCACGGCGGCAGATACAATTCCACCTGCTGCACCTTGTCCACAAAGTAGCCGGAGAGCGCGCCCAACAGTATCGGATAGCAGAAGAGCGTCGTGTAGTCGGTGGTCACCTTGAAGCTGGCCCAACAATGCTTTTTCAGCAACGGAATCATATCTTTGCCCAGCGAAAACGAGCGCTTGGCACGCGGCTGATCGTTCCATGCCACAGCTGGGGGCAGCAACATCAGCTTCGTCTTGCACGCCAGCTTCTCGTTGAGCAGTCGACACAGATTGACGGGATGCGGAAAGAATTCGGTTTTCGTGCGACTCTTCAGATCCTGGGTGGGATTCAGCAGACGCAGACTGAACTCCTCGTTCAGTCGCTCCTGCTTCAGCAGCTCCATCTCGTTGTGCAGCTCCAGCAGCCACTCGCTGGGCGGCTCCTTGAGCTCGAAGATGCCGATGCCCTCGTCGTGCAGTCTCGCATTGTACTCCGTCTCCTCGTCAATGACCTCCTCCCTCGCTTCATCCACGACCGGCACTGCAGGCTCTGGATTCATGCGCTCGAAGCGCCGACTAGCCTCCTGCGCCTCGTACGCTGCGAATCCTTCGGCCTGCCTGTCCAGCTTCCGTTGCCAGCGTTCGCGTCGCTCCCGCTGGTACTCTGTGAAGGAGAAATCCTCGCCCAGGTCCAGAAACGCTCTTGGCTCTGACTCGAAGTCTGTAAAGCTCCCGTTCACGTTCCCGTTCTCGTTCACGTTCTCCATGGTGATTCACTTTAAAATTTTGTATCGATGCTACTTGAATTCAATTATTTACAACTATATCGAAGTTCGTTTGCTGGAAGTGTAGTTTAAAAGTCAACGCTTGCTTAGATCGCTTACGAATAGAGATTGTTAATTATTTATTAAATTGATTACAAAAGGCGGGTCAAAAAGAGAAATGTGGATATTACAAACGCTTACGAATGAGTGACAAAGAAAAATAGTAAAGAAAACTTAAATAATCAGAGTTGTCAAAAGTTTTGTATATTTTATATATACCTAAGTTTATTCAGAATCTTTTTTAAAGCAATTGTTATTTGCTGGTCGAGTATAAGATTTATGAATTTGATTACAAAGGGAAAGTCAAAAGGAGTTTCTCTAATTAGAAACGTTAACGAATGCGTTACAAAGAGAGATGGTAAAGAAAACTAAAATAATCATCGTTGTCGAAAGCTTTTTTTTTGTCCTGTTCGCATTGAGATTGGAAAACAAAGGGTTTAAGGTTTTGTCCAAATGTCAAATTTATGTAACAAGGAGAAGGAGACGTCTCCGACCATATAAAATATATTCTTGAGCAGCATCGTGCAATTCGGGGATCTCAGAAACTATAATTCCTAGAGACAGCAAATTTGATATGTAGGTTTCTGCCTGTAGTTCTTATTGCACTCTTAATATACCCAATTTTTAAAATCGGGCGAGCTCAACAAAATATATTTTGTTAAAGAATTTTTCATTGAAGTTGTTCCCAAACAAATATATACTTTTAGAGTATCTCGCCACGAGCGTTCTTTTTCGCTTTTCTATATATATGTTTACTCACAATCTGTTCCAAGACAAATTTCTTTACAATATTATTTGCGAAGAGGAAAAATTAAAAGTTGCGACTACCAACATGTATTTTATTTGTTACTATTTTATTAAGGCAGGCAAATTTGTTTACAATGTTTTCTAAAGAAAGTAAAAGTGAAAAATAACAGTCAAACATTTTTGTTTTATAATTAAGTTTATTGACAATTTAAAAGTCTTAAAGTTGTTTTTACATTTCATTTACAAACTTTAAATACATGCAAATTGATTAACAATTAGAAATGCATAAGGAAAAAATAATAGTAGATGCTAGAAAAATGTATATTTATTTATTTATGACAGGCTTACCTTAGTATTATATTACATATCTTAATCTTTATAGTTTTAAAAATTTTGAAGGTCTAAAACATGTTTTCTCAGCAGTCTTCATAATCAGTTAAATGTTTTTTTTAAGTGGCTTAGAAGTCTATTAATATGTGGTTAAAAGAGTAAATTTCGTTAACTAGGCAATTTAAAACAAAGAACATTATTAATGTTTCTGTAGAAGAAAAGACAAAGCGAACTTTGGCTATTCTGCTTAGTCAGATGTTATTCGAAGCGCAGGCTGGCAAAATAGAATATCAGAATATCGCATGGCGAGAAAACACAATTGTTTTGCATTCCCCAGCGGAGAATAAACAAATTGTGCAGCGTAATTCAAGCTGCAGAGATGACGAAAGAATTCCATAGAATAATAATAGATGATCGATGAATTGATTGTTTATGTTTTGCTTGGCAGGATGGACTGTTTATCATCACGCTGATACCGTCGGAGGCGTCGATCCGGTGCAACATCGAGCCGCGCACCTACATGCTGCAGATGACGCCGACGGAGCTGCAACTGAAGTCCGAGGACCTGAACGTCACGATCGCCATGTGGCCGTACCGCTTCATCCGCAAGTACGGCTATCGCGATGGCAAATTCACGTTCGAGGCGGGCCGCAAATGCACCACGGGCGAGGGCGTCTTCACGCTGGATCACACGAATCCGCAGGAGCTGTTCCGCTGCATGTCCGCCAAGATGAAGTCGATGAAGAAGCTGATCAGCGGCGACAGCCTCAGCAGCATCGAGTGCAATGAGAATCAGTTCAGCGCCGCCGCCGGCATGGAGCCGGGATCGCGCAGCCCGTTGCCGCCGTCGCCGTCGAGCAATCCGCATGGCGGCGAGTTCGAGATCAATTCGACGCAGAGCTGCATCTCGTTGAGGGGCTTCATCAGCTCCAACGATTCGCTGAACAACTTTTCGTCGAACGGCAGCGGCAGCGTCAGCGTCAGCTTGTCGGTGCCATCGACGCAGTCGCTGTCCCAGATCAAGCACATTCCCAACAAGCCGCCACGCAAGCTGCCCTCGCCGCTGGACAAGCTCCAGGGAGCGAATGTGGCAGCAGCAGCAGCAGCAGCAGCAGCCACAGCAGCGTCAACGATCGCTGCCAACCAAACTCAATGTGATAATCATAATAATAAATACAAGAATCTTGTGAAATACGAACCCGTTGCCATAACCACATCGTCCGCCTCGGACGCCAACAACAGCAAGAACAGCGGCTGCTCGGCCGTGATACTGAAGCCCAGCAGCCCGGCACCGGATCTGCTCCACCATCACCATCATCCGCCCGACTTGCCGCTGCGCAACGAGAGCTGCGCCGGCGGCGGCGGCAACAGCAACAGCAACAGCAACAAGCTGCTGGCAGTGGAACGCGACTACGAGTGCATCGAGAACATCACGGACGCGTGGAAGACGCGCGGCGTCGGCGACGTGCGGCACTGCGAACGCATTCCGGACACCGAGTTTGTGCGCCAGCGGTCGCATGCGAAGCGCAAGGATGCCACAAATGGTGGCAGCGGCAACACAGGCTCAACGACCCCCAAGATCATTGATATCGACATTGGTGAGGGGGGAGCGGGAGCGGCGGATGGCAACTATGATCGGCTGGACTTTCTGTCGCCCAACAACAAGACGTCGAGCGGCTACAAGACCATCGTGAATCTCAATTTGCCAGCGAATCGTCTGCATCGCTGCAGCCCGCCGCCGCCCAACGAATACGAGATGATCGCTAGTCCGGACACCGAGAGTTTTCGCAAGGCCGACGACAGCCACTTGGGCTACGGCATTCTCCGCAAATCCAGCAACAACAGCAACAGCAACAACACTGCCAGCAACACTAGCAACAGCAACAACAACACCAGCAACACCAACAACAATAATCTTAATAGTAGTAACAACAGCACAGTGCCCGCCAACAACATCAACAGCATCAATCTGGCAGCGGATATATGTGTGGCGAGGGGCGTGGCCACGCCGCCCACCACCAGCACAGCAGCAGCAGCAGGAGGAGCAGGCGTCACAACAGCAACCACAGCGAGCAACATCGAAGCGGCGCTCGATCATCGCAGTTACAACGGTCTCAACTACACCATGGTCAGCAAGCCGAAGCGTGTCTAGACAGCGGGCGAGAGAGAGAGAACACAGACATACACCACTAGTTAGTTAGACAGAGAGAGAGAGAGCGCATCAGTTAGAGCGAGAGCGAAATATTGAATTCGAATCGAAGCAGCGAACAAAGCAGCACAGCAACAACAACAACAACAACAACAACAATGCCATAATTAAGCCCAGCATTTTACAGTAGATCATCAAAACTTATTTGCAACTTCTGATCTAAGCTTATTTCCAAGTCTCAAACGCATAGCCACAAGTATTTTCTAAGTATTCCACTTATTTTTTGGTTCAACAAAGTCTACACCAGTCTAGACTGTATTATCGCCAGATTCCATAAGCATATATAACATATTTAGCATATAAAGTCATGGAGGAGTTTTTGATTCATTTTTTTTGCGCTTGACACTTTCAATTCATAAACTGTGATTCTACTGTTACAAATGGGGAATGGTCTACTCTGGATGATGTGGGCACGAGAACTTTAGGTCTTCAGATCGATCATACACACATACATACATACATATACATATATATATATATATATATATATATATATATATATATATATATATATATATAACTCTCTCGACATTATTTGCAACGAAAACAATAACATTTCTTTTTTTTTTGCTCAACTTTCATGTACATAAACGCATATATGTATATAGAAATATCTGCTGTATACACATACACATTATATAGTTAATACTTATTGTGAATGATCGTGGGAAAGTGGGCGGGGCGGGGAGCTGTTGATCACATCGTTTTAGCTGTCGTTGTGAACGGCATTGGTGAATACCAAAATACATTACTTACATTGTGTCGTATTTTTTCCATGTATTTTTTTATTATTATTTTTTACTACAGTATGTTTATTTTTTTGTCGTCCCTATTAAATGTGTAAATACAAAACCAACGAAAAATTATAATAAAAATTACAAATTTTACAATTCACACGGCAACAGTTTGTTTCTAAATCGAATGGAATGCAAATATGAGTTATACAAATAAATTTCGGTGATATCAAAAATGGGCGAAAACAAACATATATTTATTTGAATCTTTTATTTCAACAAAATACATTTTAAATAACTATTCAATTTTAGGTTTGTATTTAAAAGTAGTTTAATAAAAAGAAAGTTTTCTGGCTCACCTTTTAATAAACATAAATGAGATATTTTTATTAAAAATCAAATTTATTTGTGTGTTAAAACATAAATATTATCCAAAATTAGAACTATTGCCTAAATATGAAATCAAAATTGTAGTATTACAAATTTTTACTAAAGAAATAGGCGCAATATTTTATTAATTTATATTTGTAATAGAAAGTGAAACCATAACTCTTATATATTATTTATTAAATAATTATTCCACTCTTTGTTCAAATCAAAATAACAAAATCATCAAATAATAATTTAGAAGTTGAAGTTTTTACTTGAAAGTTAAGCCATAACGTTTATTTAATTAAAATATAATAATTGAAAGTTATGACTTAATTTTTAATCAAATTTGAAATTCAATATATATTTTTTTAAATTAAACAAAAAGTTTGGTATAAAATAGTAAAACAAAGAAAGTATTTCTAGCATTGCTATTATTACATTTATTTTGTAAATTGAAAATGTCAAAATCTTTTGCTACAGGGTAAGGTTAAAATAATTTTTAAGTTCAAGTTATTATTTGATTACAAAATTATAAATGTGAGCTGTGAGCTAACTTTTAATCTTAAATTCAATAATTAACTTTCCTTTTTAAGTTTATGTTTGTATTTGAAAGGTAAGTGATAAATCTTATTTATTTCATAATTGAGAGTTATGACCTAACTTTTAATCAAAACTTAAATGCAATAATTATTTCTCTCAATTATCCATTACTGCAGGATCTCGGCAAGTCAAAGGTCACAACGAATCTGCCCCAATTTCGCAGTAGGCATCGAGTTTGACGTCAGGCTGCCGTAGTCTGGTAGTCGAGTTGGCATTTGTAGTGTTAGTGTTGCAATTTGGGGTTCGACAAATCTGAGAAACGAATAGAAAACATTTTCGATTCATACATTAATTTCGAGGTGGAAAATGTTGTCACTGCGACGCTTGCAACGCCTGCAACGCTGCCGTCCCTGGCTGCGCCTCTGCTCCACAGATCTGGTCCACAAGGTGAGACATTGACTTTAATACAAAATGAATTGAATAATAATTAACCATTGATCTGTACTCGATTAGGACACGTTCATTGAGAAGCTGCGCCACAGCTATCGCGAGGACGAGCGACAGAATTTGGTGGTGCCGACGTTCAAGAAGGCGATGCTCTATCCGGACGAGATTGCCATCAAGGATTTCAGCGGCGAGTTCACCTACTTCCAGCTCTACATCACCGCCAAAAAGCTCTCCATACAGATCTCCAATTTCTGCGGTACGTCGCGAAATTAATTCCGTTTCCAATTGAGTTGATAATTAACGTATTTGTAGGCAGCGCATCGCAGTCGAATGTGGCGTTCTTGTGCTCGAACAACGCGCTGTGGATCGTGATGCAGTGGGGCTGCTGGATATCCGGGCAGGTGGCGGTGCCGCTGGAGCCCAACCAGACGGTGGACGAGCTGCTGGCCCAGGCCACAGACTGCAAGGCGAAGCTGCTGATCGGCACGCCCGAATGCGAGGCGATGACCCAGCAGCTGGCCAGCAAGCTGCAGACGGCCAGCATTGTGCTGGACCACGGATTCGTGCCCAGCTCGGAGAGCGTCGCCTCCACGAGCATGTTCGCCAAGCAGCTGGTGGGTTTGAAGGGCACCCTCATACCGGAGAGCACGCTGCCCAACGACTATTACGCCTCGGCGCCCGCGATGCTGCTGTACACGCCCAGCTCGGCCAGCGGACGCAACGGCATCGCGTTGACGCACCGCAACATCGATGCCCAGATGCGCTGTCTGACCGCCAGTTGGCAGCTCAATGCCAGCGATTGCATGCTGCCGATCGTCTCGATGCAGCGCATGCATGCGGCGATTGGAGCGCTGCTCGGCGTGGGCGGCAACATATTGCTGCAGCAGAAGTTCGACAGCCACAACGCGTGGAGCGCACTGCTGGGCATCAACAGTCCGTCGAAGCAGCGCGTCAACATCTTCCTGGCCATGCCCATCATCTACAAGCGCCTGATTGCCGAGTACGACAAGATGTTCGCGCAGGACTCGCGCATGGTCGAGTACATCGTCAACCACTGCCGCCAGAAGACGCGTCTCATGGCCACCGCCTTCGGCCTGCTGCCCGAGTCCGTCTTCTACCGCTGGCGCGACATTACCGGCCAGAACATCTACGAGTACTACGGCATGCTGGAGACCGGCCTGGTGCTGGGGCCCACCCTCGACGCCTCCGCCGCCACGCCGGACTATCGGCCGGGCAGCTTGGGCGCCCCGCTTGTCGGCGTCACGGCGCGGCTGGTCAACAGCCAGGGCGATCCGCTGGTGAGCTGCAGCCACGACGGCGAGCTGGCGCCGCTGCTGGGCGCGGTAATAGGCGAGCTGGAGATACGCGGCGAGCATCTGTTTCCGCTCAAGCCGCAACTGAACTTCGAGCAGGACGTGCGGCAGCAAGAGCAGTTGGCAACAGAGTCGCCACAGGCCGAGGGCAGCGCGAAGGAGACGGAAGCGGAGACGTCGCATTTCCTCAAGACCGGCGACATTTGCGCGTATCAGGATGGCAGCTTTCACTTCCTCAGCAAGTCGTCGGACGTGTTCAATGTGGGCGGCTACAAAATCTACGGCTCGGAGATCAAGAAGGCGCTCATCTCGCATCCCGGCATCAACGACGTCGCCGTCCTCGGCATCCCCAACAAGCTGTGGGGCCATCGCTTGGGCGTCATTTGCATTCTGTCGCCGGACGCCGACGTCGATCTCGAGTCCATTAAAACCTACTGCTACAGCCAGTTGCCCGCCCACAAGCGTCCGACGGTCTTCAAGACCATCGTTGCCAAGTGATTCGGTGTCATTTTTGTCAATCGATCAATCACATCATTTGTGCTTGACCAGCGTTCAATACTCCCAATTCCCAATTCCCAATACTCAAGATTTAATTCCGCAAATTTATGTGTTTTTTAAGCAGAAGTGAAAGACGAGGTTTTACAGTCGATTGACGAATGACGATTGATGATTGACGACTGATTCAATCAAGTGTAGTCCGCGAGTTTCGATTAAATTTTAGCATATCCAAATGAAGTTGCACATTTAACTTACTGTTATACGATCTTAAATATAAATAAGAAACTTCTTTCAACTTGATTTGCTTTCTACATAAAAAAAATATATATTTGTAATATAGCAATCTCAAAAACAAGTTATGCACAAACTTTTTATAAAATACAAAAATTTGGAAATAGCTTTAAATTTTAAAACAAAAAAAAGTGTTGTTCTCACTTCAAATTAAAATTTTATAATAATTTTACGTTTGTTTTTTCGACAAAGTATAAATTGAAAAATATCAAATTTTTTATATAAAAACTCATATACGAAATATGCGCTTTAAATACAAATGAAAATTCCATAATTATTTAACTTTTGTTCGTGTTCGAATAAAATCTAAAATTGGAATTATACTCCAACCAATTTAATATTTATTTAATGCTTTCGTTTTTACTAAAATAAAAGAAGTTAAATGAATTTAAAAAACATTTAATAATTGTGTCGAATGTTTTTATTTAAAATGAATTCCAAAAATTGTCATTGCGTAACTATTGTTTTATATTTCAATAATAATAATGATATTTGTTAAAGTTCAACGTTCCTAGTGCAATTAGCAGATCGTGCCATCCGTCTGTCCTGCCGTCCGCCTATATAGAAGTGCATAACTCTGTGAGTTTGGCAGCAATCTTAATGCAACTTGCTGTCGATTGTGGATAACGAGATATATAAAAACGAACGACTTGAAATGCTCAGCTTTATTGAAATTTAGAAGAGATATGCGAATTATAATCGAGATGCGTCCAGGGAATTCGTTGAACCAACAACATCTCGGGGCCGTGTCGATCTCTGCGTCTAGGCATATGCGATCTCTTCGTCGGAGGAGCAGAGTGCTGGGTATTGGGAGTTGGAGCCGGTTGTGCACTCGGCGGCCGCCGAGGAGCAGGCGCGATAGACTGGGTTGGTGATAAAGTTGGTTGTGGCATAGTTGCAGGCCACGAGGAACGTGTTGAAGCCGCGCTCGTTCACATAGTTGGACACGGCGCAGCCGACGGCGACGTTGAGTTCCTGGGCGACCATGGTGAAGTGGCCAATGGTGCTGCGAAGCGATGAGAGAATAGTATAGTTAGAATATTCCGATTGGCCAGTCGGATTACTTACGGTCCTTCGTAGTTGTCGGGATATTCACGGAGTATGGCCTTGTTGACGTATTGGCCCTCGCCGGCCCAGTCCTTGACCGCCAGCTCCAGGATGCCGTTGAGGTCGGGCGGACTGCCGCCCTTGTAGCCGGTGAAGAACAGATTCTGGCCGGAGTTGGGATACACCTTGGTGTTGTGGCACTCGTCGTGCTCCATCTTGCACTGCTTCACGTTGTACTCGGCGAGGCGGGCCAGCTCGTCGTCCCAGTGCACGGTGGCCATGCGGCATGCCTTCACCCTCACCTTGCCCTTGCCGCTGGCCCACTGCTGGCGCACCGCGTTGTGGGCGGCCACCAGCACGTCCTGGGCGTCCTGGTCGATCTCCAGCAGGCGTGCGTCGTCCGGACAGTTGCTCAGGAAGCTCTGCGGACGATAGTCGAATTGGTTTATTTGAATCTGATATTTTCGTGTCGTTTAATTAGTTTCTATTAATTGATATTTCTAAAACAATTTACTTATGCGGCAGGTTTGTTTGTTAATAAAATACAAACACAATTAGTACAAAAATTGAACTAACAAAAATTGTCTGTTAAAAAACTGTTTCTTTTTTCTGTATTATTAAATCATGTTGAAAAATTGTAATTAAAATATGCGAACGTTAGCTAGCGATCTTATTTACAAGTTTCTAGCTATAGGAATAGGATTTAATAAGAAAGGTAAAAATATGGTTAAAAAAATAATCGTACTCAACAACTCTCAACACTGTTCTGTTGTATGCCATCGTTATCATTCAATTTTAAAATTTAGTGACTAGTTCCCTAATTTATAAGCGTAAGTTTGCAGCGCTAAGAATGCTATTTAATAAATTAGAAAATATTAAATTCAAAATAAAATAACGGCTAAATTTCGTTTTCTGTTCTCTGTTCTTTTAAATTTGTGGAATGATAATTAAAAAATAAATAATATAAATTCTTACACCATCGTTATTGCAGGAAATGTTCAATTTAATTTTGTTTTTTAGTGAATAGTTCCCTTAAATAATTTAGCGCTAAGAATGATAAAAAATAATAAGAGTTCAGTTTGAGCTTACCAGCCATCGTTATTGAAGGCAATGTGCAAAAGAAATTTAAAATTAAGTGACTAGTTCCCTAATTTATAACTAAGAGAGCTAAGAATTCATAAAAAAAAAATAAAAAATTGACAATAATAATTTTTCTGTTCTCTGTAAATTGATATATGCAAAATTCTAAACATTTTTGGAATGATAAATAAATAATACAAAAAATAATTGAGTTCTAACTCCATCGTTATCGCAGGAAATGTGTAGTACAATTTTAGAATTAAGTGATTGAATGATAAATAATAATATGTTAGTTCAGTTTGAGCTTACGCCGTCGTTGTCGCAGGCAATGTGAAATTCAAATTTAAAATTTAGTGACTGGTTCCCTAATATATAGCTAAGAGAGCTAAGAATTCATAAAAAAAATAAAAAATTGACAATAATAATTTGTCTGTTCTCTGTAAATTGAAATATGCAAAATTCTAAACATTTTTGGAATGATAAATAAATAATACAAAAAATAATTGAGTTCTAACTCCTTCGTTATCACAGGAAATGTGTAGTACAATTTCAGAATTAAGTGAATGAATGATAAATAATAATAATATGTTAGTTCAGTTTGAGCTTACGCCATCGTTGTCGCAGGCAATGTGCGTTTCGTCCTCCTCGCAGAGAGAGGGGTCGCAATAGTCCTCGCCGGCCACGCCCCCCATCAGGCAGATAAATAATGCGCTCGCAATGACAATCTTCATCATCGTGCTGGAGTTGTTGCTGTCGCTGAAACTGTTGCTGCTTTGCTGTTCTCCGTGGAACTGTGTGGATGGCACTGCAGGAGCAGGCTACTTATAGTCAGGGCCCCAACTCCGATTCCGGGAGTAACGTGAGGTGTTATCAGGGAATGACGGCTTGCATTGATGAGTTACGATCATAAAACTTTATTTACGAGGTATTCTTCGCTCACGTTGTGCGATCCACCGCTGTGCATAATGAAGGCAAGATTCTTGGCGATTAGAGGACGCCAAATGCTCGTTAAGTCTCTACTTAACGCCTACCGATAGGGTTGTTAATATTCTAAAATAATGTGTGCTCAGAACAGACAATTTGATGCAACATTTAATGCGCAATTTAAGTTGGTTAGCATAGGAATTTATCTAAAATGTTTTGAGTTGAATTTTGTGTCACTAGGAAATCTCTCGGCTCGGACTGAAAGTCGATTCAAAATTACAAAATTTTGAACTGGGGTTCAGTTGACGATCCGAACCGATCCGAGTCGAAGTAGCAATCACATCATATAATCGACAAGATCAGCAACAATATGGCGGTTAGCTATCTGATGCCGATCGGCCAGCCCGATGGCAACAACTTCGTGTTGGATTGGGACGATGGTGTCGAGGGCTCGTTGGTCCTGCTCCTGGCGTTCGCCATGCTCATCACGATGCAGCTGCTCCTGCTCGTCTACATCGTGCTGGCCCAGTTTCAGCCCGGCTCCATTTATCGCCAGCAGATCAACGAGTGCTGTCGTCGTCGTTACGCCAACTTCATCTTTCGCCGGCTCTTGGCTCAGCTGGATTGCGCCCTGATTCCACGTCCAACGGCTGGCGAGGAGTTGATCTGTTGCCTGCAGGCGAAGCAGCGGGCCGTGTTGGCCATCCGCCTCTTCCATCGGGATGTCGTCAAGGTCCTGTATCCCGAATGCGAGCTGGACTCGTCGGCAGCCAGCGATCAGTACTTTGTGCTCGACGACGAGGAGAACGAACTCGATGCCAAGGGCTATGCGAGCCTCGATTTCGATGTCACCGACGCATTCCTGGCGAGTCTGCTGTATCCCAAGCGTGCTGAGCCCCCTCCGTCCAGGATCAAAATCGTTTTGTAGCCTTGTAGCTTTGTATTGCGCTTTATTTACTCGCTGCAGTCATAAATCATTAAAGTGTCTGGCTGCTAAAGCGCTGAATCGCTGTTGTATTTACTCCTTGCACTAAATAATTATTCCTAATCGCTAGTCCCAACTCGCTCGGATTTTTACTCGCTGAAGCTTTAACTCGTTAAAACTTTAACTCGTTATAACTACAATAAAGTTATTACTCGTTAAAGCTGTTACTCGCTATATTTAATATTACCTGATGAAGATTATTATTATGCGATTTTACTCGTTTGCATTCTACACGTTCGATGTGCTGCTCGTTGAAAATAAGGGTACAAAAGGGGATCTGTTTTTCCCAACTGCTGCCTTAAATGCTACTCGGTGTAGTTCTTCATTAAGCACTTTCTTGTTATTTGTTACTCGCTACTCTATACGTCACACTGTTAACTCGCTGGAGCTTATTCGTTACGTTGAACTACTTTTTACTCGCTTCAGTTTACTCCTTACTTTTTTGTCGAGACTCCTTGCCATACTTTACCTTTAACTTACTGCATTATTTTCACTACATTTTCCACGCAACTCTTTACTCGCTACTCCTAACTCTTTAAACTCTCGTTTAACTCGCTTTATTAACTACATTTTACTCGCTATGTTTGACTCGTTTATCTATATTCTCATTACTTGCTACTATTTACTCGTTATATTTTACTCGCTATTTCTTACTCGCTGAAACTGAAAGTGATCGCAGGGAATGAGAAGAAACGGCTTTTAATTGTATTACAGATGTGTATTTGCAAACAACATCAACGATTCACTCGCTCGCACACAAAACCAACTAAAGAAACATAACATAAAAATCTAGTTACAAGTTTACGAGTACTAAATACATACATAACACACATACGATATATGTTAACATAGACATTAGCATCCTGTCGATATACAATTTACAATTTACAAAATACGATAATCGAATTATGACAAAATCAAAAAAAATAATGAGTGAGAGGGAGGAGAGCTGGTGATCGATGGATCGATGGATCGATGGATCACTTCTTGAAGCAGATCTTGAGGATGCGGATGACTGGCGCCTCGAAGAGAGCGGAAATGACAAAGGCGCTGCCAAAGGAGACAACGGCATTGCCCAGAAACGTGGTCAATATCATCGGGTTGTTGAGGTGCACGGTGCCGCTCATGTGCGACGAACAGATGAACATGATGATCGGATGGATGAGGTAGGCGCAGTAGGTGAGACGCGACAGCGGCCACAGCACTCGGTACGACAGGATCGCATTCACCATGGGCGCCAGGCCCCAACAGCACGACATCACAATCCAGACGAGGCCGCACCCGAAGGCGGTATGACCCACGCCCACATAGAAGGCCGTGTTCACCGCACTCAGCTCGCCGTCCCAAACGCCGAGCACGACCAGCAACAGAATGCCCAGACTCAGCGACCACAGACTGAGATTGAGACGTCGCGAAATCGTCGGCGGCGTCTTCACCTTGTACAGCGCATAGCCGGTGAACATGCCTGCAAAGTATAGCGAGAAGGCTCTTCAATACTTTTTATCTACTTGCAGTTGGGGTTGACTTACCCACGATGTAGGGACCGACGCGCTGCCAGGGCTTGTCGTAGAGGAAGTCGAAGGACTCGAAGGGCAGCGCCACCTTGTGGGTGTAGTGATGCTGCAGCGAGACGACGCCCGCGATGCTCCACGAGCTGATCAGGAACACGACCAGCGCCAAGGCCACGGCCTTGAAGTATCTGCAAGTGCACGAGACGAAGATAGGCATGTATTAATTATTATACTTGAAATATTTAACAGATATCTATAGACTAGACGGTTGGGTGCTCTAATTAATATTCGGCTGGTAATCAAAGCTAGCTATTAAGATAGGTTTTTTTTCTTTCACTAAAAGAAGTAAATTTTATTTTGAATGAAAAGATACAAAAAATAATATAATAGCAATGAAAAATATAAATACAGTCGAGTCGCGATAATTCGTACCCCGCTAATTCAAAATTCTCAATGATTCGTAAAAATTTCTGTCCCTTTGCAAAAAATTCGATAAGTAATTCGATCGGTAAGTCGAAGTCTCGCGTAATTTTTAACAATAATCATTATGTTTAAAGAAACTGAATTAATATCTTCTAAATCAATTTTTTAACAATTTTAGTCAATGATTTATTTTTATTTAAAAAAATACCAATTTTCATTATTTAAAATCACTGCTTTTCAGCGTAATATTGTGTTTGTCGAAAAAGTTAGAATGTGACACTATAGTAAAATAAATAGGGTATGTTTTGGACCAGGATATATATATAAATATTTTTTTGTAAAATATAGTTTGCAAGAAGGTTCTTCCTGAGTCGGAATTCTTTTTTGTTTTGAAAAGATTCTCATATTTTCAATACTCTTCCTCACTTTAATTAAGTCATGCCCGAAGAAGAATATATTCGTTTTTGTTTATTTTTAGGTGCTTCCCCTTTCCCCAGTTTATCTGCAGTTATTTCTAGTTGTTCCCCTGCCAACTAAAAGTTGGTCTGGTTGCACTTACTTTCTGGACAGGGCCAAGAGCAGGGAGCCCATCACATAGAACTGCATGTCGTTGGCCATGTACCAACTCCACATCATGCACATCTCGTGCTGGGGGAAGAAGTTGTTGATGTAGAGAATGTTGCGCCACCAATAGATGCGGCACGTGTTGTGCTCGATCTTGGCCGGCTGGAAGACGGACGAGTCGAGGCCCTGGCGAACGGCAAAGTCATTGAAGAGCACAACGAAGAGGTAGACGGGCGTGAGGCGCAGGAAGCGATAGAGCAGCATCATCGCGGTCTCCACGCAACTGTGCCGCACAAAGCTGCACGATTCCGTGGGATGCTTGCGGTCCTGCTTCACATAGAGCAGCGTCACCAGCAGGCCGCTGATGAAGAAGAACGAGTCCACGGAGAAGGTCGCATTGCCGATGATTTGATACCAGAACGAACGTTCCGTGATCACGCGTTCGAACTGTTAATAGTTTTAGAATAGAATCGGAATCCAGTCAAGCGAACTTTAGTTGAACTCACTTTGTTTTCGCCTATGGCAAACATTTGCAGATACGTGTGCACCATCATGGTCCAGAGCACCGAGAAGACGCGCAGTCCATGGAGACACGAGGTGTTGGACTGCCACCAAGAGAGTGAGAGAACGATAGATGAGAACGGGCATATACATATATATCTATATATTTTTAATATATTTATTTTTATTTACACAGCATAGTTTACGGCTGTGTATTTCAAAATTCCTACTCCAAACTGTCTTAAATCACACATTAAAATTGGTATGAAAAGTAAAAGCATTAAAATGTTAACTATAATTTCTTTGAGGATTAATTTATATATTCCTATATTTTTTCAATAATTATTATTATTATTATTTTTTTTTTATTTTCACTCTAGTTAACTTAAATCAATAGTATGAAAAGTACAATCGTTAAAATTTTGTAAACTAACACAATGGTAAATCTGGCTTTGCAATAATCAATAGATTATGGTTCATTGTTATTTCTATAAGTATTATTATTATTTCTATTATTAATATTATTTATAAATTTCATAAAATTCCCACTCTAATTATCTTAAATCAGTCAATGAAGTTAGTATGAAAAGTGACTTTGCAATAATTATTTTCCCTACAATCTATACGATAAATTGTGTTGTCGAATTGTGCTTTTTCTTTTATTTTATTAAATATTCGAATTCACTCAGTGAAAAGACAGCTTGATCTAAATAAAAATATATATATCAAAAGGGAGCGAGTCAAACTGGCCAATACAGCTATAGTTCAGTGACTTACGAGCTCACTTACCTCCTTGGTCTTGTCAATGTTGAGAATGGCCTTGGCGTTCGTTTGCAGCGCGAAGCAGAGCAACAGCTGCTGATGCAGAGCTGCAACAGATTGTGGCAAGCATTAGAAGTGTTAGTTTTCAGAGAGTTGGCAACCCTACCGATGGGTTGTTCCGCCTCATAGGTGCCCGTGACGCCCGCACAGCTGCCCGTCTCCACCTGATAGTCGGTCATCTCGGCCTTGTTCGACGTGGTTGCCATCCCATCGCCCAGATCGGTGGCAAGTGTTGTGGCAACATCGCCGTTGCGTTGCCGGTTCCCGTTCATGTCGATCTGCGTGTCCAGCGTGCTGTCCGCCCCCACGATGCCGTTGCTGGCCAGCGGACGCATCTGGAAGAGCTCGAAGGGTTTGCCGTAGTAGGCGGTCTCGTAGTCACCGCCCTTCACGACGGCGTCGCACTTGGCGCTGATCGCCGGTATGGCGGGGGCGACCACCAGACGCCGCTCGTCGATCCGCATCTGGTAGTAGGTGGCCACGATCATCACCAGCAGCAGCGTCAGCAGAAAGCTTCTGCAGAGATCGAAGGGGGGAGAAATATTAAAGGAGAAACAGAGAGATCACTGCGAAAGTCAGTGAGATCGCAGGGAGATCGCAGATTAACGTCGAGGGAGATTTAATCAAAAATGATCTCTAACTGATCTTTGCAAGCAGAGGTCACAGATTATAAGACAAGTTTCGAGTGAGAGTTGCAGAGAAAAATCCAAGGAAAAGTGTAGTTGGAGTTACAAAATAATCAACCAAAAGAAAATGAGCAGAAATATTCAGAGGTTCAAGGAACGATCGCAAAAAATATTAAGAAGAGGATTATAATAAAAATCGGCATTTGGATGAGAGACTCGTTTAATGATCAAATGTTTAATAATGTTAATATTAATATATTAAATATAGCCGAGGACATAGAAATAGCACAAACCTAATTAATTTGCTTTAATAGATTCTAAACATTTTAAACTCAAAACGATTATTGTAATCTTTCACATGGTATATAGGAAAAATTAGTTAATTAATCAAGCTAAGAAGGGCAAACATTTTTAATTTTTAAATATTAAATTTAAATTTTAAAAATCGTTTCAAAACTGAAATATTTGTTTGTGCTATTTATATGTATACGGCTGTTCATATGACATATAAAGCTGCTGCTGTTTAATTGAATTATATAATTATTTTACATTTTCAATACAAATTTATGAAAACGTTTTATTTTTGATGTGTTTTATTAGATAAAAAATAAGAGTTATGGTCGACCTTTCAGTGAAAATAGAATTTTAGTAATTTTCTTCAGAATATTATCTTGTTTCTGCTGCTTAATTAAATTCAGCTATTGATATGCAATTTTTATTATGAAAGGCTTTAATTTTTGGTTTTTGTTTTAAAAAATTGCATTCTAAATAAAAAATAGGGAAATTCGAAAATATTAAACAATCCTCTACGCATTAAAATGAACAAAAAATAAATTAGCAAATACATTTCTTTATATAATGAAAATGATAATCGTCACTCACATGAACACCTGGAACTTGAGCTGTCGCCAGTGGCTGTAGAGGCCGGGCACGGTTCTCACCCGCAGCACTTGCAACGCGGGCTGTGGCATGGTGGCATTGTGGGCGCCCAGCATGGTCAGCATGCGGGCATAGGGATCCAGGGAGAGGATCGATTGCACATCGTGGGCCGAGCACGATTTGGGCAAACATTCGCCCAGGCTCAGCAGTTGCTGCAACAATTTGAATTCAGACTTAGCTTTCATATATTGCAACTTGCAACACTCACTGTGCGATTGAGGTGCGGCAGATGCAACGTGATGTCGGCCACATAGAACTCGAGCTCGAAATGCTTCCGCTCCTCGCTGGGCAGCTGACGATTGAGCTCCAGACAGAATCCCAATTGTCCCAGCCACTTGTCGTTGCCGAACAGCAGCTGCCCTCGATACCGACCCGAGGCATCGTAGGCTGTAAGCGGAGGGATGTGATCTCAAAATAATTGTAATTGGCAAGTTTTAAAGTTTAAAATATTTGATAAAAACGTATGTACTTATTAATACTGTGCGCTCTCTCTGGAGTAAATATTAAATTCAAATTTAATCATATTCAATAGTATTTGATCTTTAAAATTATATTTTGGCAAAATAAACGGAAGGAAGTCAAGTAATAAATACCCTTACAAATCATTTTTGAGAATTACTAAAATAATTAATTAAAAGTACTCAAATTCGTTGCAACTTGTTGGAGTGAAGAAATTGAAAATTATGCACAGTAAATTTAAATTAATAAACTACTCAAATTTGTTATAAAATTCGAATTTAGAATTGTGAAAATTACTAATAATAATTACTAAAACGTAATTAATATTCGGAAAATTTGTTCTGATAGCTTTTTAAAATAATGTGTTAAATATAAAAGTGCTCAGATTTTTGTTAAAAAAAAAAAAACACGCAAATCTATTCAAATTGTTATAGTAAATAAATGTAGTATTTTCAGCAAGTCATTTACAAGTTTTTTTAAAGTAAACAAATTCAGTATTTTGAATTGAAATTTTAAAACATAAAACCATCAATAATTTAAGTTATTAAAATGCACAAATAAGGTGAAAAACACGAATTGTTAAAGTGGAGAAAATAGTATTGTTCCGATATTGTTGCTTACTAGTATTATGATTATGAGTGACTTTTTAAATGTAAAATTAGTATAGCTTTAAAGCGCAGAATTTTTGTTGGAACTTGGATTTTTTATGGAACTGGTTTGAGTAATGAAATTTCGAATTGTGAACCGTTCCCAACTGTTTTCATAGCATTGAAATGAGTTTGTTGCTCACCTTTCTGGGCCCACTCGTAGCTGGAGTGGAGGGCCGTGAGATAGGCCTGCATCTCGAGGCCGCAGACGGTGCGGACCGTGGTGCGGATCTCGGCGATCTGCCAGTAGAAGTGGTCGTAGAGGTTGGTGACCACCTGGAAGTAGTTGGCGGTGCCGTAGAGGCTCTCGGCCATGCTGGCGTTGAAGCCGCTGCTGCCGTTGTTGGCCAGGTAGCGACTGATGCTGTTGATGGTGCTGCCCAAGGTCTTCAGCTGCATGTCGTCATCGCTCTGCTTCAACAGCTCGCGACCCTTCTTCGTCGACGCCTTGCTGCGCAGTATCTTAAAGATATGCGAACTCGATGTAGTTGTTGTTGTCGACGCTGCTGTTGTCGTTGTTGTGGTTGTTGTGGCTGCTGTTGTTGTGGTTGTGGCCGGCGAGGTGGCCGTCGTCGGGGCTGTGGAGATGTCCGGGATCCCAGCGATGTCCACATCGATCGTATCGTTATCATCTGAGCTCAAGGGCTTGTAGCTCAGTTCGCTGGCGTCGCCATTGCTCAGCACGTGTTGCTCCTCGCTGCTCAGATCGCCCTTCTTGATCACCTCGTGCTCGAGGTCCTCGAGATCGCCCAGATTGAAGTCAAACGTCACCGGATGCAGCTCGTATTCCTTCAGTGGATGCGGCTTGATGTAATCGATGCTGGGCAGCACTTTCTCCAGCGGCAAATACGCTTTCTTCTTCAGCGGCTTCGCCGGCAGCACCTCGTGAGTGTTCAGCGTCAGCGGAGGATCTTCATCGAGCTCATCGGCGTCGACCTCGTGCAGAATTGTGATGTTGTTGTTGCTGCGAGTCACGACAAAATCACCGAATCTCGCCGTGGATGCCAAGGCTTCAACAGTCTCATTGGACGTCGTCGTCGTCCTTGTGGCATTGTCCTTTGAGGCGCGACTTCCGCTCGTGATGAGGATCAGCATCAGGAAGAGCACTCTCCATAGTCCAATCACAGGTGTTGCCTTCAACCTGGACATGGTGTCTGCCACTTCTCTCCTTCCACTTCTCTCCTTCTCTCCTTGTCCCCTTTTTCTCACTTGGCTTTGCTCCTCGATCTATTTTCTCTCTCTCAGTTTTGTTCTCAGTCTGATTCTCTAGTCGCTTGACAGCATTTTCCTTGAGTGTTATTAAGTGGTGTCTTCTGGAGATTTGCAGTTCGCTCTTCGTACTATCATCGTTCTAGGCTTTGTCTGCTCAGTTTGAGGGCTTCGCAATGCGCATCTACAATGGGATTTAAGCAAGAATTAGAAGAAAACTCTCGAGTTCCATTGCGAGAGTTACTCTTAAAGCAAGTTTATCTCAGAGCAATTTCAATATTATTTCAATTAATGAAGGCAAAACTTCAAATGTTGTTTGTCGTTTAATAATGAATCTAATTATTAGCTGGTGTATATCTCCATATTAATTTAAATAAATTTTACCTTTGAACTATTTAAATATTTAAAAAAATGTGTAGAAAAGTAAATCAAATAGATTTTTCGGGCTGAATTAAAAAAATGGAATCTATTATTATATTATTTTAGAGAAATGTTAACTCAGACCTTTATATATGTAAAAAAATTGTGATTTATTGATTAGAAATAAATCAACCAATTTTATTTATGCTTGTGCCTATCTGTATATTAATTAAAAGAAATTTTATATTTGGAAATTATTTATAAAAAAATTGGTACGTCACTTTAAGGTTTGTTTATCATTGAGAAAGAAATCAAATTGTTTTTTCAAGCTAAGATCAAAAAAAACTGGTGCAATTTAATTAGTTAAATAACTAATTGTTTGTTTTTCCTTTAAGGACATGGACATGAGTATGAAAAAATTGTCCGAAAAATCGGAATAATGCTGAAGTTTCTAGAGATGTTTTAAAAGGATCATTCGATTGATGAGTTAAAGGAAGGAAACCAGGAACCGGGAGAGGAAAATGGGAGAATTTGGAGGAAAAGGCGTTGATGGAGGGGTGTGTTCAATTGATGGCAAGACAACAATTTGGCAGTTGTTTATGATCCGATATGTCATTTATGGCCTTAATTGTTTCTAGGCAGTCGCAGGTTGCACGGATTGTGCCTCACAACACTGATGTGGCTGCCACGGCTGCTGCTGTTGTTGTTGTTGTTGTTGTTGTTATCGCAGTTGCTGTTGTTGTTGCTGTGAAAGCAAGAAACCAGAGGAAAATTACAAAATTTCCTGGTTAAACTTGTTAGACTTGTTGTGACCACCGCCGATGTTGCCACCGTTAGCTTTGGCTCTAACTGAGGCCGCCAAATGTTGCTGCGGCTGTGGAAAATTCAGCATCGGGCTTCGAGGTTGCCTTTTCTGCTTACATAACTTCCGCATCGCGCCATCGATTCGCATTGGCTTGATGATCTTCGGCTCGCCATATGCCATTTGCACATTATTATGCAATTTCAATAATGTGATCTAAATTGATTTGATAACACGCATCGCATCGATAATATCTCGGCCGGACTTGGCCGATCATCACTGCTTAATCAGTGCAATCTTTCCATTAGTCAAATTGATTTTAAACTATGCTCAAAGTCTTTTTGAAATTTACGAGTAAATAGATAATATATTTGTTGCTTTTGATTTCGTATTCTATCAATTTATCCTGATGCCAAATTAAAAAAAAAATATAACTATTATTTAAATCATTTTAACTCTTATGATTTTCTTATATAAATAAAAATATAATGAAATAATTATTTAATGTTTATTTTATTCATTACTCTTATTTTTGAATTATTATCTACATCATTGTTAACTCTTATGATTTTTTGTATATAAAGAAAATATGAAATAATTATTTAAATTAATATTTTATTCATTATTCTTATTTTTGAATTATTATCCAAATCATTTTTAACTCTCATGTTTTTTTTATCTAAAAAATATAATGAAATAATTATTTAATTTAAATTTCAAAATTAAAATGAATTTTCATTTGAATTAATTTGTCTTCTATTTGACTTGAACTAATCGAATTTATAAATAAACAAAGAATTTGTTTATTTTCAAAACGCAGTAATTGCATCATGAATTTATGAAATCAAATAACCAGCTTAATTAAAAGAAATCAATTGCAACATTGCTGCACCAAAAGACGCAATTTCGATTTCGAATTGAGCAGCAATTAAAATCGAAAGTGAAAAGCTTTGGCAAATACTCGTAATTCAGATTACTAAATCTGTGGAAAAACCAGTCTAAAATGCATAAATTATTGCTGGATTTGGACTTCAATGAACTTGCTACTGACATTGATTAGTGATAATGTTCCAGTTGCATATCTGCATACTATATACATATATTTGCAAGATCAAGCAAATCGCTACTTTTCTTTATTGGCTGAAGAAAATGTTTTCAGAGCTAAATTTTCTATCTTACTATTTTTATTATAATGATGAAAATTAAATTTTAGTTTCAAGAAGTTTTAAGGGCTTGTAAACTAAAATTTAATTTTTGTAAGTTTCGTTTAATTATTTTTTGAATACTGAAAGTTTCAAATATTGCAAGCCAAATTGTTCTAGAAGTTTTAAGAAGGTTTGGAATCTAAACTTTAATTTCGGATTATGCAATGTACTTAATATTTATGCGTTAGTTTAATTATTTTCTAAATAGTTTCATCACTTTTCGTAATCTATTTTTGCATTACTGAGTTGAAAGTGATTTTGTATTTACTTAGTTATATTAATTTTATTTATATGGTTTGATAGAAATTAATCTAAATTTAAAATTCAAAGTATTAACTATTTATTCGTTATTTTAATTATTTGCTTAATAGTTTCATCACTTTTCGCAATCTTTTGTTTATATTAATTGAATTCATATCGCTTGCTAAGAGTTCATCTAAGTGTAAACTATTTAATCGTTAGTTTAATTGTTTGCTGAACACTCTTGTGTCCTTCAAGTTTATCTGTTTGGCTGAGTTGAAAGTAAATCGTGTCTAGAACTTTGTGGAGACCGCAACAAGATATTAGAATGACAAATTCAGCTGCCAACTTCACTCACGGTTGCATTCATTTGGGTCGTGGACAACGCACTCGACTCACATTAATTTGTCTGTCCGTCTGTCTGTCTGTCCGTCTGTCCGTCCGTCTGTCTGTGTGTGTTTGTTGTGTTTGTGGGCGTGGATAGGCAAGCAACAAAGTGGTGCAACATATTTGCAATTCAATTGTTTGGCAATCGCAGTGGCAACAAACAACGACAGCAGCAGCAGCCACATGAGCAATTGGCCCACGCAATGCAATGAGGAGCTTCGACTGACGCTGGGTGGTAATTGAAGGGGTAAACAGCAACAATAACGACAACAACAACAACAGCCGTAACAATAACAATAACAACATGAAAAAAAAGAGGCACAACACTGTTTTAGCTGGACACACGACGGCGACTTGGACTTGGCTTGACTTGAGACTCGAGACTCGAGGCTTGACTTCAGACTTGTCTGGACGACGATGCTCAACCGCAGCGATGAAAGTAAAAACCGCGACTGATCAGGCGCCGCCAAAGCCAGCAGCGCTTGAAGCCAATGGACGAGGCCCCAAATCGGAGCCGAGCTTGATCGCGAGCCGAGCTCAGCTGCAGAGCAGAGCAGACAGCGCTGCAGCTGAGCAGGCGGCAGACGCTGGAGATGGGCGCGTGACTGATCACGATAATCCTCATAAAGAATCAAATATTGATATAAGACAATATGGTAGACTACAATTTTGATGCCTCATGAAAAAATAGCTATACTATAGATTGATATATTGCAATTTTTTATTAAATTTATTTGATGTGGATATTTTTACATTTTATGTTGTTGTTGTTTTTTCATGCAATAAATAATTCAATTGCTTAACTATGAACTCTTAATCTAGATGATAAAATCACGTTGACAGAATTTTAACAGCAAGTGGATTAAATTTGTTTCTATGAGAAATTAGTAGCATATACATATATAGAATAAATTGTGATAGTTTCACGTGTGAAAAACGCAATTATACTTCAATGTATTTATTTATTTAAAGACGACTACGATCTGTCAAACTTGAAGAAATTACAACATATGTAAAATAATGATTAAAAAAATAAAAATATAAAATTAAATTATTAATTTAAAGTTTAAAAAGTAATAAAAAAAAAATTAAATTGCAGGGTAAATTATGCTTATATTCTTACATTAACTTTTAAAATAAATACATACCAAATCGTATTGAATTGCATTTAGAGTTGTATTTTATATGTTACAAATTTACTGTTTGGTAAATTCTTTAATTTTTTTGTAAATAATTATTGAATATATTATAAATTTTTACTTTTTTTAGTTTGAATTTTATTTGTAAAAAGTTTTAAGTTTGATGCATTCTTGTGAAAAATATTCGCAAATTCTTGTTTTTTTAATGGCGATAAAGAGTTTACTGGAAATATGAAAAATTGATTCCGAGTCTCGTAAATGGCTTAATTTAATTGAAATGATAATTGAATATAATTTGTGGTTATTAAGTTAGAAATTTAAAAGTGAATAAAATTCGCAAATTACTTTTTTTTATTTTTTGTGGTGACTAAATTAAAAAAATTTAAATTGTTTATTAATTGGAGTTCTTTTAGTTTGACGATTATTCATGCGTAATTATCCCAAATTAATTTATTTTGTCTAAGCGTTTGGGGGTTTATTATAAATATTACTAATTGACTGTGAGTTTGATTATAACTATTTATTGTTTAACTTTAAATTGTATTTATTTGAGTTTCATAATATTTTGTTGCTTGGCTCGTGTCACGCTCTCAGCGTTGGGAGAGCGAGGCAGAGACACAAAATGCAGTTGCAAGTGCAAGAGCCGCCTTTGTGTAACTGGGTGTGCGTGTGTGCGTGTGTGTGAGTGTGGAAAAGCGCAATAAAGCAAACAAGCAGAAATCATAAAGTGCACTACAAAAACCTGGCGAATGCTGAGGCTAAATCCGAGTCCCAAAAATGAAATCGTACGAATGCTTTGCAGTTTCCTTTTCTTTTATGGTCAGCAGGGAGGTTGGGGCAGGTGCAGCGTGGCAGCGGGGCAGGAGGCAGGTGGCATGAGGCAGGGGGGCAGATGCAGCCGGGTGGGTTATAAAACGTGATAGACACGCTGCAGACGCCAAAATGAAACAAAAAGTGGCCGAGTGGACTGACCAGATGCCAGGTGAAACGGGCCAGTCCCAACAACAACAACAACAGCAACAACAGCAACAACTGCAACTGCTGCAAGTCTGCGAAACTGCGAGACGGGGCAGCAACAAAATGTCGCAATCTGCCAAAAATGGTAACAAAGGCAGCGCAAAACTAAAAAGACAGTTCAGTGGCAGGCGAACACACGACTCTCGACTCTCGACTCTCGACTCACGACTGCCATGCCACGCCCTCCAGCCCCCTCGAATCGCAGCCAGCCAATGAAAGCGAATGAGTTGCAAATATGTGTGTGTGTGTCTTTTTGTTTTTGTTGCACAAGTTGCCTTGGCATATTAGTTAGTAAATATATTTAACAAAAAGAAACGAAACAAAAAAATTAAACATATGAAGTATGAGCAATAAATTGTGCGCTAATTTTGTGGTGCAGCAAATGTTGCTTAAGAAACTCAAAAGCTGTGAAGAACTCGCGACGAATGCGCGAATTATTGGCGTGGCATGTGGCATGGTCACACTGCATTGGCTGTGGTCACCAATTGGCCTGGCCTCCAGGATGTTGCATGCCTCGTCGGCTGCAGATTGACCCCTGAGCGGAGACAAGCATAATATTGAAAGAAAGCGTTTTGTTTGGTCCCGGCCAACACGCGTTGCAAGCACTGATGGCTGTGGCACGAGCCACACACACACACACACACACACACACACACACGCATATGTGTGTAGCTGCAACTGGAGTTTTTGTATTTTGTTTGTTTGCGGCAAGCTACCGTTGCAATGACTTGGCACATCGTGCAAGCGAAACCTGGTGATAGTCGTTCGACGTCATTAAGTGAGTGTGCCAGCTGAGTGCAAGTGTGTGTGAGTGTGTGTGTGAGTGTGTGGCGTGTTGGCTAACCAACAATGATGCAATTGCGCAGACACTCGCCGCGATTACGATAGCCAGCCAGTTAGCCAGCCAGTGAGTTGGCCAGGGGAACAATCAAACACAAACTGCAAACTGTAAACATTTTTCTTGGCGAAAACTCTTGGGCCAACAGCGCTTTTACCATCACAGCTGCTGCTGCTGCAACGTGCAACGTGCAACGTGTGGCTGCCTCGCCTGACTGGGCGGCAGTGCCATCAGAAATCATGTCAACATGACTTGCCACCATGTTGTGGTAATGGTTTTTTTGCTGCAGCACATTTTCATCAGATGTGCAGCGATGACACGCAATGCCGAATGCCTCGAATAGCATTGGTAAAAAAAACATTGCATACTTCCAGGCTGACTTTTTAAATGAAAATTCTATGGACAAAACACTTCCAACAAAATATTATTGTAATAGCTGGTTAAAATATGCTGTGACATTTTTTTCCTAGTTATTTTAGTTTTTAAATCAAAATAAATATTAAGAAATATTCTAAAAATGTGATAACTCATTAAATAAAAGTTAAAATACATAGCTATAAATCTGCGTTTAAAATGTTTTTATATCTTTTTTAGTTTGGCAGATACAGCGCTATAAACTCTTGATTGAGCACTGGTTGAAATTAGGTGTGAACCACTGTACACATATTTTTTTTTAATTTTATTTGCACATAACCGGACGTGGGTGAGGAGAGATATGTACATATATTTTCAAAAATTTAATACTTATAACTAATAACAATTTTGTACAATTATTTACAGAAATTTACATGTTAAGATGGGATTATTGAATGCCTTGGCAGAGGTTGCGGACTTAAGACAAGTCTGCTAAGCCAGTGGGTTTGAATGCGCCATGAGCCTGTCGCCATATTCAGCCTGTTGTCCATCGGAACAAGGCCAAGATCGACTTCTATTGCCCGGTTGATCACGTACATGTTCAGCTGGTGCCTTGAAGCGGTGCCCCAAACTTGGATAGCATAAGTCCAAGTTGGCATGAGAATCGCTTTGGGCAAGAGAGCTGGAGACTTTTGGACTTCGAGAGCCCAACGAGCTTCTGGAGCTTTAGAAGGCCTTTGGACTTGATGGCCGTGCCATATAAGCCGGCAGTTTAAGTGGACACCCAGGTAGCTGTGAGCGGTGACGTTTTCGATGTTGCCAGCATCGAAAATCAGATCTATGCAGATCAAACGCCTGAGGGTTCATCGCTCCATTTAACTGCAGCCGCAGCTGATTGCTGACATGAGTGGGATGCAAGCATTTCCGCATGTCATCTGTGTGAGTATCCAGAAAGTGTAAATAAAACAATTATTTTTTCTAACATATATTGCATATTTATTTTCAGATTCGTATGAAAGAAAAAGCCGGCTTAGGAAATGAGCTTTTTGGGTGCTACCGTTACCGATTGGGATAAACTACATAATGTATATATACATATGTACCACTTCGCCCGCATACCAGATAGCAACAATAAGCATAATTATTATTATAAATAGAATGTATGTTGTTGCTTTTTATTGAAGCGTAATTTACTTAAGATAATTGTAAAAAAATGAATGTCAAGAATGTCAAATTCACAATAAAAACAAAAAAATTATAAAAAAAAACATTGTTTTTATTTGGCTACTTAAAATGAATGACTTAAAATGAAGAGGTCTTGAGTGGCATCATGATCACTGTCCTTGTAGTTTTCGAGATATACACACCTTAAGTTTTCGACTAAAATTTATATTCCGTCGACAAAAGTATGCAACATTTTTTAATTTTTGGACTTGCAAATTTTTCGTTGCGGAGTCGAAAAAAGAATGTAAGAAATCGCAACAAAATGAGAAAATCGTGGATATCTCGGGAACCAAAAGGACGATCGGAATGTCCTTTGGCCAGTTGATAGTCCTTGTTGAGACGAGTTGATTGCCACAGGACTCGCAAGGATCTGTAAGGATACGGCCAAGATAGAGCATGTTTTTTCTCAGCAAAAAAGTCCTTCTAACTCTGTTGTTTACAGGCTGTTTCGGCTTTTGATTTCATTGTCGTCCATCATGAATCCGTCCCTATATGCATGCCAAAGGACATCCTGATCGTCCTTCAAATGACGAAGTTATGGGGGATTTTTGAATTTTTGCCCAATTTTCCATGCCTACCCCTTGTAGATTTTTTCGAAAAATTCTTGATTGTTTTTTTTATATATTCTTTATTTTTTTAATGACAATCGGCCGTTATTTTTAAACGTATTTGTTAGGGCTATCGATAGTCTAAAGGACATCTAAATTGTCGTTGTTGTTTTCGAGATAAACGCATTTTAAAATTTCAGCCAAACTTTATATTCCGTCGACAAAAGTATGCAACATTTTTTAATTTTTGGACTTGCAAATTTTTCGTTGCGGAGTCGAAAAAAGAATGTAAGAAATCGCAACAAAATGAGAAAATCGTGGATATCTCGGGAACCAAAAGGACGATCGGAATGTCCTTTGGCCAGTTGATAGTCCTTGTTGAGACGAGTTGATTGCCACAGGACTCGCAAGGATCTGTAAGGATACGGCCAAGATAGAGCATGTTTTTTCTCAGCAAAAAAGTCCTTCTAACTCTGTTGTTTACAGGCTGTTTCGGCTTTTGATTTCATTGTCGTCCATCATGAATCCGTCCCTATATGCATGCCAAAGGACATCCTGATCGTCCTTCAAATGACGAAGTTATGGGGGATTTTTGAATTTTTGCCCAATTTTCCATGCCTACCCCTTGTAGATTTTTTCGAAAAATTCTTGTTTGTTTTTTTTATATATTCTTTATTTTTTTAATGACAATCGGCCGTTATTTTTAAACGTATTTGTTAGGGCTATCGATAGTCTAAAGGACATCTAAATTGTCGTTGTTGTTTTCGAGATAAACGCATTTTAAAATTTCAGCCAAACTTTATATTCCGTCGACAAAAGTATGCAACATTTTTTAATTTTTGGACTTGCAAATTTTTCGTTGCGGAGTCGAAAAAAGAATGTAAGAAATCGCAACAAAATGAGAAAATCGTGGATATCTCGGGAACCAAAAGGACGATCGGAATGTCCTTTGGCCAGTTGATAGTCCTTGTTGAGACGAGTTGATTGCCACAGGACTCGCAAGGATCTGTAAGGATACGGCCAAGATAGAGCATGTTTTTTCTCAGCAAAAAAGTCCTTCTAACTCTGTTGTTTACAGGCTGTTTCGGCTTTTGATTTCATTGTCGTCCATCATGAATCCGTCCCTATATGCATGCCAAAGGACATCCTGATCGTCCTTCAAATGACGAAGTTATGGGGGATTTTTGAATTTTTGCCCAATTTTCCATGCCTACCCCTTGTAGATTTTTTCGAAAAATTCTTGTTTGTTTTTTTTATATATTCTTTATTTTTTTAATGACAATCGGCCGTTATTTTTAAACGTATTTGTTAGGGCTATCGATAGTCTAAAGGACATCTAAATTGTCGTTGTTGTTTTCGAGATAAACGCATTTTAAAATTTCAGCCAAACTTTATATTCCGTCGACAAAAGTATGCAACATTTTTTAATTTTTGGACTTGCAAATTTTTCGTTGCGGAGTCGAAAAAAGAATGTAAGAAATCGCAACAAAATGAGAAAATCGTGGATATCTCGGGAACCAAAAGGACGATCGGAATGTCCTTTGGCCAGTTGATAGTCCTTGTTGAGACGAGTTGATTGCCACAGGACTCGCAAGGATCTGTAAGGATACGGCCAAGATAGAGCATGTTTTTTCTCAGCAAAAAAGTCCTTCTAACTCTGTTGTTTACAGGCTGTTTCGGCTTTTGATTTCATTGTCGTCCATCATGAATCCGTCCCTATATGCATGCCAAAGGACATCCTGATCGTCCTTCAAATGACGAAGTTATGGGGGATTTTTGAATTTTTGCCCAATTTTCCATGCCTACCCCTTGTAGATTTTTTCGAAAAATTCTTGTTTGTTTTTTTTATATATTCTTTATTTTTTTAATGACAATCGGCCGTTATTTTTAAACGTATTTGTTAGGGCTATCGATAGTCTAAAGGACATCTAAATTGTCGTTGTTGTTTTCGAGATAAACGCATTTTAAAATTTCAGCCAAACTTTATATTCCGTCGACAAAAGTATGCAACATTTTTTAATTTTTGGACTTGCAAATTTTTCGTTGCGGAGTCGAAAAAAGAATGTAAGAAATCGCAACAAAATGAGAAAATCGTGGATATCTCGGGAACCAAAAGGACGATCGGAATGTCCTTTGGCCAGTTGATAGTCCTTGTTGAGACGAGTTGATTGCCACAGGACTCGCAAGGATCTGTAAGGATACGGCCAAGATAGAGCATGTTTTTTCTCAGCAAAAAAGTCCTTCTAACTCTGTTGTTTACAGGCTGTTTCGGCTTTTGATTTCATTGTCGTCCATCATGAATCCGTCCCTATATGCATGCCAAAGGACATCCTGATCGTCCTTCAAATGACGAAGTTATGGGGGATTTTTGAATTTTTGCCCAATTTTCCATGCCTACCCCTTGTAGATTTTTTCGAAAAATTCTTGTTTGTTTTTTTTATATATTCTTTATTTTTTTAATGACAATCGGCCGTTATTTTTAAACGTATTTGTTAGGGCTATCGATAGTCTAAAGGACATCTAAATTGTCGTTGTTGTTTTCGAGATAAACGCATTTTAAAATTTCAGCCAAACTTTATATTCCGTCGACAAAAGTATGCAACATTTTTTAATTTTTGGACTTGCAAATTTTTCGTTGCGGAGTCGAAAAAAGAATGTAAGAAATCGCAACAAAATGAGAAAATCGTGGATATCTCGGGAACCAAAAGGACGATCGGAATGTCCTTTGGCCAGTTGATAGTCCTTGTTGAGACGAGTTGATTGCCACAGGACTCGCAAGGATCTGTAAGGATACGGCCAAGATAGAGCATGTTTTTTCTCAGCAAAAAAGTCCTTCTAACTCTGTTGTTTACAGGCTGTTTCGGCTTTTGATTTCATTGTCGTCCATCATGAATCCGTCCCTATATGCATGCCAAAGGACATCCTGATCGTCCTTCAAATGACGAAGTTATGGGGGATTTTTGAATTTTTGCCCAATTTTCCATGCCTACCCCTTGTAGATTTTTTCGAAAAATTCTTGTTTGTTTTTTTTATATATTCTTTATTTTTTTAATGACAATCGGCCGTTATTTTTAAACGTATTTGTTAGGGCTATCGATAGTCTAAAGGACATCTAAATTGTCGTTGTTGTTTTCGAGATAAACGCATTTTAAAATTTCAGCCAAACTTTATATTCCGTCGACAAAAGTATGCAACATTTTTTAATTTTTGGACTTGCAAATTTTTCGTTGCGGAGTCGAAAAAAGAATGTAAGAAATCGCAACAAAATGAGAAAATCGTGGATATCTCGGGAACCAAAAGGACGATCGGAATGTCCTTTGGCCAGTTGATAGTCCTTGTTGAGACGAGTTGATTGCCACAGGACTCGCAAGGATCTGTAAGGATACGGCCAAGATAGAGCATGTTTTTTCTCAGCAAAAAAGTCCTTCTAACTCTGTTGTTTACAGGCTGTTTCGGCTTTTGATTTCATTGTCGTCCATCATGAATCCGTCCCTATATGCATGCCAAAGGACATCCTGATCGTCCTTCAAATGACGAAGTTATGGGGGATTTTTGAATTTTTGCCCAATTTTCCATGCCTACCCCTTGTAGATTTTTTCGAAAAATTCTTGTTTGTTTTTTTTATATATTCTTTATTTTTTTAATGACAATCGGCCGTTATTTTTAAACGTATTTGTTAGGGCTATCGATAGTCTAAAGGACATCTAAATTGTCGTTGTTGTTTTCGAGATAAACGCATTTTAAAATTTCAGCCAAACTTTATATTCCGTCGACAAAAGTATGCAACATTTTTTAATTTTTGGACTTGCAAATTTTTCGTTGCGGAGTCGAAAAAAGAATGTAAGAAATCGCAACAAAATGAGAAAATCGTGGATATCTCGGGAACCAAAAGGACGATCGGAATGTCCTTTGGCCAGTTGATAGTCCTTGTTGAGACGAGTTGATTGCCACAGGACTCGCAAGGATCTGTAAGGATACGGCCAAGATAGAGCATGTTTTTTCTCAGCAAAAAAGTCCTTCTAACTCTGTTGTTTACAGGCTGTTTCGGCTTTTGATTTCATTGTCGTCCATCATGAATCCGTCCCTATATGCATGCCAAAGGACATCCTGATCGTCCTTCAAATGACGAAGTTATGGGGGATTTTTGAATTTTTGCCCAATTTTCCATGCCTACCCCTTGTAGATTTTTTCGAAAAATTCTTGTTTGTTTTTTTTATATATTCTTTATTTTTTTAATGACAATCGGCCGTTATTTTTAAACGTATTTGTTAGGGCTATCGATAGTCTAAAGGACATCTAAATTGTCGTTGTTGTTTTCGAGATAAACGCTTTTTAAATTTCAGCCAAACTTTATATTCCGTCGACAAAAGTATGCAACATTTTTTAATTTTTGGACTTGCAAATTTTTCGTTGCGGAGTCGAAAAAAGAATGTAAGAAATCGCAACAAAATGAGAAAATCGTGGATATCTCGGGAACCAAAAGGACGATCGGAATGTCCTTTGGCCAGTTGATAGTCCTTGTTGAGACGAGTTGATTGCCACAGGACTCGCAAGGATCTGTAAGGATACGGCCAAGATAGAGCATGTTTTTTCTCAGCAAAAAAGTCCTTCTAACTCTGTTGTTTACAGGCTGTTTCGGCTTTTGATTTCATTGTCGTCCATCATGAATCCGTCCCTATATGCATGCCAAAGGACATCCTGATCGTCCTTCAAATGACGAAGTTATGGGGGATTTTTGAATTTTTGCCCAATTTTCCATGCCTACCCCTTGTAGATTTTTTCGAAAAATTCTTGTTTGTTTTTTTTATATATTCTTTATTTTTTTAATGACAATCGGCCGTTATTTTTAAACGTATTTGTTAGGGCTATCGATAGTCTAAAGGACATCTAAATTGTCGTTGTTGTTTTCGAGATAAACGCATTTTAAAATTTCAGCCAAACTTTATATTCCGTCGACAAAAGTATGCAACATTTTTTAATTTTTGGACTTGCAAATTTTTCGTTGCGGAGTCGAAAAAAGAATGTAAGAAATCGCAACAAAATGAGAAAATCGTGGATATCTCGGGAACCAAAAGGACGATCGGAATGTCCTTTGGCCAGTTGATAGTCCTTGTTGAGACGAGTTGATTGCCACAGGACTCGCAAGGATCTGTAAGGATACGGCCAAGATAGAGCATGTTTTTTCTCAGCAAAAAAGTCCTTCTAACTCTGTTGTTTACAGGCTGTTTCGGCTTTTGATTTCATTGTCGTCCATCATGAATCCGTCCCTATATGCATGCCAAAGGACATCCTGATCGTCCTTCAAATGACGAAGTTATGGGGGATTTTTGAATTTTTGCCCAATTTTCCATGCCTACCCCTTGTAGATTTTTTCGAAAAATTCTTGTTTGTTTTTTTTATATATTCTTTATTTTTTTAATGACAATCGGCCGTTATTTTTAAACGTATTTGTTAGGGCTATCGATAGTCTAAAGGACATCTAAATTGTCGTTGTTGTTTTCGAGATAAACGCATTTTAAAATTTCAGCCAAACTTTATATTCCGTCGACAAAAGTATGCAACATTTTTTAATTTTTGGACTTGCAAATTTTTCGTTGCGGAGTCGAAAAAAGAATGTAAGAAATCGCAACAAAATGAGAAAATCGTGGATATCTCGGGAACCAAAAGGACGATCGGAATGTCCTTTGGCCAGTTGATAGTCCTTGTTGAGACGAGTTGATTGCCACAGGACTCGCAAGGATCTGTAAGGATACGGCCAAGATAGAGCATGTTTTTTCTCAGCAAAAAAGTCCTTCTAACTCTGTTGTTTACAGGCTGTTTCGGCTTTTGATTTCATTGTCGTCCATCATGAATCCGTCCCTATATGCATGCCAAAGGACATCCTGATCGTCCTTCAAATGACGAAGTTATGGGGGATTTTTGAATTTTTGCCCAATTTTCCATGCCTACCCCTTGTAGATTTTTTCGAAAAATTCTTGTTTGTTTTTTTTATATATTCTTTATTTTTTTAATGACAATCGGCCGTTATTTTTAAACGTATTTGTTAGGGCTATCGATAGTCTAAAGGACATCTAAATTGTCGTTGTTGTTTTCGAGATAAACGCTTTTTAAATTTCAGCCAAACTTTATATTCCGTCGACAAAAGTATGCAACATTTTTTAATTTTTGGACTTGCAAATTTTTCGTTGCGGAGTCGAAAAAAAAATGTAAGAAATCGCAACAAAATGAGAAAATCGTGGATATCTCGGGAACCAAAAGGACGATCGGAATGTCCTTTGGCCAGTTGATAGTCCTTGTTGAGACGAGTTGATTGCCACAGGACTCGCAAGGATCTGTAAGGATACGGCCAAGATAGAGCATGTTTTTTCTCAGCAAAAAAGTCCTTCTAACTCTGTTGTTTACAGGCTGTTTCGGCTTTTGATTTCATTGTCGTCCATCATGAATCCGTCCCTATATGCATGCCAAAGGACATCCTGATCGTCCTTCAAATGACGAAGTTATGGGGGATTTTTGAATTTTTGCCCAATTTTCCATGCCTACCCCTTGTAGATTTTTTCGAAAAATTCTTGTTTGTTTTTTTTATATATTCTTTATTTTTTTAATGACAATCGGCCGTTATTTTTAAACGTATTTGTTAGGGCTATCGATAGTCTAAAGGACATCTAAATTGTCGTTGTTGTTTTCGAGATAAACGCATTTTAAAATTTCAGCCAAACTTTATATTCCGTCGACAAAAGTATGCAACATTTTTTAATTTTTGGACTTGCAAATTTTTCGTTGCGGAGTCGAAAAAAGAATGTAAGAAATCGCAACAAAATGAGAAAATCGTGGATATCTCGGGAACCAAAAGGACGATCGGAATGTCCTTTGGCCAGTTGATAGTCCTTGTTGAGACGAGTTGATTGCCACAGGACTCGCAAGGATCTGTAAGGATACGGCCAAGATAGAGCATGTTTTTTCTCAGCAAAAAAGTCCTTCTAACTCTGTTGTTTACAGGCTGTTTCGGCTTTTGATTTCATTGTCGTCCATCATGAATCCGTCCCTATATGCATGCCAAAGGACATCCTGATCGTCCTTCAAATGACGAAGTTATGGGGGATTTTTGAATTTTTGCCCAATTTTCCATGCCTACCCCTTGTAGATTTTTTCGAAAAATTCTTGTTTGTTTTTTTTATATATTCTTTATTTTTTTAATGACAATCGGCCGTTATTTTTAAACGTATTTGTTAGGGCTATCGATAGTCTAAAGGACATCTAAATTGTCGTTGTTGTTTTCGAGATAAACGCATTTTAAAATTTCAGCCAAACTTTATATTCCGTCGACAAAAGTATGCAACATTTTTTAATTTTTGGACTTGCAAATTTTTCGTTGCGGAGTCGAAAAAAGAATGTAAGAAATCGCAACAAAATGAGAAAATCGTGGATATCTCGGGAACCAAAAGGACGATCGGAATGTCCTTTGGCCAGTTGATAGTCCTTGTTGAGACGAGTTGATTGCCACAGGACTCGCAAGGATCTGTAAGGATACGGCCAAGATAGAGCATGTTTTTTCTCAGCAAAAAAGTCCTTCTAACTCTGTTGTTTACAGGCTGTTTCGGCTTTTGATTTCATTGTCGTCCATCATGAATCCGTCCCTATATGCATGCCAAAGGACATCCTGATCGTCCTTCAAATGACGAAGTTATGGGGGATTTTTGAATTTTTGCCCAATTTTCCATGCCTACCCCTTGTAGATTTTTTCGAAAAATTCTTGTTTGTTTTTTTTATATATTCTTTATTTTTTTAATGACAATCGGCCGTTATTTTTAAACGTATTTGTTAGGGCTATCGATAGTCTAAAGGACATCTAAATTGTCGTTGTTGTTTTCGAGATAAACGCATTTTAAAATTTCAGCCAAACTTTATATTCCGTCGACAAAAGTATGCAACATTTTTTAATTTTTGGACTTGCAAATTTTTCGTTGCGGAGTCGAAAAAAGAATGTAAGAAATCGCAACAAAATGAGAAAATCGTGGATATCTCGGGAGCCAAAAGGACGATCGGAATGTCCTTTGGCCAGTTGATAGTCCTTGTTGAGACGAGTTGATTGCCACAGGACTCGCAAGGATCTGTAAGGATACGGCCAAGATAGAGCATGTTTTTTCTCAGCAAAAAAGTCCTTCTAACTCTGTTGTTTACAGGCTGTTTCGGCTTTTGATTTCATTGTCGTCCATCATGAATCCGTCCCTATATGCATGCCAAAGGACATCCTGATCGTCCTTCAAATGACGAAGTTATGGGGGATTTTTGAATTTTTGCCCAATTTTCCATGCCTACCCCTTGTAGATTTTTTCGAAAAATTCTTGTTTGTTTTTTTTATATATTCTTTATTTTTTTAATGACAATCGGCCGTTATTTTTAAACGTATTTGTTAGGGCTATCGATAGTCTAAAGGACATCTAAATTGTCGTTGTTGTTTTCGAGATAAACGCTTTTTAAATTTCAGCCAAACTTTATATTCCGTCGACAAAAGTATGCAACATTTTTTAATTTTTGGACTTGCAAATTTTTCGTTGCGGAGTCGAAAAAAGAATGTAAGAAATCGCAACAAAATGAGAAAATCGTGGATATCTCGGGAACCAAAAGGACGATCGGAATGTCCTTTGGCCAGTTGATAGTCCTTGTTGAGACGAGTTGATTGCCACAGGACTCGCAAGGATCTGTAAGGATACGGCCAAGATAGAGCATGTTTTTTCTCAGCAAAAAAGTCCTTCTAACTCTGTTGTTTACAGGCTGTTTCGGCTTTTGATTTCATTGTCGTCCATCATGAATCCGTCCCTATATGCATGCCAAAGGACATCCTGATCGTCCTTCAAATGACGAAGTTATGGGGGATTTTTGAATTTTTGCCCAATTTTCCATGCCTACCCCTTGTAGATTTTTTCGAAAAATTCTTGTTTGTTTTTTTTATATATTCTTTATTTTTTTAATGACAATCGGCCGTTATTTTTAAACGTATTTGTTAGGGCTATCGATAGTCTAAAGGACATCTAAATTGTCGTTGTTGTTTTCGAGATAAACGCATTTTAAAATTTCAGCCAAACTTTATATTCCGTCGACAAAAGTATGCAACATTTTTTAATTTTTGGACTTGCAAATTTTTCGTTGCGGAGTCGAAAAAAGAATGTAAGAAATCGCAACAAAATGAGAAAATCGTGGATATCTCGGGAACCAAAAGGACGATCGGAATGTCCTTTGGCCAGTTGATAGTCCTTGTTGAGACGAGTTGATTGCCACAGGACTCGCAAGGATCTGTAAGGATACGTCCAAGATAGAGCATGTTTTTTCTCAGCAAAAAAGTCCTTCTAACTCTGTTGTTTACAGGCTGTTTCGGCTTTTGATTTCATTGTCGTCCATCATGAATCCGTCCCTATATGCATGCCAAAGGACATCCTGATCGTCCTTCAAATGACGAAGTTATGGGGGATTTTTGAATTTTTGCCCAATTTTCCATGCCTACCCCTTGTAGATTTTTTCGAAAAATTCTTGTTTGTTTTTTTTATATATTCTTTATTTTTTTAATGACAATCGGCCGTTATTTTTAAACGTATTTGTTAGGGCTATCGATAGTCTAAAGGACATCTAAATTGTCGTTGTTGTTTTCGAGATAAACGCATTTTAAAATTTCAGCCAAACTTTATATTCCGTCGACAAAAGTATGCAACATTTTTTAATTTTTGGACTTGCAAATTTTTCGTTGCGGAGTCGAAAAAAGAATGTAAGAAATCGCAACAAAATGAGAAAATCGTGGATATCTCGGGAGCCAAAAGGACGATCGGAATGTCCTTTGGCCAGTTGATAGTCCTTGTTGAGACGAGTTGATTGCCACAGGACTCGCAAGGATCTGTAAGGATACGGCCAAGATAGAGCATGTTTTTTCTCAGCAAAAAAGTCCTTCTAACTCTGTTGTTTACAGGCTGTTTCGGCTTTTGATTTCATTGTCGTCCATCATGAATCCGTCCCTATATGCATGCCAAAGGACATCCTGATCGTCCTTCAAATGACGAAGTTATGGGGGATTTTTGAATTTTTGCCCAATTTTCCATGCCTACCCCTTGTAGATTTTTTCGAAAAATTCTTGTTTGTTTTTTTTATATATTCTTTATTTTTTTAATGACAATCGGCCGTTATTTTTAAACGTATTTGTTAGGGCTATCGATAGTCTAAAGGACATCTAAATTGTCGTTGTTGTTTTCGAGATAAACGCATTTTAAAATTTCAGCCAAACTTTATATTCCGTCGACAAAAGTATGCAACATTTTTTAATTTTTGGACTTGCAAATTTTTCGTTGCGGAGTCGAAAAAAGAATGTAAGAAATCGCAACAAAATGAGAAAATCGTGGATATCTCGGGAACCAAAAGGACGATCGGAATGTCCTTTGGCCAGTTGATAGTCCTTGTTGAGACGAGTTGATTGCCACAGGACTCGCAAGGATCTGTAAGGATACGGCCAAGATAGAGCATGTTTTTTCTCAGCAAAAAAGTCCTTCTAACTCTGTTGTTTACAGGCTGTTTCGGCTTTTGATTTCATTGTCGTCCATCATGAATCCGTCCCTATATGCATGCCAAAGGACATCCTGATCGTCCTTCAAATGACGAAGTTATGGGGGATTTTTGAATTTTTGCCCAATTTTCCATGCCTACCCCTTGTAGATTTTTTCGAAAAATTCTTGTTTGTTTTTTTTATATATTCTTTATTTTTTTAATGACAATCGGCCGTTATTTTTAAACGTATTTGTTAGGGCTATCGATAGTCTAAAGGACATCTAAATTGTCGTTGTTGTTTTCGAGATAAACGCTTTTTAAATTTCAGCCAAACTTTATATTCCGTCGACAAAAGTATGCAACATTTTTTAATTTTTGGACTTGCAAATTTTTCGTTGCGGAGTCGAAAAAAGAATGTAAGAAATCGCAACAAAATGAGAAAATCGTGGATATCTCATCAGTCACAAAACTGCATTCACTGAAAACGGTCGTGTCGCGCATTCACAAAGTTTCAGCTAATCTGTTTTTACCTTCGAGATCAACTTCTACTCTGTGCTAAAAATAGCACTGCACTGTTGGGCACCGCGATTAACGGTGCCGGCAAAGTGTTCGCAAAAGACAATATTAAAGCAGTGCGCAAGAACTGCGTGCACTGCCCGTTGGGCAACTTATTCCCCCTCAGCCTGCGCGCAGCCGCACAAGGGGGCAATAAAGTTCTTGCTTAATTGCACTTTGTTTTCGTTTCTGTTTGTTTTGTTTGTGCGCGCAAACAAAATCTAACACGTGCCAAACAAAAGTACTCAATTCTGTTATTTAAGCAATTAAATATTAGTATTTGAGTATGAACAATAATCATTTACATGACCCCAAGCATAGTGATGTGCTAAATGAGACCGCTCGGTACTTAGACTACCACAAAATGAAAAAGATTGCTGGTCAAACACCAACTGAGCTACGTGCAAAGCTCTTGGAAGATTTTGCTCTCCAAGGCACCTCCAACATCGCTCACGAAGCCTCTATTGTTCCCACCACATCAACCGTAACTTTCTCGGTTGCCACAAACTCATCCGTGAATTATACAACCACTTGGTCTTCTGACAAAACCTCATCGTTGGGCAGCAAGCCAATTATGGCCTGCAACCTAAGCCACGAAACTGGAGCCTCCAAGAAGTCATCGCGAGTTAGCCACGCACTACCTCAGCTAGCTGAAACTATTGGCATGCCTGTATTCCGAGAAGCCTCAGTCCCATGGCAAAAAGTTCCGCCAAAGAAGAGAAGATCACCAGACTCGCCCAAGACGTCGCATAAGAGACATGCAATTAGTGAAAGCAGCACAATGCATTTGAATAATCAGTTTGCCTCCCTTGCAGATCAAGAAGATTTCATAGCTGACGACGACCTCGACTTGGATGAAGTACAGGCTGAAATTGGCAGAACTGAGGAGCAGTCTCAAACGCCAGCTAAAAAGAAGACGCCAAAACCAAGCCAAATCACAGTTCTTGCTGTTAGTGATTTGCCAGCCCTAGAAAAACTTCTTGACAGCGCGGTTTCCCAAGATGCTTTCGAATTGAAAGTTGCCCGCAACGGCAATCTGCGCATATACGCAAATGACTCTGATGCTCACAGAGCCATCACTAAGAAGCTCTCGGAAGTAAATCTGCAATACACGCACTTCTGCCTCCCTGAAGATAGAGCCTTTAGAGTCGTGGTACGCAACCTGGCTGCTTCTACTCCAATTGAGCAAATCAAAACGACATTCGTCTGTCAAGGACACACTGTGGTGAATGTTTACAACCCAAAATCTAAGCCGCAGTTTGCTGATGTGTCCGAAACCGATCCAGGCAGAGTTTCTGGACAGAATGTCTGGTTTATTGACCTCAAAAAGGCCAATAACAATCGAGAAGCACTCAAGATCGTCAAGGTTGGAAGGCAAAGGGTCAGTGTGGAGATGCCGAGGAAGAATATTAACATGCGCCAATGTTATCGCTGCTTTGGTTTTGACCACACCAAAAATTATTGCACCAAAGAGCCCAGATGTGGTAGATGCAGCAAGTCCCATTGGACTGGCTCCAGCCAGTGCCAAGCAAAGACATATGATGACCTGGAGTGTGTTAACTGCAATGGAAAACACGAGGCAACTCATAAAGGTTGCAGAATCTATATCCAACGGCTCAAAAGCCGTAAGACTGGAATTAAAATTGACCCCATGACACGCGAAGGACTTACTTATCCCATTCGCACTAATAAGCAACTGGTAATCCCATCCTCAATCGTGCGGCATGGACTATCATATGCAGAGGCCTCAAGAACTGGGCAGAGGAGCAAAGGTTTGGATACGAAAAGCCAACAACAGCAGCGTAAAGCGTATTCAAATCAAATACAGCAGCAAAATCCATCACCAATCGATGGCTCACTTGCACAAGTCATTTTATCCATGCAGCAGACCATTGCTGGACTCCAGAAGACGATCGCTGAGCTTCTTGAAGAGATCAAGGAGCTCAGAGGCTCGAAGCCGTGGACGCATCGTAAATAATGACTTCTGTGCTGCGCCTCGGTACATGGAACGCTCGTAGCATAATCCCAAATACTAACGAGCTTAAAGTGTTTTTGAGCAAGCATGAAATTGATATCATGCTTATCTCAGAGACCTTTTTACACGCTGGTTCCTACTTCAACATATTAGGATACGCATGCTATCGAGCGGATCATCCCGGAGGTCGTCCTAGAGGAGGATCATGTGTGCTTATCAGGCAAGGATTAGTTCATTATCATCTTCAGCCGATCACGACTAATCACATACAGTTGGCAACTGTAAACGTTTCCACTCACTTGGGTGAAATCGTGGTGGCGGCTGCGTATCTACCTCCAGGCTTGCCATGGAATTCCTCTGAGTTCGACAGTCTTCTGAGTCAGCTTGGCCCAAAGTTTATAGTTGGAGGCGACTTTAACGCAATGCATCGCCTCTGGGGCAGTAGGAGAGCAAATTCTAGAGGCACTGCACTTCATGACACCATTTCTGGCAACGCAACGCAAGTTCTAGCCACTGGCAGACCAACTCACTATCCATATTGCAGGAGGGATACACCAACGTGCATTGACTTCTATATGTACAGGGGCATAGCCAGCAGTCTTTTGACGGTGCGCGAAGAGTACGACCTAACGTCGGACCACTTGCCGCTAATAGCTACGCTATCAACATCGCCTCAAAGAATTACTCCAGCCATGAGACTTGTCCCCCCTGGCGCCAATATACAACTCTTCCAAGATGAGCTCAACAATGCCTTTAACCTCAACACCATCTTGAATACGGCAGAGGATGTGGATAAAGCTGTCAAAAACCTTATTGAGAAGGCTAAACACGCAGCACAAATTGCGGCTCCAGCTGGTGCAGCTCCTTGGTCAGGTAACGTTCGTAATCACTTTACGCTCTCTCCACAAGCAGTAGGTCTTCTAACGCTTAAAAAAAGACTCAGGCGTGAGTTTATTAGGACCAATGACCCAGCAATCGACAGGCTGTATGGCAGAATCGCTAACCGAGTGAGAAAGGTTTTAACTACCCTCAGGCGTGAAGCCACAGACGCGTTCCTGGAGAAAGTGTCGCCTGACGAAAGCTCTAAATATGCGCTCTGGAAGCTTACGAAAAGGTTCAAGAGGCAAGTTGCACCAAAGTTCCCAGTTCGCAACACTGATGGCTCTTGGGCGAATTCTCCTCAGGACAGAGCTGAAGCTTTTGCCAAAAATCTTGAGGAAAGATTCCAGCCGTTCAAGACGGCGTCTCCTAGTAGAGTCCGAGTGGTAGCCGATTCTCTTGATGCTCCACTGCAGATGGCACTTCCTGTAGCCCCAATTACGCTAACTGAAGTGAAGAATGAGATCAAAGCTCTTCGGAACAATAAGGCTCCTGGTGAGGACCAGATGAATAACAGTACGATCAAGCTGTTTCCTCACAGAGCACTGCTGTTCCTCGTAATGATTTTCAACGCTTCCCTTCGACTTGGATACTTTCCATGTGCATGGAAAAGGGCCAACATTATCATGCTGCACAAAAGTGGAAAGCCAGCGGATGAACTGGACTCTTATCGGCCTATTAGCCTCCTGCCAGCATTTGGAAAGCTGCTGGAGAGGTGCATCTTGAGAAGAATCCTTGAGGCCAAGGCGGTCAAAAAGGCGATTCCCAGGTTCCAGTTCGGCTTTAGGCTTGGGCATGGTACGCCAGAGCAACTCCATCGTGTAGTGAACTTTGTTCTAGATGGCTTTCACGGAAAAGAGTATATTGTTGGAGCTTATCTGGATATACAGCAGGCATTTGACAGAGTCTGGCATGCAGGGCTCCTGCATAAGCTAAAACTTATACTCAACCCTCAACTTTACTTAATAGTCATGAGCTTCCTTCACGAGCGCTCCTTTAAAGTTGTTCAGGACGGGATGTCCTCCCAACCTAAGAGAGTTAGAGCTGGAGTACCTCAGGGTAGTGTGTTAGGCCCAACACTATATAGCCTGTATACGCATGACATGCCATCTGTTGCCAATATACCAATATCGGATCCCAACGACCTGCTAGTTGCCACCTTTGCAGATGATACTGCTGTCATGGCGAGACACAAATGTATTTACTCAGCCACAGATACTCTTCAGCTGTACTTAAAAAAAATTCGAGAACTGGGCCTGCCGATGGAACATCGCTATAAACCCCGACAAATGTGTATCGGTAACGTACACTCTCAGGAAAGGTACTTCTCCAGGAGTATTTCTACACGGAGAGCTCTTAGCCCACTCGGAATCTCACAAGTATCTTGGCGTCACCTTGGACAAGCGTCTCACATTCCAGCGACATGTCTCTGATGTAGTTGGCCGCCTCAAGGCTAAGGCACGTAGCATGGCTTGGCTAATGCATCCCCGCAACAAGCTATCGCTAACCAACAAGGTCAAAATCTACAAAGTTATCTTGGCGCCAATATGGAGGTATGGCATACAGGTGTTTGGCATTGCGGCAAAGTCGCATCTGAATAAAATCAGAGTGGCCCAGTCGCAAATCTTGCGGAGAATGTCTGGTGCGGCTTGGTATATACGGAATAAGGACATCGAGAAAGAGCTTCATACACCGAGCATTGGCGATGTGGTGAAGCTTCAAGCTGCCGCTTACCTTGAAAAAATTGCGAATCACCCCAACATGCTGGCACAAAGGCTCCTGCGAGGGAGGCGAATCTTTGAACTGCGAAACAGGCGAAGACTACAAAGAGTCGACCCAACTGATCTGCCTAGCAGATCAATTTTCTAATTCTTCTTCTTAATAGTATAGATTTTCCAAACAACTAGACTTAGGTTTAAATATGTAAATATGTACATATAGTTTTTGAATTCCGTATATTAGCTGCAGTATAAGTTATTAATAATAGTAACAGTAAGCTGTAGAAAAATTCTGTAATAATTATATAATTTCTTCCTAAATAAATTTTTTAACAAAAAAAAAAAAAAAGTGGATATCTCGGGAACCAAAAGGACGATCGGAATGTCCTTTGGCCAGTTGATAGTCCTTGTTGAGACGAGTTGATTGCCACAGGACTCGCAAGGATCTGTAAGGATACGGCCAAGATAGAGCATGTTTTTTCTCAGCAAAAAAGTCCTTCTAACTCTGTTGTTTACAGGCTGTTTCGGCTTTTGATTTCATTGTCGTCCATCATGAATCCGTCCCTATATGCATGCCAAAGGACATCCTGATCGTCCTTCAAATGACGAAGTTATGGGGGATTTTTGAATTTTTGCCCAATTTTCCATGCCTACCCCTTGTAGATTTTTTCGAAAAATTCTTGTTTGTTTTTTTTATATATTCTTTATTTTTTTAATGACAATCGGCCGTTATTTTTAAACGTATTTGTTAGGGCTATCGATAGTCTAAAGGACATCTAAATTGTCGTTGTTGTTTTCGAGATAAACGCATTTTAAAATTTCAGCCAAACTTTATATTCCGTCGACAAAAGTATGCAACATTTTTTAATTTTTGGACTTGCAAATTTTTCGTTGCGGAGTCGAAAAAAGAATGTAAGAAATCGCAACAAAATGAGAAAATCGTGGATATCTCGGGAACCAAAAGGACGATCGGAATGTCCTTTGGCCAGTTGATAGTCCTTGTTGAGACGAGTTGATTGCCACAGGACTCGCAAGGATCTGTAAGGATACGGCCAAGATAGAGCATGTTTTTTCTCAGCAAAAAAGTCCTTCTAACTCTGTTGTTTACAGGCTGTTTCGGCTTTTGATTTCATTGTCGTCCATCATGAATCCGTCCCTATATGCATGCCAAAGGACATCCTGATCGTCCTTCAAATGACGAAGTTATGGGGGATTTTTGAATTTTTGCCCAATTTTCCATGCCTACCCCTTGTAGATTTTTTCGAAAAATTCTTGTTTGTTTTTTTTATATATTCTTTATTTTTTTAATGACAATCGGCCGTTATTTTTAAACGTATTTGTTAGGGCTATCGATAGTCTAAAGGACATCTAAATTGTCGTTGTTGTTTTCGAGATAAACGCATTTTAAAATTTCAGCCAAACTTTATATTCCGTCGACAAAAGTATGCAACATTTTTTAATTTTTGGACTTGCAAATTTTTCGTTGCGGAGTCGAAAAAAGAATGTAAGAAATCGCAACAAAATGAGAAAATCGTGGATATCTCGGGAACCAAAAGGACGATCGGAATGTCCTTTGGCCAGTTGATAGTCCTTGTTGAGACGAGTTGATTGCCACAGGACTCGCAAGGATCTGTAAGGATACGGCCAAGATAGAGCATGTTTTTTCTCAGCAAAAAAGTCCTTCTAACTCTGTTGTTTACAGGCTGTTTCGGCTTTTGATTTCATTGTCGTCCATCATGAATCCGTCCCTATATGCATGCCAAAGGACATCCTGATCGTCCTTCAAATGACGAAGTTATGGGGGATTTTTGAATTTTTGCCCAATTTTCCATGCCTACCCCTTGTAGATTTTTTCGAAAAATTCTTGTTTGTTTTTTTTATATATTCTTTATTTTTTTAATGACAATCGGCCGTTATTTTTAAACGTATTTGTTAGGGCTATCGATAGTCTAAAGGACATCTAAATTGTCGTTGTTGTTTTCGAGATAAACGCATTTTAAAATATCAGCCAAACTTTATATTCCGTCGACAAAAGTATGCAACATTTTTTAATTTTTGGACTTGCAAATTTTTCGTTGCGGAGTCGAAAAAAGAATGTAAGAAATCGCAACAAAATGAGAAAATCGTGGATATCTCGGGAACCAAAAGGACGATCGGAATGTCCTTTGGCCAGTTGATAGTCCTTGTTGAGACGAGTTGATTGCCACAGGACTCGCAAGGATCTGTAAGGATACGGCCAAGATAGAGCATGTTTTTTCTCAGCAAAAAAGTCCTTCTAACTCTGTTGTTTACAGGCTGTTTCGGCTTTTGATTTCATTGTCGTCCATCATGAATCCGTCCCTATATGCATGCCAAAGGACATCCTGATCGTCCTTCAAATGACGAAGTTATGGGGGATTTTTGAATTTTTGCCCAATTTTCCATGCCTACCCCTTGTAGATTTTTTCGAAAAATTCTTGTTTGTTTTTTTTATATATTCTTTATTTTTTTAATGACAATCGGCCGTTATTTTTAAACGTATTTGTTAGGGCTATCGATAGTCTAAAGGACATCTAAATTGTCGTTGTTGTTTTCGAGATAAACGCATTTTAAAATTTCAGCCAAACTTTATATTCCGTCGACAAAAGTATGCAACATTTTTTAATTTTTGGACTTGCAAATTTTTCGTTGCGGAGTCGAAAAAAGAATGTAAGAAATCGCAACAAAATGAGAAAATCGTGGATATCTCGGGAGCCAAAAGGACGATCGGAATGTCCTTTGGCCAGTTGATAGTCCTTGTTGAGACGAGTTGATTGCCACAGGACTCGCAAGGATCTGTAAGGATACGGCCAAGATAGAGCATGTTTTTTCTCAGCAAAAAAGTCCTTCTAACTCTGTTGTTTACAGGCTGTTTCGGCTTTTGATTTCATTGTCGTCCATCATGAATCCGTCCCTATATGCATGCCAAAGGACATCCTGATCGTCCTTCAAATGACGAAGTTATGGGGGATTTTTGAATTTTTGCCCAATTTTCCATGCCTACCCCTTGTAGATTTTTTCGAAAAATTCTTGTTTGTTTTTTTTATATATTCTTTATTTTTTTAATGACAATCGGCCGTTATTTTTAAACGTATTTGTTAGGGCTATCGATAGTCTAAAGGACATCTAAATTGTCGTTGTTGTTTTCGAGATAAACGCTTTTTAAATTTCAGCCAAACTTTATATTCCGTCGACAAAAGTATGCAACATTTTTTAATTTTTGGACTTGCAAATTTTTCGTTGCGGAGTCGAAAAAAGAATGTAAGAAATCGCAACAAAATGAGAAAATCGTGGATATCTCGGGAACCAAAAGGACGATCGGAATGTCCTTTGGCCAGTTGATAGTCCTTGTTGAGACGAGTTGATTGCCACAGGACTCGCAAGGATCTGTAAGGATACGGCCAAGATAGAGCATGTTTTTTCTCAGCAAAAAAGTCCTTCTAACTCTGTTGTTTACAGGCTGTTTCGGCTTTTGATTTCATTGTCGTCCATCATGAATCCGTCCCTATATGCATGCCAAAGGACATCCTGATCGTCCTTCAAATGACGAAGTTATGGGGGATTTTTGAATTTTTGCCCAATTTTCCATGCCTACCCCTTGTAGATTTTTTCGAAAAATTCTTGTTTGTTTTTTTTATATATTCTTTATTTTTTTAATGACAATCGGCCGTTATTTTTAAACGTATTTGTTAGGGCTATCGATAGTCTAAAGGACATCTAAATTGTCGTTGTTGTTTTCGAGATAAACGCATTTTAAAATATCAGCCAAACTTTATATTCCGTCGACAAAAGTATGCAACATTTTTTAATTTTTGGACTTGCAAATTTTTCGTTGCGGAGTCGAAAAAAGAATGTAAGAAATCGCAACAAAATGAGAAAATCGTGGATATCTCGGGAACCAAAAGGACGATCGGAATGTCCTTTGGCCAGTTGATAGTCCTTGTTGAGACGAGTTGATTGCCACAGGACTCGCAAGGATCTGTAAGGATACGGCCAAGATAGAGCATGTTTTTTCTCAGCAAAAAAGTCCTTCTAACTCTGTTGTTTACAGGCTGTTTCGGCTTTTGATTTCATTGTCGTCCATCATGAATCCGTCCCTATATGCATGCCAAAGGACATCCTGATCGTCCTTCAAATGACGAAGTTATGGGGGATTTTTGAATTTTTGCCCAATTTTCCATGCCTACCCCTTGTAGATTTTTTCGAAAAATTCTTGTTTGTTTTTTTTATATATTCTTTATTTTTTTAATGACAATCGGCCGTTATTTTTAAACGTATTTGTTAGGGCTATCGATAGTCTAAAGGACATCTAAATTGTCGTTGTTGTTTTCGAGATAAACGCATTTTAAAATTTCAGCCAAACTTTATATTCCGTCGACAAAAGTATGCAACATTTTTTAATTTTTGGACTTGCAAATTTTTCGTTGCGGAGTCGAAAAAAGAATGTAAGAAATCGCAACAAAATGAGAAAATCGTGGATATCTCGGGAACCAAAAGGACGATCGGAATGTCCTTTGGCCAGTTGATAGTCCTTGTTGAGACGAGTTGATTGCCACAGGACTCGCAAGGATCTGTAAGGATACGGCCAAGATAGAGCATGTTTTTTCTCAGCAAAAAAGTCCTTCTAACTCTGTTGTTTACAGGCTGTTTCGGCTTTTGATTTCATTGTCGTCCATCATGAATCCGTCCCTATATGCATGCCAAAGGACATCCTGATCGTCCTTCAAATGACGAAGTTATGGGGGATTTTTGAATTTTTGCCCAATTTTCCATGCCTACCCCTTGTAGATTTTTTCGAAAAATTCTTGTTTGTTTTTTTTATATATTCTTTATTTTTTTAATGACAATCGGCCGTTATTTTTAAACGTATTTGTTAGGGCTATCGATAGTCTAAAGGACATCTAAATTGTCGTTGTTGTTTTCGAGATAAACGCATTTTAAAATTTCAGCCAAACTTTATATTCCGTCGACAAAAGTATGCAACATTTTTTAATTTTTGGACTTGCAAATTTTTCGTTGCGGAGTCGAAAAAAGAATGTAAGAAATCGCAACAAAATGAGAAAATCGTGGATATCTCGGGAACCAAAAGGACGATCGGAATGTCCTTTGGCCAGTTGATAGTCCTTGTTGAGACGAGTTGATTGCCACAGGACTCGCAAGGATCTGTAAGGATACGTCCAAGATAGAGCATGTTTTTTCTCAGCAAAAAAGTCCTTCTAACTCTGTTGTTTACAGGCTGTTTCGGCTTTTGATTTCATTGTCGTCCATCATGAATCCGTCCCTATATGCATGCCAAAGGACATCCTGATCGTCCTTCAAATGACGAAGTTATGGGGGATTTTTGAATTTTTGCCCAATTTTCCATGCCTACCCCTTGTAGATTTTTTCGAAAAATTCTTGTTTGTTTTTTTTATATATTCTTTATTTTTTTAATGACAATCGGCCGTTATTTTTAAACGTATTTGTTAGGGCTATCGATAGTCTAAAGGACATCTAAATTGTCGTTGTTGTTTTCGAGATAAACGCATTTTAAAATTTCAGCCAAACTTTATATTCCGTCGACAAAAGTATGCAACATTTTTTAATTTTTGGACTTGCAAATTTTTCGTTGCGGAGTCGAAAAAAGAATGTAAGAAATCGCAACAAAATGAGAAAATCGTGGATATCTCGGGAACCAAAAGGACGATCGGAATGTCCTTTGGCCAGTTGATAGTCCTTGTTGAGACGAGTTGATTGCCACAGGACTCGCAAGGATCTGTAAGGATACGGCCAAGATAGAGCATGTTTTTTCTCAGCAAAAAAGTCCTTCTAACTCTGTTGTTTACAGGCTGTTTCGGCTTTTGATTTCATTGTCGTCCATCATGAATCCGTCCCTATATGCATGCCAAAGGACATCCTGATCGTCCTTCAAATGACGAAGTTATGGGGGATTTTTGAATTTTTGCCCAATTTTCCATGCCTACCCCTTGTAGATTTTTTCGAAAAATTCTTGTTTGTTTTTTTTATATATTCTTTATTTTTTTAATGACAATCGGCCGTTATTTTTAAACGTATTTGTTAGGGCTATCGATAGTCTAAAGGACATCTAAATTGTCGTTGTTGTTTTCGAGATAAACGCATTTTAAAATTTCAGCCAAACTTTATATTCCGTCGACAAAAGTATGCAACATTTTTTAATTTTTGGACTTGCAAATTTTTCGTTGCGGAGTCGAAAAAAGAATGTAAGAAATCGCAACAAAATGAGAAAATCGTGGATATCTCGGGAACCAAAAGGACGATCGGAATGTCCTTTGGCCAGTTGATAGTCCTTGTTGAGACGAGTTGATTGCCACAGGACTCGCAAGGATCTGTAAGGATACGGCCAAGATAGAGCATGTTTTTTCTCAGCAAAAAAGTCCTTCTAACTCTGTTGTTTACAGGCTGTTTCGGCTTTTGATTTCATTGTCGTCCATCATGAATCCGTCCCTATATGCATGCCAAAGGACATCCTGATCGTCCTTCAAATGACGAAGTTATGGGGGATTTTTGAATTTTTGCCCAATTTTCCATGCCTACCCCTTGTAGATTTTTTCGAAAAATTCTTGTTTGTTTTTTTTATATATTCTTTATTTTTTTAATGACAATCGGCCGTTATTTTTAAACGTATTTGTTAGGGCTATCGATAGTCTAAAGGACATCTAAATTGTCGTTGTTGTTTTCGAGATAAACGCATTTTAAAATTTCAGCCAAACTTTATATTCCGTCGACAAAAGTATGCAACATTTTTTAATTTTTGGGCTTGCAAATTTTTCTTTTTTTTTTTTTTTTTTTTTGTTAAAAATTTGTATATTTTATTATTTAACTTGTGTTCTGCTACCTTATTGACAGCTTGACAAGTTATACCTTAACAATTATTAACAATTAATCATATTATGATGTATTTACGTAAATCTATTGGTTAAAGTTATTGGCTAATTGGTTACTATACTAGGGACCTCGTTGGAAGGTCCTGTGGATGGCACCTCTTAAGTCTTCTCTTTTTTGGAGCATTTCTTAGCCTTCTCGCTAAAGGGTTGGGATGAAAATCCATTCTCTGTAGGAAATTGTTGGAATGCTTCTGGATGGCATCGCCAACCTTGGGGACCTTGAGATCCCTCTCTATATCTCTTGTGCGCATGTACCAGGGGACATTAGATAGTGTTCTTAATATTTTTGCTTGCGCTACTCTTATTTTGTTTAGATTTGTCTTAGCTGCAATACCATAGATTTGGACAGCGTAGCTCCAGATCGGGGTGAGGATGGTTTTGTAGATACGAACTTTACTACAAAGGGAGAGCTTATTAGACGGTGCAAGTAGCCAGGCCATTTTCCCAGCTTTTTCCATGACCGTTTTCTTGACCATGGTGGTGTGCATTTTGAAGTTCATCCTTCTGTCCAGTATAACTCCAAGGTACTTTTGACTTCGCTTGTGTGACAATATGGAGCCTTGCATGGTGATGTTTCCGCAGGACAGTGGTCTTGTGGCGAATGTAACATTCGCACACTTGCTGCTGTTGATGCCTATGTTCCATTTCCGGGCCCAGGCTTCGAAGGAGCTTACATACTGCTGCAATGCTTCAGTAGCAATGCCAATGCTTACGCTTCTTGTGAGCACTGCAGTATCATCGGCATACGTTGCTATTAATACGTTGTTCTCGTCTAAGCCCGTGATGGTGCTGTGGTTAGGCATGTCCGCTGTGTAGAGCGTATACAGGGTAGGACCTAGAACGCTGCCCTGGGGTACACCTGCGTTGATAGGACGCTTTGTTGATTTGACTCCGTCAATGACGACTCTGAAACTTCTGTCCAGGAGAAAGCTTCTGACGAGCTGAAACAACTGTGGAGTAAGGCTGCCTCTTAGTTTGAAGAGCAGACCGTCATGCCACACTCTATCAAACGCCTGTTTGATGTCCATAAACACCGAAACTGCGTACATCTTTCGCTCCATGGCATCCAGGGCGAAGTTGACAACACGGTTGAGTTGTTCCGGAGTGCCGTGCCTTCTTCGGAAACCAAACTGCCACTTTGGTATTCGACGTGCCACAGACTCGAGTTCAAGGATGCGGTTCAGAATAACCCTTTCTGTCATCTTTCCCAGTGCTGAAAGAAGACTGATTGGCCGGTATCCATCGACTTCTGTATGCTGTTTCTCTGGTTTCGGAATCATTACAATTAGCGCGTTCTTCCAGATTTTAGGGAAATGCCCCAGCCTGAGTATGCTGTTTAGGAGTAACACTATAAATAACAGTGCTTTTTTTGGTAGCAGCTTCAACGTCCTGTTGTCCAAAAGATCTTCGCCAGGGGATTTTTTGGCCTTCAGCGCTTTTATAAGAAGCTCTACTTCTTGCAGCGTAACCGGTTTTTCTGGCAACGTCATTTGGAATGGGGTCTCCAATTGCAGCTCGACTGCCCTTCGTGTAACCTCATTTGTGAAGTCAAATGGCATAAATCTACTTTCAAGGCTGTCTGCAAATACTTCTGCCTTTTCTTGGCTGGAGAAACACCATCCACCGGTGGGGCTCTTAATTGGGGCTTTTGGGATTGCCTGTCTCTTTAGGCGGCTTGTAAGTCTCCAGAGAGAGTAATTGGTAGACGCATCCGGACTAGCTTCCTCTAGAATCCCATCTATCTTGACTTGCTTAGCTCTGGCAAGGGCTTTTTGAACACGATTAGACAGTCTTTTGTAGATTTGGTAGACACGTAAATCTCTCGTTCTTACGTATTCTTTTCGCACTCTTCTTTTCATGCTCAGGAGTGCGGCAACATTTGGTGGTAGCGTAGCTTGGCGACTGTGACTTTGAGAGCAAGAGTTTGGTGGTGTCGAAAAGGATGCAGCCAGGGATATATTCCGCATAAAAATAGAGACAGCGTCGTCTATATCTTCTGGGCTGTTTATTTCCATATTCAGGTTTATTCTGTTCTCTAGATCTGTTCTAAAGTCCTCTGTTCGACAGCCATGTGGGAGAATATTTTGCTTCTTCTGTTTGACCTGTGCTGTTTGATGCAGATCTGCTAATACTGGTAAGTGGTCCGAAGAAAGCTCATGTGAAAGTTGAACAGATAACTTGTTGGATGCGATTCCATTAAATATGAAGAAATCAAGTGCCGAGGGAGAACGCTGTGTATTATATGAGTAGAAGGTTGGGTCTCCTGTAGCAAGAATTTGGCATGTGCTGCTTGTTATGGCGTCTTGCAATCTCCTTCCTCGAGTGCATGATCTTAGGTTGCCCCACCATTGATGTTTGGCGTTGAAATCTCCGCCTGCAATGAACCTATTACCCAAGGCCGATAGCAGTTGGTCAAAGTCGGCCTTACTCCAAGGTTCACTGGGAGGCAGGTAAAGGGCGGAAACTTTGATGCATCCACCGTTCGTCAGGATATTTACACTCGCTGCTTGTAGTTTCATCCATGAAATGGGCTCAGTCTGGGAGTGTGAAATGCTCGAGCGAATTAGCACAGCAGCGCCACTCTTTGAGGTACCGCTGGGATGATTAGCGTAGTATTGGTCGTATCCAGGTAGGTATATTTGTTGTCCAGGGCGCATATGCGTTTCAGTTAGAAGCATTATGTCGATTTTGTTGGCACAAAGGAAAAGTCGAAGCTCTTCAACGTTCTTGATCAATCCTCGTGCGTTCCACAATCCGATTTTTATTGGTGTATTGATCATTTTGATATGAGTTTTTGTACCAGGTCACGAAAGGCTCTATTTGCTTCCATTGTTTCTTGGATAAGTTTGAACATTTGATCCAATCTGGAGTTTATGTCGTGGACCGCTTTTTCCAGGATGCTGAATCTGTCATCTTGTCTAGGATTTTCATCAGCATTGCGAGATCGAGAGTAGCCTGGTTTTACTGGCACATGTTCCTCCCCCTTTGATTTTACCAAATCAGCATATGAGAATCCATTTTTAACGGCAGCGTGTGGGATAAATTGTGCTGTTGGACCTTGTCTTTGGTTATTTCTGGTGCTGCTCTGCAGTCCATTAACTGGTAGCCTTGCCGCTGGCTTTAGTTTTTTATTCAGATCAATTCTGACCTGACAGCCCTTAAAGCTTGAGATATGATCCTCTCCACAGTTGGCACAAATGAACTTCTCGTTGGAGTTGGCTTCACACACTTTGGAGTTGGTTGCGTGATCACCTGAGCATTTACCACAGACTGGCTTTTTAAGGCAGTAATTGCGTGTATGCCCAAAACCTTGGCATCTAAAGCATTGCACCAGCTCTTTGTTAGGTCTCGCTTTGGTCACTGTGACTCTATGACGACCTATTTGAGTTATTGTGAGCGCGTCTGCAATATTTGGGGTATTCATCAGGTTAACGAAGAACATGTTTTGTCTTGTTTTAAAGTTGACAGATTCTTCGTCATCATTCTCATTGACTGAAATGCTGCGCCAGTCTGGTTTTCTGGGGCAATATATGTTAAGAACTGTAAAGCCCTTGTCAGCAAAGGTGCGCTCAATTAGTTCTTTTGGCACGTTAGGATGAATATCACTTAACACCAGTCTGCAGGGTTTGCTTTCCCTTAGCTGATGATGCCAGAACTCACAGTTTTGTGTGGTAAGCATGTTGACCACAGCACGGAATGTACGAGAATCTGTAGTATATATCCGCGAAATTCCAGACTTGGACGTGCGAATGTCGTACTCATCAGGCATAGCCACATTATTGAGGGCCTGCTCCAGTTTTGCCATTTTGTTAACATGGGGCACACAGATAGCCGGAGGCTTAGGTGTTTTGTTTTTCTGCAATTCATGTTCAGGTTTACTTTGCTGGTTGGCTTCTTCCTGCTCTTGCTGGTACGCATCGTCCAGTTCCATAACAGCATCTACTTCTTCAGCTAAGGCTGCATAGCGGTTATTTTGAAGTCCGGCCGCGGATGTGGTGGCCGATGAACGCCCTTTAGTAATATTGATAGTTGGCTTCGGTTTTTGTATTGTTTTTGTTGCCTTGTCAGATTTTTTTTGTTTCTTGCGAAGAGACATCGTCGGAGCTTGAAATGTGCAACCTTTTAGTGAGAGTAAATTAACAGCAGAGCTTGGTGCGCTCGTAGCACTTTGCGCTGAGCATATGACTCCAGGCTGCGACATTGCCATTGCATATCTTGATTGATAGCTTGTACTAGTAAATGTTAAAGTACTGGTAGTGCAAGTACTTGTAGTTGTCACTGCAAGTAAGGGGCTAACTCTGTTAGCTAATCCAATTGAATTTTGAAGGTCTTTGGCCAGACTGGCACGCAGTTCTGCAGGTGTACCAGCTAATTCTTTCATCTTCTCACAATCAGACAGCTTATTACTAAGTTGTGAGTGAGCAGACAAGTCTTCATTCATATTTTGGCAGATTACAATATTTGTTTACAGTTAAAATATTGTTTCTGCCTATCCTCCACCTCTCGCTTGCGCTGGGCGCTGGGCGAGGGGCAAACTCAGCACTGTTTAAGAATTGCTTATCTTTGGCAAAGTACCGTAATAGGCTGCCGTCACCGCAAGCAGTGACTAAAAATAGAATTGAGTGCAAGATAAACACAAGTTGAGACAATTTGAGTTCGATCTCTTTTGCAAGATGATTTGTTTGTCACGCGCGCACGTCTTTACACAGCGAATATCAATAAGCGACTGAGCAAATTTTTCGTTGCGGAGTCGAAAAAAGAATGTAAGAAATCGCAACAAAATGAGAAAATCGTGGATATCTTGGGAACCAAAAGGACGATCGGAATGTCCTTTGGCCAGTTGATAGTCCTTGTTGAGACGAGTTGATTGCCACAGGACTCGCAAGGATCTGTAAGGATACGGCCAAGATAGAGCATGTTTTTTCTCAGCAAAAAAGTCCTTCTAACTCTGTTGTTTACAGGCTGTTTCGGCTTTTGATTTCATTGTCGTCCATCATGAATCCGTCCCTATATGCATGCCAAAGGACATCCTGATCGTCCTTCAAATGACGAAGTTATGGGGGATTTTTGAATTTTTGCCCAATTTTCCATGCCTACCCCTTGTAGATTTTTTCGAAAAATTCTTGTTTGTTTTTTTTATATATTCTTTATTTTTTTAATGACAATCGGCCGTTATTTTTAAACGTATTTGTTAGGGCTATCGATAGTCTAAAGGACATCTAAATTGTCGTTGTTGTTTTCGAGATAAACGCATTTTAAAATTTCAGCCAAACTTTATATTCCGTCGACAAAAGTATGCAACATTTTTTAATTTTTGGACTTGCAAATTTTTCGTTGCGGAGTCGAAAAAAGAATGTAAGAAATCGCAACAAAATGAGAAAATCGTGGATATCTCGGGAACCAAAAGGACGATCGGAATGTCCTTTGGCCAGTTGATAGTCCTTGTTGAGACGAGTGGATTGCCACAGGACTCGCAAGGATCTGTAAGGATACGGCCAAGATAGAGCATGTTTTTTCTCAGCAAAAAAGTCCTTCTAACTCTGTTGTTTACAGGCTGTTTCGGCTTTTGATTTCATTGTCGTCCATCATGAATCCGTCCCTATATGCATGCCAAAGGACATCCTGATCGTCCTTCAAATGACGAAGTTATGGGGGATTTTTGAATTTTTGCCCAATTTTCCATGCCTACCCCTTGTAGATTTTTTCGAAAAATTCTTGTTTGTTTTTTTTATATATTCTTTATTTTTTTTAATGACAATCGGCCGTTATTTTTAAACGTATTTGTTAGGGCTATCGATAGTCTAAAGGACATCTAAATTGTCGTTGTTGTTTTCGAGATAAACGCATTTTAAAATTTCAGCCAAACTTTATATTCCGTCGACAAAAGTATGCAACATTTTTTAATTTTTGGACTTGCAAATTTTTCGTTGCGGAGTCGAAAAAAGAATGTAAGAAATCGCAACAAAATGAGAAAATCGTGGATATCTCGGGAACCAAAAGGACGATCGGAATGTCCTTTGGCCAGTTGATAGTCCTTGTTGAGACGAGTTGATTGCCACAGGACTCGCAAGGATCTGTAAGGATACGGCCAAGATAGAGCATGTTTTTTCTCAGCAAAAAAGTCCTTCTAACTCTGTTGTTTACAGGCTGTTTCGGCTTTTGATTTCATTGTCGTCCATCATGAATCCGTCCCTATATGCATGCCAAAGGACATCCTGATCGTCCTTCAAATGACGAAGTTATGGGGGATTTTTGAATTTTTGCCCAATTTTCCATGCCTACCCCTTGTAGATTTTTTCGAAAAATTCTTGTTTGTTTTTTTTATATATTCTTTATTTTTTTAATGACAATCGGCCGTTATTTTTAAACGTATTTGTTAGGGCTATCGATAGTCTAAAGGACATCTAAATTGTCGTTGTTGTTTTCGAGATAAACGCATTTTATAATTTCAGCCAAACTTTATATTCCGTCGACAAAAGTATGCAACATTTTTTAATTTTTGGACTTGCAAATTTTTCGTTGCAGAGTCGAAAAAAGAATGTAAGAAATCGCAACAAAATGAGAAAATCGTGGATATCTCGGGAACCAAAAGGACGATCGGAATGTCCTTTGGCCAGTTGATAGTCCTTGTTGAGACGAGTTGATTGCCACAGGACTCGCAAGGATCTGTAAGGATACGGCCAAGATAGAGCATGTTTTTTCTCAGCAAAAAAGTCCTTCTAACTCTGTTGTTTACAGGCTGTTTCGGCTTTTGATTTCATTGTCGTCCATCATGAATCCGTCCCTATATGCATGCCAAAGGACATCCTGATCGTCCTTCAAATGACGAAGTTATGGGGGATTTTTGAATTTTTGCCCAATTTTCCATGCCTACCCCTTGTAGATTTTTTCGAAAAATTCTTGTTTGTTTTTTTTTTATATATTCTTTATTTTTTTAATGACAATCGGCCGTTATTTTTAAACGTATTTGTTTGGGCTATCGACAGGCCAATTTCTATCTAAATTGTCGTTGTAGTTTTTGTGTGTGATTATTAGTTGAGATCTCTTGATGTCATAGTCCAGGTAAATCATTCCCCTTAGGGCAAGTGTCAATTGAATCCCATTTCCACCTAAAGAGGTTTTGTGACATGTTTTCTGTAATGCGTTAATTTTTTAAAAACTCGCAAATTAGGTCGTTTTATAAGTAAATTACTATTCATAATAAATTCTTTGTTTTATATCTTTCTTTTTATTTACAAACTGTCGACAGAGATTTGAAAAATTCAAATTCCGACGCTGCATGATAATTTGTCCTATAAAAATAAACATTAGATTTGATCCCACTGGTTTATTCTTATAGCTACCTGTAGAATAATGTTGTAATAATACGTACAAATAATGATGTGTTAGATAAACTAATAAAGATACATTTTATTGGGTAAGTAATAAAATCTGGAGCGGGATAAAACAATAATTAGAATAGAGAATATTGAGACATTGCGCTCTTGATTTGCTGACTTTAAAAACGGCCCACAGGCTTTGGACTAGTTTGGTTCATTAGGTTTTTTTCTGGATGCTGTCGTTGTTCTAGCTGCTCCCCAAGGAGCGGCGACATCAGCTGGAAACGAGCGAATGCTTTCCGGTAATTAATGTGATTCGAAATTGAATCACAACTGGGCGGCTGCCGCGAAACAACCAAGACAACCAAGACAAGCAAGACAACTAGACATCATCTGCCAATCCAGCTGTGAGCAGAATTTGCCATTTGATTGCCGTTGTGGCGAATTATGATCGCTTTAACGCCTAACGACTAACGGGACTGCGAGACATTAGCAATGCGGCGAGGGCAATCATCATCATCAGACCAGAGACCAGACTCAAAAGCATACGCAAAACTACTTAGATCGACGTCGAGTCGGAAGTCAGTCAGCCAGTCAGTTACTTCGAAATGGGCTGCAAAAATAATCAGCGATCTTAATGACAAGAATTTTTGATCATGCCGGGGGAAGACAATGCATGATTAGACCAGGCTGATGGGTCAACCCGAGGGTCAATGTACCGTCCCAGGCAACAAGGAAAACTCTCGCTTTCTACGACAGCTGAAACTGCTGGGAATCGAGCTCAGCATTAGCATATATTTTAATTCAATTAATTCACAACACACATGAAAATGGAACAGCATGGAATGAAACGATAAACAGATCGATCGATTGCCAGAATCGTGCAATTGTCCGGCTACGATACACGGAGAGAAAAATTACGTTCCTAAAGTTTCTTTGATTTGAGCATATTTTTAATTTAAAAATAATTCGTTTTGAACTAAATTTAATTCTTCAAACATAATTTTTTTTTATTAAATAATAACTTTTTTCTAGGGCGATAAATGATAAAAATATAAAAAACGGGTTTAAATATATTTTGTAAAAATATAATAGCAAAAAACGTAAACGATAATTTTCAATCTGAAATAATTCGCTTCTTTTGCTAATAATGGTTTTCTAAAGCTTAAACAATGTAAATTAAAAACTTTTTCTTATTCGATATTTCAGGGTTACATTTTTGAGTTCAGAATTTCTTTATCAAAATTGTCAGCAATCTTATTCCAAGTGGGGCAAATTTAGAATTCTTCTAGAATTTTGGTTTTGATTTAAGAATTTGTTATACGATCTTTAAAATTTTCTCTCTGTATCACATATGATTTGCATTTGCGCTGTATTTTTTTTGTTTTTTGTGCGCAGCAACGGGAAACTTTAAAGTACAATACTTGTGAATTTTTGTGGCACAGCAAAAGGTCAATTCGTCAATGGGAAAACTTATTGAGAACTTGTGTCTTGTGCTTTTCCTTTTCTGTTTGCACCATATGCTTTTATGGCATGACGCTAACGGTTCCTATTGCCTTTTGCCTTTGCCCACATAATGCACATGAGATTTGGCTCGTTAAAGACCTCCGAACGGGTCGCGACGTTGTAAATTCGATCTTAACAGTTCCTCAGCAGGAGGAACACAGCAATTTGTATTTGTATCTCTAGCATCTCCTCCACCTTCCCATTCACCATCTGTGTGTTGTCCCTACGGTTCTTTGGTCATCGGCATCAGCATCGACCACATCATCAACCACATCTCCACATTCACATCCACATTCACATCCACATTCACATCCACATTCACATCCATATCCACAGCGACTTCCACACACAATTAGCTGCAATTGAAAACGATGCGCAGACGTCGAACACATTGGCCACACAGGCAGGTGTTCAAACCGCAAAACAGAATCCTAGACACACAGTGCAACTTCCATATGATGCCAATTATTATTAAACAATTGTTTGGCAAATCACAACATTTTGTTAACTTTTCGGGATAGTTTAATTTTGTAAGAGTAAAAGATACGAAATGATGATTGTCTAAAATTAATTATTTAGGTTTTTTTTTTATTTATTCTGATTGTTATTTTTGAATTCGACCATTATCAGTTACCATGAAAAAAATTACTGTTGTCTAATTAAAATTAGGAAATTACAAATTTTAAAGTATCTTAAAGCTATAAATGTGAAGTTGAAGATTCCAAATATAAATTAATTATTTATTAATACTTGGCAAACTTATGAAAAAAATAATCAAAAGCTTCAAAAATTACATACAAGGAGTTTGTCACAATTGAACCTCATTTAAATATTTGCAATACAATGGATGTAAATTATGGTATTTATGCTTTTGAATTTTGTCTTAAGTTTTTCGAAATTTAAAATATAAAAAAAGATTGGCCACGAAACAAGAGTTCAGACCAATTAAACAGATACATGTATTTAAAGAAATAAAATTAAGCAAAGTATTTAATTTATAATTTTCATGGTGACAAGGGGGAAATTTTCGTTGTATTTATTTTTTAATACTCCATTAGTATTTGATGACAATAATAAAAATAAACATATATTCTAAAAGAGAATTTTAAATTAAAAAAAAGTAAACTTATTGAATTTTAATTGCAGCTTACAATTTAATTCTTTATTATATCCAGAGCAACTGAAGCTGTTTACGTTTACTCTGAGTTACAATGCTGCAATGCAGAAATATTAAATTGAAAATACTCGTACTAGGAGACGGTGCATTATAGTTAGTGCTGACTGTAGTTAGTTCCGAGATGAACGCTAACTTGCCTTGCCGAATTGACAGCCGGGTTCAATTGATTTTTAAAGACTTTTCGCAGTTGCAGCGCGCAGCGCACAGCGCGACTGATTAGAAAGGTTTTGTTTACCTTGACAGATGGACAGAGAGATTTAGAGAGGGAGGTGGAGGGAGAAGCGGAGGGGAAGAGTGAGGTGAAGATTCGATGTTGAACAAGTTTATTACTCCAGTTAGCACACGTCGTGCTACGCGTCGGCTTGAGCTCTATTTTCATTTCCAGTTACAAGTACGCTTCGAGCAGATATATATATATATGTATATAGTCAACTTTTACTTTCTCCGTGCGAGCGATTATTATAGTTAAGCATGTGGCATGTGGCATGTGCTACATTTGGAAATTACGTCTGTCGACCGAAGAACCTTTAAATGTTTTTCTTTTCTTTCCATCCGCTTTAACCCAGTTTCGCGTTATGGCCAAGAATTTTGTGCATTTCATTTCGAGAAGCTGATTTCATTTTCAACAACAACAACAACAAAAACGCTCTTATAATTTGCAGTGATTACTCGTGGTTGCCCACCACATCCATTCAAACACACACACATATATAGACGGATGATTGGAAGCATTTGGCATCGGCATAGATCTTTAGGCGTCTCGCCATCCACGTACGTGGAATGCTCGTATGTGGGAATTGGGAATCAATCATTTCTTGTGCCAAATGCCCCACAAAATGTGGCCAACTTGCAGATTAATATCAAGCCCCCAAAACACAGGCTTCTCTCCGCTCTTTCTTTCCCATTTTTGGGGTCATTAGAACAGCTGAGTTGTCTAAACGGTCGTGGATTTATATAATTATGCCCCCAGTCAGGGCATTTTCTTAATGCGATCTCAATCTCTCTTCCTCTCTCTCTCTATCTCTCGCTGCTGCAGCTTTTTGGTCGCTTCTCGAGTGCAAGTCAAAACCATTTAAAGTTTTCGACCACAATTCAATTTGGTTGGCGTTCTACTTAGCTCATAATTGATTAAGCCTCCATAATCGTTGAGGTCTCATTATGTTTTAGACTCGATCCGATATCCGCAATCGATTAAAAGTGAAATTCGGCGGCGATTTTTTCAATTTCATATTCAACTTTCATTCCACAATGCCAGAAAAGAATCGAATTATGCGTTCAACTGGAGCAGAAAGTACTTTTCAATTTCTTCTAGGGCAACGTTGAGATATTATTATTGGAAAAGGTTAATGTTAGTTTTTAATGTACGCTATATTTTGCGAAATTGCACAAACAGTAGTTGTAAATTGTATATATGTGTAATTAATTTTAGTTAAAAAGAAACTACTTAACTTTTGTTTAGAAGGAAGTTATGTGTTAAGACCAAACATTTTAGCACAATTTGGTTAAGAATGTTGTAAAAGATTTTGATTTAAAAATAATACATTTTTTATTCAACATATTTGGCTTTAAATTGTTTGCAGGCAAAATAAAAATATATATTTCAGTATAAAGTCGATTGATGTTACAATTTTATCTATTTATTTGTATTCATCCAAGCTTAGTAATTATCTCACTAGTTTGCAAATGAATCGTAAATTAATTTATGTAATCCCACATTAATTCCACATTGAAAATAAATGCATAAAATGATAAGAATGTCTCCTAAGTAAATCTTTAAATTTAAATGTATTGAACATTTTGGATTATTGCATAATTTTATAGGCAACCAACCTAAAAATTGATTTTATCTGAAACATGTTTAGTTAAATGCAGTTTATCAAATATTTTGTATGATCGATTATTGTTCTATCAGAAGATGCGACATTTATCGGCTCACAAGAAATATAAAAATATTGTATATTGTGAAAAATTGTTTATGGGAAAAATAAACCCAAATATAGATTTATTTTAATTTTATATCGACATTATACTGTATTTAATTATTAGTTTACTAACTTCTCTTTTACATTTTTTATAAATTACTACACTCTATGTAACACCAAAATCGACTTGGCAATTGGAATGAAAGAGCTGCTAGCACATACAACCCGCAGTCGCCTAATGAGCATGCAGGGTATACAAATTACACTTGCAGAAGAGTGATGCGAGTAGAAAGTTGAGGTAATTGAATTAGAAGAAATTTTCGTTAATTTGAAGGCAGTGAAATATTCCAGGGTATTATAGTTAATAGAGCTGGGAGCACAAGCAGCAAGAACGAGCGGAGGCAGCGTAAACAGAAATAATAATTTAATTAATCAGCGATCCCTAGATTTAGATGCTACATTATGGCGTTTGGAGTTTGGATCTTTTCGGGGTTCTGGTTTGTGGCTTCTTCTTGTCTTTGACCTTTTTGCTGCGGCTGGTTGTGGGATCGCTCCCTCTCTCTCTCCCTCCCTCTCTATCCGTCTCTCTCTGTCTGTTTTGGTATTGTGGCTAAATGGGTCATTCGTCAAGGTAACTTTCATTTAGACTGGAAAACTCAACGTGGAACGTGGAGCACTTAATCATAATTTCATTCTCCTCATTTCCAGCCGTTTTGTTCTTTGTCATTGTCTGCGCTGTGATGTGTCTTCGGTCTTCACACAATTCTACGGGCAGTTAAAACGATGAATTCACTCTAACAAGCCTCCCTCCCCCGCACCCTCTTCGTAACGCGGCTAACTAATTGGATTGAAGGGGGGAGGGAAGTTTTCAACGCGCCAGCTGAAGTGGGGCGTCCAAGCGTGGCAGCTTGTGGCAGGATGCGGAGTCTTCTGCAACGGTAAATTGAGCAGACACCTCGAGACATCTGGACAGGCAGGCAGGCAGGGAATTAGCCAAAGGCCAATCGCAGCATTAGCCAGCCCAAAATGCCCAAGAGGGTCAATGCTAATTTCAACCTTTTGACAACTCAACTTCAACTTCAGCTTCAGCTTCAGCTCCATCTGCATCAAATCACTTTCTTGCCTTGAGATTGTAATTTGGCTTAATTGAATTTTCGTGCTGGTCAAACGCCTCATCCCCATCATCATTGAGTCCCATCAGCGGCGCTCTAATGAGCCTCAGGCCACCGCATCAGCCACCGCATCCACATCCACATCCGTCACTCATGGTGCTGATTATACGACTGCAATTCCGGGCCAAAGACATGACATCGCGTGAAGATCTCTCGCAGCTTCTCACTCACATTTCTTCTCGCATTTCTCCACTTCATCTGCATTAATTTTAATGATTGCGCACAAACTAAAAATACATTTCAATCGCAACAAACTAAATAAATATGTGTGTTGTTTAAATGTTGCAAAATGTTTTCACTTCTTAATCTCTTAGTATTTCATTTGTCTGCCTCCAGACTACACTGTCCATCTACACTGTCCACTGTCGTCTGGTTGCGGCCTGTTCAAAGCCTTCTCCTTGGTCGACTAATCATCATTTGTGATAATTGATCTGGCCACAATTTAGCCTCGTTGCAGTCTCTATGGAAACTCCGACTCCATTACGCGTTACAGCTATGAAACTGAAGCTGCAGATGCGGCATATATTATATTTAATACTCGTAATACTCATAATAGGAAATCTCTAGTCTCCAGAATTTGTTGGACATCAATTTGTAATTTTTACTTTTGAGACATCTTTTTAGCGAGCAGAGAAAACTTAATAATTATTAATAGTTATTCATATTTTTATTATTGCATTTATTACATATATTTGCTGGTGAGAGAAACTATTAATTAACTGAGTATTTTTTTTGTTAATAAATTAATATAGTATATGGTAAGAAAATAAATCTCTTGATGAAATGTCTGTTGTCTATACTCTTTTATTTTATTTTATTTGACTGAATATTTGAGGCATTTTTTTAGCGAGCAGAGAAACCTAAATAATTGTTGATCATTATTCATGGTTTTTAATTTTGCGTTTATTGCGTTTATTGGGTGATTTATAATTTTTTTTTGCTTTTAAAAGAAACTGTTTTTAAGCGAGTATTTCCATTGACAATTAATAATTAAATGCTACACAAAATAATCTCTCTCGATGAAATTTCTGTGGTCTATGCATCTGTAGGTTTTATTCGTATTATTTTATTCTTATTGTACTTTTGCTGACTATTTTTAGTGAGCAGGGAAACCAATTTAATTCAAGCGAAGAGCAGACATCGTCTGTCTAACAAGTGATAATTTAAATTTTCAAATCAATCAAATAATAAATTTTCAATAAATCAATAGTTCAAAGTGCAATAGAATGGTTTAAGGATATTAATGAAATTATTTCTATATATTTAAAGTATAATTCGATATCTGTCTATTAAGCAAGAATTTAAATTTTCAATGTATACAAATAAATGTTTTACAAGTGCACAATTGCAACATAATGGTTAAAGGATACTAATCACATTATTTCTATATATATAAAGTATAATTCTATTGAAGTCTGCTGATGGAAATTCTAGAGAATCGCAGCGAAGGGCTGATATCATCTGTCTAACATGCGAGTATCTAACATCTTTACTGGGAAATCGTTTGCTTGTGTAAGAATTTCGCTTTCTGGCAAACCAAATACGAGTGTGAATGTGAATGTGAGTGTGTGAGTACTCAAAAGTGCATCGAGTGGATTGATTGAGTCGAGTCGAGTCGAGTGAAGTTGAGAGGAAATTGTTATGGCTGCTGGGCCAATCAAGTGGATTGATTGGAGTGCTGTTGTTGTTGATGTTGTTGAAGTCCGTTGCCCGCCTCCTTCATATTGTGTAATAAAAAATGAGAATTTGCCTCAGTAAAATGCCGCCTCGCAGGCAGCTCGAGGTGCGTGGGTCGAACCCAAGTGTTGATGCAGTCAGTCAGTCAATCAGTCAGTCAGTCAGAGAGTCAGTCAGGGAGTCAGTCAACGTTTGAGGCATTGTTTGCTGTGGCTGTCGGAGGGCAGCGCATTCGTCACGCCGTCAAACCAGGAGCGAACTGCAACATGCACATCATCCAGACCAGACCAGACCAGAGCAGACCAGAGGGATTAGGCTGAACTCAGTCAACATGTTAATCATTCGCCATGTCAGCGGGCATAGAGAAATAAAGGAGTCCGAGCCGTCCGAGGAGAGTCTGCGCGCCGCAGGCGCTTGTTACAAATTTTGATGGACATGTGGCCTGTGCCAGAAATTGATTGGCTTTAATGATAATTTGCCAGCAGGAGAGCGAGCACGAAAAACTGGGAATAAAGTGTGTTAGAGCTGACAGCGAATGCAATTTCGCATTATCACAGTAGTCGGCTGGAGCCTGATGAGAGCTGAGGGCAGCTTCAAGGCCAAGTTCAAAAGTTGTCGACACTCTGCAATCGGCCATGGCTAAAATGCCTCCAAAATGAGGGTCAACGGGCGGCTCCAACCATGATTATCACTCTCTCTCTCTCTCTCTGTCTCACATGCATGTGTTTATTATACAAAACTATGCAGACAACTTGTGTTTGACTTTGATGAAGGCTGCCCCAGCGAGAGAGCCCCAACAAATGCAATTTCTTTTGTTGCTGCTGCTGGCATAACGAGCATTTTTATGGGTCGACATCGTCAGGTTTTCTCTCTCTCCCACATGCTGGTCAGAGATGTGGCGATGTGGCGATGTGGCGATGTCGTCAATGTCCATTTCCTGGGCCACTCGCAGAGACCGCAATCTGCTGCGTTTATCTATCTGTGTGTGTGTGTGTGTTGGGCCAGGTTTCTATGCACTCGGCTGTGTGTGCGTGAATCTTTCTGCATAATTTGCAAAATTATGGGAATCGAAATTCAAGTGCGCCCGAGACTCCAGCGACCGTCTGCAAATGCCAGTTAACCAGTGAAGCCGCAACAACAGCTCCCCGCCGCCACTGCCCCGCCCCTTTGGGCCATGTCTAGCGACTCCTACTCTAGGGTAAACACGATTGCCCAGCCAACTTGATCTGCGGTTTTGGACTTTCACAAACGGCCAACTGGCAACTTGGCTAAAAAGAATTTACCTGCAATGACAATGAGCAGTCAGAATGATCATGATGTTGTTGCCGTTGTTGGCCATTTTATGCTTCATTAGGCCAAAAATTATATCGTGGCATCAAAAAGTTTCAACTGCCAAGCAAAGTGACAGACAAGCAACAGCCAATTCTGCAGCTAAACTGCCAACTAAATGACCCAAGCAGCAACCACACAGAGAGAGTGAGAGAGTGAGAGAGAGAGACGGGGAGATGGCCAGTACAATGGGCCTAAATGGTTCTGCTTCGCCATTTAGATATTTCTACGCCAATTTCTGGCCAACTTCATCATCATCATCATCATCGTCGTCAGCAGGGCGACCTAAACACCTGCCCCTCCCCCTCCCCGCCCGCCTCTTTTTTCAATTTGAAAATTGATGAGCCGAGTTGATGGAAAACTGTCCAGCCGTCGTCCCACCGGCAAATTAATAATACCCGGCAACAACTTCCATTTTTTTCCATCAGCTCAAATTGTACATTTTCCCAATTAACTCTGTCAAATTAAAGTCTTTGCCTCAACTGCTATAAATAATTATCATGCAGCCGAAATTGATGTATTAATGTCCAAGTATTTTTCGCTGCTAGCTAAATATTATTTATGACGCCTTTCTTTTGGCATAACTTGCGCGTCAACTTGTCACTCGCTTTCGACTGCAAAGTTCTTCTCTTGACTCTTTTTTTAACTCACGCGATCACGTCGACAGCTCTCGGCTTTACTGCGCTTTAATTGCCACTCAACTGCTAACGTGGAAAGTCCCTTTTTTGGGGTAGAGCTCCAAAAAACCGTACTCTCCATTTCAGCGTTTTCAATTTCGCTTTTCCCTTTGTGGTACACTTTTTTTTGTTAGACATATTTTACTGCGGCTATTATTATTTAGCATTGATCTATTTTCGTTTTTATAAAAGCAATTGGAAAGATTTGTATTTTAGTATGAATTTTCCCATAGTTAAATAAATTAATATTTCATTTTAAAAAGTAATTTCTTTACATAATGTTTCAATAAAAAGAAACGTCACTTGCTGACATAGTAAAGTAATAAAAATAAATAAAACAAATATTAGTAAAAAAAAATAATTAAACAAAAATTATTTTTTTCTTTTTTGTAAAAATTTTATCGTTAACTTTGGGTTAATCCAAGAAATTATTACTTTGTAAGTTTTTTGCAGTTATTTGATTCCCAAATATCCATAATTAACGTGATAAAATGTTTACTTGACGTTTTGGTAAAAAGAGAGGATTTTCTTTATATTATAAAAATAGTTCATTCAACAAATATTGTTATCTAATACCTTGCATAGAATTTGGTAATTTTTGCTTTAATTTCTGAGCTATTTATTTTAAGTTAATCAATAAATTAATAAAAATATCATTACTGTATTTCATACACTTGCTGAATTAGTAAGAAAATAATTTTTTAAATCAAAAATACATTTTTTAGGTTAGCTGGAGTTTGAGAAAAATGTGCAAATTCTGGAACCACAGAACGTTTTTTAATTCGCTGCCAATAGGTGTAAATGTAGAAATTGGCACGAATATTTTTGTTGTTTACTACCAGTTTCTATTTTTGTTTAGGTATTTCAAAAAACTATCAATGTCTTAACAGAAAGTCTCTATTTTTTTTAGGTATTTTAAAGAACTATCAATCTCATGTTAACAGGAAGATTTCTTTTTTTTTTTTTGGTTAATGGTGTCTATTTATCTTTAGATAATTCGCAGAAATGTCAATCGCTTGTTAACAGGTAGATGCTGAGATTTATTTGAATCACAGTAATTGCCATTCGATGTCAATTGCAATCAGCTATTTCTGAAATTGTCATTCGCATATTGACGCCAGAAATTCCTTATTCTAATAAGGAATTTTATCGCGGCTTGTATTCACATGTCAATGTGACAATTGTGTCGTTTTGCGCAATGCTGCGAATGCATTGAATACTGAATGCTGAATGCTGTTCTGTTCCGATGGAATGATGGAATGTGTCTCCTCACTCATTTGTCAATCACATGTTAACTGTGGAACGTTGCAACGTTCCGCAGATGCTTCAGGTTACAGGGTATGCAGGCGTCTGCTCTGCGTTTGGAACCCGCAGAAAGGCTGCAGAAATGCCTTTCCACCCGCATCTCGAACCGAACCGAACTGGACTGAATTAATCTATTTGGATCACGCCTTTGGCTGCGCAGCTGGAAGTTGTCTCTGCATGGAAGATGGTAGAAGTAGATGACGAAGTCTATTGCAATATGAGTTTGAATATGAGTTTGAATATGAGTGTGGACGGTAAACGCCTTGAGACACAGCGAGAGAGTCAAATTGAGTGACTGCTTGACCGCTTGATGCTTGATGGATGGACAGATTGAGGCAATGCTTCAAGTGTGCGCGCAATCACAGATCACAAATCACAAATAGCAAATAGCAAATAGCAAATCGTAGATCGCAGATCGCAAATCGGAGAATCTGGAATCGGGCGACTGTCAGCGAACATCAGCGAAGCGACAAATGAGCAGACGAAGTCGCAGTGAGAAATGCGGACGAGCAAACATGCTGCAGATCAACTTGGATGGAAATGGGATGTTGTGTTCATGATGTTCATCATGCACTGCGCTGCGGCTGCACTGCGCAAAACAGTCGATCGGGTTACGATTACAAATAATAAATAAATGTTTCAATATTCACTTAGTATTCGAATTCACACCAATTGATTATTTGAGTGTATTCAAGAATTCAATTAGTCTATTACAATGTTGTAAGCCAGAGGTATATCTATAAAATCTGTAATCTAATATTTATTTTATTTTATTTTTTATTAGCTTTAATGCTTGATAGCAGCTCAACCAATTTTGAGTACTTGCCAAACGAATTACGTAGATGAAGAAGGTTTTAATATTTATTGATAATGATTTATAATTAATATTCTGCAAGTTCGATATGGTTGCAAATATTTAAAATTTAACGCAATGCATCATAGAAAAATAAAGTTCCAAGTTATCGATTCATATAGTGTTCAATTATTATGTGGAACTACAAACATTTTACTAGTAATATAAGTATATGAATTTTATATAATATATTTATAATTATAAATACCAAATACCAAAATGTATCTTATTTATTTCAAGCTTATTTGTAAAATAAATGTGAATGCTTAAATGCATCCTGTTTATTCCTAATTTATTAATAATCTAAATACCAATATTATATGTACTCTGTTTTTATACTAGTTTATTTATTAGATATATATTATATATATATATTTTTTTAAAATTTTTAAAAATTATTTTGAATATTTAATTGAAACTTATTTAATTCTAGTTCAATAGTAAAATATACACATATGTGTATATTTTGAGGTCCTGGTTTATTTGTTATTGAATTATGAATATTCAAATATATCCTTTTCTTTCTAGATATAAACAATAAAATCTTGTGTAGTAATATGAATATTTGTGAGTATCCTGGCCATATCTAGTTTATTTATTGCAGTGTACTGCCTGGTTTTGTATGGGAACCACAACACGCCTGACCGAACCCCCATCATGCCAAAGCCAGAGCCAGAGCCAGAGTTAGAGACTGAGCTAGAGATGGAGTCGGAGTCAGAGGCAGAGCATCCAGCAGCAGAGATGGGTTCGGAATCTATTGCAGAAATGGAACCGCAGCTCTGCGCACCTCAAGTGTCAGCTCGTCCACGCTCGAGTGTGCAAAATGATTTACGAAAGCTCCTCAGACGCAGAGTCTTCTCCTCTTTCTCAGTCTGAGTCTCAGTCTCTCAGTCCCCGACTCAACTGAGCTGAACTGAACTGAACTGAGCTGAACTGCTTTGGTTTGAAGTAGTTAGTGTGGTTGATGTACATATTACTCGCATACCATTTCAAATTATTTCATATCCGCACTTAGATGCCTCAATGCCAATGCAGATTATTGAAAAAGAGTTCATCCAACTTACGGTTCAGCGATCGCTTTGAGTTGAGGAAAACTCAGCAAGAGAAATGCTTAAAAATTCCAATCAAATCAATCTAAATAAATCAAATACATTGGCGATCAAATGAAGCTAAATAATTATTCTTTGGCATGCAGCCGTAATTAGTAATAAACATGGAGTGGAAAACAAAAACAATAAAACACTAATTAACTAATCTAGCATCAAATCTGATTGTGCGCAGTGTTAAATAAATGTTGCTTAAATACTCCAGAAAATGTAATTTACTGGGGTATTTGAATTTTTAAATAATTAATTAATTCTTATTTAATTTTGCTTAATATTTTTATATCTTAATCTAAATTTAATATTGTAATTCTTCTAATGTCTACTGTTGCAGTCGACTTTCAAACTTAGTAAAATAAAATGGTTGGATAAAGAGCAGGCGGCAACCAAACGCTAGATGGCGCCACCGCCTCTTCATATTGGCTCAATCATTTTGAGGAATAACTTTGTGCTTGTGAAAAGATAGTTCAAATAAATAGGTAGCTTAAATAATAAATATAAATATAGAGAAAATTGTTGTTATCAGTTTCCAATGGCATATTCTGTATTTTGAAATATTAATTATTCAAATAGATAACTTTAATGTTGTCAATGCACTATGGATAATTCTGTATTTTAATTAAGATTAAGAGACTTGTTTAATATAGAATAACTAGTTAAAATATTTAAAATTCAAATAGAGAAATTTAAATAAAATTAAATTCTTATATTATATTGTCAATGTTTTTTAATGTAAATGTTTTAGATATGGAAAAATAATGCATACTAACTTTGATCATTATCTTTATATGCAATTAACAGACTTGTCGAATTTTCCTTAAGTTTCTCTGTGGTTTTGCGTACGACACGCGACCAAATCTCGCGAGTTTCGTATCAGATTCATTATCGGGCAGAGACGAGGATGGGGGGGAAATTGCAGCGACGAGTTCAAGTTTATTATATTATTTTGCTAGTCAGTTATTCCATATGTAGGTCGTAGGTTTGCGTGTCTCGAGCTCTTCATATGCCATGCAACAACGTTCACGACCGTAAAGTTAACGGTTCACCAAGCACTCACTGCCCTACGAATGAGTGTGAGTATGAGTGTATTCACAAGTGCCTGTGAATGCGATGACTTCAAGTTACATAACAGAGGGGAGAGCGGAGAGCGGAGACAGTTGAGGCCAACTAACTAACTAACTATTTAGAATGATTTCATCAGAGTTGCGCCAAATCAGCAAATCAACATCACAATCACCATCAGAATCACAATCACAATCAGAATCAGACTCAACGACAACGTTGTTCGTCACGCCTGCGCGCAACGTCTGCTTGCCACGCCCCCCAAAGACTCACCTCGCCCCGCGGCGCCTGTCGCGGCTACCACACGATGTCTATCTTAGGCCAGGCCCGGCTTATGTCACTTGGTTCCAGCTTGTTATACCCTCAGCTGACACGAGCTGCTCACAGGGTATGCTACAAGTTGGCCAGAGTCAAGCGTGAATAAGATGCCAATTTATCTGTAATAAATAAGCAAAAATATATCATGTATAAATGTACATATTTATAGAATTGATAATGATTTTAAAAATATAGTTACTCTGAGTTGATGCAATTCAATTAAAATATCATTAAAATAAAAGCTAAATACCTTCCATATGTTAACATAAGATTAATTTATTTGCACTTCAATAAAATAATAATTACAAATGTTTCATGAGTAAATATATGTACATATTTATAAAGTTGCTAATGATTCAATTTAATTAGAATGTATATAAAAATATATATACATATATATATACTTTGAGTTCATACAATTTAATTAACATATTATTCAAATATATGCTAAATACCTTCCATTTGATAGGATAAAATTAATCGCTAATTTATTTAAACTTACATAAAATAATAATGTACAAATATATATATTTATATAGTTGCTAATTTTAATTTAATTTCATTCAATTAAATGTATTCATTAGAGTTGATTGAATTAAATTTTAATATTATTAAAAAAGCTAGAGCATTATTAGCGAATAGAGCCATCAATATATAGTTTCAGTGCCAGAATGAAAATTAATGCAATTCCATAAAATCAATAAAAATATAAAGCTTATTTTAAATAAAATTAGAATTAAATGAAATATATAATATATAAAATAAATAATACAAATTTAAAAAATTATAAAAATATCTAAACATATTAATTAGACTGGGAACGAGTCAATTTCTACCGAGCATTTCGGTGTCTATAACTGAGCGAATTTGCAGCTGCTTGTCACAGGGTATCTGCTAGTCGATCGTGGACCTTTTCCGAGCAGTGTCGCTGCTCCATTTCTGTCACGCTTGAAGACTGCAATTGAGCCAATTGACTTCTCCAACTGTTCTCTAGCCTGCTGCCGCGGCTGAAGATGCTCAAGACAGTCTGCAGAGAGTTCTGCAGCTTGTAGCTTCAGATGTTGTTGCTGCTGCTGCTTTGGCTGCCGCTGCCAGTTGGGGGCGTGTGAAGAGTGCGGCCCATTAGAAGTCGGGTCGGGGGAGAGGCGGAGGGCGGCATTTGTAGAATCGGAATTGGAATCGGCAAACGAGATTCACGTCGACTCACATAATAAGTAAGCGCAATATCAAAATGAGAACAAAGACAACAAACGACGACGACGACGACGACGACGACGACGACGACGACAATGGTGCGGGAGGCGCTGCAGGAAAATGACTAATTATGCGGCAGGCGGTCGAAGAGGCGGGAGAGGAGGAGGAGGGAGGGGTGAGGCGGAGGGGCAGAGGGGCAGCCACATTAGCGGCAAACGGGGCAAGCTTGTGCTCTGCCTTGGTAGCGGTGAATGGTAATTGCGAACCGTTATAATGCGAGAGCAAGCTCAACGCTCAGCGCTCAACGCTCGCATAATAAGCGCGGAGCGAGAGGTGCAGCTACACTGAGCGAAATACTCAATGAATATTCAAATTTCGCATAAATGTTTGACATCGTTGAGCTGATATTACAAAACACGAAAGAAATTGAACATATAGTACATACATATGTATATAAAATGCAGTTTATTAAAGCATCTTTTATTTTAAAGTTGTCATTTAAATTTTAATCTGATTTTGTGTTTGATAAATTTGAAATTCAAACTTTGCTAATGAAAATGGAAAATAATGAATTTGAATAATACATTTAATTAACACATATAACATTTATAATATAAAATAAATAAGAGCAAAATGTGAACATTAAAAGCAACATTTATTAATTAAAAGTTGTAGTTTAAAGTTAACTTTGATTTTGTCTTTGATAAATTTGAAATAAATATATTGCCATCAAAATATAATAACTTATTTAATTACAATTATAATAAATAATAAAGAGCTTAATGTGAACATAAATTTAAACACATACATATATTTGAAAAGCTGTATAGCTGAAGTTTCCTTCACTTATATTCTAATTTATTTGGTAAATAAGATAATCACTAAATTAGAAATAACAAATAAAGTAAAGAAGCCCGGCTGGAAGCCTTTTCAACTTTTAATACATTATTGTATTTAATTCCAATCTATAATTAAATAAATGAATATTTTTAAAATGATTTTCAATTAATTAATTTATGGGGTAGTTTCAAAGATACGAAAGAAGTTTGAAATTAGATAAAATAAAAGTAAAATAGATACCGGAAGAATTTTAATTGGATGCTGAGATCATTTAAGTTTTCTTTCGCTCAGTGTGCGACTGTGGGAAGCAAGAAGATGATGGCGGGGGCAGAAGGAGACTGGTGGCATGTGGCAGGGTCGCAGGGGCAGCGAGAAGAGCATGAGATTGAGGCATTGCCGCGGCGGCAGGTTGTGTGGCAGTTAGGGACTGCGTCGCACATTTGCTCCAATTCCGCGAGGCAAATGCGACACTCGTTCACGCCACACACATGCCACATGCCACACACACACACACACGAGTGTGTGTGGATGCCACACAGCAGTGTTGGATAAAGCATTTGCCTAGGCATTGATGTAATGATGATGACGTTGCTGACCCAGTTGCAAATAACTAGCCGCAAACCTTTGTGCCGCATGCTGCATGCTGCAAGCTGCAAGCTGTATGCGGCATGCTGCATGCCACGGTTGCATCTTTTGTTGCACAAATCTGTGTCAGTGGTGGCAGTTGGCAGTCGTGGACGTTGCGGCAATGCCAGCGACTTTGGTGTCGATGCCACAATGCGCTCATTTGTTGCCACACAAAGCCAAAAGTTGCAAGCTGATGCTGCCACAGACGCTGCTGCTGCAAAAGGTGTCACAGACATTTGCCATATTTGGTTACCACACAACAAGGCAGCCTGGCAATCTGGCGACGCGGCAACGCGGCGACGTGGCAACTTGCCACTGGCATTGGGGCAACATGGCCAATGGGGCAAGCGGGCAGTCGGGCAAGCGTGCAGCCGAGCGTTGCAAGTGGACGTTGCCGGCTGCTGGCTGCCGCCTTAAAGCGCCGCTTTGGCCCCACTTCGCATATGGACAAATTGCAGGAACTAACCTATTTCGTCGCCTTGACAATGTTTAATGAGCTTGCCACAGGGGCAGCCTCAACACGCCTCCTCCTGCCGCCTCCTGCCGCCCTTCTTCCCCCAACCTGATTGATGCTGCCGCCTGTCATCGCGCGCTTCTTGACTCTGGGCGCTCTTTTGGCCATTACCAAATGTGGCCAACTTTAAATCTCTGACAGCGATGCTTCCCAAAGGGTCTTTCTGCCCTTTTCAGCCCACCACTTTGACACGCAGCTCTTCTTTTGGTCTCTTTTTATTACCAATATTTGACTTTAATTCCCCCATCTATCTCAATTCTATTTTAATTCTCCGCCGATCGTAAAACGCTTCTAAACAACTTCAATCGAAAAGCGATAAAAATTATTCTACTTCAATATTTTCCCCTTTTCTGTATTATTGTATTACCTTATTTAATCGACAAAATTGTTTGACGTTATAATAGTAGCAATTTTTCCTATTTCTTTTTTTTTTAAATATAAAATTATTTAAGTTTATTAAATTGTTATTTATTTTACGTTTTTATTTCATTCAAAATACTAGTAATTTTTATTAAATTGGTAAATCTTTTTTATTTCACCATCTATAAAATTCTATTATTTAATCTAATATTTTGAAAAACGGCAAAATTATTGCACTTTATAAGCCAATACTTTTTAAACACATACCTCAACAAAATTTTTTTAATTTTATTTTATTATTCTGTTTGATATAATTTTATTAATTTTTTTGTAATTCCGGCAAGCCTCAAAATTCTGCTTCATTATTTTCATCTTCCTCTATTATTTTATGTAAAGTTTGATTAGGCGACAAAATAATTCTACGTATGATAATTATCTAACCCTATTTTATATTCTGATATTATTTTAATTTCCCACCAGCGCCAAAGTAGTTTGCCTTTTAGTGTATTATCGTTGCTCATATTATTCAATTAATTTATTTAAATTTATTTTTAATTTATTTTGCAGAAATACAGTTTCTCCATAATTCCTTTATCCTGTTTATTTCCCACCTCAATTTTATTTTAATATCTGGCTTCTCTCTAGCTTCTCTCTAGCTTCTCTGTAGCTTCTCTCTAGCTTCTCTCCAGCATCTCTCCAGCTTCTCTCTAGCTTCTCTCTAGCTTCTCTCCAGCTTCTCTCTAGCTTCTCTCCAGCTTCTCTGTAGCTTCTCTGTAGCTTCTCTCTAGCTTCTCTCTAGCTTCTCTCCACAGTTTCGCCAGCTGCTCTGTTGCGACTCCTCCACATTTGGTTGTCGCTTTGATAAATATTTGCTGGGATCTGATCGGCTGAACACAATGGAATGGTTCCAGAACCTTGCGCTGTCTAATGGGCGATGCCCAGGCACAAGTTTGTCTGCGCTACACGGGTAAAATTAGTCGCTCCGATTTAGTTAGTTAACTCTAACAGTTAATAAACACATGCGACATCGTGTAGTTGTAACTTTAAAATGTTGGGAATGCTCATCTTCATGCTTCGCAGATGTCGCAGTGTCGTTGTTCTCCAGCTGCTCGTCTTCTTCTAGTTGCTGTTGCCGTTGCTGTTGCGATTGCTGTGGTTAATCGCCGATCGCGCGGTTTCGAGCCGCGGCCTACGAAAATTGCCAGCTGATGCCAGGCCAAAGATACTTGGGAGGCGAAGAAGTCTATCTGGCTCTCGAGTTGCCATTTCTATTTCTATTTCTATTTCTGCTGTATGCATATGTGCGAGTGACATCATAATTTGTGTGGCAGCAGCTACAGTTGCAACTGCCACATGCCACATGCCACATGCCACACTCATAACTGAACATGCAACGCAACGCATCTAACTGTCAATTGTCACAGCATGTTCGCCAAGCTCTCCACGCTCGCTTCGCCTGCCAAATTATGACTGCAACTGTTGCATTAACTGTATAGCACTTTGCTTCTTCTTCTCGTATACTTATTCTTCTGCTTCTTCTTCTTCTTCTTGTTCTTCTTTCTGGAAGAATTCGTGTCGTAGTTGAAGCCAGAGTTGGCTTTCACTGACCACCCCGATCGATCAGTCGCTGATCGGCGCTCAATTACCAGAAATCACTTTCCTTCTGCTGCCTTCTGCCCCAAAGCTACTCGCCTCCTTGCCCCCTCCACACACACACACACACACACACACAGACTGGGAGATGATCTGCCACAGTTTTGGTCACACAGGCTCTCGCTCCTTCCCCCTGCTGTCTCCTGCCCTCCTCGCCTCAGTCTCCTGTCTCGAGTCTCGTCTCGATTTCAGCTTGTGCTCATTCTGTGTTGGGAAACTGCTTGTGCTGGAATCTCCATTCCAAACGAGACTTACTCGACTAGCAGCTACCCTGTATTTCTATACACAACAATTAAATGTAGGAATATGTTGAAATATTTAATAAACTCTTTTGTGGCATAGTCACATTATTTACTAATATTTTATATAGTTGTAAAAGCGAAAATATATTTAGAACTTTAATATATCGAGTTTTAGCTTGAAAATGCATTCTTAAAAAATATTTTAAAGCATTTATTTATTTAATTGTATTATTAAACATTTTTCAGCTGCTTTAAGAATTTATGAGCAAACGTTAAAATTTGTCTTGTTAGATTCGAAAATCCTAAATAAGTCCTGTTGGCATTAATAATATTTTTAAATTTAAAAAATATTGTCTTTTGAGAGAAAAGACTTTTATAAATATATTTTTTTCTATGAATTTATATGAATTTCAGTAAAGATCAAATAACTAATTAAGACATATGTATATAAAAATCTATTTTTTCTATGAGAATATTATAAATAATAAAAGGGTGAATAATATGAATCTTAGAGTAAATAACTATTTAAGACATTAAATATATTTCTCTACTCGTGTGAATTCAATGAATTATTGTGAAAAGCTTTCGTCTCAAAGTACAGGGTATGCAGAATGCTAAGTACAAGTTCTTTGAGGCTGGCGACGACTGCAGCTCAGCCCCTAGTGCTTGGCCTGCTTTACAGGGTATTTAGCAGCGCAAAGTACAGAAACGTGAGCGCCTCAGACGTCAATCGAAGCAGCGGAAAAACCATAACGAAAATCGAAAACTATTTTTCACAGCCATTGAGTGTCGTTTTTTTTTTTTGTTGTTGTGTTGTGTAGTGTTGTGTTTTAGCTGCTTTATTTTCTTGTATTTTGCCAGGGCCAAAGTCAAAGATGCTGAGCCCGCCAACGGCGACAAAAAGTCAAAGTCAAAGAGGGGGAAACAAAAATGCATTTAGAATTATTTTCGTTGGTTTTGTTTATGGGCAAAGAAAGTTTTTCGCCACAGACGCCGCGATCTTGGACATTTTCCGATGCTTTTAGGGCTCTTTTATATTTTGTGTTTCTTCTCCAATTTTTTTTTAGAGTTTCGTTTTGCTTCGTTTGGCTTTTTGTGTCTTCATCCAAACTAACTCAGAGTCAGAGTCGTAGTCAGAGTCGTAGTCGTAGTATCTACATCTATCTGTCTATGCCTATTTCTTTGGGTGGGAGGTGGAGTTGGAGCTGGAGCTGGAGTTGGGGTCTTTTGTTCTTGGCTGGCTTGTATCTGGAAAATGCTATCTAACGGCATCAGTTACACTACATAACTGTTCTCAATTTCTTGACTGCGCCACCGACAGAAAATTTATTGTTGTTTTGTCTCTGTTGCCGCATATCCGGTGCCACAGTGCGACGTTGCCACGGATGGTGTCCGCAAGCATTACGATTACTTAGAGCGCATTACATGCCACATGAATTGAAATAGAACCAGCCACAGCCACAGCCACAGTCACAGCTACAACGCAACAGAATCAAAATTAAAACCAGAATTACAATTACAATTACAATTTGAATCGGCCAGAGCCGAAAACAAACTAACGAAACATTTTAAACTTGAGTGAAATTTCGTGTTCTAAATTCGAAGAAGATACAACGCAGAGATTGCAGATCTTTACGCTGCTCTGAAGATTATTGCTGAGCCCAAAATTCATTCGATTCGCCACAAATTGAGATGAAACTAAACTTCTTTTCACATACTAAGCAATAAAAAAGATTTAAATAGTAATGTAGATTTATGCAAATTAATATTCCTTCAATCATAAATGATTTATTAAATAAATAACAAAATTGCATTCATTTCACTTATTTTCGTTCTCAATAATAATAAGAATATTTTTTGTTTGTTTTTCCTTTGGATTCAAAATCACAATCAATCTTTAATATATTTTTAAATATTTTGTATAGTGTCTGTTTTTTCTTTTAAGTCAAAATCATAGGCTATATAAAATTAAAATTACTTTTGTAATAAAATAACTTTTAATAATGCATTAGTAAATTTTATGTAATTGATTTATTTGTATTCTTAATATTTAACAGCAAAAATATTATTATTTCTTTTAAGGAAAAAACATAATTGAAATAAGCTATAAATGCATTAAAATAAAAATTATTTATTATAACATAGCATCACAATTTTAATTATTAATGTTTCACAAATAAATTGATTTAAAGTTGCTCTGAATATTCTGACAGCAATAATATCAGTTTTCTGCATTCAAGTAAAGAACTTTAGTTACTTTATTTGTACTCTGAATATTAAGCAATCATCTTATTTTTTTTTTATTTAAATGAATCTCAACTAGTTCATTTATTTGATCGCTCAGAGTCGAGTCAAATGACTGAAATTGAGTTGTATTCAAAATGCAGTCTCTGTTGAGGTAAAATCAATTACCATTCCGGCGAGAAAAATAAAGTCAAAGCTTGAAATATTAATGTTTTATGGTATATTCAAAAAGTGTACAACGATCGCAGGGTAAACAAAGGCTTTATGCAGCCAGTTCTGGCCACGATTGTTGGGCTACTTTATGGCCATTATAAGCAGATAGAAGTGTTTTATATAGACGCTTCATCTTGCTATCGAGGCCGAACAAAGCAGCCCTTTCTTAAGCCCAAATTGAAGTTGAAACTGAAGTCATAGCCATTTGTCTTCGGCTTAGCACTTTCACCTATTGATGGGGACTAAAGAGCTACAAATATATATTTATTGTGGGGTTCTCTATGCATTTATTAGCCAGATCAGGGGCAATGCATATATAATAAGCGATGCGACTAAAACATGCAAAGAATTTCAAATGAATAAGTCAAGAACCTGTTGAAGATTAGATTGGGAAATGGAACTAATCTATTATGGCTCACTTAGAGTGCAAGTTGATGGATAGACTGTGGATAGATCTGCTCGGATGCGAAGCGATTTCTATCGCTTGCTTGCACCTCGTGTGATGGATAAATTGTCGCCGGAGAAGTGAAATCAACTCACATACTCTGTACATTTATCAAAATTATAATGAAAGTAAAACCCATTAGATTCAATGAGCGACGATGACCATGACAAGAAAGCAGACGTGCGACACGTGTAAATCCAAAAGAAAAAAAAAAGATACGACTACAAGCCCAAAACTTGATATACAGAAATGCCGAGCTCAGACACTTGTACTTAGCTCGGCTACTTGGGGCGACATTAAAATAAAATCAAGTTAACACGAAAATTGTTAAAAGCCAAAAAAAGAAAGACAGAAAGAAAGGCCAAACAGCAACGCAGCGGCGTCAAAAGAAGTCTGACTAAAATAGAAAAATACAAAAAAAAAAAAGATAATAGACCCAAGTCCGCCCAACTGACTTTAGTTAACTTCACTTCACTTCACTTCACTTCACTACGTTTCATATCACATCATTTCATTTCATTTCATTTCATTTCATTTCAGTTGAAGGCGAGTTGTGTCTAGTCGAGTTTTGTTGCGTTGCGTTGCGTTGCGACTTTTGTGCCTTTTCTTTAAAGTGAAATTTTGCTTCAATGCCACAAAGTCTACAATGCGCCACATACTACATATAAGAAGCGCAACTTGTGGACGAGTCGAGTACACGTATCGTTGCAATGCCACCAAAGTAAAAACCGTTCATGCAGCATATGAGCACGACTGATACTCTGTTTTCCAAAGAACTCTCAATTTTAATTTACCACAAATAAACTGAAGAAGAAGGAATAATACATAACCACCATTTATTTTTTAGCTATAACAAAAATCGAAATAAATTAGCATTGCAAGGCTTACATCAAAATAATGTTCTTAAAAATTTCAAGAAACTGTTACTTAGAACCAAAAAACTTATTTTCCATTTCAAATTATATTTAGTTCATTTTATTGGAATAAAAAGGAAATTAAAGTATAAAAATACTAATAAAAGTAACACAGAAAAATTAATTTCTAATTTATATTCCATTTAGCTCATTTTATAATATTGAATTTAATTATAAAAATACTTTGAAGAAAACAAACAATGAAGAAATACTAAATAATTATTTATTTAAAATTATATTTTTATTACATCTACATGAAATGTGATATTATTGCAAAAATCAAGTTAAGTATACGACAGCCTTCAGCGTAAAAGGAATATACTTTTTTTTCTATCTCCAATTTTAATGAGCTTCTTTTGACGGTAGATAAAATAGGAAATTGTATTCAAATTAATTGTATAAATAATTAAGAAGTAAAAAGCAGCAAAAATAATTATTTGAATTCTAATCGAATAAATTTACTTGAAGTTACATAAAATTGGAAATTGTATTGAACATAATTGTATAAATAATAAAAAGTATAAATCAGCTCTCATTAGGAAAAAGAAATAGTAAAGAAATTATGAAGATGGATTTAAAAAATAATCATTTGAATTCTATTCCAAAGAATTTATATTACGTAATGATTACTTTATGAACGGAATGAAATGATGAAAGCAGTTAAGCGAAGCGAAGCAAGCTGCATGCCATAGCTGATAGAACCCAAGACTTAGGTTGAGGTATTTGATGAAGATGACAGACACAGTGGACACACGACAACAACAACAACAACGACGACGACGACGACGATGACGATGACGACGAGGGTCGGACATGGGTAATGAAAAGTGCGTAGATCATTACTTGTTTTCCGCTTTTATCATGGTATTCTCTCGTAGCACCTGTAGACCGTCGAGTTGAGTCGAGACACTGCCGAAGGGGGGAGACGAGTGAGCGGGGAAAGGGGCAGGGGCAGGGGGGTCTTTATTGTTGTTGGACTGCATCTTAAAACACAATTTATTTCGCGTTTAATTGCTTTAATTGTGAAAATAATTTCGTTTTCATTTTCGTTCGGCCAGTGAAATCTTGAGCGTCGGCTCTCCATTGAAGTCCAATGTGATAGCGATCCCCCAGCTAGACAGTTGGACAGCTAGACACCGACCATCGTAGAAGTCTCATAACAGTCTCTCATATTTGTGATTGTCTGGGCCTAATGTTCCTGCACAAATATATAATTAAGCGGCCATTTGAGGGCACAGACTTTCCTTTCATATACACAATTTATATACATTAATTAGTTAGTCGATTGCAAACCAACTTTGGCTGCAACAAACACTGATCTGATCGTATTGGCAGAAATCAACTCTTACTTTAATTCAATTTCAGAATTTCTACTCCTATTCGCTATTTATAATTGAATAAATAAATTAGTTGCATTCGTCCAGCAGACGAGGACGCTTCGAGGCATCCTTGGGAGCATCGCAGTCTGAGTCTTCGTCTTCGTCTCTGTCACGCTTCAGATTCAGATTGTTCTCATTGCCCCCATCCACATGTGGCATGCCACGAGCTGTGCTCAGAGTCGGACTGTTGTAAGGTGTCCTGGCATCCGGTTGCGGCTGCTGCACTTCAAGCCGGATGGTTGTGCCAGAAGACCGCCTCATGCCCACTTGGCGCAGAGAAGATTCACATTCGGATTGCCAGAAAGCACTGTCCGCGATTGTCGTTGATAGTTAGCATGCAAATTGGAAGAGTCTTTACCATATAAATATATACCTCACCTCATGGCTTTATTCCGATTTAAGGGAACTCAATGGAACACGGAAAATGATAGTTGATAAATGAATTTGTCAAATGAGAAACTGACATTCACAGTTTGAATGGCAGCCAGAAATTCAGTCGGCAAAAACATTTACAATTCAAACTGATTGTCGATAACGCATTTCAAAAAAAAAGAAAATATGTAACTAAGTTGGCCATGAAGCGATGATGATTATCGGTTGTGTATGTCGATTAAATATAATTCTATATGTTTGACAGTTATTATTATTTATTTAAATTCTCACTTGGACTACAAGCTGAAGCTTATTAATTATGACACTAGAGTTTATACATTTTTCGATATAACTTCTTATCTTGAAATTTAATACATATGGTATAAGTAAATTTAAAATATCATCATAGTTACCTCAAAGTTACCTTCAATATTATTACATTTTATCGATTTAATATTTATACAGTAATCCAATCAAGGTTTTTCTTCCCACAAATTTGTCCTGTTAGCGTTTTGTTAATAAGAAATAATGTACATTTTATACAATAATTTTAAAATTTGCAGTTGCGAAGTTAAACTTTATATAACTACTAATCATAAGCGAAAAGGGAAACAACTTTTCTAAATGCACGAAAATAAATACATACATTCTATATTATTACCTTTTATATAGGTGAATATGTAAATTTATTTATACAATCATTAATTAATTTAAAATATTATTAAATTCACCAAATTGTTTTTATCACTTTGCTTTGTCAACTCTTGAGGACAACAGATTTATTGACGACAACTTCGTGGAAGTTGGACACATTATCGATAGCAAAACTTTCAGTTCAGCTGAAGGCGAAAGATTCACGTGAACCGAGATGAGTTCAAATCGGCTGAACTCAATCAGGAATTATTTGCACCTCGTCGATGCCCAAAACTGGGCAAATAGAAAACGGCAAAAAGAGCTGGACAAACAGAACGTTCATTCAATATTGGCCACAACTAAACATGGCCAAGTCGAGACGGCCGAATAACTGGCCAAAGTGGAAGTAGTATCGATGGCAGTGCCCAAAACTAAAGCTCAAACTCAAACTCAAACTCAAACTCAAACTCAGCTGATGGCCTGCCAAAATGTGCAGAGCAAATAAAACAAAAGCAAAGCGACCGAAAGAATCTTGGAATAAAAGTCGTAAACCGAAATTATGCGCGTAAATGGCGTGCGACGGTTGTAAAGGGGAGAACAGAGAGAAGAGAAGAGAGGGAAGCAGACAGTAGCTGAAGTTACGAGCTCGAGTTCGAGTTCGAGCAGAGACACACACACACAGATACACACACAGACACACGCAAGCACACAGCGTCAGGCAGATTTGAGTTTCAAATCAAAAAGCTAATGAAAAGGTTATAAGTGCCGTTATGGCGCACACACACACACACACGGATGGAGACAGAAATTATGCCAATACAAATACAAATGCGAATGGGAATAGCAATAGGCAAGCGTCTGAAACTGCGACTGCGTGAGAGAGTGAGATGGAGAGTGGCCGAGGCCGTGCGCACTCTTCTAATTTACTCCAAGAACATCCAAAAAGCCAAACAAACAGAATATGAATTTCTAGCGCTGTCTGCACTGAGCAAAAAAAAGTTTACGGAAGTTTCATTGCATTCGTCTTCGGTAGATTATTTGATTTAATAATTATTCAATATTATTTCAAGGAATAAATTACTTTTATTTACTTCTTATTTTTGTTAAACAACTTGTTAATATTATAACCAAGCAAAAAAGGAAAGGTCAATTTATTATTATTTTTAAATTGGTAAATATCAGCCACAAAATGAAAGCATTATTCTAAATTACCCAATTGTTGCTAATAAGATTTTTTCATATCAATATTGTAATTTAAATTAAAATATGAAAAAATTGTTATCTAATTCAAATTGTCATTTAAAATGTTAGACTAGAACGTAAATTTGTCTTTTAATTTGAAAATACCCAAAGTCACTTTTTCTCATCACAATTTAGCGCATTAATTAACTTTTGAAATATTTTGTATTTTGGCCAGAACTCCTATTATATTTTTTTTTAGAATGTAGCAATCAATTAAATTAGTTTATTATGTTTTTATACTGATTTGTAGTTTTACTTGATGCAGACATATATTTATATTTTTTATAGTTTGCTTCTCAATTAACTCATTTTCCAAATATTATTCCAAAGAAATTTATTTAGTTATTTGCGATTTTTATTTTAAACTAAATTTTTTAATAATTGTGTAAGACAGTCTTCTTTAATAATATTTGTATTTTACTTGCAATATCATCGGGCATAATTTAAATTAAAGTCTGTAACAGTTTTGACTAACTTATGTGATGAATAATAATAAAATGCTATAAATAAATTGGGAATAGAGAAAATATCTTTTCGATTACCGATTTAATTTATTAGAATATTTTTGCAGACAGACTTGATCAACAATATTCTTTTTTTAATCGGGCAAATTTGAAATTAAAGTCTGTTATATTTTTTACTAGCTCACGTGTTTACAAATAATAAAATGCCATAATTAAATTTGAAGAAGAGAAAATTTCTCTCTGTGTGTATCTATCGCTCCCCAGTTCTCTATTGCTGCTGCGCTCTGCGGCTGCAGCTGGAATGCTAAACATGCAAGAGCAAGCTTGTGCCCGGCCTGGTCTGGTCTGGTCTTGTCTGGTCTTGGCTTGGCTTTGGCTTTGGCTTGGCTTTGGCCAGGTTGCTGCTTCACACGCTGACTGGCGATGCATCAAGCGGCGAATTGATGCCGCCGATGATGAGGTGCCACTGCCAGTCGCCGCCTCTCACCCTCTGCGTCCCCTGCCGAGCATAATGAGAGTTGAGAGCAGCAACAACAGCAGCAGCATCGGCAGCAGCAGCGAAGCTGGCTGAGATTATGCTAATAAGTTGGCGCTGGAGCTTGCCGGCAAACGGTATTGGTAACCAAAGTCATGAACGCGAACGCGCTGCAAGCAAAGAATAGAACAAGCTGAAGCTGAAGTCGGAGTCGGAGCAACGACAGCTTGCAGAACGGCAACGGAACGGACAGAGACAACAGTAAAAGCTAAAGCCGAGCTGCATTCTAGGTCAGTGACTAGCAGCACTAGGAGCAGCGATGCTGCCTGCCTGCCACACCGCACCGTTGCTGATGCTGGTGTTTGGCCAATGTCTCATTCATTTATCAGACAAGCAGACAACCAGTCAACCAGAGAACCAGAGAACCGAACCACAGGCCATGGACGAGGAGCAGGCCATGGAAATCGGTCAATTGTTCGACTGGTCACAGCATTTGGATTCCTCCTGCGCCGCCATCGCTTGGCCTATTACGAGTATGTTGGCCTAAATGGCTATTTGGCTATGGCAAATGCTGTCCGATTGAGCGAGCAGCCATGATGCCAGAGGGGCAATCGCCAAAGGGGCACCACAAATTGAGCTCAGGCGAACGCCCACATGGAATGACCTTCAGTTTAGCACACATTTGGCTGCCGATCGATCTGTTATTATATTTAACTACGAGTTCGGAACACACTCATATACTCATATATGTTAGTAAGTGCAGTTGCCGCTTTAAATATGGTTCAGCCGCTGGCAATTTGGCTAACGATTTAATCACAACGCGGCAGCCTGCTTTTGAACCAATCTGCTTGATTAACCTGGTATTAAAAGAATTGATTCATTGCATTTAGATTGCTACCGAACTTTATACAAATTGTAATGTGCAATGATTTTATTAATTAATTGATATTATTTGTGTATTATAAATCAATGAATGGACTTGCGAATTTGATTCGAATTATTTGTAATCAATATTTAAAATGGATTTATAAAATTGAATAATAAAGTAAAATATATTTTTCTATAATAGTTCATTACATGTATAGAAAAATATCCGATCTAAATTAATAAATGAACATTACTCATAAAATGAGTATTTATAAAACGAATTTCCAAAAATATTCTGGATGCAATTTATAGTGTGGTAGATTGCTACCGAACTTTATACAATTTGTAATGTGGAATTATTTTATTAATTAATTGATATTATTTATGTATTGTATATCAATGAATCGACTTGCGAATTTGATTCGAGTTTTTTGTAATCAATAATTATAATGGATTTATAAAATTGAATAATAATGTAAAATATATTTTTCTATATAATATAGCCGATCTAAATTAATAAATGAACATTACTCATAAAATGAGTATTTATAAAACGAATTTCCAAAAATATTCTGGATGCAAATTATATTGTGGTAGATTGCTACCGAACTTTATACAATTTGTAATGTGGAATTATTTTATTAATCAATTGATATTATTTATGTATTAAATATCAATGAATCGACTTGCGAATTTGATTCGAATTTTGAATTGAATAATAATGTGAAATATATTTTTGTAAAATAGTTCATCATCATTCATATTAAGAAATAGCTGATCTAAATTAATAAATGAAAATTATTCATTAAATAAATATTTCCTAAATTAATTTCTACAAATATTCTGGATGCAAATTATAATGTAGTATAATTCAAAATCTCTTTTATAATAATTATTAATTAAAAAGGAGTGTTCATATCATGACTTGATGAAAGCTGTTATGCAAAAACAAAAAGAAAGAATCTTTTTTGAACTGTAGAATATCTGATGGTTTCCGTGACACAGTCTGAAAAAAGCGTAGCTGTTAAAGCTCGAGCGTAGATAGTGATAAATGAGTTGTGCTTTGCTTCTAATTATGGATATTACATAAGAAGTTGATGCACTTCTCGCAGAGTTAACACTATTCTAACTAATGAAGTATTTAGTATGCGACAGTTATCTGCTCAAAAACAACAAACAGCAAACAAAAAAACAAAATAGAAACCGAGACGGAAACGAGGGCTGAGAAGAATTGTCAAGTGGCGAGTCAACGTTTCATTCACAGAAATGCTAGCCGAGTATCTGTTACATGAAATTTAGCTGTCTGCGTATCTGTATCTGTATCTGTATCTGTATCTGCATTTGTATCTCTATCTGTATCTGTATCTGTCTCTGTCTCTGTGAAGCTTTACAGTTGTTTCTTGCGCCGTTTTAGCGCAGTCAATGGGAATGCGAATGCGAATGCGAATGCTGCTAATGCTAATGATGATAATGATAATGATAATGGTCGACTCGACTCGACTCAGCTCGACTTGGTAATAATGGCAACAGTACTGTCCACTAACTGGACAGAACCCTGGGAGATAGACATTTAGAGAGAATGTGATCGCGTCTAATGACTGCGAAATGAGTGACAATTCTTCGATAAATTATAATGCCGATTAAGAGTTAACAATGCGATGCGATATACTCGCATAGTGTAGTGGACACGAGGAGACCTCCCAGCTATCAACGGTATTCAAATTGAAATGAATAAATGCATGAGCGAGTGAGCGACGATGATGATGAATGATCGATCGATGTTAAAAGCTTTCATCGTTGATGCGGTGAACCAATTTAATTATGATGATCATTAGAAGCTGACTCACAACATTTGGGATAAGCAAACGCCCCTTCCACTCGGATATTAATTAGCATTTCTTTTCTCCTCTGATTTGGTCGTGGATGTGGGCGTGTGGCTCTGTGGCTCTGTGGGTCTCTGGGTCGCGTATCACTTTCATATTGATAATCGCAATAAATCTTCAAGTGGTTTTATTATTTTTATGGCATTTTGCTGATGCCTTCAACATCGGCAGCAAGACTTTGAGTCGAATCAAATCAAGGTTCTTTCGCCGTTTTGTTTGTCATTGTTGTTGCTGCTGCTGCTGCTGCGGTTGCCATTGTTGTTGTTGTTAGCGAAACCAAACAACAGAATTAGAAACAACAAACACAACACAGCACAACACAGCGCGGTCGGCATAGTCAACAACAAAACGCTGACCCAGTAAAAGAAAAAGTTTATTTTTATAAATTCTGTTTCCCCTGTTGTTGTTTTTGGCCAACGTTTTTGGCCAACAGACTTTTGTATAGTTATTAATTCTTAACGGTTTTTACTTTCACGTTAGAACAATATGGACATAGGCGATAATTATTTCTAAAGATGCCGCAATCTCTGGCTGAACGCCAAGCGCCAAACGCCAAACGCATCCGTCTTGCCGCGCCGCGCGTTCGTTGCCTAAGTCTTTTGTTTGCTCTTCCGCTAGTCGCCCTCGGACCGCGCGCCAAGAACGAGCTCCCCTCACAAGTTCAGCCCAAATATGTTATTTATATGGCCAACTAACGGTCCGAGAATGACGAGCAAACTTTGCACTGTTTTGTGGAACTTTTAACTCAATTTTGTCTCCCTCTTCTCTCTCCTCTCTCCCCGTTTTTCTCCTCCTCTCCCCGTTTAGTGCTCTCTTTTTTTTCTTTAGCAAAACCAACAGCAAATAGAAAATTCCATGGCGAGTAACAAAAACAAAACAAAAAGCAAAAGCAAATATGGACTTAAATGGAAACTAGAACATAATGCAAATTACACTGGACAATGGCCAAAAAAAAAAAAAACAGAGTTCGGCCCAAAAGACACAACGCCGACCAGGTGAAAAGCAAAGAGATCGAATTTGCCAAATTGACTGCGGACTTCAAGTTAAACAAAAGGCACTCAAAACAGCACTCAAACAAACACCCAAACCCAAACACAGCACTCACCAATATCCGGGTTTCCAACATAGTTTGGCCAATAATTAGAGTAACTTCCCCCAGATCCCAGATCTACGTTTTCTTCAAACTCTATTCATTGCATTAAATTCTAAATAAATATTAGTCAGTTTTAGAATTGAGAAAAATTCGTTTTGCACTAGTTTAAATTGCTCCAAAGTCAACAGTTTCTTAAAAAAAATCAATTATTTCGTCTGTAGAATTATATATCTTTAAAGTATTCTTCAAAAACATATAAATTTCTTCATTTTTCGGTGACCTTCTGTTGTCTGGAAATATGCAAGTTTGGTTGCGTTTACCGTTCACAAAATTGTAATGCTGTTATAAACAAACACATGGGAAATGTGTATTTAAGCTTGCTGTTTGCACATTGCATTAACAGCATCGTTTTAGCATAACCTTAACATACTTTTACTTTACATTTGAGGCTACATCTCAACAGCTGTACAAACAAGAAGCTGTTACCTGTGGGAATTCACACCTTGCTCTTGAGCATAATTAAGCTCATTAAACGAATAAATTTATGGTAACCAATTTTAAATTCAATTCGAACTGCACCTTAAACTGACACTAGTTTTAATCACATTTATTGACTTTTTTAATAGAGAATATTTTATTGGAATAGAAATGCTAAATAATTGAAATTAGAATTTATATCAGCCTTTTTTTTATCGAATTAAATTATTCAATAAATTAAATTATTATTATTAAATTATTATAAAATTAAGGCAATAAATTAAAAACAAATTGATTAGTAAACTTAAACTTAACTAGGCAAACTAAAGCAATGTCGATGTTAATCAAGTGTTAACAATAATAATATTATTATCAGACAAGGCAGTCAGTATTTATGTATTTTGTGCCAATTCTGTTAGCATTCAAGTGCAGCTGCAATGGCCTGCAGTTAAGCCTAGCATGGTGGCAGACAACAGGATCTGGTAAGAGGACTGCAATGAGGGTCTATTGGGCTATTAGGCGCACTCTCAACGACAGCTGGCCATGGCCTTAAAGACTGTGTTGGCCATGTCGCAGTTGGAGCCATGTCGAATTTGGGTCATGCATATCGGAGGCTGATGCTGATGGTGCCATCATCATTATCCAGACATCATAACAAGCAACACATGACATGATCTCTGGGATCTGCACCGGCGATCTCTCAGATCTCTATGATGAGCATCGACAGCGCCTGGCTTTTTATTTTCCTTCTGATTTCTGATTTCTGTTTCGTTTTTATTTTTGTTGTTTTCGTTTCGTTTGGTTTCGTCTTTTTTCTTCTACTCAATAATTTTTCTTGTTTTCGTACAACTTTCACATGTGAATGCGACACGAAGTCGCGACGTCTGACGTCTGACAACTGTCGACTGCCGTCTGACGACTGCTGTCATCACCTCCATCCGACTTCCCCTCAGCCCCTCGGTCCCCCCCTGCGCCCCTCCATCTCATCCTCCTCCATCGCCGCGCTTTGATTTAATGTCTCGACCGCTTTAGTTGTTACAAGCGCCAGTTCCATTGCGATTTGCTTCTCAACTTTAGCTCTGCCATATTTCTATTTTCATTTTCTCATAGCGAGTATTCTTGCTATAGCTTCTATATAAGATATGCTTTAATTTTTTAAAAATTATATTTTGTATTGAAAAGTCTTTACTTGTATTAATTTTAGCGTCCATAATGAAGAGTGGATATTACAATATTAAATTGAGATTAGTAAATAAAAATATAAAATTAAATTAAATGAGAATTCATTATTCATAAAAACAATTTAAATATAAAAACGGATTTAATCAAATAAATCATTGTATTTGATAAAGCAGATCTTGAGTAAAAAATATAAAAATATTAATACAAATAAATTTAAATAAAAATAATTACGAATAAATAAAGCATTTACAGTATTTTTAATTAAATTATTTACAAAACATGTGGTAAAACACATTTACGAATCACCCGCAAATAAATTAATTGAAATCATTTGGTTTTGTTAAATTAATAAAATATACGAATTAATTCAACAAAAGCATTTTATAATGTAATATTATTTACAATACTTGAGGTAAAACACATGCACAAATCACCCGCAAATAAATAGTTTTTGAGCAATAATTTTATGGCCATCATTTGGATTAGTTAAATTAATTTGACTATTTAATTGCAGTTGATAATGCAATAATGGCATTTCAAATAATTGATGTTCTTGTTTGGCGTGGAAACCTATTATAAAGTGTATTTAAAGCGTCGGCCATGCGAAGTATCTCATGCACTTAATTTTACAGCTTTTTTTCTAATGGCAGTGATTGTGTTGTTGCTGCCTGTTGCTGCTGGAGCTATAAATTTAATTTTGATGCAAAGTTACAGCTTAATTCTAATGTTCAGCAACGAGAATGGACACGAAGAAGACGTTCATCATCATCATCAGGCTGTGGAAATGGCAGCAACGAGAAACGAGAGACGAGAGACGAGCTGCGAGATGGAAGCGAGAAAATCAGAATTCCAGCGATTGTGCGACCGACGGTGCCGCATCGTTTCCCCCTCCCCCCCCCCCTCTCTCTCTCTCTCTCTCTCGTCCGCCTCCTATTATGCGGCCACGCCCCCTGCGCTCAACATGCCAACTTGTTGCAAAGGCATTTCACTTTTTTTTCGTGCCGCAAATGATGATCGATGTGCGCGTCGCATGTTGTCGCTGTCTCTGTTGCTGTTGCTGTTGTTGCTGTTGTTGCTGTCTCGCACGTCGAACATTTAAATTGGCAAAATGCAAATGCCACGCCCACCCCCCCCCCCCCCTCCGCCACGCCCCGCCCTGCCAGCTGTCTACAGGCGCTGCCAAAAATTATTAAGATAAATGTCAAGAATCCCGGCGAAATTCACAGCGAATTTAATTAGAGGCAAAGCGGACAGCAGCGACAACGCTTCATCTTCATCTTCATCTTCAGCTTCATCTTCAGTTGCAACTGCAACTCGAGTTGCAACTGCAACTGGCGCAAATGAAATCCTCGCTAATCACCAGCAAAGCACAGCTCAATCAGCATCGCCACGAGCGGAGCGTGAAGCCTTAATAAATCATCAAGAAAGCGTGCTCGACTTTCAGATACCAGCTATTTATCACAGCGAATACAACAAAAAGAATGAAGCTCTTGAATTGCACGCTGCAAAATTGTTGCTTGAGTAACTCCTGAATTTATTAGAATTTGTTAAATTGTTGCTTGTATATTTGCTAAATTTATTCGAAATTCGAAAATTATTTTGTTTAATTTTTTTATAAAATTCCAATTTAGTATAGGTTGTAAAATTGTTACCAGTTTAACAGATATTCTGAAATTGTTGCTTGTATATTTTCTACATTTATTAGAAACGGTTTTTTGTGTATAACTTTTTAATTTATTATAAATTGTAAAATTGTTTCTTGAATATTTTTCAAGTTTATTAGAATTTGTTGCATTTTTTGAACTGTTTGTTTTTAAATCACTTTTCATTTTAATTGAATAGAAGTTGTAAAAAAGTTTCACAACTATTATTTATTAGATTTATTAATTATAAACTAGAGTCTTAAATGAATTCTGAGTTTACTAAATTTATTACCAATTGTAAGATTCTTTCTTTTGAATATTTTTTAAATAGTTATCGAATTTATTTTTAATTTATTACAAATTGACAATTAAAATTCGTCCCTTTTTTTTCTTTTAATAGCTTTCTATTTTAATTGATTTGAACTTCTATTTATTATAAACGATAAAATTTAAAAATGTTTCTTTTTTGAAATAACTCTTAAGTTTATTAGAAATTGTGAAATTGTCTTGCTTGTTTTGATTACTTTTAAAATTATTATAAATTGTAAAACTGCTTCTTGAATATTTTCGAAATTTATTAGACGTAATCAAAATTTAAAAATGCAGTTAACACATAATTATTACAAAGCGTACCAACAGTTTTATGTTTTTTATTTAAAAATTGTTGATAGCCAAATTGAATATGTCTAGCTGCGTATTACATTTCGAATCTAGGAATAAATCGGGTTAACAGACAGAGCAACGAACCTGACTATCGAGAAGATATTCCCTTTAACCATTTTAGCCTTTTTTGGTTAGCGGCTATAATAAATGCGCAAGCTGAAGTTGCCGCTGCTTGCGTCGCAGTCGCCGTCGCCGTCGACGTCGCATCTTGTTAGGCGCACAGCATCCAAGGCGCTAATTAGCCGCGTTGTGGAATTGGTAATGGCCCTGGCCGGGCTCTAATGCTGGCTCAAACTAAGTCTCCGACTTGGACTCGGACTCGGACTCGGACTCAGAGTTTTTAAAGTCAGTCGCTGTCGCTGTCTCAGTCGCTGACAAACGAATTGCTGGCGAGTCTTTGAGTGGCAGAGACGACGGCGAATGGGGCCTTGATGACAACAGATGGGCCGCCCTGCCCCAAAGCCAAAGAAGAGAGAAGAAAAGGGGAGAAGGGAAGAGTTGTAGATGCGGCTGCGGGGGAGAAAGCGGCACCCGCATTTTAGCAGCTACTCTCACACAAACAGACAGACGGACAGACAGACAGACAGACAGACAGACAGACGGACAGACAGACAGACGGACAGACAGACAGACAGACAGACAGACTGATCGCACTCGAGTCATGGCACTGAATAGAACCTTCAGCTCTGACTTTGGCTTTAACTCTGGCTACCTGTAACGACGTCTTGCGGCCATTAAGCGTGCGGGCTGCTGCGGCTCAGCATTCTACAACATCATCAGAGTTGGCTCAAATACTGGGCTGGGGAAGAGATAAGAGCAGCCAGGAGAAGCGAGCCATGATCGGCGCATTCTATCGAAGTGCTTATAGCCAAGTAGTCGATGCCTAATCTCTGGCAGTCCAGGTGTGATAATCAAGTGGAGGGGCAGCTGCAGTTGGTTCTATTTAAAACCAAACGAATGCCATCAATTATTAATGCATTTTCCCAAGATTTGCCACTCAATTGAATTGAAGACCGATCGACTGACAAATTGCAGCCACAATATTTAGTAAACCAACTTGCAACATTTTAATTGCTTAGACTGAAGGCATCAGCTGATCAGGACACGAGAATTTAATTTTATGTTACGAATAATAAATATTAAATGAATAATTTACAATTCTAGTCCTCAAAAACTGTTCCAAATATATGTATGTAAATGGTAAATAAAATCGACAAATACTATTTATTTCTAATGAATAATTGTTTTATTGAACTTCTAATTTCATGGCAATTAAACTCTTCGATTAGACTTGAAAATCGCCAAATATAATTTTTGCATTTTTTCTAATTAGACTGCAACCAAAAATTCCTTTATTTGAGTTTACATGTCATTTATAGATAGTTCAATGTCAAAATAATTGTAAGCTCGTAAATTAAATATATAATTAATTAATTAATTAATTAAATCCACATATATTATTTGTTTAATTTTTTTTTAAGCTGCATTGCAGTTTTCATTATATAATTTTTCATTTTCTTTCTCAACAGCTGAGTGTCAAAATTATATATATTACTATGAGAAAATTCTTCAATAATTTAATATCTATTAAAATCGACAAATATTATTTCTTAATATCTTTTTGACAAGCTGCTACGAATTATTCTTTCATTTCAATTTCTTCTCACCATGACGAAATAATAATTTAATATTTAATAACATCAACAATTTTATTTCTTAATGTTTTTTTGTTATAAGCTGCAACGGATTATTCTGTAATTTCATTTCTCACTCCCCATCTCACCATCTCACTCGCGAAATAATAAATTACAATCTGAGAAAACTCTTCAATCAGACTTGAAAATGTAATAATTTAATATTTATTAAAATCGACAAGTTTGTAATTATTTTTCTTTGATAAGCTGCAATGGATTATTCTGTAATTTCATTTTCATTTTCCCTTCTCACCATCTCCCTGTTGAAATAATAACTTACAATCTGAGAAAACCCTTTGATTAAAGAGTTTAAAGAGACTTGAAAGTGTATTAATTAAATATTTATTATAATCTACAAGTACTATTTTTGTTATATATGTTTGTTTGATAAGCTGCAATGGATTATTCTGTAATTTCATTTCTCACTCCCCATCTCACCATCTCACTCAAGAAATAATAAATTACAATCTGAGAAAACTCTTCAATCAGACTTGAAAATGTATTAATTTAATATTTATTAAAATCGACAAGTTTGTAATTATTTTTCTTTGATAAGCTGCAATGGATTATTCTGCAATTTCATTTTCATTTCTTTTCTCACCATCTCACTGTCGAAATAAAAACTTACAATCTGAGAAAACCCTTTGATTGAAGAGACTTGAAAGTGTATTAATTAAATATTTATTAAAATCTACAAGTATTATTTTTGTTATATATGTTTGGTTAATAAGCTACAACGGATTATTCTGTAATTTCATTTTCATCTACCTTCTCACCATCTCACTGTCGAAATAATAAAATACAAAACCGACTTTAATAATGTAATAACTTAATATTTATTAACTTTCAGCAAGTTTCACTCGCTCTATTTAAAAGCGGCCATTCCGGTAATTTTTCAATTTTCCAGCGCAACTCTATTTGCTTCAGAATTTCATTACAAAATTAGCCAAGTTACAAGAGAGTCGGAAGACAAACTAAATGCTGGATGTTGCAGAGCATCGAGAGATTTGCTTTAATGAGTGGCTGTGGCTTTTTGTTGCTGACCCTTTGGCTACTGCCAAGCCTTATGAATCCCATTTTGGCCATACACGAAACGTTTCGTACTCGCATTTAGAATCAGTTCAAATACTCGACTCGACTCCGCACAGATCATCAGTGGTCGATGGTCGATGGTGGAGTAAACCACTTCCGGCCAAAAGCATTTTCGACAGAGACGATGCCGATGGTTTTTTTTTGTTTTTTGTTTTTCGGTGGCTAGCACATCGAAATTGGAAAGCTAACGGTTAACGTCTGCTCTCTATGATTAAGTGGGGGGATATGTATGATAACAACTAATTAACTGGCAATCAAATCGAATCACAAAACGAAAACAAACAAACCAACAGGGGAAGTGAAAGGTTATGCGGACTTTGCTGTCTCCATCTCAGTCTCCGTCTCAGACTCAGAGTCCGGATTACAGGCGATACTGGGGACCGGAACAAAGCCTGATCCCAGGCAGCAAAAGTAAAAGCCGGCTCTGCAACAGGCTTCCAGAGAACTCGAACTCGAACTCGAACTGAAACTGGAATGGCAACTGGAAGTTGTCGCATTGGAATCCGATTCAGATTGAGAATGAGAAGCTCGCCAAACTGAGAACTCAAAAAGAAAGGCTGTGGCAGCGCACAGAACACACACAAGATATGGCCAAAAGATGTGCTGCAAATATTTAGAACGAGCCCCAGCAACAACAACAACAACATCAACAACCTGAACAAGAACAACGACAACGACAACGACAACGACAACTCGAACAACAACAACTCGAACAACAACAACACTGACACACCCAACAATGTGTGTGTTGTTCGTCGTCGTTCGTTGTTGGTTGTTTATTGTGCGGTGGCAAACTGGTCAAAAACGCTGTGTCAGCTGGCGAATCGCAAGATGCGAGATGGGAGATGGAAGATGGGAGATGGGAGCAAAGCCTGTCATAACAGCTGTCCGGAATGCGATTAGACGCTCCAGCTGCAGCTGGCGACGACAGCGTGACACGACAGTGCAGCAAGCTATAGCCACCATATAGCAAGAATCGGTAGACGTTAACTTAATTTGGCAGCGCAATCAAATAGATCAACTTGAAAGCTGACTTTTTTAATTTATTAAAAATATAATTTAATAAATAAATTAAAATTAATAAAAAAAAATATACATATATGTATAACGAACGTGGGAAAAATATAATAATACAAAATAAATACGATAAGAAGTCAGAGAAAATGAAATCGAGTCTGGCAAAAACTTTTTCGGAGAAGGCAGGAATTAATATTGATATAATATACAATAAATAAGGCAAACTCGAAACGGAAATTAAAAATTCCATTTTTAAATGGCAGAGAAATATTAATAAATAATATAGTAATCAAAACTAAAATTAATAATAAAATAGTCATACAAAATGAAATTTAATTTTTACTACAATTAATAATAACTAACAATACCAGTCATAATAAATAAAATAATGATTATCATCATTATATTTCTTTGAATAGCCAACTATAACTATATTAATAATGGCTAACTACCTAAAGATAAAAATAATAATAAATAATTTTCCGTCAATATATTTCAAACTACCTCAAGTTAATAATAATAATAATAAAAATAATTGTCCGTCACTATATTTCCGTTATTACCTAACATTAAATAGAATTAATCTTAAAAATAAAATTAATTATTAAAAATTAATTAATAATAACTAACTTTAATTTATATTTATAATAATTCACTATATTTCTGTGAATACCTAACTACATATAACTAGCAATAACTGTTTTAACAATTTTCCTTCTCTGCTAATCCTTCCATTTATTTTCATTTTGCTTTTAATCATTTTCTCTGCTTCTTCTGTTCCTCTTCACATTTATCTACGTAGTGATTGCAGCTTACCTTCGATGGCCGTTTTGTGGGTGGTCTTTGTTCCCATTTATCGCTCGCTTCTTGGCTAATTTTCTTCTCTCTCTCTCTCTCTCTCTCTCTCTCTCTCTCTCTGCTCTCATCTTTGGTTCCCCCACGCTCTCTCTCGCTCTTGCCCTTTCGCTCTCTCCCACTCCCATTTTAGGGCCGCTATGACGACGCACAAAGTGCGCAGAAGAAATGCGAATGTGCGCGGAATTCGAGGCGAGAAGGAGAAGGATTAATTAAGGTTAAGGCATCTCGGTGAATTGGGCGCGTGACACGCGACCATGACTCAGCAGATCGGCAGTCGTGACACGCGGTCGCCGCTCGCGCCTCACGCGCATCACGCGCATCACTAGCCGCAGCTGCTGTGGCGCCCGAAAAGCAACTGCAGTGGAGACTTTGCTGCAACGGTGCTTTGCCAACTGCAGCTGTGACATCGAACCGAGCAGCGAAGGAGGAGGAGGAGGAGGGGAGAGAGAAGTGGGCGGCAGACTGCAGTTGGGGGTGCACAGCTGAGGCAGTTTAAGTAAGCGGAACACAAAAGCGTCAAGCGATTTTCTTACTTTAAGTGATTTCTTTACGCTTTCGCGGCGGCTGCTTCAACTTTAACAGCGACTCCGACTGCGACGGCGACGGCGACGGCGACGGCGACGGCGACGGCGACGGCGACGGCGACTGTGCAGCATTTGGCGTCAAGTCTCCAAGAACGTCTGCGATTCATTTGCTGTTATGTCAAGGCAGCCTTTTAATGAATTATGATTATACACACACACACACACGCACGCGGACACACGCGGACACGGACTGCATGTTGTCCTGCTGTCTGGCAACTCTACAAGACGTCAGCGTCACTGTTAAGGTCGCAGCGCTGTTAACATTGCTGCTGGCTGCGCCGTTAGCATCATGGCAATGACCTGCGACTGCGTAGCCGACTGCGCCGCGCGTCGCTTTTGAGCCGCGCTCACTTTGACTTTGACTTTGACTAAAATTCTCATTACACTCGCTGCGCGGTCGCTGCGCAGTCGCTGCGCAGTCGCTGCTCGCTGCTGTTTGAGTAAGCGGGCAGCGGGCAGCTACTTTAATGTTTGTTTTTCTTCTTGCTTCTTGCTAGTTTACAATTTTCTGTTCTCTGTTGCCAGCTCCGTTAATGTGTAATGCAAATACACTCACACACACACACACACACACACGCACACACACACACAGTTCAACTTCTTTTTCTTCTTCTTCTTCTGTACGTTTTTAACGTAACGACTGCGAAATTTGTCGCCCTTTTTTTTTTTTGCTTTAATTGGCAGCACTATCAAAATACATATGTATAACTCGAGCTTCGCCACTTTCTTTCTGCCCGACGCAGCGAGAAATCATTCAACAAAAAACAAACAAAAAAATCTTGTAACAATAAAGCTAAACTTTTTGGGTACTTGAATCAGAACAATTTGATTTACTTTTAATTTTTATTAAAATAAACTGATAACATTTTTAAATGGCAGAGAAATAGTAATAAATAATATAGTAATCAAAACTAATAATAATAATAAAATAGTAATACAAAATGAAATTTAATTTTTACTACAATTAATAATAACTAACAATACCTGTCATAATAAATAAAATAATGATTATCATCATTATATTTCTTTGAATAGCCAACTATAACTATATTAATAATGGCTAACTACCTAAAGATAAAAATAATAAGAAATAATTTTCCATCACTAGTTAATAATAATAATAATAAAAATAATTTTCCGTCACTATATTTGCGTTATTACCTAACTATAATAACAATTAATAATAACTAACTAACTAGAATTAATCTTAAAAATAATAATAATTGCCCTTCACTATATTTCTATTAAGAAGTATAACTTGATTGCAATTATTTCACAAGACTAAATGCTTTATTTTTATTTTATAAATACCATTTAAAAATAGATTTCTTGCCAATTTTGCAAGTTCTCTTAAAACGTTAATATAAAATTGTTTAGTTTTAACAATGTTAAAATTCAATAATTCATATCAACAATTAAGCTTTCAGTTACTTATTCGCTTTTTTGTAGAAAAAAAGCAAAAAATAAAAATAAAATAAGAAAACTCGATTCTTATTAATATTTGTGTAACAAACAAAATGCCAAAAATAAAAAATAGCATATATTGCTAAATTTGTGAATTGTTCTTTAAAATAATTACAATTACGGTGAATAAATGATGCCATAAATAATGTAGAATAGTAGATACCCTTTCAATAAAACTAAGAAATTACAATAAAATTCGAAAATAATTATTACAGGAGATTGCAGAGATCAAAAAAATCTTGGAAGATTAAAACAACAACAAAATTACAGCTGAATTAGCTGTACTGTTAAATGCACAGTAATTTTAATATTATTTAAGCAAACGCAATTGGAATTTCCACTAAACTCTTGGCATCAAGAATTTTCCGAGAATTATGCAGATAATAATATCTCTAAAGTTGTGGTATTTGTCGACTCCCCCTCCTGGGACCCATTCAACTGATCGATGATGGACGAACGTGTTCCACACGCTATAGACAATGTTTAGCAGCCGACAACGAAAAGTTTTGGGAAGATGGAAAATCGCAGCAGGAATAAAAGGCATTATCAATTACGAAGAGGAAGTGTTGTAAATAGATTTATAGATTTGGATTTATCATTATGCCAGATATCAGAGTCGTTATTCATTAGCATATTTATCAGTCAATATCAACAGCAACAACAACAACAACAACAACAGCAACAACAACAACTCTGCTGACAAGATTACGATTGCTTTGCTGCTAATCCTACTAATGGCCTCCCCCTTCCCCTCCCCCCCTCCCACTCTTCACTCTTCTCTCTCCTTTACTCTGCGTTCGTAGTACACAAAACGGTAGCCATGCAAATCGATGCGCTGTAACAGGTGCCGTTGCTTCGTGAGCGAAGAGAGCGCACACAAGAGAGAGCGCACAAGAGCGAGAGCGGCAGAGAGAGAGCGTGCGCTCGCTCTGCTGTTCAAGTTCAATGCTACGCTGCTGTTAATGCTGCTGCTGTTAAGTCCACGATCAAGTCCAAGTCCAAGGCAAGGCCAAAGTCTCCGCGTGGAGAGTAAGCTTGCGTGGAGAGTGCGCTCTTCTCGCTCTCTCTCTCTCTCTCTCTGTTGTTCTGCACGAGTGTCAGTCTGTGCGCGAGTGTCAGTGAGTGCGCGTGTCTGTGTGTGAAGTAGAAATGGGCTCGCGCTTTTCTTCGCTTTGTGCGTTTGCAATGCTGTCGCTGTCGCCGTCGCCGTCGCCGTCGTCGTCGCCGTCGTCGTCGCTGCTGCATTGGCTTTCTTATGCTTTGGCGACCGCGTCGCGACCGCTTTCTCTGCTGCCGTGACGCTGTTCTTGCTCTCTCAGCTCAGTTCTTGTCGCTGTCGCCGTCGCTGTGGAGACCTCTGGGAAAGGCATAAAAGTGGCGCACTCGCTGCCCCAACAGCCATTGCGCGTAATGCAATTGAAGTGCTAACAGCGCCGTCTCAGTCAGCAGCAGTAGCAGCAGCAGCAGCAGCAACAGCAGCAACAGCAGCAGCAGCAGCGTGGACATATCTTCAAATTCTTTTTTTTTTTGTGGCTTCATATATTGAGTATAGAACGCCCAGTGTGCTTCCTAGTGAACTACAATACGATTCTGTGTGTGCAACATTGCAACATTTTTGCTTCGCTCCTTGCGACCTTCGGCCCCCGATCGCGCCCATCGACAGTGCTTCGAAAGTGTGAAAGTGCAAGCATTTGTTTTTTTTTCATCCGCCAACAACAACAACTGCAGCTGCAGCAACAACAAAAAACATAAGAAAGAAACGAAAGAGCAACGCGAAAGGATTCTCGCAAAACAACTTCAACAACTGACGAAAAGCAAACTGCAAAAAGCAAACTGCAAAAAGCAACAACAAGAACAAGAACAAGAACAAACTGTAATTCGTGATTGATTGTGCAATAAATTATTACAAAGAAGGTAAGATTTCCTTTACTTGTTCGTACATTTCCCGTGAGACAAAATCAGAGTCCCGAAAGTGTAGAATAAAAACGTAACAAGCAGCGACAACAACAAACATTTTTTTTTGCCTATTTTTTCTTTGTACGACATTTTTCCAAGTGTTGAAAAACGCAATAAATACAAACATGATAAAAATGCATCAGAAAAATTAAATATTTATAAAATAAATCTAAAAAAAGATTGCAAATATTTAAAATAATAATGCATGAAATCAAATTAAAATAAAATAAAAGGCAATAATATTGCGACCAAAATAACTCAACATTTTATAATAACATAATAAATGGATAATTGAAAATACACATTTCAAATGTATTTATTTTTTATAAGTCTTCAAAATTCTATCGAAATATTTATTGGAATATTTACTGAATAATTTATAACGAAAAAATGTCAGAAAAAAAATGAAAGAAATTCTCTGAAATATTTATAACTGAATCATATCTCAAAATAAATAAAATGAAAAATTTATAACTGGAACAAGTCGAAAAGTAAATAAATAAATTCTCAGAAATAACTAAATAACTAAAACATGTAAAAAAAAAAAAATAATAAACTCTCTGAAATATTTATAACTTAAAAAAATAATTAAATAAATTCTCCGAAATGTTATAACATGTCAAAAAATAAATTGAAAATAAATTTATATGGAATATTTATCAATTATTTGAAATAATAAATTCCAATTTATATTGAAGAATATAAAAGTTGAAAAAAACGTAATATTTTATTCATAGCATCGCACATAAATCCTGATTATGACTTGTAAAGTAAACCATAAAGTACAATGTCGTAAATTGTTTAATTAATGCAATATCAAATAATTGCTACCCAAATTGCATAAAACACAAAAATTTGTTATTCCTGCAATGCGCATCAATAATCAGGATTTTATGTGTTTCCCAGGCACAACAAAATAATTACGAGCATTTTCCATGGAATTGATTTGTAAGAATTGAATTGTTCAGTTTTGGTTTGCTTCGCATTTTTGATGCGTTGTTTGCACTTGAATTTCAGAAGCAGGCGCTAAACAAAAACGCGTCTTATGACCAAACGCCTTGCAAATTTAGCAAGCGTGTGTAGAGAGTGTGGAGAGTGAGGAGTGTAGAGTGTGTGTGTAGAGTGCGACAGTTTCCCCCTCCCCCCCTTCCGCCATCCACCTGCCTCAACTTTGCACAACTTGCGACATTTTCAATGCAGTTGCTTTTTTCCCTCACTCTCTCCGTCTCGCTCTTTCTCTCTGCGTCTTCGAGCTGTTGCTCAACTCTTTTCTTCGCCTGCTTCTTGCCTTTTTTATTATTATTTTAATGCTTGCGCTTTATATTTTCTGTTAAAGTCATTAACGCAATTAACCGTTATTACCGGGCCGCCATCGTCGTCGCCGGTCACCCAATTCATTAGGAAAGCATTTAGTGTAAGAAAAAAGCAGAGACAGAGACAGAAAGAGAAAGACAGAAAGAGAGAGAGAGAGTGAAAGACGCGCAGCAAAAAGCAACGGGCCAAAGCATGAGAAACGCATTAAAAAAAAATCAAGACAACAAAATAAAAAAGGGAGAGAGAGAAAAATGCGCACGCAGCAAAAAAAAAAAAAAGAAAAAAAAAAAAGACGAGCTCAAATGCGGAGCAGACGCGCAGCAGCCCCCCAAGGCAGGCCACCGCACCCCACACCGCATCGCACATTGCAGCTGGCCGGCCACATTTTGAGGCCGGCGTCTCTTTTTATGGCTTTTCACACACACACACACACACACACACACACACACTCGGGCAGAAGCCAAAAAAAATGTTAGTTGACTTTGTTGAAATTAAAGTTTATTGTTTCTGTTGATGTTGATGTTCTTGGTGTTTGAGCCGCCCCGGAAATAACGTAATAATGTTGCATAAAAAATGACTTGTTGTTTTATAATCGAATCGTAAAACGCAGAAAAAACCAACAGCAGCAGCGGCGGCAGCGCCATGAAAGCGGACCGCCTGCCTCGCCGGCAGGCCGGCCGGCCGGCTTAAAACAGTTTAACGAACGAAACGCGTTGCACACGCAGCCAAACAAAAGACTTGGGCAACGAACTTGCCACACAGCGGGCGCAACTGCATTTGCATTTGCATTAGAGATGTTCTCGCCTCAATTAAAGCATGCACACATCTCTCTCAGGCCACGCTCTGTGGCAAATTAATGTGTAGCTTCTCTGTCGTCGCGCTGTTCTTCTGCCCGTTTCCAAGTGGACCGTTGCGAGTCAATGCGTGTCGGCCACAGCTGCCACAGAACTGACCCAAATCTGCCACGGCCAGCACCAAAAAAAAAAAAAGATGCCAACAGCTAAAGCGCTAAAAGCTTTTGCTGTTGCTGGCCCACTTTTCATTGCGCCGCCTCGCATTTGTCGGCGCAATCAAGTTGCCAAGTCGCTGAGTCGCTGAGTCGCAAAGTTCTTGTAGCGGAAATTGATGAAATCGATTTTCATTTAGATTAGAATAAGTACACGAGTCCGGCGAGCATGTGAATGACAGTCTAAAGACGCTCTGAAAAGGTCAGCACAAGCAGAAGTAGAAAGCAATGCCGATGCTGGGAACTGAGAAAGCTGCAGAATTAATGCCGATTCAATTACATTAACCATAAACTGCAGCAGCTGCGAACTAAACAAATTATTTTAGTACTGAAAGTAGAGTAAAATGAGTGAAGAAAACTAATTCGATATTTAAATTATTTTAGAACAAGAAATTAAATTAATTCAGCTGCAGCAAAATGGAATGAAAATGCAACAAAGCAATGCAAAAAATAATGTATGAGATTATAAATAAATTACTTCAATCGTAGAGTAAAAATAGTGTAGAAAATGATTGAAAATGATGAAGATTCAAAACAAAACGCAAACATAAATGCAGTTAAGGCAATTATGTAATGCAAATTGAAGATTTATAATTGAATATCGTAACTTTATAATTTGCACTCGCAACTAACAATATTATTTTCGCAGCTAGCAATATTTATTTCACAATCAATCTATGGGTCATTTGGAAATTCAAGAAGTTTGCAGCAATTAATTAAAGCATGGAGATGTATTTATATGTGCAGTAAAGAAAGACGCAGTCATAAAAAATAAATAAACAAACTGAACTGCATAAACTAGATGAGCAATAAAGCTGCTCAATGAAACACAAGACTAACAAGCTCAGCTGCATGGCAATCAGTTCTATATAGTCTCAGATTGAGATCGAGATTCTGTTGCCAGCCTTTGCCAGCAGTTGCATTTGGAGCGTCCGCTAAGTTGAGTTTTGGGTTTGGGTTTTGGGTTTTTGTGTTGCCGCTTCGCTGACGCTGTGGCACACTTCCCACTTCCCTCTCTCTCTTTGTCTCTCTCTCTCTCGCTCAGTGACCCAGTTGCACCTGTTTTGCGACATTTGAATTTGCGCAGCCAAACAAGAGGTGAAGAGACACACTCGTGAGTGTGTTTGAGCCTCATCGTTCACACCTGGCTCACTGACAAATTCGAGTGGCCGTTGAATGGTCAGCGATACGAGTGCACTCGAAATCATTCGGCAAAAAGCAGATCTCGAGTGGCATCAACTGTTCCAATTCAGCCCGAAGATGTGTTCCCCAACCTCATCATGATCATGATGATGATGATGATGATGATGATCTGGCACTTTCGTCGTTCCAGCTGAAATATTTTCGTTTTCTATTCACGCTGATGATGGCGGGTAAACAGAGAGAATATATTTATATATCTATGCTAGTCAACGGTTCTTTGTTTTGTTTAGTTTCTTTCGCTCGTCTTCCCATCATCATGAATGCGATCGTGGTGATGAATTGGGTCAGCGTTATTATTATTATGCAGCCTCCCCGAAATTCTGGCGCAAATGAAAGTATTCATTTATGTTAGTACCTTAAAAGGTTGACAACGCAAACGCGTCTTGGCCTGGCTTTCGCTGCGACTCAGCGGCTCTCGACTTTAGTCATGGTCTTGTTTTAGCAGCGTCTGCAATTATCATATGATCTAATGCCAGAGTTGGCCAACAGCGTCTCGCTTTCGTCGACTCTTCTGCCGCTTGATTAGCACCCACTGCTTTGATTGAGAGCGTCATCAGCTGTCTGCGCTGGGCGTGTGATGGATTAGCGGGGCCACTTTGTGAAAGTGTTCCCGTTCTCGAGTGTCGTTCTCGATGATATCATTGCACTTGACGTGGCCCCAAGCACAGACTTGTATAACAGCTAAATTTGTGTGTCTTTATTTGTTTAAGTGCGCAGCAAACAGTTTTTAATGAGCTGCGACTTTAATTGGACTTTTGGGCGCATGCAAATGTGACTCGAACTCTCTGTGTGTGTGTCTGTAAATTATGTTTGTGGAGTGTGCGAATGTGTGTGTGTTCGCTTCATAGAATTTTTCTGTGGAAATTGGAGCAAGCAGCAATCGTGCGCTGGCATCGTTTCCCACAACAGCAACAACAACAACACTGATGTGGCATCGCAGCGCAGCGAGGCGTTGCACATTTGCATGCCTTGGCTGCTGGCCAAGTTTGTGCCTTAAGTCTTTTGTTTGCCATCAAATAGAAAGCAAACATTTATTGCTGCGCTCGCCGCAGATTGTTGATTACAAACGCCAATTGTTTATGCTGCAGCTGTTTGCTTTAATTACTCGCCAGCAAACATATGCATATATACGCAAAGCGATTTATATATACTATATATATGCAGATAAATATCGTGGCATGTTTAGATCTGTGTCTGTGTCTGTTGTTTAGTTGCCTGCATCCGCTCAATTTTCTTTTTGCGCTCGCCACGCGATCGAATGATGCGGCAAGTGGGGCGTGGCATGCCGCTTCTTCGTATATCAATAACCCATTAGACGCGAGACTCACAAGACTCAAGACTCGAGACTCGCTTGTGCTGCGAGTAGCAGATACCGTTACGCAGCAACTTTGCCAGCGAGCGAGAGAGAGAGAGAGAGAGAGAGAGAGAGAGAGGGGAGCAAAGACAGTTACAAGCCAAAGAACATGTTCGAAACCAGCTCAGGCAACGGCATTAATGATGATGATGATGACAATGGCTGTTGCTGTTGCTGTGGAGAAAAGCGCTGCCAACAGCTGACCACCAAATAAGTTCAAATATGCATTCAGCATTCAGCATCGCTGAGAAAATGATGGAAGCCACAGCAGAAAGCCAGAAAAGTAGCTTAAATTAACAAAATTCTCAAACGTGTTTCTCGCTCACCGTCTCGCTGTCTCGCTCTTAAGCTGATTGTTATTATGATCAGATTCGGGTATAACTAATAATTAAGGCGCATTGTTGCTGGAGCCCATCAGCGTTGAAAGATGCTTGCCCCAAAACTAGCTGCACTTTGCTGCATCTTCACGTTGCAACGCAGCTGGAGCTGCAGCTTATTAAATCTTGCAACGTTTTTATCAAGCAGCTTTTGATTTACGAGGCAGACGAACAAAGCGCTGGGAATTAAGACAAAGCTCTTAGACGCCAACTAATGAACGGCCAGAAAGTTATCTCAACGAGATGAAAGCAATTTTGTGGGCATATATTTAAGCAGTATAACTGAACAATCGAAAAGTGTTTAGAAACGCATTCCACACAATACAAAATCAACATGACGAAAATGCTTAAAAGCGAGCATTAAAGAGTCAACAGAAAGGGCAACGTGATTAAGATTCAGATACGAATTTGAATTCAATAATTATTTCAACATTTTTGAACATAAATCACAAAATACAAATTTCACTTCCACGAAACAATGAAAGGCAAATAATTCATATATATGTAAAAATGTGTGATACAAATTATATTCATTATAGTCGTTGGTTGTAACTTGAAGTAAATAAAAACTAAAATGAATTTGAAAATAAATACAATAGTTAACAAATGCATTCTGAATTTATGTATTTATTAAATAATTTATTTACAAGTGAAACTTCGGCACTGTGAATAATCATTAAATAAATACGAAAATAAATAATAAAAAGAATATTCTAAATTATTATATTTACTATATTTAATATCACATTTATTTTACTCTAACTGAAGTACAGTAAAAATCAATTAAATAAACATGAAAATGAAAATAAACGGTGCAAATACTTTCTGAATTTATTTACCTATTTTAAATATAATTTCCGCAATTCTTTGCAAACTGATTTGTTGTCATTAAACACAGTAATTACATAAAGTCATATATATTAATAATATTTGTATAAAATATCAAATCAAATGAATCGCTCTTCGATTAAAATAATCCGTCACTGCTTGTTTAAGATCAGCAAACAAATTCCTTGGAATGCTTCAACACTTTGTCATCATCAAGCAGCAATTGATGCATAATTATTGCATTCGATGAGGGAAAGCCGCAAGTGCAGCATGAAAAGTCAGTCAACGGTTGTTGTTGTTTCTGTTGCTGGTTGGGGAAAAGCACTTCGACAGCTGGAAAATGGAGGTCGAGAGTTCGCTCGTGTATTTGGCATTCGCATATTGAATTTGCAGCCTTTGAGTGTTTTTGCTGGCAAATAATAATGTTCGTAGTGGTTTTGGTTTGGAATCATGTCAAGTCGATGGATGAATGTGAATTGGACGTGTGCTGACATGACTGTGCATGTCGCTAGCATACTATAAGTGTTTGCATAAGCAGAAAACTGTGTCACTAACAAATCGCATTTCTTTCTCTTGATCGTTGCAGTTGACGCACTTTGAAGCTGCCACAACCGAAACTCGAAGGTAAGTTGTCGACACTTGGCTTCGCTTGAACTTGACTTTGATTCCAGTGCAGCGCAGACGAGTTGCAGCTGCCGCTGCCGCTGTCGTTGCTGCTGCGGCAGTTGCAGTTGCAATCAGTTGGCAATTAGTCACTCAAGCTGACTGACTGACAATGATTGCGCGTTGCAAGTTGGCCATACTTCACAATTAGGGCGCTGCGCACAGATAAATGTCAGTGTGGCGTTGCTCGCCAACTAATTGACGGTCAGCCGCAGCTGCAGCTGTGGCAGCTTCGACTTTGACTTTGGCGGCAGCGTTGGCGGCTGCAGCAGCCAATGACATTGAGTAATGCGAGCGACGCTTTAGAACGTTTGCTCAGCGCTTTTGATTTGGCATCGCAAAAGCCGCATCTCTTCGCTGCCCAACAATTAACTGCCTCCTTTTTCTTATTTTTCTGCTTCTCTGTCGTATGCTGCATCTTCTACTTCTACATAGTTCTGGCTGCTGACAAAACGAAAATGAATTGCCGCTTTCGAATATAGCGAAAGACAAAAGCAGGCGGCAACAATTTTCAGCCAACAACGCCCCAAGTTGCTCTTTCCCCCCGTCTCTCTCTCTTTCGCTCTCTTTGTTTGTCTGTTTCGCTTTGCGTCTAATTTATTATCTGATGCAGCTGGAAGATGCATCTTCATGCCTGCCCAGTTGCAATGCGTTGTTGTTGCCGCGCCCATCATCGGCATTCGTTCGCGCTGCCATCGCAATTAATTTTTCTATGTCTATTTTTAATTCCCCCCCCTCCATCCCCCTTCCCTCGGCCGCCTTGTTGATTATTGTTAACGGTGCTTGGGGCTGGGGGGCGTTGCCGCTACACTTTGCCACTTTGCCACTTTGCATCAATATTTTGATGTGACTGGCGCATAACAAAAGACTGAGGCAACGAACTCGCTTCTCTTTGCTCAGCACTCGAAGTGACTTAAGCGACGAACTTGCTGGCCAAAGTGACTTAGGCAACAAACTTGCCCACGTTTATCAAGAAAAAGACTTAAGCAGCGAACTTGCACAAAAGACTTGCACAACGAACTTGCTTATTTTATACTGTTTTGTTCGTCGTTGTTGTTGTTGTTGTTGTCGTTTTTGGAATTTCTTTGCGCTAGAGACTCGAACAACGAACTCGCTTGAAACAACACTCGGCTGGGGCACGAACTCGCTGCAGCATGCTGCACTTGCTATGCTGCACTAATTAAGCCATGCCCCCCGTCCGCCCCTCTTGACGAGGGGCAACCGAGCCTTTTTCTATTGCTGCTGTTTGCAGCAACTGTGGCTGGTATGAGGAAGTTGTTGCTGCCACAAAATTGTGTGTATCAGTCGCTTGTATCTCCGCTTGCCACAATTCGTTGGCCATTCTTTAGCTGCGCTTTGCTTCATTTCACATCGCGTTGTTGTTGCTGTTGCTGTTGTGCTTCTTTTGCTATTTAGCTGCACTTTTATCTCGTTTATCACCTCGCACACATTCATTTCCGGCTGGCAAAGATTTCGCTTTGTTTTCCTCGCCGCTTTCTATCTATCCATCTTCTGCTGCGCTCTCCTCAAATCTTTTTTGCACGTTAACGCTTCGCTAATCGCTTCAATCATCAGTCATGCTTCTTCTTCTTCGACTGCTCCTCATCCTTCGCCTCCCACTTTCATCGAAGGCTGTCAACGACGTTTCATGCAATCTCATCAAAGGCATCGCGCAAATAGCTGTCAAATTGATTTATTATCCATCGATGCGGCGTGGAAAGCTGCCAATTTGTGGCATGCCGCAGCCACATCGGTGTCAAGCTTCTCGCGAAGCCTCTCATAATTAATCCTTTACTTATTTGCTATTTCGGTAGTGTCAAGAACTAGATTTAAACGTGACAATAACGAGTTTTATCAAAATATAATAAAAAGGAAGTACATCAAATTAAAAACAGAAATAAGTGATAAATACAAAATTAAAAAAATATGAATTAAATATGAATTCTTATGAATAATTTTATTTAAAAAAACATATATGAAATAAAATGTATTTTCTAAATTTAAAAAAAATAAACAAATAAAGTCGGCCTAGTAAATAATATATACATATTGATAATGTATCTAATTCGCCGCTATCGATGTGCTAACGATATGTTATCGATATACCACCGACTGCTCGATACTTTAATAAACTTGCATCGATAATTTATCGATAGCAGTTGCGTTGACAGCTCAGCACTTTTGTTAATTGGCTTTTGGCGAGCTCGGCTTATTTATGGCACCTCATATAAATCGATAGCGATTTATCGATTGTTTCCTCTGCTAAATTCAATTTCGCTTTTCCCTTCGCATTGCCGTTGCTGTTGCTGTTGTTGCTGTCGTTTTTCGATTATTCGCTGGCTACGCTTATGGCTCATTTTTCAGTCGGCAGCAAAGCGGCCGTAATGAGGATCGAGATGACGATGATGATGACGATGCCGATGACGATGATCATTGGGAAGTGGCAATTGTTAATTTATTGTTTTCGGCTGCCCGCGAGCGTTTATTGATTCAGCTTGCCAATTATTGTGCAAATAAATTCCAAATTGCGTGCGGGGCAGCAACAACAACAGCAACAACGAGAAGACGAAGAACAACAATAACTGCAGCAACAGGAACGACAAGAGTTTGCGGCAAACGCGGACAACGACAAACTATTCGCTGCCTCAACTAGCCACAATGTTGTTGCAGCAGTTGCTGCCAATGGCCAAGCACATACATTTTTTTGTACTTTATGGCCAATTTTGAGCAAGAACAAATGGCCGAGCCAAGAGCGGCGAGTCTAACAGGCAAAGTAACGGATACGCTTGCCACATGCAGCTGGAATGCGCGGCAACAATGCGTTGCATTGTGCGCCTCACAAATTGTCACACAGAGCGAGCTCATCCTGCCACCGAATCCTGCCATTTGTTTGCCCACTTTATGCGAAAGCGACAGAGCTCCGGCTGCCAACTTCATCTTCGTCTTCGTCTGCGGCCCGAGACCATAACAGTAACACTAACAATAACTTCTCCTCTTCTCGGCTGCTGACTGACAGACAGACAGACAGACAGCCAGCCAGCCGGACTTTGGGATTAGCATTAAACATCGGTGGCCAGCAAAGGAGGCATAGACAACGCTAGAACGCAAGGCGAATGTTATGCAATTGCAGCTACTTAATGCCCATCAGTCAATCACTCGAAATGTCTGTCATCGCATTTCTTTTTGCTGTTTCGCCAGCCGCTTTGTTGTGGCCCCATGTTCATGTAAATTGCGCTGTTAATTGCAACATCAGCTGCCTGCAGCAGCCTTGAAAGTGCCCCGGCGAAATGTTAAAGCCATGTTAATTTTAATGGCGCTGTTAATGGCTTTTCGAATGTGCATCGCAGGCAGGCAGCAAACGCTCCCTAATTGCACAGCTGCAACTGCAACTGCAACCAAGTGCGACTCTTATACGTGCTTTAGTCAAGCTGCGGTTTAATTATCACGCTTGCAGCCGCCCGAAAAAAAAAAACAGCTTTAAATTGCAGCACAAAAAGCATTTATTTGGCCAAATGCATATTTCATATTTGGCAGCTCAATTGAAATTGCCGCGAGCCTTGCAGCCTTCAAAAGATTTATTATTATTTAGTTTTGTTTCAATGTTCTCATATAGGGGAACATCTTTAAGCAGGCAGAGCAGAATTTAAACAGCAGATAATAGAATTGATGGATCGATTTCATACGTTTTTTTAATTTTGAATTTAATCCAAATTATCGGAATGCACTTTCATTTAATCATTTTATTTAGTAAGTTCCACAGCAGCTTGCTTGTAGCCAAAAGAATCCATTATTTATTTACTTATATTGCCTTTGATTTGTTCATTGATTTAATTCACACACATTTAAAATTTCAAACTACTTCTTGTTCGTAGCCAAAAGAATTCATTATTTATTTACTCATTTACAAAGTTATGTTTTTTATTGTCGTTGATTAAATAAATTCACACATACTTACAATTTTAGACAGCCTCTTGTTTGTACCAAAAGAATGAATTATTAAATTATATACATAGAAATTATGTTCACTCATAATATTTGAAATTGGCGCTTAATGCGGCCAAATTATTGCGAGTGCCAATAGAGCAGTCGAGCTTGCACCAATTTGTGGCAGCGAGCAGCTGCAAGCACGCAAGTGACGTGAGGCAACGACGACGAGACTCATTCGCGGCTAATGCAGCTTAATGCGGTGTTTATTACGGATGCGATGCTGCGAGCGATCGCGGCTAAGTGAAACAATCGCTTCGGCGATCCATTTTGGCCAATTGAATTTCGGTGAAATTTTGTGCATTAGCCGTCGGCCCAGTTGCCCGATAAATGGGGGCCTAAGAACTCCAATTGTTGACGAGAAAGTTGCGCCAGCAGCCCAAAAAAAAAAAGAAACTAAGCAAAGCAAAAGCTGCGGGCCATCGATCATTCGACCAATCGACCAATCGATCGAACGGTTCTGAACGCGATGCGATAACAACGAGAGCCAAAGAACTGCGGCTCTGAGCCAAGTCAACCAAATTTAGCAATTTAGCCATAAATGAAAGACAAAATTGCCGAGCTGCGATCACAGTTTTGGCCATAGACTGTGGCCAACTATTGCCAGTTTGCCAGTTGGCCAACTTCGCCTGACGGCCTCCGTCTGACTGGCAGTTTAAGGCTCATTAAAACGCCCCAAATGCACCCGCTATGGGCACTGACCATCCAGACCAACTCCATCTTCCCCATCCCCATCTCCATCGTCATCATCTTCTTCGTCATCTTCTTCTGGCTTTTGCGGCTGGAAGACGTTCGACGTCTGTTGGCTTCATTATTGAAATGTGCTCATAAAATATGAGAAATAATTGCAATTATTGAGTATGCTTTTAACAAGCTGCAAAATGCAGCGCAGCCCCCGTCCCGCTCTCCACTCTCCACTCTACACTCCACACTCTCCATTCGGCATTCTTCGCTCTCTACACTCGCACAAAAAGTCGGGCAACCGTTAATCCAAATTACAAAATCATCTAGACGCTAGCGGTAAAATGAAATGTGTTCAATAATTTGCCCATTTTTGCATCTGCAAAATCTCTTTATGATTTTCTATTTCGTTTAATTTAATTCAATAATTTCATTTAGATGTTAGCGGTTAAATGTGCTCAATTATTGTCAATTTTTTCAACTAACTAGCAAATAAACTATTTCGTTTATTTTAAATTAAAAACATTCATTTCATTATTCGTAATTTTTTAATAGTAAAGTTTTTAACATAAATACTTTAATTTATTTAATTTTGATTCATAATTATTCTTTTGTTTTAATTTTAATTACAAATTTGCAGCTTTTTCTTTCATTATCGAATTCATCGTTACTCGAAGTTTTATCATTTTAATTGTTTCAAATAAATATTAAATAATTTTTTGTTGTCAACTTGCCGCTTTTTAGCATATTTTCCATATTTTATATTCACATTTTACTCGTCAATTTGAATGGTAAATTAAAATAAAGAATAGTTCAATATATTTTAAATATTTCTCTTAAAATAAATAATTTTTGTTATAGAACATGTAACATTTTTTGTATCTCATAATTTGCTAATTTCCAAATATTTATTGATTTGTTTGTGTCACATTTTTCATGTAGTTCATTAACATTTAAATCGTCAAAAAGTAAATAATATTGGAATGCCAATTGTTTTCCGCAAGTCGCTCGCTGATTTGTCGCAGTGTGCGGCAGTCGAGCTGCCTCTGGCAATGCACAGTGCAACTATTTGTGGCAGCATTTGTGAAGCGCCCACGCGGTTGGCCAAAAGCGAATGCTGCAGCCCAGGTGCCCAGATACCCAGCTGCCCGGCTGTCCGGCTGCCCGGCTCCTCAACTCCCATGGCATTTTTTGTGCATGTATTTGCATTTTTCATTCCGACAGAGAGCGAGAGAGAGAGAGGCAAGAGAGGAAAGGGGGAAGAGAGCGAAAGATGGAGGCAGAGGACGTGATTGTTGTTGCTTTGGTTTAGTTTGTTTGTCAAACTCATTTGAATGCAGTCGCTATTTATGTTTTATGCTAAAGGCAGATAACACGCAACCGGCAACGTGCAACAGAGCAACGGCAACAGGGCAACGTGCAGCGGCGACAACACCAACTGCCTCTGCGACTTGCAACTTGCGGCCAGTTAAGGCAATGCCTGGGTTGGCCAGTTCACATTGTGTGCTGCCTTTGTTTGTCCCAGCCCCAGCTTCTCGCTGTCTCTCTCTCTCTCTCTCTCTCTCTCGTTGTCTCATCTGCCTTTTAAGGTGCACACACAAGCATTTAAATGCAAATAGCTGCAGCGTTGCAGCGTTGCATCGAGGCCCTGCCACACACCCTGACCCTGGCAATGACCCAAGCAGAGGCAGGCAGGCAGGCAGGCAGCTTATTGAGTGATTCGTTGATGTCGTGTTCATAAATCAAGAGCCAAAGGCAACTGTCCAACAAAATGACAGAGAGACGAGCGGACAAACAGACGGACGGACAGACATACGGACGGAGGGAGCTGCAGCCACTTGTGGCTTTGAGGCGAGAAAGTGTTGCAAGTGCAATAGAAACATCAGCGCGATTTGTTGCCGCTTTGAAGAATCATGAGGCAAATGGGGAAAACATCAGCTCAACAAGTTATTAGACCTATAAGTGAGAAGTCTCAAGAAGTTCCCTCAACAGTAGCCACTTGAGTGGGAAAGCAGAGAAATCGATAGCACCAAGAAATATACATTTAAAGAAAGTTCGAAAATATTGACAGCCAATAGAAACGAGTGCATTTTATTTTTCAATACAATAGATAATTGGAAAATTCAAAATATAAATGATAAATGAATGAAATAAATTATTGAAATACGAGTGCAGCATTTAATTAAATAATACATTAAATTGATAGGGAAAAAAGAAAATAAAATCGATAGCAATAGAGCTAAGAGCATTTGAATTGTAATAATATAATTGAAATCATTTCCAAGTTAGAACAAGAGAATTTAAAAAAAAATGTAGAAGAACAAAATATAGATATTATTTCGTAGTGCTTTTTAGTTTATGATAATATAGAAAGAATGAAAATATATTGGAATCATTTGAAATGAAATTAAATCAAATAAATAAGAAATAAAATGATATTGAAGTGCGAGTCTAATTTTTGAATTAAATGCAGATTAGTCTTTTAAAAGAAAATATTACTAGAATGCCTTGTTGTGAATTACATAATTATAATTCATTAGCAACTAGAATATTTACTGCGCATTAAATAAAATTACGATTTTGATTGGACATTCAAATGAAATAGGTTGAAGAACTGTAACGTAATTGAAGAAAAGCAATTTAAATTAAAATGCAATCAAGTAGAAAACAGTTCAGCAAATATGTGTCATAAATTAAATTGTTTTAATTCAATTGAGTTGCATGTGTGTGTGTGTGTGTGTGTGGCGAATGCCGTTAGAGCAAAAGTAATTTTAGAAACAGCAATTGGAGAGGCAGAAGTGGAGGAACAAGCAGAACAACTCGCAACAGCGAGTTGCAAGTTGCAAGTTGCGAGTTGCGAGTTGCAAGTTGATCATACGCAGTGATATCCATTGGCGTCGCTTCATTTCCATTGAGTGCAGCTCAAAGTTGACACAAAAAAGATGAAATGGAAAGAAAGAAAGACACTCGTTATAAAGTGGACATTTCAAATGGCAATGCAGAGAGAGAGACAGAGAGAGAGGAGGAGGAGAGAGAGACAGGGAGAGACTGCGTCTCATTTGCATATGAAGTGGAGCTGAACTGACTTCGACTGCGACTGTGCAACAGTTGATGTGGCATGCAGTGGCATCCATCAGGGCAAGCACAGCAGCCAGAAGACTGCAGACTGCAGACTGCAGACTGTAGATGGTTGAGTGAAGTCAGCATGGTGGCATGCCACATTCTACTTAACTGCCAGTTGTTGTTGCCATTAACGAGATGAACGAACAACGATAGAAAAATTCAATGTCAGGGTGGCTTCGACTTCGACTTCGACTTGCAGCTTGTGGTTGGCTGGGGCAACTGGGGTGGGGCAACCAACTGGGCGACAACATTGACATTTGCATCGTTAGCCACAGAGATCTGGCAGAGAACAGCAGTTGTCGTTGTCGTTGTCGTTGTTGTCGCTGTTGTCGCTGTCGTTGTTGCTTCATTAGACGAATGAAAAACTGGCTGGTTAATAAGGCGACTCGGCTCAAGTCAATCAGCGAGAGCAGCAAACAACAGCGAACAACATGGCCAAATGCCGTTGTTGTTGCCGTTGTTGTTGCCGTTGTTGTTGTTGTTGCCGTGTTGCATCTCGTGGCCGCCACAAACCGGTCAAAATTAACCTACTTAGCTGCAGCACCGCCAGCTGCTGCTCTCGCCTTTCCCCCAAAAACAAAACAAAAAACCAACTCAAGTCGAGAGTTGAGAAAAATGCCCGAAAAAAAAAAAAAGAAATAGAAAAACTCGAATACGGGAAACCCAAAACAAATCTTTTGTACGTGCCACAGATGCAGCTGAAGATGTTGCAGCCACACAACTCCTCCTGCCCCCATCTCTCATCTGCATTCTGCACCCAAGTCTTGCGCATTCAAGGAAATTTTCAAATCATAATTATCATTATCGTTTCGTTGCCCTCGCTTCGCTTTAGCTCACGCTATAGCGATAGCGATAACGCCAGCCACGCCCCCCGCCCCTCTCTCTCGCTCAGCCCTATATGGCCATAAGGCTATCGCATGACCAGCAGCAGAACCAACGCCTTATGGGGAAAGCAAAGGCGTAACTATTGTGTTCTCTCGGTCTCATGTTCATGGTCTCAAGTTCAATAAATAGATCAGCTTGCCAGGCAAACTCACAGCAACAAATAAAGCAAACAGTAAAAAAGAACATTAAATAAATATTTAAAACACTGACAGGATGAAAAGTGATAAATAAATAACACAAGTTATAATTGAATGTAAAATCAGCAAGAAAATGTTATCATCAAATTTGCAGATATTGTTTAGAGAAACATTTATTAATGAAATAACAAATTAAGAATGAAAATATAGTCGCAAAATGTGAAGATATTATTGTAATTAGAAAAACATATAAATATAAATGTAGTGAGCAAATATAATCGTGATATAGGAAACATATATAAATAATGACAAAAATGTATAGAGAAAATATAATTGTAAAATTGCATAGGGAAACATTTATAAATTAAACACAAAATGTAGTCTGAAAATACAAATACAAAATTTGTACAAAACGTAAATTAAAATATACAAAAAATAATAGTGTGCAGATATTAATTATGAAAACTATTTTAAATGAAATACAAAATTATGGTGATAATAAAAATGCAGTGAGAAAATATAATTGTATAAATTAGAATGGCTTTATAATCTAATAATATAGTCACAAAATGTGCAGATATCAATTTGAAGAAGAAAATATCAATGTAGTGAACAAATACAATTGTAGAGAAACTACATTAATTTTTAAAATAAAATTGCAATGACAATATAATGTCATAATAATAGTGCAGATATAAGTTTGATGAAGAAAATAGAAGTGTAGTGAGAAAAAGTATTTGTTAAAGTGCAGGAGCCTCTGGCAATTAGCTGCTGGAGTTTACGAGAGCAGTTTGTGGTCTGGCTGGTTAGGCAAACAAACCGCAGCTTAGCATAAATCTCTAGGGAATTGCGAGCAGAGAGAGAGAGAGAGAGAGAGAGAGAGAATGTGAGAGGGAGAGATGGGATGGGAAGTTGTATAATGAGAGCGCTATCAAATAACCGATGGCGATATCGCATTGCAGCCGAGGAGCTATCATGTCAGATGGGTGGCAAAGTCTGCTGCCGGATTGAGGTTGACTCTGGAGTCATTGCGTTGCACGTTCTGCTGCCTTCCGATTGCTTCTGTGGCATTTGTGAATTTGTTAGATTTCCCTATAACTTTTTTCGTTCCTTAATGCGGCTGCTGCTGATGCTTGAGGTTAACCGCACTGCGAAATTGCAAAAGAAAAGCACAGTAGGCAAATAAATGGGAAAATGGGAGAAAAAAACACACTGCAAATTGGAATGAAAAACTCAACCGCAATCGGGTCCAAGACGGCAACGTGCAACGTGCAACAGTTGCAGGCTGCAAGCTGCAAGCTGGGCCAGAGCGACGATATGATCAGCTCGCTTTGGGGCTGCGGGTTAATTGATGAGCCGCAATGTTGCATGCGGCGCATGAGGCGCAAATGAGCAGCATTTTGAGGCACACACAAATTAGAATTTGGCCAGCAAAAGGCTGCCACGCCCTAGCAAAAGGTAAAGGTGCTGCAGCTGTGGCAACGCTTCGTGCAGCAGCTTCGTGTTGCAAGTTGCAAGTTGCCAGTTGCAGCAAACACCAAACGTAGCTGGCCGAGAATCAAGTGATTACTGTCTGGCATCACGAGTAATGAAACGTGACTCAAATCGCAGTTAAACACCCCAGCGACACACACACACACACACACACACAACAAACACACACACACACAGACAACACACACACACATAGAGAGTGCAGTCTGCTAGAAGAAATCCCAAACGAGAGACGAGGCAAACAGCAATTAGAACAGTCCAAAAACAACTGGCAACAAGACCAAAACTGGCCAGTCCCAGGAGGCCAAAGACGAGGGAGGCTGCCCCAAACGGGGGGGGCAGAAGTGAGGGGGAAGGGGCAAGCAGGCTGCATTGAGAGCTACATCATCAATGTCGTTGCATTTCAGCCATTTGGATAATGGCGACCATTTGCCCGATTGCCGCTTCTGCTCCTGACAGTCGCAACAGGATGTTTTCTTCTCGCTTCGCTTCTCTTCCCTCTATTTTTTCTTCGCTCTGTTTGGGATGTGTAACAAGACACCAGCTACAACTACAGCTACAACAGCAGCGACAAGAGTCTTGGCTGCCCCCAAAGGGCTACTTAGCCAGGTTAACAAGAGCAACTGCTGTTGTTGTCGGCTGCTGCTGCCCCAGGTGGTTGCAAGGCTGCCTGTGGCTGTGGAATGCAAAGTTTAAAGTTTAGAGCTATCAATTGATTTCGACTTTAGATTGCCCCATGACCGCATCTCCATGTCTTCGCATGCGTACGCTTGCTCAGATACATTTCAAGATGCAGCTCGAGATACATTTCAGACACCCAACAAGATGCAATTTAGATGTGCAACGTGCAACGCGAAGCGCTTTCAACCAGCCACAATTTGGCAAATTACTTTTCTACGCAGCATTTAAATACAATTATTTTCTTAGCAATTTCGCTGTTGGAAATGCGCTGCGACTTTTTATTTATTTATTATATAGTAATTGGAATATAAAATTCAATTCTAAAATTGAGTTCTGTTCTGCTTATAGAAAACTGCCCAGCATTGAAATAATATTCTATGCATAATTAAAATATTATTGTCTGCAACATTGTTCTGCATTTTTTTTATTTATTATAATTATAGCTTACAATGAAAATTGCTTTTCACAAGGAAGTTCTGTTCTGATAATAGAAAAATTGTCATAAATAAAAAACTTCTCAATATTGAAATAATGTTCTGTGCATAATAAAAATATAATTATCTGCTTAGCAACATTTTTCCAGATACTTTTTATTTATTATTATTGCAACTTAGAATTAAATTCTCTTCAAAATTAAACTCTGAAATAAGAATGTATAACTGAAATTATAAAAGAATTAGCATTTCAAGCAAAATGTTCTTTACACTGAAAATATTCTCAGCAATAATTCGCAATAATTTATAAAATCAGAATTTGCATCTAGCACTTAAATTTAGTTTAATAATAGCTGCATTTGGCGGCCTTCGCTTCCGCTTTTTAATTGCCACGTCGAAAAGTTGCAGCCATAAATTAAAAATCATAATTTTAGGTTTGCCATTTGTTAATTACCCAATTTTATGCAGCACTCGAAATCTTGTTGCTTGTTTTTCACCTGATTTGCATGTGGAATTCATTCGAATGTTCGAGTTTCAGAACGCTATAAATGGTAATAGAACCGCCCGATCAGTCCATATCTCAATGTTCTCATATCCATATCCGTTGTCTTTGCCCTCAGCATTTGCATTTGGCAACTGGCAACTGGGAAATATTTTCTGGGGTCGCCAAGGAGGTTGGGTCCGTTAGCAGCGCAGACACAATAACTAAAACAAATCTGCATAGAACGCGCCACGCCCCGAAAACAGGGGCATGCAACGGAGACGTGCAACGGCGTGGCACACACACGTTTCGCTCTGTTTACAGATGCAAAACTGACACTGCAACACCGTGGCACACACGGCCACAAATACAGAAAGGCATCCCACCTGGCTTCTCTCTGCACTGAGCGAAAATTCAATTAAATTCAAAACATTACGGAAAGTGCAATTGAAACACAAAGAAATTGTTAACAATTAAACAACAAAATGTAATTTCATTTGCAATTGAATTTTAATCAATCAACAGGAATAATGAAGAGGAAAGCTTAGCTTTGAATATAATTTATTTTGCATTTGAATTTTGAATAAATTTATTTAAATCAGAAATTGCAGTTCATATTTTTAATTTCGGTAAAACATATTTCTTATAATTTCAATTCCGAAAGTTATTTAATTTCCGTTTGAATTGGGACTAAATTACATAGATGATCAAAAAAAGAAAAGCTAAATGTGGTTGTCTTGAATAAAATTAAATGAGCAGAAACAATAAGTAGAAAAGCAAAAATGGAATTTCTTTAAATTCCAACTAAATGAATGAAATGAAATGAGTAAAAACAATAAATACAAAAGCTAAAATTAAATATCTTTAAATTCCAACTAAATGATTAAAATAAATTGAATACAAATAATTAATACAAAAGCTTAAAATAGATGAATGAAATGAAATGAGTAGAAACAATAAGTAGAAATGCATTTCTTTAAATTCCAACTTAATGTGTGAAATAAATTGAATAAAAATTATAAGTAGAACACCTAAAATTCCATTTCAATCCAATCAACTGAAGAAATTGTTTCAGTGTAGGCCGAGAGGCAAGCGGCCAAGATATCATCACACTCGCTCACACACTCACAGCTTGGGCTGGTGTTTAAAATATTTCACTTTTGGCCCTGCCGCCCAGTTGCAGTTGCAGTTGCAGTTGCCGCTTTTGTTGCTGGCCACAACAATGGCCACAGCTGAGGATGATTTCTTGGACACCGACTCCGACTCCAGCTCCAGCTTCAACTCCGACTTCAACTGCGATTCTTTGGCAAACGGCAAATGTAATTCATGGCATTAAAACACAAGGCAGAGGCCTCAAAATGGAAAATTGCCATGCATAACAATTTTTTTCTATCTATGTGTTTTTTTCTACACTTTTTCTGCTGTTGTTGTTGTTGTTGTCGTTGTGTTTTGTTTATTATAAAGAAGGAGGGGCGTTGGAAGGGGGGCCAACAATTTATGCGAAGCGAACGCAATTCTGTTCGAGATATCAAAAGGTTTCCATGAAACTTGTGGCTCCAACCCAACTTCTCTCCATCTGAGTCTCAGCCTCAGTCGCTGCTTTGCTTGCGATAACAGAGATCGAGCGCGCTGATTATGCGTTGAACATCGTTAGGTTTTCGGATTTACCTTCTTCTCTCTCTCTTCTTTTCTGCCCGCTTCTTTTTTTCCCCTTTGTTAGATTTTTGTAAAGTCCAGTCGCCGTTAGATTAGCGCAGAGCTCAGAGCTCAGAGCGCTCCACGCCGCATACAGAGCAGCGCTGCCTTCTGGCCGCCGGCCAAAACAACAGAATAAGTTACAACACAGCACAAACAACAAAAAGGGGAAACAAGTCATTTTTGTGTACAAATTTGTGCTTACGTGCACAGCAATTACGGTTCAAAATTGGTTTATAAACTTTAGAATATGCTTCGTTTTCCCACCTTTGATTTGCACTTGCGATAACAGATTTATTTCGAATATACTCATTCATTGCATCAAGATTACCATATAATTTTATGGTTTTCTAACAATGAATTGAAAAAAATTTTATAAATACATCTATCGAAATGCTACAGTTGCAAATTGATTTCTAAATTTGAAAATATAGTTAACAACGATTTCAAAACATTCAAGTAATATTTTCTTATAAATAATTCTAGACTAATGATAAAAAAGGTTATAAATAACCTAAAACTCAATGAAAAATATTCCATTTACATTCATATTCAATTCAACAATTCTAAGAATTCTACGTTATTATTTTTATTATTTTAACAATCACTCTTGATTATTTGCATCGCATACTTTAGTTAACAATTTGAAACCTTTTTCGCTGTTTGCCAGCAAATAATAATTTTGATTGTTTTAACAGTCACACTTAATTATTTCTATCGAATAATTCAATTAAATGCATTCTGCTTACATTTTCAAATCAACTGTTTGAATCATTTTTCGCTGTCTTCAAATATTTATGTTCGTTGGCGATCACTGTTTATGTGTTTATGAAAACCCTCACTGACTTGGCTGTAAAACGGCCAAATGCGCAGCACTATTTGTGGCTGCTCTGGCAGCAAAGTGATCGCGGCAGCAGCAACAGCAACTCATCAAGCCCACAGCTCGTCCCAGGGCCAGCAGATGAACCGATCAACGGATCACAGCAGCTGCAGCGGCAACTGAAGCTGCAACTGCCACAACAGCAACGGCAACAACAACATCAGTGTCAGCTTCTGGCCATGTGGCATTAGCATCAAACTGAAGCTGATGTTGATGTTGATGCTGATGCTGATAGTGGCGATGATGATGATGTTGATGCTGGTGATAATGATTTAGCTGCTGCCCAATTCAATTAACTTTCACTGCGATCGCGGCTGAACTCGCTGCCATTATGATTCTGGGCAACAAGCTGCCGCCACACTGCAACTTGGGGCAACATTGCCGCCAGTTCAGTTGCCATTTGCCATTTGCCGTTCGTAGTTCGTTGTTCGTTATCGCAGCGCTTCAGTCTGCCGCACGTTGAAAGCGGGCCGCCCCCTTGAAGCTGCCCCTCCTTAGGCTGCTCCAATATCTCGGCTGTGGTACGTGTCGTGTGTCATTAAGTAACGGTAATTCACCACAAACAACGACGCGTCGCGATACAGAATAAAAAACAAAACACAGCCGAAGCGAGGAACGCGCATCTTGGGCTTAGATGAATGCGGGTTTTAGCCTCCATGTTCATGCTCATGCTTTTATTACGCCAATTTGCTGTTCTTTGCCATTTTATGGGCTTATTACAAAAAATAAACACAGCCCAGGAGCAGCAGCGACGGCGGCAGCAAAAAACCCAAAGTGCCAAACAAAAGACTTAAGCGACAAACTCGCCAAGCCTTAGATTATATTGCCTGCAATTTTCCTTTACTTGCGTTTCTTATACAGCAAACAATTGTTTCGCTTTGTTCTTAACATTATTACTTTTTTTTTTAATAAATTACAATTTTTATTCTAATTAATTTATTTAAAATACATTAAAAATAAATCCTTTTTAATTCGAATCTTTTAAAATCACAATTCCGACTATTTGTATTTAAAGAGTTGGCTTTGTGCGTTTATTATGCTAGTGCTTAAAATGAAAATGAAAAATTGTTCGCTTTGTTCTTTTTATTATTATTTGGAACTCTTGAAACTGGCCATTAATCAAATTTTTTTTGCATTTACTTTCAGACTCTACAACAAACGCAAATCTTAAGCAGACTACAAATTAAGGTGAGTTTCTACAAAAAAGCAAAACAAATGTATTTATTCATAAGAAATTTGAGCAGTGCTGGTCAGATACCCTGTTTGAAAACTATTTATAATTTATTTGCATTCAACTCGCAATTAGAATTTTATTCAGTTCACAATAAAGTAGAAAAAGTTTTGTGTAATTGAGTTTTGTTGGATAAAATAAAATGAATGAAATACCCGTAGCAAAGAAAGAGAAAGACGGAAAGATTGATTATGGTCTTGGGGTTATTCATTTCATTTTCATTGGGCTGCCACAATAAATGGCCGAGCAATTCATAAATTATACTGCAAAACGTTTCGAGCATAAACAGTTTTTGATAGACTTGAGCTGCTTCTATCGCTGTGCGAGGCGCGTTTTGGCCATAAAAGCCGAGAAAGCATGGGAAATCGTTATAAAAGCGACGAGTAACAAATTCAACTATGCAAAACATTTATATGGCATTGATAACTGCGCAAAGGGGGGGGTGGAGGGAAAGGAGCGAAGGCGGGAAGGCGGGAAGTATTGGCCATTAGCAGCGACACGATTGCTGTTGGTTCTACGGAGGAGAGGAGACTTCGCTTTCACCGAAATCATTTTATTTATTGAATTCTGTGCATGTCGAGCACGTTTGCACGAAACAACCGACGGACGGACAGACGGACGGACGGACGGCAGCTTTGAGGCAATGCGACATTTGGAACATGTAGGAAAAAGTCGCGATTGTCAAGGAGGCAACAAGCAAACAACAAACAGCCAAAAGTGCTAAATAAAACCGAACAGGAGTAGCAAGAAGTTGCAGTTGAAGAGGAGGCGGGGGAGGAGGAGGGACATATGACAACAGCGAACACAGCACATGTTGGCATGCCAATGAATTTTTAGCCACGATGCCGTGGCAAATGTTTTTCGCCGCCTCCTTCGTCTCGATGCCGATGCCTGAGTGGCATGTGAATGAGACGCCATCGAGGCGAAATCGCTGTTGTTGCTGCTGCTGCTGCTGTGGCCAGAAATTGTCTGAGGTCGTGCCAGCAGCGAGGCGCATTAAGCAAATGCACAGCAACAACAACAACAACAACTTGTTGACTGGGCCCTATGAAAATGAAAATGAAAAGTTCTCAAGCCGAGTTTCCAAAGTCTGAAACCTTTGACAGCGCACGTCGCGCTCAATTGACAGCTAGAGCGATAGAGAGACAGACAGAGAGAGAGAGAGAGTGTGTGTGTGGAAAGAGGGAGAGGGAAGATGTGTATGTGCTCCACATTAGGAACAACTGCGACAAAAAGTCAAGCGACAAATGCAGCAAAAACAACGAAAAGAAAACAAATTTAAACACAAATTCAAATTACACAAATAGAATAGAATAGAAAACAAAAAAGTCAATAAAACTAAAAAAAATCAGATTACAAATTAAGCGAATACAAAAATAAAATAAAACAAAGTTAAATGAAAAATAAAAAAGTAAAAAAAAATAATAGAGCTTAAATAAAAAACAATAATAATTGCACTTAAAAAGGTTTATAAGAACCTTAACAAACAGTCAAAGTAAATAGTAGGTAACAATAAAATAAACACAAATTGAAAATAAAACAAAACTAAACGAAATGTCAAAGTGGCAACTAGAAAAATAAAAATGTAGAGCATAAATAAAAAATAATAACAATTGCACTAAAAAAGAAAAAGAAAAGCATAGAAAATGGAAATGTTAAGGCACACAGAAATGTGAAAATACATAAAATACGAATTACACGCTTAGAAGCGAAAAGAAAAGAAAACAAAACGAAATGTCAAAGTGAAAATCAGAGCAAAGCGCCAAGAGCGTTGGCTTAAATGCCAGCGACCACACAGCGTGAAGAGTGGGCGAGGGGCGGCAAGAGGAGGAGGCGGGGCAGGGCGGCGTATAGAGAGCAGAGCAAATCGCTGAGCTGGCTTAACAAATTGTGTGACCGCAATTGGGTTGTAAAAATAAAGCGTAGCAAACACATTTCAACTGTCACTGCGAGACTTCTAAGAGCAGTTTCTCGCTATCTGTCTCTGTCTCGAGCTCTCTCTCTCTTTCTCTCCTTGTCTCTCCCTCGATCGATTGACGTTGCAAGTAATTTATTCATTTTCAACGTGCAGCAATTAGCTGCCTCAGAATTGGAGTCAATCGATGGCCAAGTTCAAATGCTGTCAGACAATTTAAATTAAATTAAATATTTCATAATTCAGTGGATAAAAATGATTTAAAAACAAACTTTTGTCATCCAATTAAATGCTAATAAAATTTAAAGAAACTTTTATTAATGTTGCATTAGTGCAAACTTATCGATGCAATCAAAATAATAATGCAATTTTCTAAAGTTTGGATAGACTTTTATCAAACAATTTCAAGTGATCAATAAATATGTCACATTCAAGACGTCTTATTAGTTTGCAAGTTATTTGAAGTTATTTAAGCAATTTTCAAGTCTTACATAAATTTAAGAATTTAACAAAGCAATTAAATCGAAGATGAATGCCAATATTTAAAACAGTTGCTTGCAAACTCCAGCTGATTACTGACTATCGATAAACCGACTTTGTAGTCGTCTCTATCGAAACCTTTCGAGAGTCGGCTGCACATCGCTGACAAGCGTTTGATCGCCCCCACAGTTGACCGCAAAAACTCATTTGTTGACAGGCGGACAAGGAAGTGGACGGAGAGTGCAACGAGTGTTGCATGCTGCAAACTGGTTTGATTTGTCGGCCAAGACCAAAAGCTGCAGCGACGGCGACGACGACGACCAAATGGCCAAATGGCGTCAAATGAGCCCGCGAAAGAGGCCCGAAAAGCACACACACAAAAATCAGGCGAAAAAGAAATAAAATCTCAGCACGTCGCGGTAGCCGCAGCTCTTCGGGTTCTGGCCAACTCAACTCGGCTGATGGCTGACCCACAAGTGCAGAATTTGCATGCCCCACGTTGCAACCCAATCTTTTGACAATCAGCCAGCCACCAACTTGCCTGTGTGTGTGTGTGTGTGTATATATGTGTGTGTGGCACTTGGCCCACTTCGGTGTGATGTGACCGCATTTGTTGGCTCATTGTTGCCGCAGCGCTTGTGCAGCGACTTCTAATCGATGCAACAGCGGCTGCTGCTGCTGCTGTTGCTGCCAATAAAAAGAGAAAGAGAAAGAGCTGCCAACGCACTTTCCCACAGCCAACTTGCCACCTGACTGACTTTTAATTAACTGGGCCAAGTGCTGCCGCTTGCTGCTTCACAGTAGACTACTTCGAAATGGCTGCAAATAAACTGACTAAATTAATTGCATTTAATTAGAATTGGTGTCGAAATAAATTAATTACTGACAATTTAAGTTCAACAATTTCTATTGAATTTACAATTCAATTTTTCATTAGGTTGTTTCTGAAATAAATTAATTACATTTGAATGCTGGCAATTTAAATTAAATTCTTATTGAAATAAATTCAATAAATCAATTCATTGAAATGCAGAAAATTCCATTCATCAAAGTTCTTGTCGAAGTAGATTAAATTACAATTTATTGCCAAATCAATGTTCTTGTTGAAATAAATTAAATAAATCAATGTGCTGAGTATTTAAAATTCAATTTACAATTCATTAAAGTTCTTGTCAAAATGGATATAATTTTAAAGCTGACAATTTAAAATTAAATTTGCCATTCATTACTTCATCATTCAATCAATTGCATTTAAAACTGTAACAAATCAAATGAAATCTAGAATTTTTTACCTAATCAAAGATCTTCTCCAAATAAATTAAATAAATCAATTGTAGCTTGATTAAAGTGGTTGCCCAAATAGATTTCTAGTTGTGATTTTCCCAGAAATCAACTTGATTTCAGGCCACAAATTTACTAAACTATTTAGCTGAAATTATAAATGAATTTGTGAGATGCAGCGATAATGAAATTGTTGCCTAGAAAGCTGTCTGAAAAGTTGCAGCCATATTTTATGTGGCCAGCTTAAAGACAAAACAAAAAAAATAAAAATGAAGCAGCTTCAAGTGGAGCATTTTGTTGGCTAACAAACTATGATTAATTTCAAGGAATTCAGCACGAAAAATGTCATTCCTAGAAGCGAGGCTAACTCGATGCAACACAACACACACAGCCACGAAGGTGCTGGAGAGGCAAGCAGAAGTTGCAACTGCAACAGCCACAGCAACAGCAACGTTGCCCTTTTGGATTTGTGCGTCATTAACATGCGCGAAGTTGGCATCAGATCACGAGCGTTGAGCAAACAAAATGCCAAATGCATTAGCATTCAACTTGATCAAATCGCTGATGATGATGAAGCAGTTGATGATGATGATGATGCTGCTGGGGCACTAATGACAGGCTGTGGCAGAGTCGCGTTCGTCCACTTATTTCCTTTTGGTTGCTGCCTTTGAGGCAGAGCTACGTGCGTAGCATTTGCCGATGACTGTTGCGGATTATGTGGCGACCTTTGCGAGTCGCCACTCGAAGGGGCAACAATTCGAATCGAAAAGCACATTTCAATGTGCCCCATTGTGATGGGCGATCGGGGGCAGACAACAACAACAGCAGCAGCTAGAACGGCAACAACGTTAACTACAGTTTGTATCGCTTTGGCAATCTGGCAGTCGGCTCTTAACGTGGCCAAAGAGTTATGCAGTCATTTCTCAAAGATCTTCAGTTGCTGTTGCTGTTGTTGTTTCCGCTTCGTAGTTGTTGTTGTTGTTGCTGTATTCTAACGCTTATCTCAGCGACTGTTAACCAGGTCAACTAACGGCAACGGCCGCAAGCTGTTAAAGCCAACTTAAACAAATAACACTCATTCATTCAGACTCGTAATCTCTCCCTCGCTCTCTCTCTCTCTCTCCCGCTCGCTCTCTCTCTCTATCGCTCTCTGTCGCTCTGTTAGCCCGCATTTGTGGCCAGCTTCTTAGACGTCTTGTCTTTGGCTCTTTCACTCGCTTAATTTACGCACACATTACGAGCGCAATTCAATTCTCCTATTGGTTTTTCCAGCTTTCTTTCAATTGCAAAGCAACGGGGGACGGGGAGACAAAGAGGGGAAGGGGAAGAGGGGGGAGAAGCTGAGCGCCTTTTATTGATAATGCCAAATAATTGTGGCAAATGCGCGTAATTTCTTCTCAGCCAATTCGAATTGGCCAGCTTTCTAAGCCGATTTGCCTAATGGCCCAAACAGTTAGGGCCAAGCGCAATTGCTACATTTCAGGTGCCAGTTGCTTCCCCTACCTCCCTCTCTCTTTATCCCTCTCCTTCTCTGGGCCATTCTCGCCATTCTCGGCCATTAAGCTGCTATTAGCGGCCTAATGAAGCCAGCAGCAACAATTTCCATTTGATTGCAATAAATTATGAGCAACAACAACAGCTGCCCATCAAAACATTTGGCATGCAAACAGCAACAATTTAGCGCAAGTTCGTTGCCTAAGTCTTTCGTTTGCTGCTGCAAAACAGACAACGGCAACTGTTGCTACTGCCGCTGTTATTAATGTTTGGACCAATGACAAAAGTGTTGCCATCAATCATGCCACAGCTTGTTGCACACACGCGCAGATACCCTGTAAAAAACAGAAAAGCAAAAAAAACTATATTTATTACCTTAATTTTTGTTTGCAACTTGCAATTAAAGTGTGGCGCACATAGAGCAAAATAATGAAGAACAAACGTTCAACGAAAGCTTACAATATTATTTACATTTTATTTATAGCTAAAACGAATTCACGCTTTACCTTAAATATAAAGCAATAGCAGCTAGAATAGTAACAATTATGTATAACAATAACCAACATTGATTATACGCTTCTAATATATATATTTTATTTGTATATCTTTCCATATATTATTGCTTTATTATTTATATTGTTATAAAGCAATAGCAACTGGGTCGTAAGCTAAGATTAGTGCCAATTATATAAAATAACCACTAACTTTGAAAACTCGCTTCCACAATTAGTTCAGCTGCCAATAATAATTAATTCAAATTATCATAGTACTACTTTTGTTGCTACTATTAGAGCTACTACTATAATTTCTGCTACTTTTATTGCCACTACTTTTACTCTTTCTATTTTGATTGGTACTTTCTAAGCTTGCAATTGCTGAATTTGTTATGCATATTTTAATACCACAATTGCCATTTAATTGCTACGAATTTATTCAACTTTTTATGGTGGTGCAAAATGTGTTGCTTATTTTTATATTTTACATGCATGCTAGTTTTATTGCTATTGCTTTTACATTTTTTGGCATTTGAATACTATTGCTACTGCTTTTTCAGTGTCTGTCATAGGTAATTTTTTGTTTGCTGTTAATGTTCATGCTTTTAAGCCTTCATTACAAAATATATAAACTCACGTTCCGCACAACAATCGAGTCACGTTCGCTCGCCTTCTTTTAAAGCTTTTAAGCAGCGGCAGCTTGCACAAATTATAGAACAGTTTACTTAGTAAATTTAAGTATATCACAGTGCGTGACTTGGAATGATGGCAAATAATTTAAATAAATTAAAAATAAAGTAACATTGTAGAGACTTGCAAATCTGTTCTTTATTTATTTTGCATTCATATGATTATTTTATTGCAAGTCAACAAATTGTTGTCTGTCATAGGAAATTATTTGAATACAGGAAAAATTAAGCAACATAAAGGAAACTTACAAATCTATTATTTATTTATTTGTTATTCATTAAAGTTGATTTCAAGTCAACAAATTGTTATGGAACTAATTTTTAGAGGGCATCTAACTCGTCGAGCTTTGAAAGCAAATGTGTTTGCAGCTGTTGCGTGCCGCATTTACGCTTTAAATGAAAAGCATTCGCAGTGCGTGGAGTGTGTGGCTCTAATGTGTGTGTGTGTGTGTGGTGTGTGTGTGTGTGTGTGTGTGAAATGCCATAAAAATCACACACAACATAATTCCTGGCAAAAACACAGAGAGACTGAGACAGAGACTGAGAGAGAGGAAAGGAAATGCAACACAGAAACATGCACAATCATTCAGCATGCAACATGGGGCATTCCAAAGCAGCAGCGTTGCAGCGTCACGTGCGGCAGTCAGAGCTCTCCGCCTTCAACTCTTCCACATGCCACATGCCACCTGCCGCCCCGCTTGCCACTGTTGATGTTAATGCTGCTGCTGTGTCCTGCTGTGGTTTAATTAAATGCTGGTTTTTAAAATTGCAACTGCAAAATGAGCCACAATGGGCCACTTAGAGAGCGAGGCAAAGTTGCACGTTGCACGCTGCACGTTGCACGTTGCAAGTGGCCGACCGCATTTGCTTATCGAGTCGAGTCGAGCTGAGCTGAGCTGAGCCGGTTGCTGCTGCCTCACGCTGTTTACTGTGGCATGTTGTTGCCATGTAGCAAGCAAATTGGTCATCTTCATGTGGCATCTTTTAGCCACATGCCTCGCGCTCTGCTGTTGTTGCAACAGCAACTGTTGTTGCTGCGTTGTTGCTGGCGCATTCAATTATTTCCATGTCCTGATTGTCTTGTCGTGCGGCCAGCGCGCGAGTTTTGCATTTAAAAATAAAAATAGGCCGGCACAACTTTTAAATTACCACAATTTTTAATGAGCTGCCCCCTCGCCCCCTCTTTCCCCCCTACCTGCAACATTGCTGCTGCTGCTGCTGTTGCTGTTGCTGTAGCGCCAGCAACAGTTGCAGTTGCAGCTGGTAAAGTGTCAGGCGTTGTGTTGTAATGAGCGATGCCTCCGCGATGCTATAAATACGACAGCGCTGCAGCAATGCAACAAACTGATAAGATAACACACACACATACACTCACACACTCGCACACACTCACACTCGCACACACACACACTCACACACACGCAGAGAGTCGCTTGTTGGGAGCAACAAGCTGTCATGTTCATTTGAGTTATTCACAATTTACACGTATTCGCAATTATGCTTCATGCTTCAAGTTGCCCCTTTGTCCCTTTTACCTCCCTTGGCAGAGCTTTAAAGCTCTTCCAGGAACGCAAACGGCTTTAATGCCTTAAATACCTGCAGCTTTTAATTCGCTTTAATTGCAGCAAATCAAACACAAACACAAAGCTGCATTCGCTCAATTACAGCTACAAATATTCTATTCTTAAGTGTCTAAAATATGCTCAGCAATGTTCATTAAATTATAAAACATTTAGATGTTGCAATTGTTGGGAATATGTTTACATTCGAAAATGTTCTGCATTTAAATTAAATTAAATTGTTTTTAATTTTCCACCTTGTTTATTTTCCTCAATATTTTAAAATTTTCTTAGCCTGTTTCTATTTATTGTATGTATTTGATTCACAGACAATTATGCAGAATGTTGTTAGATTCTTAATTGTTTGCAAGTTTTTTCTATTTCAATGATTCTAAAATTTACTCAGCAATTTTATATCAATTCTCCAATTTTTGTCTTAATTATTTACTACTCATTATTTTTCACATTCTACAAAACGTTCATCAGTAATTCAAAATAAAGTATTAAATTATTATAAAATATTTAAAATAATTTTCTATAATTCGTTCATGATAGAAAATTGTTGAGAATATGTTTAGATTTCAAATTTATTATGTCAATTTATTTATTGTGATCAATTTTCTTTCTTTTAATTGCACTTCATTGATACTTTGTTGTAATGCACTTAAATATTTCTCATTCAATAATTCATCATAAAATTCTGCTAATTTTTCGATGGCAATTATTTTATTTCTGCTTGTTACTCATTATTTCTAGTTACGTGCCACAAAACTTTCATCACTTAATGAAAGCGTTCAATACATTTGAGCTGACATTAAACTTAATTGTCTGACATATCATTAAACTATTTTATGTTATGCTTTTTATATTTGCTTTTCATTCAAGTTGTTTCACAATCGTGATTTTAACTACTTTCTTTTACTTTTGCAATAAATTGTATTAAAAGCTGAAGTTCAGTTAAAAATAAAGAGTTTTTGTGGTTATCGAAATAAAAAATAAAATAAATAAACTACTTTACGAACTTTCTTGCTGTCATCAAATAAAATTCAAACTTCTTCGCTTTCTATTTTATAAATCGCTTGAAGCTTTGCCTTGCTTGCAATTAATTCTTAATTAATGAAATTAATTATTAGATCTTAGTTGAATGAACTTTCGCTAATTGCTGAACGTAGCTCGATTCATTAGCCGAATAAGTGCAACAATAAACTATGCTAATCGAAACACTTTCGTTGGCAACACACATTCTATCAATAAAACAATGCAGCCAAGTTCCCTGTCATTAAGTTGTTGCCGCAAAAAGCGAATAGCGAAAAGTGGGAGTGAGATAGAGAGAGAGAGAGATAGATAGAGAGGGTCAGCATTTTGCAATTAATTGTAATTTTGTAGCGCATTGAAGCCGCATCATCATCGCCATAATTGCCATAAATCATGCAACGCTGCACTTGCCACACCGTGAACTGGCCGTGCCCCATACTTCTAGCTGCTGCCGCTGTTCTCTTCTCTGCCACATTCCGCGTCTCAAATGCGCTCTAATGACTCCTGTTCTTTGTCCAGCTCCGAGTCCAAGTCGAAGACGAAGTCGAAGTCGAAGCTAATGGCTTTGGCTCGCATAACTTCCGCGTCGCTGTGGCAAGCTTGGGAGCCGCGGCTTCGTTCCTGGAACGCGGCTGCAGCCCACACAGCTGATTGAAATCAAATTGCCGGCAACTTGCGCCACACACAATTGAACAACGACCGTCGACGATCGATGAATTGAACTGCTCCACTCCCACAACTCAAGCTGCTCTCCCGCTCTCCATTTGCATGACACTTCCAAGAAGAATTTCTGAAATGTGGCGCAGTGTGTGACCTGCCACAAGTGCCTGCAACGCAACGCGACTCAACTCGACTCGGCGTGGGCAAGCACCACACCCTATTTCCACGTTGCATATCTGTCATCGCTTTCCAACTGAACCTGCAACAACCTTGAGGCAGTGCAACGAGCCACAGCTTGAGAGTCAAGTCCAGGCTATAGTTAGAACTTCAGCCAAAGTCAGATTCACAGTCAGAGTCAGAGAGCTTCGTATCATATCAAGTCTATCGCAGCGTTCAACTTGTTATGCAATAAATTTCCGGTTCTAAAAGAAACACAGCAAAAAGCAGTCGAAAATATTTTATTTTATAGTGTTTTAGTGCGAGATAAAAGCATAACTTGGTCGCCTTTCGCTGCAGCTGCAACACCTGCATGCAACACGTCGCGTCGCCGTGACAAGCAGCCAGCCTGATTTCGTTTCTCTTTCAATCATATCGCATGCAATTCACGCCAATCACAGCAGCAGCAGCAACTGCCACAAACAGCAGCAACAACTCGTTCTGATGTTCGTTTTAAGTGGGTGTCAACTTTACAAATTAGTAACGGCATTTAATAGCACACACACACACACACACACACACACACACACTCGCATAGTTCGTTGTGCAGAACAAGTTTGTGTTCTAAGTCATTTGTTTTATGCATGTCCAAAAACAGTTTTTGCCACTCAACTTTCGCAACTCGTTCCAGCCAAAACAGCCTGTTGCAACCACTTTTTTCAAAACCTTGCCACAGCCACAAAAATTCATTTTGTAATAGACAAACTGCTTGGCTGCTTCTTCTTCTTTGTGTTTTGCGCTGCTCTTGCGGCAGCTGCCAAGGAAACAAGTTGCAATAACTGCAAAACTGGCAATTTTTCGCAAAATTTCAAATTATTAGTATTATTTTGTTATTGCAATGGAATAAAATTGCTGGAAGTAATTTTGTCGCTCTAGACTTGTTCATTACTGCATTTCAAACTATTTCCAATTAATAAAGTTTTATTTTATTCTTAAGTATTAATTTACTTTCTTAACTTAATATCATTGACATTTATTTTAATTTTCGTGCAGCGATTTCGTTTCTGCATTTAATTAACTTTAATTTTAGTCTAACTCGCTTTAATTAGTTTTAATTTGCTTTTGCATTGAGTAAAATTTAACTATATTTCGCTTTTATAGAATTTAACTTTCCATTGACTTAAATTAAGCTTAACAGAAATGTCCATTCTATCTATTCTGCTTTATTTCAAACCGCTTTTCAACTAAACTTAACTTCACTCAATTTGTTGTGTCATTTGTCATTTTTTAACTCGCTTAATGGAATTTGCGTTTCCAATAACTTTGTTTATTCTGTTAAGCAAATTTTAGTTTATTTTAATTATATTTTGCATATTGAACTTTATCTGAATTTGGTTTTATTACCTTTGCTTTTATAGTAAATAAAATGTGTCTTTACTCGAAATTCGCTTTTAATTTAACTTCACTTCTTTTCGCATTTAGTTAATTTCCTTGTTCATTCAATTTGATTTAACTATGTATTTTAGTAATTTTATTAATTTCGCCCTCTCTATTTCGCTTTTATTAACTGAACTTAATTTGTACCTTATTAAAAATACATTTTCCCATTAACTTTAACTTTACTGCATATTTTGATCCTTTTCAATTACGTAAATTGAACTTTAATTGATTTTATTTAGTTTCGTATTTAATCCCAGCCCCATGCTGCTTTGTCTTATTTAATTTTATTTTGTTCAACATTATTTCGCTCATTAAATTTAATGCTCGCCGCGATGTAGCGAAGAACTTGTTTTTAATCGCATTCGCTGCCTGCTTAAGTAAATCATAAATACTTCCTTTGAGCTTTTAGCAGAACTCGCGTTGTGTCTCGACTATTAGTTGGCCACTTGCTGCATTTATGGCATGTGGAAATTGCAGTTGGGCTCTTGCCCAACATGCAGCATGCCGCTGGCAAAGTCGCAGCCTTGCCGATGCTAATGCAATTTGCTAGTCATCATTATGTTGTCTTTAAGTTTTGTGGCACCAACTGCAGCAGTTTCTGTCTCCAGCACTCGACTCGGCGTGCCATTTAATTTACTCAAAGTGTCTTGCACTGAATTTCAGCTATAATTTAAACAGCATCTCCGACTCCATCTCTGTGTCCATCTCCAGCTGCTGTGGCAACATTAGAGGCATCATTTTCTCATTTTGCTGCCATTAGCTGAAGGCCGCTTCGTGTTGGGCCTTCGTTAGCTTCGTTCTCGCTTCGCTTTTAATTATAACTTTTAATATTTTCACACACACACACATAATCTGTGCGTGTGTGTGTGTGTGTTGCAGCTGGTAATTGTGGCAAGTCTCCGCTCAGGTGTTGCCTGCTGCTCCATTGTTCGATTGCAATTATGGCATCGCACTTCTATTGCGGCAACTGGGAACTGGGACTCGAGTCACGCACAAACAGTGCAGAGAGAAGGGGGTCAAAAGGGGGGAAGTTGCAACACTTCATGTTGAATGATTGTGGCAGGTGCTGCAGAGTTTGCGGCGGTTGCACGTTGCGCATCTTTAAACTGCGATGATTGAAAATTGCATAATTGCAGCAAACGCAGATAAAGACACAGCCAGCGAACGCAGAGAGACAAACAGATATATATATAGCACATTTATAGTAGATATATATTTCTATAAAATAAAAGGCCTCCATTTCCGCTGCTGATCGAGTGGACAAAGCGAAGCGAAGCAAAGCAAAGCAGCCACGACCAAAGCTGTGAGGCCAGACATCCGTTTCGAGTGCCGCACAAAACATTCGCACTCGCACTCACACATTCACATACACTCACATACTCACACTCACAACACTCATGAGTGTGGCTGGTGTGCATGTTGCAGGCCAAGTGTTGAAAGGCAAACAGCAACGGCGATAGAGAGGGAAACAAACAGAAAGGAAGTTAGAAGTTGCTGGGAAAAACAGCAACTTAGAAGAAGCAGAAGTAGAATCAGAAGTAGAAGAAGAAGAAACGAGCATTTTGTTTGCACTTCCAGCGAATTGAGACAGCAACAAAAGCAGCAAGTTTAAACAATGCAATTGCAAAGCATATTTAAAGAAATTAGCGATATGCCAACAGAACTTTCAATGGGCTTCAAATTCACTTTTTACAAACGATTTTGAGTCTCTACCTAACCTCACTTATATTATAGTTATTATATAATTATGTGGTATATACAAATATATACATCTCAATGCAAATTTCATTTTCTATAAAGGAAGTTTATGCCTAAATTAATATACAATATATGTATATATTATCTACAATGTAGCTATAAAATTGTGTTGCTAAAGAAACAAATTATTCACATTCTCCACTTTAACAGATAAATATTTTGCATCTAATAAAAATATTTAGATATTATTTGCATTAATTTAATAATCAACTAAAGTATGTTTTTAGAAATCCAAAATATATACGACAATGCCAAGAACAACTTTCCAGCTTCTACTTAACCTCAAGAAAGTTAAACTTCTACTTAACCTCGACAAATTGTTCACATTTTGCATTTATTTATAAATAATCGAATGTATTTAAACCCCAAAGAAACTTTTGTATGCGCTAATGCAAAAGAAAAACTTTAAGGCTTCCACAATTGTCTATTTTAAGATATTTTGCATTGTTTTGCATGACAAAAAATAAATGGGTATTTTTTGACTCCATTTGACAGTTCTGCAGATCGAAATTAGAAACTAAGCTGCACAAAAAGTTGACAAATTGGAGAAAATGCTGCCAACAAAAGATATTTAAAGCTCAATTTTGTTTTTTGCTGAGTAGAAAGCAGCGGCAATTCAACTTAACCTCACAAAGCGCAAAGATTTGACAATTTCACGGATTTGCTGATAAATGAATATAAATAGTTTTACGCCCAATTTAGCAGTTGGTAATACTGCAAATTGAATGCAGTTTTCAATGGCGAGACTCTTGAGAAACTTTTCTAAAACTGTGCCTCAATCTAAGCTCAGAAAATTGCAACAATTATGGGGGGGGGAAAAAAGGCAGAAGTGGAAACGAAAGAAAATAACTGTCACTGGGACTAATTAAAACTGGAACTGCTTTTGTGTCAGAGCTTTTCGCCTTTCTACAAACAAATAAAAGAAAAAAAGACATTTTGCCGCTGGCCTCTCTTGATGACTGTCTTTTCAGCTGCTCTTCTGCTGCTTCTCGTTTATTTTCTTTTGACGGTTTCTGTTGTTGGTTGTTGCTGGTCGGATTTGGAGAGTCGTTTGGTCGGGTATTCATTTCATTCATGCGCTTTATTCATTTCATTTTAATTGAGTTAATTGCATATTATTACTTTCACTGCTCAGCGAGCGTCTTCCCTCTCTCTCTCTCAATCTCTCTCTATTCTTCTGGCCACCGTTAGCTTTGAATTCTTCTCGCCTCGTTCGCTGTCTCTTTCCGCTGCTGATTATGATACATGATTCTCTGCGTGACCTTTGAAGGTTTCTTCCACCAATTCTTCTGCGTCTCCAACGGCGTTTTCTAATGCCCTCTCTCTCTCTGTGTCTCGCTCTGTCTCTTTCTCTGCGGCATTCACTTGCTGAGCTTGGCTCGTAATTAGAGGCCATACGCGAAGAGGAAGTAAACGTGCCTAATGATAACCTTTAGCTCGTTTCCCAGTTTGTGCCCCATCGCCATCGCCATCTCAATCCACAGGGCGCCCAAAGCCACAGCACTGAAACGAAAGCAGATACAATGTAACTATCCCATAGCCAAAGCTATAGCCTCGGCTATAGCTATAGCCGGGACCATACAATTTTCATGATTGCTAGTTATGCCGCAGTTCAACGCTGCATCATCCATCTAACTAAGTACGCGCCACTGACCAGCCGCAGAGCCAAAGCGCTTCCCCAATGGAATGTGATGAGTACACTCACAACACACACACACTCACTGCACTCACAGCACTCACTGCACTCACACACTCATAACCCTATATTGCACTCATTTTTCTTTTGAGCCTTAAACTCAGACGCAGACTGCAGAACTGCAGCTTCTCGCTGCTTCAGCTCGCAGTCGAGAACTTTTGCTGCAACTTGCCACAAAACTTGTCTAATCTTGATATGCTTGCGATCAGCCTGCTATATCTTGGCGTTGTCCTTTACTTTACAACTTCTTTATATATTGGCAGTCACAAAATTTAGTTTGAAATTTACTACAAATTTACAATTTATAGATATTGCATGAAATATTTAAAAATGTATTTTTAGATGAATGTCTTAATTTAGTTGTAACACTGACTTCATTATTTGAATGCCAAGTTACAATTATAATAAATGCATTTGTTTTGCAAATCAAAGCAAGTTTAATATTATATATTTAGAGATTGAGAATTATTTCCAATCCAAATTGTATTGTTGCTCTACAGAACGTGATTCAAAGCTATAATTGAATTTCATTTGTGCAATTTGCAATTTGAATTATTATCGAATTTAATTCGCTGCCTTAATTATAATACATAAATTTTATTTAAATTGAACATCAATTAAGCAAGTCAATACATATATTTTCAATTCAAACTATATATTATATAGAAAAAAGCAATATATAGTAGTAAAAATAAATTAAAATATTGATTTAAAATTGGGTATAAATATAACTATTCAAGAAATAGTCATTTATGCATTGAGAACATAGAGAACTATTTTCCATTGAAGTTCTTAGCTACAATTATAATAAATAAATACAAAAATTAATCCGAAATAGGCATTAATAAAGCAAGTCAAGTAATATTTAATTATATTATTGTGCTATGCAATTTAATGTGTAGCTGCAATTATAGTAAATAAATAAATGTGATTTTAACTTACTTTAAAATTATAATTATAATCAGATCGAGAACAATTCATAAATTCAATCGATACTATTTGTTATACATATTATAAATGTGGCCAAGTTGTTGCAACTTGTTGTTGTTGCTGCTGCTGCTGCTGTGCGCGTTGATCGAGTGGCCTGGCAAAACGTGGTCAACGCCCACACGGCTCTGGCTGTGCAACACACACTTGTGGCACTTGTGGCGAGTCGATGCTGCAGACTGGGCGCCACATGGAATATGTGTGAATTGTTTTTGGAACTGCGCGCAGCTTCACGTTTGCTGTTGGCCAGCGGCCGCATTTAGCAGCTGATTGCAACTGCAACTGCAACTGCAACTGTGGCAGCAACTGCAAATTAGAAGTGCTTGAAGTGGAATTGAAGATGCTGTTGCGGCCAAGGACGCCCCAAAAATAAACCTGGCCGCGCATTTAGGGGCTATAAATAAAAATGGGAATCGTGCAACGCAAGGGCGCATGCCCCACAACGACGCGGTGGCAATGACGTCAAATCGCAAACGAATGCAATGTTGCATTGCATTGCATTTATCTCGCTCAGACGATCGCTGCGCTCGATTGCTGGCCATGTAATTGGCTCTCGACTGGCGACTCCAGCAACAGCAGCAACAGCAGCAACTGTGTCCCATGCAGATTGGCAATTGTAGAACAAGAACATGAAGTTGAACTTGAAGGCGACTCCCTGCGATGCGATGCGATGCTGTTGCTGCTGCTGCCTGCCACTGCTTGTTGCAAGTTGTTGCCTGTAGCTGTAGCTCTGGTTTGCCACCTCCTGCAAACAGTTGTTGCTGCTGCTGCCGCAGTTGCTGTTGTCGTTGTCGTTGTCAATGTTGCTCATGTTTGCTGCTTCTCACTCGCGTCTCTCGCTGTTGCAATTGGACACGGCATTCGCTTTGCCACAGCTCTGACTTAATGTTGTTTGTAATAGCCACGTTCCGCACGCTGTAATCATTCGCTGCCCCCGTGCCCCTCCGCCTCGCACTCCTTCATAATTGTTTGTTGCATGCCACAGTTGCTTAGTTCTGCTCGCTGGCCAACTATTCAGCGATCGCTGACCACCTCGCCTGCCACAATTTAGCAAACAAATTGAATTCAATATGTTAATATAATTGCACAGCTCAGTTCGCAAAGCCAGCTGCCTTAACCTCCCCCTATCCCTCTACCTCCCCTCTCCCTCCACTCCCTCTCTCTCTCCCTCCCACACCTGCGCCTCCTGAGCTGCTCCGCCTCCAACTGCAGTTCACTCCCTCGACTTAACTCAACTGCACTGCACTAAATTGCTTTGCAGCCAGCCAGCAAAATGCCAGCTTCGAACACACAATTGCAAGCGCTCAACAACTGCCAATCGTTATCGATAATTCTTAATTATCGGCTGCAACACAAATCAATCAAGCCACCTTTCCTTAGTGTTCGGCCCCCCTATAGTTATGGATAGCTGCACAATTAACACCTAATGTTTTGTATTTTCTTTCAATAACAATCGTTCATCTTTATCGATCTTATGACAAACCTTTCGTTATCGATAAGTCTATATATATATAACTCAGCCTATTAATTATCAATCTAAACTCCCAATAATTATTGCTATTCACTTTGCCGCTGCTCTTTATTATTATATTTATATAATTATAATTATTGAAGAATTACGAAAATAACTATACGCTGCCTGTCTTCATAGTTATCGATCTCTGCTCCCCGATGGTGATCGATAACCAAAAATGCAGTCCAGCTCTATTTTTGAGACTCCCACTCACTGAGACAGCGGCTGAAACTTGCTTGTGTGACTTCCGCATCGCGCAGGAATCGCATGCATCGAATTGAATGCAAATGAATGCACTCACGAGTGCATAAACTGCATAAATTTGAGTACACGTCGAGTGTCAAAATGAATGCGACTATTGAAGGGTGACTTGACGCGAGTGAATAATAAATACAGCTTGACCCGAGGCTTAACCCATGCTTGCAGCCAAAGCTTAACCCATTGAATGAGACTTAAATGCTGGCAGATAAAAATAGATACGCACTTCAGCATAATCATCAAATGCGAATTGACAATTGAATCAGCGATAATGTTCAAGTGAATGCACTCACATTCGCACTCGCACTCACATTCAGACTCGTTAATGCGAATGACTTGGCAAAAGGCTTTTGGCTTTTGACTGCGGCTTTCGCTTTTCGCACCCCGAGGCACAAATTGCGAGTTGCGCCCCCGCAAAACGCGTTGCATGATGTTGTGGCAGCTGCAAGTTGGCAAACAATTTGCAACACGCTCGAATGGAAGCCACAAGAATTGCAATTGCGATTTCCAATTGCAAGTTCGAAATTGGAAAATCCGAAACGAGTCCATTAGAATTTTCAACCGCAGAACGCGGCCAGAGAGGCAGATCGCAATAATATATAGGATATAGATGTGTAAGAGAGAGAGAGAGAGAGCGTTGAGGGGAGTCTGGTGGCAAGTTGCTGGTGGCAAGTGGCAAGTGGCCATTGTAATTTCCGCCTGGGCTGCTCATTAAACTCTTCGTCGACTTGTGCTTCGCTGGCCAACGAACTGACGCTCAGGAAGATGGGGGCGAAATGGCCAAGAGGGGGAGGAACTTCTTATTGGTTCGCTGGGCTGCGGGCTCGCGGCTCAGTTAAGCGTGTAATGGGCCGCTTTTGCCAGCGGATGTTCAACTCCCTCTCTCCCTCTCTCTCACTCTCCCCACGCGCTGTCAGCAGCTGCAATTAGCAAATCGCCAAAAGAACATTTCACCTCATTTCAAGAACAATTCAATTTGCATATTCTCTTCCTGAGATGCATTCGTTTTTCACTACTATCAATTCTTAAAAAAAAACAGAATTTCATTTAATGTTCCCAAAGACAATAATATATTACACAAAAAATAATAATAATCCACATTAAAGGAAATTTAAATAAAAATAATGTGAAAAATATAATTGCTTAGAACTTACACCAAATAAAATGCAAAATGATTTTGCTTTCAATTTAAAAAAAATAATAGTAATAAAAATTATTAACCGTCTAACAAAATTCGATAGAATTTGTCAATTCTTCAACAAATTTATTGGGAAATCTTTACCACAAAATAATAATAAATCTGTTCAAAATAATAGTACAAAACACATATTACCAAATAATTATTCAAAACAGGAACAACTATTTAAAAATATTATGAATAACAAGTCTTTTGTTATAAATAGTTTCTCAATTAAATGAATTTATCATAATAATAAAAATAAGGTTCTAAACGAATCGAGGAAATTAATTAAAAATAAGTATCAGATAAAAATGAAAAACATTCAGCAGCGAAAGATTTCCGATTTTAATTAGAGATCATCTTGAGGGGCAGACAAAAGCGGAGCACATTTAATTTAATCATAGCGTTGACAGAGAGTCGAGAACTTGCCGCATAAATCTTGCGGGTTAAGTGAGGAAACGTGGCTCATAAAAAAAGCAGACTTGAAGCAGAACTTGTTCTCAATCGTTCCACACATTGTTTTGCAGATGCAAATCGCAGGGCGGAGAACCACGAGCAGAGCGAGCCGCAGCCCAAGGATGCTCACGCTCGGCCTGGTGGCTGTGGTGGCGATGCTGGTGATGCTGCCGGGCGAGGCAGCCGCCCGGATGGCCTTCGAGAAGCTGACAGACTTCGACTTCGCCGGTACCACGTACTACAGCGTGAAGAACCTGTCGCTGTACGAGTGCCAGGGCTGGTGTCGCGAGGAGGCCGATTGCCAGGCGGCCGCCTTCAGCTTTGTGGTGAATCCCCTGTCGCCGTCGCAGGAGACGCACTGCCAGCTGCAGAACGATTCGTCCGCCGCGAACCCGTCGGCGGCGCCTCAACGCTCCGCCAACATGTACTACATGGTGAAGCTGCAGCTGCGCAGCGAGAACGTCTGCCATCGTCCCTGGTCGTTTGAGCGAGTGCCCAACAAGATCATCCGTGGCCTGGACAACGCCCTCATCTACACCAGCACCAAGGAGGCCTGTTTGTCCGCCTGCCTGAACGAGAAGCGCTTCATCTGCCGCTCCGTGGAGTACGACTACAACAACATGAAGTGTGTGCTCAGCGACTCGGATCGCCGCAGCTCGGGACAGTTTGTGCAGCTGGTGGATGCCCAGGGCACCGATTACTTCGAGAATCTCTGCCTGAAGCCGACGCAGGCCTGCAAGAACACGCGCTCCTTTGCCAACGCCCGCATGGGCGTCTCCGAGGAGAAGGTCGCCCAGTACGTCGGCCTGCACTACTACACCGACAAGGAGCTGCAGGTGACCTCGGAGTCCGCCTGTCGCCTCGCCTGCGAGATCGAGTCCGAGTTCCTCTGCCGCTCCTTCCTCTATCTGGGCCAGCCGCAGGGCGCCCAGTACAACTGCCGTCTGTATCACCTGGATCACAAGACGCTGCCCGACGGCCCCTCAACGTATCTGAACCACGAGCGTCCGCTGATCGATCACGGCGAGCCCATCGGCCAGTACTTTGAGAACCAGTGCGAGAAGTCCGCCTCGGCCGCCGGCAGCAATGCGGGCAACTCGCCGCCCGGCACCCTCGACAAGATCGACACGCTGCCCGTCAGCCTGGACACCATCGAGGACCCCAACCTCACCAACATGACCCGCAACGACGTCAACTGCGACAAGACCGGCACCTGCTACGACGGTGAGTCTGCCATATATTTATATTGCATTATATATTACAAAAATATATATTTTACTATTTTACGCATCGTAATCAACAAACTGATTATTACTTGATGTTATATCCAACAAAAATATATAGATTCCAGTTTACTCCCATTGGGAACTGATTAGAAAGATCTTTTTTAAAATTATTTGCTGAAGGCTAATCAACAAACTGATTATTACTCAAATAGCTAAATTTTTTAATTCTTTTTTTAAATTATTAATTTACTTGAAAAATATTTATTTACGCAGAAAAATTATAATTTTTTGATTCTTCTGGAACTATAAATATTTTGAGTAAAGTGGGAAATTTAAAATCAAATTAAATGTTTATGTTAAGTAATCTTTTCAAATGTAGTAATCATTTTGTTGTTCAACGTAAAGAAGAGAGTTCAATCATATAAAACAAAATGCATATAAACAATAAGAATCCTGCTAATTAGTTTCCAATAGCTGTCTTTGTTTGATGATTTACTCATTATCCGATTTTCCTGCTGCCCGTCTGTCCAACCGTTCCAATACTTTAATCTCAGTTACCAAGAAAGCTAGGGATTTAAAATTTGGGCACAATATATTTGAGTCTTAGACGTACCTCAATTATATTTTTAATATCGGTGCAAGCTTGATTATATTAAAAACGTCGTCAAAATAATTCCAGAAAAATTCAAAATATATTGTTAATAATTTCTTAACACTGAGTAATTCCTTCACTGAATACTAATCCCTTATCGAATCTCTCTTGCTCAGTCTCGGTTCACTGCAAGGACACTCGCATCGCTGTCCAGGTGCGCACCAACAAGCCCTTCAACGGCCGCATCTACGCCCTGGGACGCTCCGAGACCTGCAACATCGATGTGATCAACTCGGACGCCTTCCGTCTGGACCTCACCATGGCTGGGCAGGACTGCAACACCCAGAGCGTGGTAAGTAGCAAAACCATCGGACCTTGGACCTGAACTAATCCCTGAACTAATCGCTTTGCAGACCGGCGTGTACTCGAATACGGTTGTGCTGCAGCATCACAGCGTGGTCATGACCAAGGCGGACAAGATCTACAAGGTGAAGTGCACGTACGACATGAGCTCGAAGAACATCACGTTCGGCATGATGCCCATCCGCGACCCCGAGATGATTCACATCAATTCGTCGCCCGAGGCGCCACCACCAAGGATCCGCATCCTGGACACACGTCAGCGCGAGGTGGAAACCGTGCGCATCGGCGATCGCCTCAACTTCCGTATCGAGATCCCCGAAGACAGTGCGTATAAAGTCTACAGACTTCACATGGAATTTCTCATAATACTAATTTCATGTTACAGCTCCCTACGGCATCTTTGCTCGCTCGTGTGTCGCCATGGCCAAGGATGCGCGCACCAGCTTCAAGATCATCGACGACGACGGCTGCCCCACCGATCCGACCATCTTCCCCGGCTTCACCGCCGACGGCAATGCCCTGCAGTCGACCTACGAGGCCTTCCGCTTTACCGAGAGCTACGGCGTCATCTTCCAGTGCAACGTCAAGTATTGTCTGGGTCCCTGTGAGCCGGCTGTCTGCGAATGGAACATGGAGTCCTTCGAGTCCCTGGGCAGAAGGCGTCGTCGTTCCATCGAGAGGTGAGTTCAGCCATTATCAGAAACATATAGCAACACTAACTATATCTCTGTCTCTCTCTCTCTCTCTTTCTAGTCCCGCCAACGAGACCAAGAGCGAGGATCATATGAACATCTCGCAGGAGATTCTGGTGCTGGACTTTGGCGATGAGAAGCGCGAGTTCTTCAAGGCGGATCCCAGCACGGACTTCTCTAAAGGTAACATCGATAAACACACAAATACATAACCTCACTTTACTCAAATCTCTCTCTCTCAATCTCTCTCTCTCTGTCGCTCCCACAGACAAGACTGTGACCATCATCGAGCCGTGTCCCACAAAGACGTCGGTGCTGGCGCTGGCCGTGACCTGTGCGCTCATGATCCTGCTCTACATTTCCACACTGTTCTGCTACTACATGAAGAAATGGATGCAGCCCCACAAAATCGTAGCATAAGTTCAAGCGCCGCAACAACAACAACAGCAGCAGCAGCGAAAACAGCAGCGCAAAAGAAAAGAAAAAGAAGCAAAAGCAAAAACAAAAGCAAAATGCACACACAGCGAAAAAAAAGGAAAACAAAAATCATACACAACGAAATTGTCACCTACACACACACACACACACACATGAACACACACACAGACAGCATCTCACACACTCATTCGCTATGTCTATCTCTCTCGCCCCCCCACAAAAAAAAGGCCTGCACTGTGCGCTCACGCTATCCTCGTTGTCGGCACTCAGCGCTCTCTCGCGGGAGAGTTTCAGCAATGAGAGCAACATCGCAGCTAAATCGATCACACACTGCAAAAGTCGATAGCGATAACGATTGCGATGGCGATGACGATGGCGACGGCGCAAACACAGCGCAAGCTGCCTGCAATTAGCTGACAAGCGTATATTTTTTGTTTTTTTTTTTTTTAATTAATTTACTATATATACAATTTATTTATTTATATTTATTTAGATTTAGCGAGCGTGAGATAATTTCCAGATCATCGCCCAAGCCTATTTTATACAAAACAAAAAACAAAAACAAAACATATTCTCTAACAATTAGTAGAAAAGCAAAAAAAAAAAACAACAGCAACAACAACAACAAAATGAAATGCACTTTTATACATACATATATCTATGCATAACGAACGCATAATGAGAACATAATGCGCGCACGTACTTTCTATAAAGTTACGAAAGAGAGAGAAGCACAACAACTACAAAATACAGCCGTAATAAACGGATGCGACAGACAGACACAGAGAGAGAGAGAGAGAGAGAGAGATAGATTGAGAGTTGAGCTCAAAGCTCAATCCGATCGTTCTCTTTTGTAACTTGTATAGAGACTGCGGCCGCTCACACACACACCCACACCCACACACACTCACTAACTCACACACACGCGTACACGCCCAGCTAATTTTCCACACATTTCACACACATACACACACGAGACACTCACACGCACACACGCACACGCACGTACTCACACATTTATTTAATTTAAAAGAAAACAACAAGCAATGGAAACCAGCAAACTGATGCAATTTTAAGCAATTACAAAATAAATAAATAACGAACAAATAAAATACAGAAATTAAAAGACAAGAGCAAAATGAACAGAATTTCATAGCGTGTACAATGAAATTGTGCTTAATTGTATTGCATTTATTTAATTTAAATCTATTTATGATAATAAAGAATGATAACACAAAACAAATACCTTTCCAATTTGGTTTTATTTTTTCAGCCAGGCCTGCTAAAAATAAAACTTTAAAAATATATCTTTTTTATTATTTTCAAAACTCAGAAATGAATTTACAAAAAAAAAAAACAACTTAAAAAAAAGTCGAATAAAAGAAGGTTTAAATAAAAATGTAAATGTTAACATTAAAAAATGTGAATTAATTTATTCACATTTAAAAAATGTCTATATCAATTCAGTTATTATCATAATCGAATTATCTGAAAGTTCCAATTCAAATAAAACGCCCAAGATCTGGTTAGAAATCAGTTGTATATTAAATTAAGGTCTACGATTGCAGCTTAATACTATGGCTGGCCAAAGCCTACGATTCTCTTATGCTGGATGTCAGTATATACGAGTATATATATATAGATAAAGTATAGAATAAAGTATTATGTTAGTATTGCGCTGGACTGTGGTTGCATTTGGACGGTACACTAGGTAGCTATGTTAGTTCGGTGGTGGTCATCTGAGCTTCAGGGGCTCCACGTGGGCGACTCCGTGCTCGGGGGCCGGCGACTTGACGCTGGCCAGGCACGTCTCCTTGAGGGACTTGCCCGCTGGCCGCTTGCTGCACTCATCGAAGTAGCACTTCTCGACGTTGTGCAGAAACTCGACCAGCAGCTTGGCATCGCCGCCATTGGGACCGGCAAAGTACTCGCACTCGTAGCCGTGCAGCTTGAGGTCGCGCACACAGCAGTCGAGGAACTCGGCATTGGCCGAATACCAGGCGTTGTGCCGCTTCAGGGGAATCCCCAGGCGAGCACGCACCACGCCCGTCAGCCACGTGTCGTCGATCCAGAAGATTGGCACGCGCTCCGCCTCTGCGACGAGGCGCGCCGCAGTCGCCGCATTGGTGATGTACAACCAGCCGGACAGATAGGCGGGGTACAGGGCGTGTGGATACTCCTGACGGGTCACGAACCATTTGTTCGCCTGGTTGCGGATGGGCGGCTTGGCGTCGAGCACGAAGCCAGCGAGCAGCGTGCTGCTGGTGGAGAGCGCCGGGTCGGTGACTTCGAGGGACTCGAGGTAGCGCCGCAGATGGAAGACGTCGTAGATGATGTCGTCGTCCAGCTTGATGATGAACTTGCTGCGCCCGGCGCCACATTCGCTGGCCGCCCAGCGCAGTCCCATCGCATGCTTGTAGCTCAGGTTGCGATAGTCCTCGATGAAGTTGCCCTGCAGCAGATCGCCGAAGCGCTCGTGCTCGTTCGCCAGCTGCGTCTGCGTCACGAACTTCTCGCGCTGCGGCAGCGCCGCAAGCAGAAACACCCGCTGCAGCCCCATCTCGGCCAGCTTGCTCTGCGGTATCGCCTGGCGATGGGCGGCGCGCAGCGCATCGTGCCCCGCATACGAGGTGACGATCAGCACGGCTGAAAGATTATAGATTATAGTGAGTGATCAGTCGGTGATTGGGTATCGATCACGCACCTAGAAGTTCTCGCTCGGCTCGGCGACAAACTTTGCTCGCCAGCAGATACTGAAAGTCGCTCAGATTGAGCAGCGCACCAGGCGCAGCATTGTTGTTGTTGTTGTTGTCGGTGGCGAAGGGGACGTCATCGGGGGCGGGGGGCAGGTGCACCAGGTAATCGTCCCTCTCTCGCTCATCCCGATCCCGATCCCGATCGCGATGCAAATGGAGATGATTCGATATGTAGCTGATGCACACGATGATGATGACGATTAGCGATAACACAATTGGCAGCAATTTGCGGCTGCGCATGCGCATCTTCAAACATTCTCTGCTGTGTTTGTCTGTGTGTGCGTGTTGCGTTTCTATTTTTGGTTGCTCTCACAAACAATTCGGCTTTGTATGCAAACAAATCACAATTATTCAAAACTACATCACAGCACACGCACACAACAATACCAAACAGCAAACAATGCACAGAGCGCGACTATCGATACACGCAAATACAGCTCAACTCTCAGGTCATCGATATGCGAGCAATTGTGACGTCACTGCAATTTGTTTGCCAGTTGAATATTTAAATTCAAGTCGTTTTATATCAATATTTACAAATAACTCCCTTCTTTCTTTAAATATTTCATATAAATTATGAAAACTAATGGGAATTTAACAAGCGAGTCAATATTATATGTTGAACATTGAAATATCTTCCATAATTTCATTATAATTATACGATGCATTATTTGAAAAAACATAACAAGCAAATGATTATTGTAAAAATTAGTCAAATTAGAAATTTTGTAAATTAAATGCAATAATTTTAAAATAATAATCTATTAAGCGAAACATTATTTTTAAAAACCTTCTAAATGCAAGCCTTCTATAGTTTTTATTCACGTCTGCAAGCCTATGCAATAAGTTGGTATATTCTAGTATTAAAGTCGCATGGCATGTTGGCGTACTCACGCTACTGTCACACTGCCCCTAACTGTTAACCGTTAACCGTTAACCGTTACAGCTGACAGGACTACCAGCGCTAAGAATCGTGGTGTTTTATTTAAATTTTAATGTTTTTACCACAACTGGCCAACTAAATTAAGAGAAATCATTTTGTTCAATGTTCAATCAGTTGAAGCAGTTTGTGCAGTGTTGTCTACTTGTGTTGTGTGACTGCGTGTCTCTGTGTTTCAAATATGGCGCGCACTGCGTTTGACGTGCAACGGGACTTTGCCCTCAGCAGCGCCCTGCGAAGCGAAATCATTTGGGATGCGTGGGTGGAAATAAAACCCTTAAATATTCCACTAAATAAATAACATGTTTAAATTACAGCTTATCGTCACAGCAATCGGAGGTGCTGAAGCAGAAGATCGCCAGCATCATTTGCGAGGCGAACGCGAAGAACGTCGAGAAGCAGCGTCAGCAGCTCTTCGACAGAGTTTGGGAGCAACGCGTCTACACCAACGGCACGCTGCTCTCGTCCATCATCTACGTGCTGGTCGCGGACGTCAGCGATCCGCAGCTGGCGCTGCAGGCCACCCACTTCAGCTGCCATCCCGTGGTGCGCACCCGAAAGTGCCTCCAAAGCGAGGCGGGCGACAACAGCGAAAACTGTTGCATGATCTTCGTGGACGAGCTGGGTCGCGTTTACCCCAACTGGGCTGGCTATCTGCAGCACAACTCGCTGCCCAAGGGCCTGCTGATTGCGCCCCGGCTGGGCGTCTACACGTTCGGCGGCGCTGGCGAGGATCAGCTGCTGCTGACGGTGCAGCCCACGCCGGCCTCGGGTCTCAAGCAGAAGCTGCTGCAGGCCGGCGACAGCATTGCCTGCATGGTGAGCGTGCCGGTCGCTGCCACGCTGGTGCTGCCGGTGGCGACGCCGCTGCTGATCGCCGCCACGGCAGTGGGCGTGTCGACGGCCGCCTACAGCACGCTGCGTTCGGTGGGGCGGCTGATCGATCGGCGATGGCACGCGCAGTCGAACTCGCTGCGGGATCGCGAGGCACGCAGCAGCTGGCTGGGCGTTGTGGGCGGCCTGGTGGGCCTGGGTGCCACAGGCGCCACCACCGCCGTCTCGGTGGCGAATCGTGCCACGCTGGGCACTCATCTGGCGGTCAGAGGACTCAATGTGTCGGCGATTGTGGTGTCGGGTGGCGGCGTCTTGAACGGCGTCTACGATCTGTATCTGAAGGTGAGCGACGACGAGTCGCTGACCAGCTACGATGTGCTGCAGCTGGCATCGAGTCTGCTCATCTTTACGCACTCGGTGAACAATCTGCGCATCGCCTCCAAGGTCTCGAATGGCGCCAGCCTGCGACGAGAGCTGCGTCAGCAGACGCGCAAGGCGTTCGATCGCATCGCTCAGGAGTCGAGCAAGCTGCAGGTCGGAGGGAAGCGCTTCAAGCTGGACATTGTGCGCACGCTGAACGACATTCCCGTGAAGGAGTCGCTGCTGGCGCTGCACAAGCTGCACTCGCATCTCGCCCAGGGCGCCACTTGGCTGACGGCGGCCGGAGCTGCCGCTGGCGCAATCGGTTTGCTCCCCAGATTTGTGGTCGCCACAACGGGCGGCGAGTTGCGGCTGGATGTCAGGCAGCTGGCCGAGCAGTTCGGCCTGAAGTTTGTGCAGCAAATCGGCAATCTGGCCAGCCTGATGGACGTGCTGGAGGCGTCGTCGCGCTACTACAGCAAGCAGGCGGTGGAGTTTCTGCTCCGCCTCACACGCTCCTTTGTGGAGCAGCAGGTGGAAGGCATCGATCGGCAGCTGAACACGTTTGTCTCCACCGAACTGGTGTTGTATCGCATTCTGATGCACTGCATCAACAACTACGAGCACCATGCCGTCGACTTCCTAGAGCGGCGTCGTCAGCACATTCTCGACGTGGTCGGCAACTATTTCGAGTCGCTGCAGCCCGATCCCGAGGTGGATGCGGAGCACGGCGCGAGCATACGACACAAGTGCAACGTCTGCCAGGGCGTCTACTATATGTCCACTCTGTGAGAGCACGCAATTCCATTTCATTTATTTATGTTCACTAAAAACTATTTTAAACTGCAGTTTATAGTTTTGTTTACACTGAATTTCAAAATTCAAAATCGCGCGCAACTGCGAAGTAACATTGACACACATAAGGCGAACAGCACGCGAGCAAATGTTAACGCACTGCTTTGGCAGCTTACGCAAATTGGAGCCAACACCTCACGAGCAGCTGTTAACGCACTGTTGCGTCTGCAATGCTGCAGCTACAGAAAATACCAGCATTCTAATTTAGTACCAAATTACTGCAAATACTGCGCGGTTCATTTGACCAAATGGCCACAATTAGCAACGCAAAATATTATTAGATCAAATCTTGTTGCTGCTAACTACATTTGTAATGCTCATTAATCTCTATTAATTTGACTGATTGTACGCTTAAGGTTTGGACGTCGATGGGACCACCTGTCTTATAGAAATACCAGAAAACGAAAAATACCAAATGTTATGCTATACGGCCATATGCCATAAGTGGCTGCAGAGTAGAGCAGAGCAGCGCTCTGTCAACAGACTGCATGGAGCGAGGCGAGCAGTGAGTGAGAGTGAGCGAGGAGACGCAGAAGACGGCTCGCCAAGCGCCAAGAGTTACGCACTAAGTTTGTGCTGGCGGCGGATAACAACGGCGGACGGACCAAAAACACAAAGTGTGTGCGTGCGCGTGTGTGTGTGTGTGTGCCACTGTGTGTGTCGGTATCAGTGTGTGCGTGTGTGTGTTTTCTTTATTTTCTTTAGCAACAACACACACTAAATAATATTAGTTAAATCATAATTAATATTATCGAAAAGCCAACTGCAGTCTTGTGTGTGTGTGTGTGTGTGTGAGTGCAAATTGATTTCGCTGTGATTAGGTGTGAAAATGACGAACTTAAATACCAAGCAAAAAAAAACCATCACGAAATTTGCATCCAAATGTCTCAATAACCAATTGTGCGATGGGATGTGGGCAGGGGGAGAGGGGTGCAAAAATTCAGCTGAAAAACTCAAATTAACAATTACAACAACAACTTGAAAACTATGTAAAAGCAGCAAGCAGAAGCAAAAGCTGCGGCAGCGCAGCGACTGAGCAGCCACCACGGTCGACGTTTAGCAGAAGACGAAAAGTGAAACAACAGCAACAACAACAACACTAAAGCTGGCAAAGAAAAAAAGCAGCATGTTGTGAGCTAATCAGAATCACTGAAGTGAAGTGAAGTGAAGAGAGAGGAGAAGCGAAGAGCGGAGAGAAGTGAAGTGAAGAGCGAGCGAGAGAGGTGTATTTGTCTGCTTCTTCTTCGCTGCTGCTGCTCGTTTGCGCGAATATCGAAATGTAATTAATAAATGTGAATTGCAATTGAAACGACATCTTTAATATACATATATTTGTATATTGTATTTATAAAAAGGCAAAGCGACGTCAACGACGTCGTCTCGTGGTGTCAACGTCAACTCCAACCGCGCTGCTGCTGCTCTGCCTGTGTGTGTGTGTGTGAGTGAGCAAACAACGTGTGTGTGCCTGTGTTTGTGTGTGTGTGTGCGTGGCCCCTTTTGCCTGCGAAGGTAAAAAGGCGCCTCCTGTCGCACACTCTACGAACTGCAATAGTCTCCATGTGTTTGTGTGCGTGTGTGTGTTAGAGCGAGAGCGACTGCTTGCTATTTACCGTTGCTTGAGCTGCTGTTCCGAGTTGTTGTTGCTTATTTTGAAATAGTTGAAATAGATAAATCGAGAAAGAGAGAGAGAGAGAGTGCGAACGAGAGACTCCAAATCTTATCTTCTCCCCCCCCTTTTGCACCTTCGCACTCCTTACGGTTGTCGTCGTCGAATATTGATTCTGATTTATATATTTTATTTTGTTGCTGTTTCTTAGCTTAAATGAACTGCATTAAGAGTAAATCAAATACGAATAAAAACAAAGCAGAAACGTGAAAAACAAAACAAAAGTGAAAAAGGACAATACACAAAGAGAAACAAACGATCGAAATTCGTTTTTTTGTTTTTGCTTGTTCGTTGTTGTGACGTCGTCGTCGTCGTCGTCGTTCGTTGTTGTTATTGTTGTCGAGTAAGGAGTGACGAGTAAGAAGAAGATGACGGACTTTGTGGAGCTGATGAACAGCATGGCGAGCAAATTTAACAGCGACTGCGCCGCAAGCAGCGCCGAAGGCGACACGCTGCTCAATCTGGACTTGGCCGAGGACAAAACGCTCAAGTGGCGCAACTTGGCCAACAATCAGTTTGCCTGCAAGGATAAGGATAAGAAGCAGCAGCAGCAGCAGCAACAACAACAACGTGATGAAGCTGCCAGCAGTGCGGCCAATGCAAGTGCGGCAAGTGCTGCCCATAACAGCGACGAGCAGAAGCAACAGGAGGCGACGGCGGCAGCGGCTGCGGCAGAGCAGCAGCCGCAACAGCAGCAACTTGATGCGGATGTCAAAATGGAGACGGAAGCAACAGTCGCTGCCGATGCCGATGCTGATGCTGAGCAGTCGGCGTCGCAGTCGCCTCAAGGCCAGAGCCAAAGCCAAAGTCAGGCCAGCGATGGCGCCAATGCAACAACAACAACAACAACAGTAGCAGCTGAAGCAGCAGCAGCAAGTGCAGAAATAACACAAATTGCAGCGGCAGCGACTGCGACTGCGGCAGAAGATGATGCGACGACAAACGAAGCAGCGGCGACGTCGGCAGCGACAGCAACAGCGACTGCGACGCCTAACGAAACTACAGCCGATGTTGGTGGCGATGATGACGATGACGTTGCCGAGTGCGCAGCCGAAGGCAAAGGCGAAGCAGACGACGAAGGCGCTGCCGATGACATCGACGACGCTGTCGCCGCAACAACAAATCAACTAAATTATACCGAAGTGGAGAAAGAAGGAGAAAAAGAGGTAACAACTGCAGTCAAAGTGGAGCAGGAAGCGACAACAACAACAACAACGACAACCGAGACAGAGACAGTTGTAAACGAGCTGGCAACGCCAATTGTAGCAGCTGCTACAACAACCACAGAAACTGTAACAGCAACAACAGTAACAGCAGCTGTCACTTTAACAGCAGCAGCAACAACAACAACAGCAATTACAACAACAGCCGCAGGCATTAAGACTGAAAATGAACATGAATTGGTGGAAACCGCAACACCGAAAGAGGAGCTTTTGGAACAAGAAGCGGCGGCGACGACTGCGACTGCGACTGCGACAGACGCATCATCGGCGGCAGCGGCCGAAGTTGCAGTCGAGGTCACAGCGGCAGCAACAGCAGCTGCATCGACATCGACGGCATCCCCAAAGCGCTGCGTGGACGACGCTCCACTTGTTGTCAACGCTGCTGCCGACGTCGTTGACGCCGCCGCTGACGCAACAGATTCAACAACAGCAGCAACGAATGCTGCTGCTGCCCACGACGACGACGTCACTGCCGACGCAGCGCCACCAGCAACAGCAGAAACTACAACAACAACAACAACAACCACATGCGGAGCAGCAGCAGCGCTGACTGCTGATAAAAACGTAAGTGTGCGTGTGTGTGTATGTGTGTGTGTGTGTGTGCTTGCGAGTGTTTGTGTGTGTGTGTATTGGTAATGCTCGAATTTTATTCATTTCGTATTTGATTCACTTTCTGTTTTACTTTTGCGTCCCAATTAGACGCAGCAGCAGCAGCAAGTGGGCAGCGCAGCTGGTCACACTGCAAAGCGCCTTTGCCGCAGTATTCTCTGAGTGCGAGCGAGACAGCGCATGTTGATGTTAGGCATTAATTTTGGGATTTCCCCTCGAGCAGCGACTTTATTTGAAAATCATTGAAACTTGCGCTAGGAATCATTTCACATTCTTTCAATTCTCAACTATGGAATGCTTCACATCTATTGTTGAAGTAGTACAGAAATCATTTACTCCAGATCAAGCGCTATATAGAATCTGAGTTATGCTAGTTCCAAAGTTAATGGTAGGCGAAGTTCATATAACATTTTATTTTTGTTTATTTTTATTTAGAAAAAATAAATGAATTACAAAATTAATTTAGTTCAACTAAATGACTAAATTTATAGTTAAAAAAGATAAATTCTGAGAGGTGTTTCAAAACTATTAGAAAATAAAGCTAATGCGATATTAAGCGCAAAATTGATAATTAAATTAATTAGTTTGGTTTTCGTTTTGCAATGATGATCTAGAAAATGTGAAACTATTTAAGAACTGCTTTATTAATCTCAGCACATAATCATCTAATGACATTTCGTTTCAAAACTTGAAAATTATACATAAATTTGTGAGTAGATTGTAAAGATAAATTCGCTTATCGGGCAATTTAATTAACTAATCATTTTATTTGACACAAAACTTTAGCTTTGTTTCACTTTATGTGGACATTGTTCTAAGTAGGATTTTAATGAATTAAAAAGATAGATAAAATTTTGTAGTAATTTATATAAACTTGTAGTTTGAAAATGTAAATTATGAGCAATTGTATTTGTAATTAGGATTGTCAAATGCTCATTTATAGATCATACGATTTATTTAAACAGACTAATATTGATAATTTAATTTATATAAAAAACGAGCTGCTACCAAATAAATGATTAAGCGATAAAATCAGCTCATAAATAAAAAGAAATTTGAGAGAGAGAAACAATTTCAATAAACTCAATTGCAACGCAGAGAAAAAACGTTGGCAACGTGAATAGAAGAATATCGAGCTGAAAAGAGTTCTGTGATACTATGAGTATTAATTGTTAATTAATTGTTAGTCAGAAATTGTTGAAAATATTTGACACAAATCAATTTTCTCTATCACTTGGCAATATTGATTATTAATGTTGTTGTGAAATTAGTTTCTAGACTTTGCAATTCGACAGCAATAGAGAAACAAAAATCAAAAGCATCCTTTCGTTTACGGTACAGCCAACGATTGAATTCTGCTCAGCTGCAGCAAAGTGTGGCAGCAAAGAGTGGCCATGTGGCATGTGGCCATGTGGCATGTGGCAGCTTGTCCCGCCCCCGTTTTCGCAGTGTGTTTGGGGCAAGCGCTGTTGTCACGGCAACGCCTGTGGCGTCATATCGGAACATTGGGGCAACTTGCAATTCGCAATCCTTATTCAACAATTGAGGCAGCAGTCGGAGCTGCAGCTGCAGCTGGGAACTCCATTTGCCATTTGGTCCAAGGCGTCGAAACGATTGTGGCAACCACAAGGAATTCCTGCAAATGGTTTGTGGCTGGGCAAGAAAACAAATGGAAGAGCAGATGGCAGATGATGAATTCGAAATGAAAGATGTGGGCGGAGTGTGAAGTGAACATGATTGCTTTTTATTTGAATATGGCCATCATAATAATATTTGCTAGAGATTAAACTAGACTTAAGGCAGAAATACTAATGGAGGGAATAGTAAGATGTAAGTACAGAGAATAGACAAATTGTATTTAAATTTAAATTATGCGCAGCTAAAGTTAGTCACAAGATTAGACAGGAATCTATAAAACGAAGTAGGCGAAAGTAGATGGAAAGGAATGAATTATCAGATTGTATGATAGGAGGGAATTGAAATTATTTATGGATTTTGAGGAGCAAAAATAAGATTGACGAAAAGACTATTTATTTGAAATAGGAAATGGAACATTATACTAGTATTCCTGAACTACATCATCTGCTTATTTGCTGTCGTTCACAGGAACAAAATGCTGCGGGCGGCATGCGTCGATTGCGCGGCACGCCGCGTCCCACGGACGAGGAACAGCAGCCGATGGCAGTGGTGGAGCCACAGCTGGGACTGGAGGAGAGCGGCGAGGCGTTGGGCAGCGATGCGGTGAAGAAGGAGCCGGAGAAGACGCCGCTGGTGGAGGTGGAGGTGGAGGAGGTGATGCCAGCAACGCCGGCGCCAAAGCGCGGACGAGGACGTGCCAAAAAGATCAAACCCGATGCGGAGCCAGTGGCCCTCGAGACGGAGACGCCAGCAGCTGAGGAGGCGCAACCAGAGCGCAAAGTGGGACGACGCCGCAAGCTGCCCGAGGAGGAGTTGACGGCGGAATTGCCGCCGCCGCCGCAGCTGGTGGTGAAGCTGGAGCAGGAGGAAGACGCGGCCACCAGCACCAGCAGCAGCGCAGCAGCAGCAACAACGGCGTCCAGCGGCGACGCCAAGCGGATGCGACGCAGCGTTCGGCTGGGCAATCGTCACGATCTCTGCAAGCCGACGACGGAGCCAAGCAGCTGGCCGGACGAGATCAAGGCCGAGCCGCAGCTGCCAGCGCATGAGTTGCAGCTGCCAGTGGCAACAACAACAGCAGCTGTGGCAACTGCTGCTGTGGAGCTGCTGTCCGCCTCGGCTGCGCTGGACGAGAAGACGCCGCCCAAGAAGCGTGGCCGCAAGGCCAAGCTGCCAACAGTCGCCCAGACATTGCCACAAACGACTGCGTCTGTGGCTGCCACAGTCGCATCGCTGTCGAACGGCAACAAGCGGGCGCTCAGCTCGCTGTCCGGCGGCAGCAGCGCGGCCGATGTGCAGCTGCCGAAGCGCTCGAAGCGACGCATCAAGCCGACGCCCAAGATACTGGAGAACGACGAGCTGCGCTGCGAGTTCGAGACGAAGCGCATCGAACGTCTGACCCACTGGGAGGCGGCCGCGGCTGAGGGCGAGGCTGCCGCTGCCGCTGCGTCGCACTTTGAGACGCCGCTGCAGTCGTGCGGCGCCTCCAATGGCGGCTCCTCGACGTCCCGCCAGAAGAGCGACAAATCGGACGGCGGCAGCGGAGTGGAACAGCATCCGGCTGGCAGCAACTCGATCAAGAAGCGGCTGTTCTCCAAGTCGCAGCGCGACATTGACAACTCGGGGGCGGCGCTGTTGGCGCAGAGTCTGCTGCCGCCGTGTCCCGATCTCGAGCAGTTCATCAGCGACGTTCGGGCGGCCAAGCTGCACGCGAACCGCTCGCCCGACGATCGCAAGCTCAACAAGAAGCAACAGCGCAAGCTGGCCAAGCAGAAGGAGAAGCACCTGAAGACGCTGGGCCTGCGGCGCAACAACAGCGACGAGGCCAGCGACAACGACAGCTCCAACACCGACAACGAGGAGTTTGTGCCCACCACCCGCATCCAAGTCGGCAAGCCGAGCGTCACGCTCCGTCTGCGCAACGCCAAGGAGACGCCTCCAGCGAGTCGCACCAAGGCGTCGCAATCGCAATCGTTGCTGCCACCTCCAGCGACTGCAACAGCTGCAGCTGCTGCTGCTGCTGGTGGCAAGCTCAGTCGACGCTCGGTTGGCGGGCGAGGCGCCAACGCTGCCGCTGCTGCTGCTGTTGCAGCTGCCACAACAACAACGCTGGATCATGCGCAGCTGCAGGCTTTGAATAGCGCCATCTTGGCCGCTGCTCACGATGCCGTGGCCAGCACTTCGTCAGCTGCCGCTGCCGCCGCCGCTGCTGCGGCCGTCGTCGTCAAGTTCATCTGCTTGTGCCAGAAGAGCTCGCCGTATTACGCGCCCAATGCGCCGGACGCCTCCTACTGCTGTGCCATCGACAACATCGACGAGCAGAAGATCGGCTGCTGCAACGAGCTGTCCGCCGGCGTCCACAATCTGCTGCGTCCCAGCCAGCGGGTGGGCTACATGATCCTCTGCGACGAGCACAAGAAGCGGCTGCAGTCCCACAACTGCTGCGCCGGCTGCGGCATCTTTTGCACCCAGGTAAGTCCAACTGTTTATTTATTTATTTATTTATAGATCTAGCTTAATAATGATCAAATTATAAGCTAGTTTTTGTAGGCCTTCAGCACTATGGTTGTGTTCTTATTTATTTATTTAAATTAGTTAGTTATAATTAAAATTATTGACTAACTTAGATTCTAGCACTGGCTGCTAAGGCCTTCGGCTTGGTAGAGTATTTATAATAATAATTATTTGTGTTCTTATAATTATGACTTATAATTAACAAATATTTACATTGAGTACAACTAATTAGCAATCTTATCATTGAATGAGTTTAGTTTTATACAAGATAGTTTGCATAATTAGATCGTGAAATAGGATTTTCAAAATTCTCACTCCAGCATCTTAAATCGCACATTGAAGTTAGTATGAAAATTCAATATTCTTTGAATCATTTAAATTCTTAAAAATACAAGAAAACACATAATTAAAAGTCAAATAATGTGGGCTCATTAAAAGTGTGAGGTTATTATTTTTAAACAACAATAATACATATATATCTATTTTTGGACACCTAAATAAACAAGTCGTTTTTAAAAGACAATAATTTGGAACTATAAATCTTAATTTGTTTTACCTAATTCGACGATCTTAATTAAGTCAAGTTTTCAATTATCATTTGCTCAATTATAAATAATTATAATAAATTATTGACTAGTCAAAGCAATTTTACAATTATCAATCTCAATCATAAAGCAATTATCTGATATATCAATCTGTCACACAATTACTTAAATATTAAAACTTTTTTTTTTTTAATTTTTACGTTTTGTTATATGACAATTTTAATGATATAATTAATGTGATGTATCAATCTCAGATCAATCATTAATTTATATTCCAATGAATCCTTATTTATGATCAATCAACAATCAAACAAATTATTAGCTGAATAATCAATCAATCAAACATTTGGCTAATTGTTCGATAAGTTTTTCGCCAATTGTCAAGTTTGAAATTCATGAATGCTTTAAAGCAATTTATCTCTCAAACAACCTTTTAACTGATCAATCAATCAATCGTTTGTGTTGCAGGGCAAGTTTGTGCTGTGCAAGCAGCAGCACTTCTTTCATCCGGACTGCGCGCAACGCTTCATCTTGAACAGCCCCTACGACAATGGCAGCGTGAGCAACAACAACAACGGCTCCTCTTGCTCCTCCGCCCACAGCTACCCGAGTCCGCTGCTGGTGCTCAAGTGTCCGCACTGCGGTCTCGACACCCCCGAGCGCACCTCGACCGTGACCATGAAATGCCAAACATTGCCCGTCTTTCTGCCCGCCCAGAAGACCAAAATGTAAGTAAAGACAGCATTAATCCCCTCACCTACATCTCTTTGACTGTTGTGATCATTGCAGCAAACCCGCCAAGCTGACGACGTCAGCGCATCTCACGCAGTTCGCCAAGCCCAGCGCCGCCAAAGGCGCCACATCGTCGAATGCCACACGCGCCAAGAGCAGCACAGCTGCCACCGTCACCGTCAACGCCAACGCCTCCACATCCAGCAAATCGAATGGCACGCGAGCCAACAGCAGCAGCAACAGCAATGGCAAGCCATCGACAGCAGCAGCATCGTCAGCGGCGACGACAGCGGCGGGCAACAATGGCGCGGGACATGCGCTGCACATCATCAACTTCGAGCAGCTGATTCCCGAGTCCGTGATGAATGTGGTGCAACGCGGTCGCATGGTCTCCTCCAGCGGCCGCGTCACCACCGAGTTCAACTCTCGCGACATGTACTACGCTGTGCAGAACGACGATTTGGAGCGCGTCGCCGAGATACTAGGTAACAACTCGGCACACCACAACTACTGCAACTCCTTGTTATGCATCCGTTTGTCGTCCGTCTGTCAGCTTTGCTGATAATGTGCTGGAGTTATCTTAGGAAATAGAAAGAAAGAATATATATTCAAACTAGCAGAAATGAAACCACGCAAAGCACAAGTTCCAACAAAAATGTATATATCGGTCTTACAGCAATAAGTAACTATTGCCTAATCGACTTATGGCTAAATTCATACTAATATTCTGTATATCTCTTTTAAGTATGGAATATTTTAATCCCTATGTGTGATTATAATGTCACACTGTAATTTTTGATGAAAACTGTTCAATCAGCTCTCGCTACTTGCAACTTGCTCGCTCTAATCGATTCACCTTTCCATCTGCATCTCTTTCACATTTCAGCCGCCGACTACAATGTGCTGACGCGAATGCGCGAATATCTGAACGGTACCTGCCTGCACCTGGTGGCTCACTCGGGCACCCTCCAGATGGCCTATCTGCTGCTCTGCAAGGGCGCCAGCTCGCAGGACTTTGTCAACATCGTGGACAGCGAGCTGCGCACCGCGCTCATGTGCGCCGTGACCAATGACAAGTGCGACATGCTCAATTTGTTTCTGCAATGCGGCGCCGACGTTGCCATCAAGGTGAGCGACACCAAATCCCTCGTATCTCTCATACTCTCATACTCAAGTGTTTCGTCTTGATCTTCGTTTGCAGGGGCCAGATGGCATGACGAGTCTGCATATTGCGGCCAAGCTGGGCAATCTGGATGCTGCGCAGCTCATTGTGGACAGTTATCGCGCCTCGCGCAACATTGCCAACTTTCTCAGCTTCATTGACACACAGGACGAGGGCGGCTGGACGGCAATGGTCTGGGCAGCTGAGCTGGGACACACGGATATTGTCAGGTAAGGATATTCCTTACCAACCTGCTCTTAGCTTAACTCAAAAGCTTATCTGCGATTAACATACATGAGAACTCTTTGTTCTGACCCTTTGACTGACTGAACTATCAAAGCACAGCCCACAACTTTGAATCAGTCAATAAGAAAAGGATTCCCAAAATTCGAACTCCAACTGTTTAAAATGCTAAATTAAAATTATTTGTGCTACGGAACTTTCAGTGTGGATTTCCAATAAGCAGAGAATACGTAGATTTTGTAATGAACGAAGAAAGTAATTCCAATGTTAACAGCATTAAATAAATATTTACTTGCACAAATAATCAGACAAAACCATCTTGCGCTGAAAACATTTATATATTTTATACATTTATATTTGCATTCCATACCAAGAAAAGTCAAAAACTAAAATTGAGCAGAAAATCTAAATGAAATATCCAAAAATTGCGTCATATATGTATGTATGCCAGGTTAACATCGCAAAAAATTGAGTTGAGTTCCTATTGCCATTATCTAAGCATACAATCGAAGTGGATGGGGATTTGATAGAATTAGCATAGTACTAAACATGTGCTGTTCTATGGACAATAGATATCTGTACAGGATTACCATAGTACCAATGTATATTTGGGGGCTCCGTAGCGAGCATGAGTGATGTTGGAAATCGAGTCCCTTCTCGGCAATTTCTTCTTTTAATTATTTTAAAATATTTACTTATTTTCATGTTGTTTTTTTCGCTTTTAAAATATTTATTTTCTGTGCATATTTCAAGATTAAACTCGCTGGTAATTATGTATAATAGATATTAATCTGTGACTTGATCTTCATGCAGTTTGCTGCTGAACCATGGCGCGGATGCGAACATCTGCGACAACGACAACAACACGGTGCTGCACTGGTCGACGCTGCACAACGACGGCCTCGAGACGATCACAGTGCTGCTGCAGGCGGGCGCCGATTGCAATGTCCAGAATGTGGAGGGCGACACGCCGCTGTAAGTAGAAGAAGGGAACGAACCAAGCAACAAACACTAAACTTTTGTGTATTCAACAGACACATTGCGTGTCGTCACTCGGTGACACGCATGTGCATCGCTCTGATAGCGAACGGCGCCGATCTGATGATCAAGAACAAGGCAGAGCAACTGCCCTTCGATTGCATACCCAACGAGGAGTCCGAATGCGGACGCACCGTCGGCTTCAACATGCAGATGCGCAGCTTTCGTCCGCTCGGACTGCGCACGCGTGTCGTCTGCGCGGATGCTTCGAATGGACGCGAATCGCGTCCCATTCAAGCGGTGCGCAACGAGCTGACAATGTCGGAGCACGAGGACGAGGCGGATGCCTTGATGTGGCCAGACTTCAAGTACATTACCAGCTGCATCATACTGCAGAATCCGGTGCAGATTGATCGACGCGTGTCGCAGATGCGCATCTGTTCGTGCCTCGACAGCTGCAGCAGTGATCTGTGCCAGTGCAACGGCGCCTCCTCGCAAAACTGGTACACGGCGGAGAGTCGCCTCAATTGTGACTTCAACTACGACGATCCGGCGGTGATCTTTGAGTGCAACGACGTCTGCGGCTGCAATCAGGTGAGAGAGAGAGTTACACTTGCCTCTGGCCAAACAACTGATCAACTCCCCTCTTTTAATCTGTCTTTAGTTATCGTGCAAGAATCGCGTCGTGCAGAACGGCACACGAACGCCGCTGCAGATCGTGGAGTGCGAGGAGGCAGCCAAGGGATGGGGAGTTCGTGCGCTGGCCAACGTGCCCAAGGGCACCTTTGTGGCCAGCTATACGGGTGAGATACTCACCGCTCCGGAGGCGGATCGCCGCACCGACGACAGCTACTACTTCGATCTGGACAATGGGCATTGCATCGATGCCAACTATTACGGCAATGTCAGTCGCTTCTTCAATCATTCGTGCGAACCCAATATTTTGCCGGTGCGCGTCTTTTACGAGCATCAGGATTATCGCTTTCCCAAAATTGCCTTTTTCGCCTGTCGGGACATCGATGCGGGCGAGGAGATTTGGTAAGTTCGCTAAGTACAGGCTTAAACTCTATTTCATTTTCCAATTTTACATATTTATTCAAAATTCCCTGCGCTACAAGCTAAATCATATATATTAGTCACTAATTAAATGCCAACAACATTGTTAATACATAACTAACATTTTAGGCAGCTTTAAAACTATTTAAATTCTATTTTAATTTTTTTAAAAATCTAGTCTTATTTTATATCTTTATTACTAAATATTTTTTATTGAATTATGCAAAACTCCAGCTTTAACTATTTAAAATAAAAGAGCATTAAGTGAATAGAGCATGGACTATATACTATACTACTATACTATACTATACTATCAATAATGTTCCAAATCTAGTCCCCTCTCACCTATTCTCAAATTGTTTGCTAAGCAAATGTGATTTCTAATTTAACTTTATTCTTTTTGTTAACTTATTTTATTTTTTAGTTTTAATTGAATTTTATTCGTTTTATTATATGTTGTTTTGCAATACTGTTATCTACAATTTATCTGACATAACATTGCTAATACAGAGTACTTTTCGTTTTATTGACAGTTTTATAACTAATTTGAATTCTATTATAATTATTTATGATTCTATTCCGCTAGTTTAATAGCAACTTCTTCTGCTAGACTGTTAGTTCGTATCTCTTTTCTCCTCAATTCTCAAATTGTTTACTTCGCGAATGTCAATTTTGATTTATTCATATGCAAATTCAATTAACAAGCAAATGATCAACACCACCCTTCTCGATAATTCTCATATTTTCAACTTCGCAAAAGTCGTTTTTAACTATTTTATATCCAAGCTCAATTAGCTAGTAGCTTCTTCTGCTAGACTGTTAGATTGCATCTCTTTTATTGACAGTTTTATAACAAATTTGAATATTATATATATTATATTATACATATTATTAATCCTATTTTGTAGCTACGATTATGGCGACAAGTTCTGGCGTGCAGAGCAGCGTGCCAGCGGTGGCGGCTGTCGTTGCCTCACGGCGAGCTGCAAGTACGCGTTGCACGGCGGAAGCTGCAACACTTCGCCCACGGGGACGGGCGGCGAGGAGGAGGCGTTGCCGCCGCCAACAGCTGCTGAGGCGCAGCAGGAGACGCCTCCAATGTAAAGAGAGAGAAAACAATAGTGGGCGAGACAAATCGACAAGGACTCTCTTGGCCAAGCCAAGTTGCCAAGCATCACACAAATAACACAAATAGGAAAAAAAGAAACAACAACAAAATTGCGCGCGCCATATTAAAATATATTAAACAGAGCCAACAACAACAACAACCACGTCGAGGAGGAGGAGGGGACAAGAGCAACAACGACAACAAGATGCAAATTGTTGGTGTGTTGGCAATCTGCGACTGCCAAAATATGTTTGAAGGTTTAAGCTACCTACACATTTTATTTAGTTTTTTGTTTATACATAATATGTATGTATGTAGCATGTACTTGTATGTGTTGATACACAATACTTTTTTTTTTTATGATTATTATTATGCATTTGTTTTTATGAGCTAATTAAATACGTTTTCTTTGATACATTTAATAACGAAACAAAACAAAACAAAACCATACAATAAGCTGCATGCCGCATTGTGCAATACGAAGAATGACAACAAAATCTAAATACGTGTATAAGACATTCTTATTTGTATTGTTTAAATGTTAAGCGACGATTGAGAGAGAGAGAGAGAGAGAGTGAAAGCGAATGAGAGGAGTGGAGCAGAGAATTTTGTATCTAGTCATAGGCAACAATACATAAGCATCTACACATATATATAATGCATATGTACAGATAACACTACGTGTACAATATAAATGTATAAATGTCATTTTGGAATTGTTAAACGAGCTTTAGCAAGCAGCAACAATGCAACCCACAATAGCGACACAGCAGCGCAGCAACAAAAGCAACCACAACTAATCGCACTCACGACGTGAACTTAACAATAAATTGTAACTTGTTTTATACGGACAACAAACGAACATACATATATGTATATAATATGCATGGTTAATTTGTATGTGTTGTGTATGTGTTACTTTTGGCAACAATTGTTTAGACCAATTCGAAGGCATGCATTCAAACTATACATAAATCTATTAGAAATTATACAAAACAAAAAAAAACCATAAATCAAAATTGATAATTGAATGTTTGTGCTTTGCAAAGTACTGATAGTCGTTAATATAACATTGAACAAGCATTGTATTTTAGCCATAAATACTCACACACACACACACATACACATGCAAACTGGTTTGAAGGCAGATTGTGCGGAGAGTTCAAATGCTGGTGAACGTTGTCGCCCATTTCCTTCTCCGGGTTCTTTTTGTTGCTTTTTTGTTTTTGGTTTTGTAGTTTAAACAGCAAAGCAAACTGTAACGTTTAACGCTCGATGTAAACGCGAATGTGATTGTTACAGCTCGCTGTTACTATTATGGTTAGTTAATAACTATAATGGCTGCATTTTCGCTTTGCGCTAGAAAGCCACAAGTGCCTCAAACGCTTTCAAAGAGCCCCCCCCCCCAATCCATTGTGAGGCTCGATCCGCCCTCCCTCTTCCCAAACAAATCGGACAGGGAGGGATCGAGTTTGAACATGTGGAGCCCAGGACAAGGTACTACAGGAATATAATACAACATAAAACAATACATTGACTGCAATGCATTTTGAGATGTGACCACTTAAAGCAGCATCATCATCATCATCATCAAATTACTTAACCCTTGAGTTCCAACCATATCCTTGCGTCTAACGAATCACATCATTGAGCTAGTAAGAAATATAGATATATACAATATATATACATAGATGTACATAGAGGTATTACAACGTGTTTATAGCGTGGCCTCCCAACTTAATATATGTATTTGTGTAAATGTAATGTTTATATGTACAATAGGTATACCATATATATATATATCGTATACACATTAATGATAAGTAATCAATGCTGAAATAAACCCACACTTTAGAGACAGATCCACACTTTCAGCTGTTAATCAAATATAACTATACAAATATCGATCTATATGCTATATATGTATGTATGTCAAAAATCAAAATGAATCCAATTTGTAATACGAACGAACATCACCGCGTTGAGATTTGCAGTGTTCCTAGAGTTCACAATCACATTTGATTAATTATTGCATATGTATGTATGTCTAGAGAGCTCGTCGAGGCCATTTGTTCAATTAAAAGGGGCAGTTATTGCGCCCCCACATTCTGCACTTGGCCGCAGCAGAGCAGCATTTTCAATACGTAATTTATATGTACAATACATAAACGATATTTGCATAAATACAATATATACTTGTGTATGTATGTATGTATACGTATGTATAACGGTTTCCACGCACGACATTTACCACTTAAGTAGTATCACTCACGTTTTTATTGTTATCGGTCTGCGATTCTATGTTTTGTTCCATATACATAATTTTGATTTTGATTTTTGGAATTGATACACAAGTACAATGGTTTTTCTTTTGTTTATTTGGATAGATTACACTGATTAGTTGAAATGAAAACCCAATAATGTTAAATATAAGTCACCAAGATATTAAATCAAATAAATTGTAATACAACTGAATGCGTGATGAGTTTCGTTTTAGTCCCAAATGTGAATAACTGTCAATTTCAATTTTGAATTCAAATTCAAATTGCTTATCGATTATCGATTACTCCAATGATGTTACAGAGCAACTCTGCGCTCAGCTCAGCTGTTTGTTGGACAACATTGGCGTAAAGCTGGCCACACTGTTTCGTCAATTGTATGTTTTGTAATTTTGAGGTTGGTTCTGGTAATATTTTGTTAAATGCCAAATTGCTATGTTAATATCTGTGTAATTGACCGTCTTACCATGTAGACTAGCGAGACTGCAGCAGTGAGTGGACAAGATTGGCGCACTAGTGGCCAGCAGCAGCAGCAGAACAAGAGTGACATCGACCCCAGCGAGTATCCAAACAAAACCACTGCCAGAAGATGAGTTTTCCGGACAAGTCGGAGCGTGCCAAGTGCTGGGCGAACCGTGACGACTATTGGAAGTGCCTAGACGAGAATGCGCCCAAGCACAGCTCCACAAGCGGCGAGAAGGTGCCGAGCGCCTGTCAGACATTGCGCAAGGCCTTCGAGAAATCCTGTCCCGGCCAGTGGGTGAAACACTTCGATCGCAAGCGCACCTACGAACAGTTCAAAGAGAAGATGGCCTCCGGCTACGATCCACTGGAGGAGCGCACAAAGGCGGCTGGCGGCGCTCCACCGGGCGGCAAATAAACCAATTGGCCAGCGGTGATGTTTGTTTGTTATTCTTATTTTTTTTTTTGTATTGTTGTAGTGTAGTGTAAATAAATGAGAAATTAACATTACGATTGTACAACAAATAGAAGTGCATTTAAATTTTTGAAATAGTGCCGCGGCAGTGTGTACACACGGTTGAAATCAGAAGCAACGCGGAAATGTGCTAAATATGCCCGAAACGCGTTGTGCCCCACAAAACGGTAAAAGCAAAGCAATCGAATCGAGAAGTTATTTTGTCGCTTTGAGTGAGTGCTAAACGCTTTATTAAACACACTTTAATTGATAGCAGCAAGTGCGGACGAGCTTACATAAATGTCACCATGGATGCGATCACTTTCGGCGTATTGACAAGTGAGTAACATTATCATTTAATCAGCTACAAACTGCAATCTTCTTGTCTGGAAGTTAGCGACACCTGCTACGAGGAGCCTTCGAAGGATCGCAGCGGCCCGCGGCTGGTCACACTGATTGGCGAAGCGTTCGAAAATGCCACTGTCATCAGTAGCGTGCTGCCCGACGAACAGGATCTGATACAGCGCGAGCTGCGCCGCTGGATCGATCGCGGCGATGTCCGCGTCATTCTGACCACCGGCGGCACCGGCTTTGCGCCACGTGACGTCACGCCGGAGGCCACCAAGCAGCTGATCGATCGCGACTGCAGCCAACTGACGATGGCGATCGCCTTGGCCTCGCTGCAAAAGACCAAATTTGCAGCGTTGTCGCGCGGCATTTGCGGCATTGCCGGCAACACGCTGATCCTGAATTTTCCCGGCAGCGAGAAGGCGGTGATCGAATGCTTCGATGTGGTGCGCGACATCTTGCCGCATGCCGTCCATCTGCTGCGCAACGATCTGCAGCTGGTGCAGCGCACGCATGCCGCGTTGCAAGCAGTGCCTGCCACGTTGAAGCAGCAACGTCACATCTGTCCCCACAAAACGGGCGCCGGCAGCGACAGCGATCGCAACTCGCCGTTTCCCATGTTGGACGTACAGCAGGCACTCGAGACCGTACTGCGCACGGTGCAGCGCCACAACCAGGCGGCCGTGCAGCAGCTGGAGACGCTGGTGTCGCCCGTGAACATTCCGCCGTTCCGGGCCTCGATCAAGGATGGCTATGCCATGAAATCGACAGGCTTCTCGGGCAGTAAGCGCGTCCTCGACTGCATAGCAGCGGGCGACAAGGTAATGCTATCATTTCATTGAGTCAGCTCGATGACGAACAACTTGTGAATGTCTTGCAGGTCAATCCGCATCCGCTGCAGGAGGACGAGTGCTTCAAGATCAATACGGGCGCCGCGCTGCCGGAGCATGCGGACTGCGTGGTGCAGGTGGAGGACACCAAGCTGCTGCAGCGCGACAAGTACGGCGAGGAGAGTCTGGTGGACATACTCGTCGAGCCGCAGGCTGGACAGGATGTGCGGTGAGCCTCTCACTTCAATCCATCACTTCTTTTGTACTTACTTTCGCTTCACTTTGCTGCAGCGCTGTGGGCTTCGATCTGGCCAAGGGGGAACGCGTGTTTCCCGCCTTTGATGCCTCGCCGGTGGTCAGCAAATCGCTGCTGGCCTCCGTCGGTTGCCAGCTGACGCAGCGCAAGCCCAAGGTGGCCATAATCTCAACAGGCAGCGAGTTGCTGGCACCCAATCAGCCGGCGGCGCCTGGCAAAATCTACGACTCGAATACCACGATGCTGGAGGAGCTGTTGCTCTACTTTGGCTTCGACTGCATGCAGCTCCAGGTGCTGAGCGACAAGTGAGTGATAGATCTTTACTTTGTACTATTTAGATTATTTTTAATTGTAAATTAAAAATTCTTTAGGTAGATTAATACAAAGTAATGGGTAAATTTTAATTTAACTCTTGTAACGTTGACTATAATTATGCTTTCAGCTTGGACAACATTAAGCAGACGCTGTCGGATCTGTTTGAGGCTGTTGACTTTGTCATCTGCAGCGGCGGCGTCTCCATGGGCGACAAGGATTTCATTAAGCCAGCGCTGCAAGCGCTCAACTTTCAGCTGCACTTCGGACGCGTCAACATGAAGCCCGGGTAAGCAGCTTGAAATAATCTGCTTGTAAATTGCAACCACTAATTTGTTTTGTATTTGCCAGCAAACCGATGACATTTGCCAGCAGAGAGTCGAAGTATTTCTTTGGCCTGCCCGGCAATCCCGTCTCTGCCTTCGTCACATTCCATCTGTTCGCGTTGCCCGCGCTCCGCTGGGCCGCCGGCTGGCCGCGGGCCAAGTGCTCCTTGCCCGTGCTCAATGTGACGGTATGAATTGCAAATCTCTTAACTAAAACAAATATGTTGTGAAATTGGCAGCATTTGTTTTGCCAGCATACTCTGGAGCGCGTAGATTAGCGAAATCAATCGACAATCGCCACTCGTCATATCGCAGACAATTGAGAAAGTCCAATCAATCAATTTACAGTGTTCGCATTCCCCATTTTAATAGAACACTCGAATTCTGTGACGCCGTTGCTGCGTTATCTCCGCCCAAGTTTCTTCCGATAAGCGGCGTCGTCTTTAAGGCTTTCTTCAACATGATGTGGCAACTTGAAGTGCTTTGTGCTTATCAGGCAAGCACATAAACAAATATGACTTTCACAAGTGCTCAGTTTAGTTTACCTAACTTGAGATTAGACCAACTATGCTGCTGCATAAATGTTGGCCAAAAATCAACCAATTTAGATAGGCGTTCACTCCTTTCTTTAGACTCTCTGACAGTCTTTGCTTTAGCGGACATTTATTAGCATTTAAGAACGCAACGAATTTAGTTAAAGGTCTCAATTGCAAACTATACTGTATATAGAATAATTTAATTAGTTAATTTAACTCAATTTACTATTCAAAAATGGCGAGTTATGGGTTTTAGATACTATCAATATATTTAAAACTGCATAGATATCATTATCATACACTAACCTAACATTATTTTTTTAACATTTCTTTATGCATTCAGGAATACTGCGAGTTTATTCAAGTTTTAGGACATATATTTGTTTTTAAGAGAGACAGCTAATTTATTATTGTTATCATGCAGTTTATTAGAAAGAAATTACAGATTCTATCAATTGTTTTTTAATTGAATGTTTCGCAGTAACTTAACATTGAGAAAGCTGTATTATATAATAATTATTTATGTACATGTTCAACCTAAATTCATAATCGAAGGATATGCTTTCTATGCTATTATACAGCTTAAAAGCAATCTCTCAGTTCGAATCTCAGATATTGAACTAATTTATGCTCTTTATTACAGCTGCTGAACGATGCCATCGACTTGGATGGTCGTCCGGAATATGTGCGCGCCACAGTGAGCAGCATTAAAGGTCAGCTGCATGCAAGCGTCAACGGTGATCAGGTGAGTCAAATTTCGCTCTCTCTGTCTCGCCCGCTAAACCCATTTGTATGTATATTAACAGATCAGCAGTCGGCTGCAGAGCATTGTGGGCGCTGATGTGCTCATCCATTTGCCTGGACGCACAGCGGACAAGACGCAGGCGCGGTCGGGTGAAGTCTACAGCGCCTCCGTGCTGCGCTATGATTTCATCTCAAATTACGAATAGCTGCGACAATCGATCGCAGCCCCAAACCCCCAAATCACATCACAAATAAAATGACAATAAAGGTTGCTAATTTTTGTACACATAATGGAATATATGTATGTATTATATTTTGATATGTTTGTATGATATTTATTGTGTATAAATCGTAACATTATGTATACGCAATGGTTGCCGAATGTACCGAACCAGGCATCAGGTCTACAAATAAAAATATTGTAGCCTGATATCCGCAAAAAAAAAATTATAAAATGTATAAAAATCGTAATAATATTAATAATAATCAGCAAACAAAATGTTGATGACGAAAAATAACGTAGATCGAAGCTGCAGACAAAGATACATTAGACAGATACAGTTTTGTGTGTTGCAAGTTGCCGTTGCAGTTGCAGTTGCAGTTGGAGAATGTTGCGGGTTGCATATGTACAGAAAAGTTGTTGTAAACGGCACGCATTCAATTCCAATACAATTTCCGGTTTCGGTTTCGGTTACGGTCTCGACTGCGATTTTCTCTTCTTTTGTTTTGCGTTTCAGTTAGACGGACTGCGTGGCGGCGACCGGCGACTCGCTGGGACGATGAAGACGCAAGGAGGAGCGGCATGGCAACGTGAATTGATACTTGTTGTGGGAGAGCAACGTGTAGCGCTGCTGCGGCGTATAATCCCACAGCGCCCGCTCGATCACCTGCAGGGCGCTCGTGCTGAGCACATCCGCCGTATACTGAGTCGGAGCGCCGGGCACCTGCGAGATGGCTGCAAACACACGAACGAATCAAGTTTTATTAATAGCTTCATGAAGTTATGCTTCAGCAACAAAGAGAGCACAATGACGTTTCAAAAACAAGTATTAAATTAAATTAAAAATTTAATGTGTTTTTTTTATTTCCTTGCAGTTGCTGTTGTTGCAAATATTATTCTGGAACTTGTTGTTGCTGTCCATACGCAGCAGTTCAACGGCTGAAAATTGACGAATCTGCAGCTGTAATACCAGGCGAACAGAAATCATCAACAAGCAGCTGGCAGCTACCAGGAATGCAGATTGCACAGAGAACAGAACTTTTCGAAAAAATCTACAAGGGGTAGGCATGGAAAATTGTGCAAAAATTCAAAAATCCCCCATAACTTCGTCATTTGAAGGACGATCAGGATGTCCTTTGGCACAAAGATGGGGCTGAATACGTGATGGACGACTATGAAATCAAAAGCCAAAATATCCTTTAAACAACAGAGTTAGAAGGACTTTTTTGCTGAGAGAAAACATGCTCTATCTTGGCCATATCCTTACAGATCCTGAACTGGCCAAAGGACATCCCGATCGTCCTTTTGGTTCCCGAGATATCCACGATTTTCTCATTTTGTTTCGATTCCTTGCATTTTTTTTCGACTCCGCAGCGAAAATTTTACAAGTCCAAAAATTCAAAAATTTTGCATACTTTCGGGGGGTCGAATTAATTTTGTAGTCGAAAACTTTAAATGTGTATATCTCGAAAACAACAACGACAATTTAGATGTCCTTTAGACTATCGATAGCCCTAACAAATACGTTTAAAAATAACGACTGATTGTCATTAAAAAAATAAAGAATATATAAAAAAAACAAACAAGAATTTTTCGAAAAAATCTACAAGGGGTAGGCATGGAAAATTGGGCAAAAATTCAAGAATCCCCCATAACTTCGTCATTTGAAGGACGATCAGGATGTCCTTTGGCACAAAGATGGGGCTGAATACGTGATGGACGACTATGAAATCAAAAGCGAAAATATCCTTTAAACAACAGAGTTAGAAGGACTTTTTTGCTGAGAGAAAACATGCTCTATCTTGGCCATATCCTTACAGATCCTGATGAGTCCGGTGGCAGTCAACTCGTCTCAACAAGGACTATAAACTAACCAAAGGACATCCCGATCGTCCTTTTGGTTCCCGAGATATCCACGATTTTCTCATTTTGTTTCGATTCCTTGTATTTTTTTTCGACTCCGCAGCGAAAATTTTACAAGTCCAAAAATTCAAAAATGTTGCATACTTTCAGGGGGTCGAATTAATTTTGTAGTCGAAAACTTTAAATGTGTATATCTCGAAAACAACAACGACAATTTAGATGTCATTTAGACTACCGATAGCCCTAACAAATACGTTTAAAAATAACGGCCGATTGTCATTAAAAAAATAAAGAATATATAAAAAAAACAAACAAGAATTTTTCGAAAAAATCTACAAGGGGTAGGCATGGAAAATTGGGCAAAAATTCAAAAATCCCCCATAACTTCGTCATTTGAAGGACGATCAGGATGTCCTTTGGCACAAAGATGGGGCTGAATACGTGATGGACGACTATGAAATCAAAAGCCAAAATATCCTTTAAACAACAGAGTTAGAAGGACTTTTTTGCTGAGAGAAAACATGCTCTATCTTGGCCATATCCTTACAGATCCTGATGAGTCCTGTGGCAATCAACTCGTCTCAACAAGGACTATAAGCTGGCCGAAGGACATCCCGATCGTCCTTTTGGTTCCCGAGATATCCACGATTTTCTCATTTTGTTTCGATTCCTTGCATTTTTTTTCGACTCCGCAGCGAAAATTTTACAAGTCCAAAAATTGAAAAATTTTGCATACTTTCGGGGGGTCGAATTAATTTTGTAGTCCAAAACTTTAAATGTGTATATCTCGAAAACAACAACGACAATTTAGATGTCCTTTAGACTATCGATAGCCCTAACAAATACGTTTAAAAATAACGACCGATTGTCATTAAAAAAATAAAGAATATATAAAAAAAACAAACAAGAATTTTTCGAAAAAATCTACAAGGGGTAGGCATGGAAAATTGGGCAAAAATTCAAGAATCCCCCATAACTTCGTCATTTGAAGGACGATCAGGATGTCCTTTGGCACAAAGATGGGGCTGAATACGTGATGGACGACTATGAAATCAAAAGCGAAAATATCCTTTAAACAACAGAGTTAGAAGGACTTTTTTGCTGAGAGAAAACATGCTCTATCTTGGCCATATCCTTACAGATCCTGATGAGTCCGGTGGCAGTCAACTCGTCTCAACAAGGACTATAAACTAACCAAAGGACATCCCGATCGTCCTTTTGGTTCCCGAGATATCCACGATTTTCTCATTTTGTTTCGATTCCTTGTATTTTTTTTCGACTCCGCAGCGAAAATTTTACAAGTCCAAAAATTCAAAAATGTTGCATACTTTCAGGGGGTCGAATTAATTTTGTAGTCGAAAACTTTAAATGTGTATATCTCGAAAACAACAACGACAATTTAGATGTCATTTAGACTACCGATAGCCCTAACAAATACGTTTAAAAATAACGGCCGATTGTCATTAAAAAAATAAAGAATATATAAAAAAAACAAACAAGAATTTTTCGAAAAAATCTACAAGGGGTAGGCATGGAAAATTGGGCAAAAATTCAAAAATCCCCCATAACTTCGTCATTTGAAGGACGATCAGGATGTCCTTTGGCACAAAGATGGGGCTGAATACGTGATGGACGACTATGAAATCAAAAGCCAAAATATCCTTTAAACAACAGAGTTAGAATGACTTTTTTGCTGAGAGAAAACATGCTCTATCTTGGCCATATCCTTACAGATCCTGATGAGTCCTGTGGCAATCAACTCGTCTCAACAAGGACTATAAACTGGCCAAAGGACATCCCGATCGTCCTTTTGGTTCCCGAGATATCCACGATTTTCTCATTTTGTTTCGATTCCTTGCATTTTTTTTCGACTCCGCAGCGAAAATTTTACAAGTCCAAAAATTGAAAAATTTTGCATACTTTCGGGGGGTCGAATTAATTTTGTAGTCGAAAACTTTAAATGTGTATATCTCGAAAACAACAACGACAATTTAGATGTCCTTTAGTCTATCGATAGCCCTAACAAATACGTTTAAAAATAACGGCCGATTGTCATTAAAAAAATAAAGAATATATAAAAAAAACAAACAAGAATTTTTCGAAAAAATCTACAAGGGGTAGGCATGGAAAATTGGGCAAAAATTCAAAAATCCCCCATAACTTCGTCATTTGAAGGACGATCAGGATGTCCTTTGGCACAAAGATGGGGCTGAATACGTGATGGACGACTATGAAATCAAAAGCCAAAATATCCTTTAAACAACAGAGTAAGAATGACTTTTTTGCTGAGAAAAAACATGCTCTATCTTGGCCATATCCTTACAGATCCTGATGAGTCCTGTGGCAATCAACTCGTCTCAACAAGGACTATAAACTGGCCAAAGGACATCCCGATCGTCCTTTTGGTTCCCGAGATATCCACGATTTTCTCATTTTGTTTCGATTCCTTGCATTTTTTTTCGACTCCGCAGCGAAAATTTTACAAGTCCAAAAATTCAAAAATTTTGCATACTTTCGGGGGGTCGAATTAATTTTGTAGTCGAAAACTTTAAATGTGTATATCTCGAAAACAACAACGACAATTTAGATGTCCTTTAGTCTATCGATAGCCCTAACAAATACGTTTAAAAATAACGGCCGATTGTCATTAAAAAAATAAAGAATATATAAAAAAAACAAACAAGAATTTTTCGAAAAAATCTACAAGGGGTAGGCATGGAAAATTGGGCAAAAATTCAAAAATCCCCCATAACTTCGTCATTTGAAGGACGATCAGGATGTCCTTTGGCACAAAGATGGGGCTGAATACGTGATGGACGACTATGAAATCAAAAGCCAAAATATCCTTTAAACAACAGAGTTAGAATGACTTTTTTGCTGAGAGAAAACATGCTCTATCTTGGCCATATCCTTACAGATCCTGATGAGTCCTGTGGCAATCAACTCGTCTCAACAAGGACTATAAACTGGCCAAAGGACATCCCGATCGTCCTTTTGGTTCCCGAGATATCCACGATTTTCTCATTTTGTTTCGATTCCTTGCATTTTTTTTCGACTCCGCAGCGAAAATTTTACAAGTCCAAAAATTCAAAAATTTTGCATACTTTCAGGGGGTCGAATTAATTTTGTAGTCGAAAACTTTAAATGTGTATATCTCGAAAACAACAACGACAATTTAGATGTCATTTAGACTACCGATAGCCCTAACAAATACGTTTAAAAATAACGGCCGATTGTCATTAAAAAAATAAAGAATATATAAAAAAAACAAACAAGAATTTTTCGAAAAAATCTACAAGGGGTAGGCATGGAAAATTGGGCAAAAATTCAAAAATCCCCCATAACTTCGTCATTTGAAGGACGATCAGGATGTCCTTTGGCACAAAGATGGGGCTGAATACGTGATGGACGACTATGAAATCAAAAGCCAAAATATCCTTTAAACAACAGAGTTAGAATGACTTTTTTGCTGAGAGAAAACATGCTCTATCTTGGCCATATCCTTACAGATCCTGATGAGTCCTGTGGCAATCAACTCGTCTCAACAAGGACTATAAACTGGCCAAAGGACATCCCGATCGTCCTTTTGGTTCCCGAGATATCCACGATTTTCTCATTTTGTTTCGATTCCTTGCATTTTTTTTCGACTCCGCAGCGAAAATTTTACAAGTCCAAAAATTCAAAAATTTTGCATACTTTCGGGGGGTCGAATTAATTTTGTAGTCGAAAACTTTAAATGTGTATATCTCGAAAACAACAACGACAATTTAGATGTCCTTTAGTCTATCGATAGCCCTAACAAATACGTTTAAAAATAACGGCCGATTGTCATTAAAAAAATAAAGAATATATAAAAAAAACAAACAAGAATTTTTCGAAAAAATCTACAAGGGGTAGGCATGGAAAATTGGGCAAAAATTCAAAAATCCCCCATAACTTCGTCATTTGAAGGACGATCAGGATGTCCTTTGGCACAAAGATGGGGCTGAATACGTGATGGACGACTATGAAATCAAAAGCCAAAATATCCTTTAAACAACAGAGTTAGAATGACTTTTTTGCTGAGAAAAAACATGCTCTATCTTGGCCATATCCTTACAGATCCTGATAAGTCCTGTGGCAATCAACTCGTCTCAACAAGGACTATAAACTGGCCAAAGGACATCCCGATCGTCCTTTTGGTTCCCGAGATATCCACGATTTTCTCATTTTGTTTCGATTCCTTGCATTTTTTTTCGACTCCGCAGCGAAAATTTTACAAGTCCAAAAATTCAAAAATTTTGCATACTTTCGGGGGGTCGAATTAATTTTGTAGTCGAAAACTTTAAATGTGTATATCTCGAAAACAACAACGACAATTTAGATGTCCTTTAGTCTATCGATAGCCCTAACAAATACGTTTAAAAATAACGGCCGATTGTCATTAAAAAAATAAAGAATATATAAAAAAAACAAACAAGAATTTTTCGAAAAAATCTACAAGGGGTAGGCATGGAAAATTGGGCAACAATTCAAAAATCCCCCATAACTTCGTCATTTGAAGGACGATCAGGATGTCCTTTGGCACAAAGATGGGGCTGAATACGTGATGGACGACTATGAAATCAAAAGCCAAAATATCCTTTAAACAACAGAGTTAGAAGGACTTTTTTGCTGAGAGAAAACATACTCTATCTTGGCCATATCCTTACAGATCCTGATGAGTCCTGTGGCAATCAACTCGTCTCAACAAGGACTATAAACTGGCCAAAGGACATCCCGATCGTCCTTTTGGTTCCCGAGATATCCACGATTTTCTCATTTTGTTTCGATTCCTTGCATTTTTTTTCGACTCCGCAGCGAAAATTTTACAAGTCCAAAAATTCAAAAATTTTGCATACTTTCGGGGGGTCGAATTAATTTTGTAGTCGAAAACTTTAAATGTGTATATCTCGAAAACAACAACGACAATTTAGATGTCCTTTAGTCTATCGATAGCCCTAACAAATACGTTTAAAAATAACGGCCGATTGTCATTAAAAAAATAAAGAATATATAAAAAAAACAAACAAGAATTTTTCGAAAAAATCTACAAGGGGTAGGCATGGAAAATTGGGCAAAAATTCAAAAATCCCCCATAACTTCGTCATTTGAAGGACGATCAGGATGTCCTTTGGCACAAAGATGGGGCTGAATACGTGATGGACGACTATGAAATCAAAAGCCAAAATATCCTTTAAACAACAGAGTTAGAAGGACTTTTTTGCTGAGAGAAAACATGCTCTATCTTGGCCATATCCTTACAGATCCTGATGAGTCCTGTGGCAATCAACTCGTCTCAACAAGGACTATAAACTGACCAAAGGACATCCCGATCGTCCTTTTGGTTCCCGAGATATCCACGATTTTCACATTTTGTTTCGATTCCTTGCATTTTTTTTCGACTCCGCAGCGAAAATTTTACAAGTCCAAAAATTCAAAAATTTTGCATACTTTCGGGGGGTCGAATTAATTTTGTAGTCGAAAACTTTAAATGTGTATATCTCGAAAACAACAACGACAATTTAGATGTCCTTTAGTCTATCGATAGCCCTAACAAATACGTTTAAAAATAACGGCCGATTGTCATTAAAAAAATAAAGAATATATAAAAAAAACAAACAAGAATTTTTCGAAAAAATCTACAAGGGGTAGGCATGGAAAATTGGGCAAAAATTCAAAAATCCCCCATAACTTCGTCATTTGAAGGACGATCAGGATGTCCTTTGGCACAAAGATGGGGCTGAATACGTGATGGACGACTATGAAATCAAAAGCCAAAATATCCTTTAAACAACAGAGTTAGAAGGACTTTTTTGCTGAGAAAAAACATGCTCTATCTTGGCCATATCCTTACAGATCCTGATAAGTCCTGTGGCAATCAACTCGTCTCAACAAGGACTATAAACTGGCCAAAGGACATCCCGATCGTCCTTTTGGTTCCCGAGATATCCACGATTTTCTCATTTTGTTTCGATTCCTTGCATTTTTTTTCGACTCCGCAGCGAAAATTTTACAAGTCCAAAAATTCAAAAATTTTGCATACTTTCGGGGGGTCGAATTAATTTTGTAGTCGAAAACTTTAAATGTGTATATCTCGAAAACAACAACGACAATTTAGATGTCCTTTAGTCTATCGATAGCCCTAACAAATACGTTTAAAAATAACGGCCGATTGTCATTAAAAAAATAAAGAATATATAAAAAAAACAAACAAGAATTTTTCGAAAAAATCTACAAGGGGTAGGCATGGAAAATTGGGCAAAAATTCAAAAATCCCCCATAACTTCGTCATTTGAAGGACGATCAGGATGTCCTTTGGCACAAAGATGGGGCTGAATACGTGATGGACGACTATGAAATCAAAAGCCAAAATATCCTTTAAACAACAGAGTTAGAATGACTTTTTTGCTGAGAGAAAACATGCTCTATCTTGGCCATATCCTTACAGATCCTGATGAGTCCTGTGGCAATCAACTCGTCTCAACAAGGACTATAAACTGGCCAAAGGACATCCCGATCGTCCTTTTGGTTCCCGAGATATCCACGATTTTCTCATTTTGTTTCGATTCCTTGCATTTTTTTTCGACTCCGCAGCGAAAATTTTACAAGTCCAAAAATTGAAAAATTTTGCATACTTTCGGGGGGTCGAATTAATTTTGTAGTCGAAAACTTTAAATGTGTATATCTCGAAAACAACAACGACAATTTAGATGTCCTTTAGTCTATCGATAGCCCTAACAAATACGTTTAAAAATAACGGCCGATTGTCATTAAAAAAATAAAGAATATATAAAAAAAACAAACAAGAATTTTTCGAAAAAATCTACAAGGGGTAGGCATGGAAAATTGGGCAAAAATTCAAAAATCCCCCATAACTTCGTCATTTGAAGGACGATCAGGATGTCCTTTGGCACAAAGATGGGGCTGAATACGTGATGGACGACTATGAAATCAAAAGCCAAAATATCCTTTAAACAACAGAGTAAGAATGACTTTTTTGCTGAGAAAAAACATGCTCTATCTTGGCCATATCCTTACAGATCCTGATGAGTCCTGTGGCAATCAACTCGTCTCAACAAGGACTATAAACTGGCCAAAGGACATCCCGATCGTCCTTTTGGTTCCCGAGATATCCACGATTTTCTCATTTTGTTTCGATTCCTTGCATTTTTTTTCGACTCCGCAGCGAAAATTTTACAAGTCCAAAAATTCAAAAATTTTGCATACTTTCGGGGGGTCGAATTAATTTTGTAGTCGAAAACTTTAAATGTGTATATCTCGAAAACAACAACGACAATTTAGATGTCCTTTAGTCTATCGATAGCCCTAACAAATACGTTTAAAAATAACGGCCGATTGTCATTAAAAAAATAAAGAATATATAAAAAAAACAAACAAGAATTTTTCGAAAAAATCTACAAGGGGTAGGCATGGAAAATTGGGCAAAAATTCAAAAATCCCCCATAACTTCGTCATTTGAAGGACGATCAGGATGTCCTTTGGCACAAAGATGGGGCTGAATACGTGATGGACGACTATGAAATCAAAAGCCAAAATATCCTTTAAACAACAGAGTTAGAATGACTTTTTTGCTGAGAGAAAACATGCTCTATCTTGGCCATATCCTTACAGATCCTGATGAGTCCTGTGGCAATCAACTCGTCTCAACAAGGACTATAAACTGGCCAAAGGACATCCCGATCGTCCTTTTGGTTCCCGAGATATCCACGATTTTCTCATTTTGTTTCGATTCCTTGCATTTTTTTTCGACTCCGCAGCGAAAATTTTACAAGTCCAAAAATTCAAAAATTTTGCATACTTTCAGGGGGTCGAATTAATTTTGTAGTCGAAAACTTTAAATGTGTATATCTCGAAAACAACAACGACAATTTAGATGTCATTTAGACTACCGATAGCCCTAACAAATACGTTTAAAAATAACGGCCGATTGTCATTAAAAAAATAAAGAATATATAAAAAAAACAAACAAGAATTTTTCGAAAAAATCTACAAGGGGTAGGCATGGAAAATTGGGCAAAAATTCAAAAATCCCCCATAACTTCGTCATTTGAAGGACGATCAGGATGTCCTTTGGCACAAAGATGGGGCTGAATACGTGATGGACGACTATGAAATCAAAAGCCAAAATATCCTTTAAACAACAGAGTTAGAATGACTTTTTTGCTGAGAGAAAACATGCTCTATCTTGGCCATATCCTTACAGATCCTGATGAGTCCTGTGGCAATCAACTCGTCTCAACAAGGACTATAAACTGGCCAAAGGACATCCCGATCGTCCTTTTGGTTCCCGAGATATCCACGATTTTCTAATTTTGTTTCGATTCCTTGCATTTTTTTTCGACTCCGCAGCGAAAATTTTACAAGTCCAAAAATTCAAAAATTTTGCATACTTTCGGGGGGTCGAATTAATTTTGTAGTCGAAAACTTTAAATGTGTATATCTCGAAAACAACAACGACAATTTAGATGTCCTTTAGTCTATCGATAGCCCTAACAAATACGTTTAAAAATAACGGCCGATTGTCATTAAAAAAATAAAGAATATATAAAAAAAACAAACAAGAATTTTTCGAAAAAATCTACAAGGGGTAGGCATGGAAAATTGGGCAAAAATTCAAAAATCCCCCATAACTTCGTCATTTGAAGGACGATCAGGATGTCCTTTGGCACAAAGATGGGGCTGAATACGTGATGGACGACTATGAAATCAAAAGCCAAAATATCCTTTAAACAACAGAGTTAGAATGACTTTTTTGCTGAGAAAAAACATGCTCTATCTTGGCCATATCCTTACAGATCCTGATAAGTCCTGTGGCAATCAACTCGTCTCAACAAGGACTATAAACTGGCCAAAGGACATCCCGATCGTCCTTTTGGTTCCCGAGATATCCACGATTTTCTCATTTTGTTTCGATTCCTTGCATTTTTTTTCGACTCCGCAGCGAAAATTTTACAAGTCCAAAAATTCAAAAATTTTGCATACTTTCGGGGGGTCGAATTAATTTTGTAGTCGAAAACTTTAAATGTGTATATCTCGAAAACAACAACGACAATTTAGATGTCCTTTAGTCTATCGATAGCCCTAACAAATACGTTTAAAAATAACGGCCGATTGTCATTAAAAAAATAAAGAATATATAAAAAAAACAAACAAGAATTTTTCGAAAAAATCTACAAGGGGTAGGCATGGAAAATTGGGCAACAATTCAAAAATCCCCCATAACTTCGTCATTTGAAGGACGATCAGGATGTCCTTTGGCACAAAGATGGGGCTGAATACGTGATGGACGACTATGAAATCAAAAGCCAAAATATCCTTTAAACAACAGAGTTAGAAGGACTTTTTTGCTGAGAGAAAACATACTCTATCTTGGCCATATCCTTACAGATCCTGATGAGTCCTGTGGCAATCAACTCGTCTCAACAAGGACTATAAACTGGCCAAAGGACATCCCGATCGTCCTTTTGGTTCCCGAGATATCCACGATTTTCTCATTTTGTTTCGATTCCTTGCATTTTTTTTCGACTCCGCAGCGAAAATTTTACAAGTCCAAAAATTCAAAAATTTTGCATACTTTCGGGGGGTCGAATTAATTTTGTAGTCGAAAACTTTAAATGTGTATATCTCGAAAACAACAACGACAATTTAGATGTCCTTTAGTCTATCGATAGCCCTAACAAATACGTTTAAAAATAACGGCCGATTGTCATTAAAAAAATAAAGAATATATAAAAAAAACAAACAAGAATTTTTCGAAAAAATCTACAAGGGGTAGGCATGGAAAATTGGGCAAAAATTCAAAAATCCCCCATAACTTCGTCATTTGAAGGACGATCAGGATGTCCTTTGGCACAAAGATGGGGCTGAATACGTGATGGACGACTATGAAATCAAAAGCCAAAATATCCTTTAAACAACAGAGTTAGAAGGACTTTTTTGCTGAGAAAAAACATGCTCTATCTTGGCCATATCCTTACAGATCCTGATGAGTCCTGTGGCAATCAACTCGTCTCAACAAGGACTATAAACTGACCAAAGGACATCCCGATCGTCCTTTTGGTTCCCGAGATATCCACGATTTTCACATTTTGTTTCGATTCCTTGCATTTTTTTTCGACTCCGCAGCGAAAATTTTACAAGTCCAAAAATTCAAAAATTTTGCATACTTTCGGGGGGTCGAATTAATTTTGTAGTCGAAAACTTTAAATGTGTATATCTCGAAAACAACAACGACAATTTAGATGTCCTTTAGTCTATCGATAGCCCTAACAAATACGTTTAAAAATAACGGCCGATTGTCATTAAAAAAATAAAGAATATATAAAAAAAACAAACAAGAATTTTTCGAAAAAATCTACAAGGGGTAGGCATGGAAAATTGGGCAAAAATTCAAAAATCCCCCATAACTTCGTCATTTGAAGGACGATCAGGATGTCCTTTGGCACAAAGATGGGACTGAATACGTGATGGACGACTATGAAATCAAAAGCCAAAATATCCTTTAAACAACAGAGTTAGAATGACTTTTTTGCTGAGAGAAAACATGCTCTATCTTTGCCATATCCTTACAGATCCTGATGAGTCCTGTGGCAATCAACTCGTCTCAACAAGGACTATAAACTGGCCAAAGGACATCCCGATCGTCCTTTTGGTTCCCGAGATATCCACGATTTTCACATTTTGCTGCGATTCCTACAATTTTTTTCATCCTGCTACAAACATTTTGGAAGTGCAAAAACTACAAAAAAATTGCACACTTTTTTGGCTTGCATTCAGTTTTTATTTGAAAACTAAAAGCCGTGAATATCACGGAAGCTACAAGGACAATTTGGATACCCTTAAGAGGGTCGCTAACTATCGATTGTCTACATAAAAATAAATGCTCTAAGCTGACTAGTATTCTATAATTTTAGTCTAGTTCTTGGAATGCTGTCATTCAGGATGTGATGCTTGATTTGCGGCACTTACTCTGCGCAACGGGCGCCTTGTAGAGCGACTCGGCGGTCATGCCACAGGTGTCGAGGGCCACGATGCTGACGCCGTAGGGCTGCAGCTCCTTGCGCAGCTCGTCGGCGCACTTCTCGACGGCGACGCGGGAAGCATTGAAGGCGACGAGGCCGTCGCCTCCCATGCTGGCGCCCGCCGAGCTCCCGCCCAGGTAGAGGAGGCGGCCGCGCGTCGGCCGGAGGAAGCCGACGAACGCCTTGGCCACACGCAGCGTGCCCAGGATGTTGGTCTTGAGCATGTGCTCCCACTGCTGGACGTCCTGGGACTCGACGCGGCCGCGATAGACGCTGCCGCTGGTGTTGATCACCGCAGCGATGCCGCGCTCATTCGCATTCAGGTGGGCGCCCATCGCAATCGTCGCCTCGCGCAGCACGTCCTCGCGGGTCACGTCCAGCCGCATCGGGATGATGGTGCCGCTGATCGGCTCCTCGCTGTACTCGCGTATCTTCATCCAGCCGCACAGCAACTTGGCCGGCAGGGAGTCCCTTGCCTCCTTCATGCCGGCGAACACGCGGCATCCCTTGTTCGCCAGATACGTGCACAGCTGCAGGCCGAGGGCGGTGTCGGCGCTGGTCACCAGCACCACACGGCTGGGCGGCTGGTCGGCGTTGCAGGCGTGGCTCTCCTCGCGCACCTTGCATATCAGGTAGATCAACAGCGCGCCGGCGATCGAGAAGAGCGCCAGCAGCTGGAAGGCCAACACCAGCATGGTCATTGGCTCCATTATGGCATCTCTGCAATCAGAAGAAGTCGAAAGGCAAAGGTTATTCATTGATTGTTTCATTTATTCCTTCAAGATTATGTTAATAAGATTATTGACTCATTTACTGACTGAACTATCAACGGAGAGCTCAAATGCTGAGAGATTGGAGACTGCAATTTGTACACGATATTTGATAGAAATGCGTTCCCCAAAATTCCAACTCCAACTATTTAAAATTATACGCTTAAATTGGTTCGTGTGTATTTCTTCCCTAGGTTAAGCATAAACCATAGAATGTACTTCAGCCAGTGCTTAGCGAAGACACAAACCAGTTGCAGATTTCTTTCATATCTCAACAAAATAAATTCATACAGAATTTGTTCTGTTTATTTATTTATGCTAATGTTTTGTAAACAAATTTTTGTAAAAACAAAATATAAATTTCATATTTCCAAAGCATTCATCACATTAATCAACTGGGTCAAAATCCCCAGTGATTTATTTAATTCATTTATACAGCGCTTAGCAATTGCTTTTCAACTGCAAAAATTTGCTGCCATTAAATTACTTCTAATTATTTAAATGTCAATGAACATTTTATGTTTTCTCCTTGTATGTGTTTATTTGTATGCATATTCCTAACTTGTTCAGTATTAATACTTATAAATTAATTTGTGTAGCCAAGCTGTCTTATCTGCTTCATAATTTACTAAATCAAATATTGAATACATTCTTATATTTTAGTTATTTGTTTTTTATTGGAAATCTATTTAGTTACGCTAATTTAGTTGCTGCAGTCAAGCTAGTTGTCTAGCTGTATGTACATTTATTTTATCCATTTGTTTGTCTGCTTGTTTATATTAACATCTAGATTTAAGAGCTGCCAATTTTGGGCTCTTTACTTTTAAAGCTTATGCGCATTAGAATTTAACCACGCCTCCCTAAATTCTTTAAAATTAAAATATTGCCACATACCATAAAAAGCAATCGATTAATGCCTTTAAAGAAGTTCTAAGCTGAATAGACTCGACTGCTCATTAATTAACAATTTAAAACATTTTTTGTTATATTTTATTATGATTTCATGAGCTGTCCAAATATTGGTTACCAGGTATTTAATGGTCGCGCATAGTAAAAAGTAGTTTTCCCTCTGTAGTTAGCTCCATCATGTAGTGCTATCAAAATTTGAATTCATCTGCATTGGCAGAAGGCAAGTTTGAGGCAATAAAAATGCCAAAAGTGGCAAGATTGGGTTAATGCATTAATTTGTGCTGGAATTTGGCTACTTTGAGGTCGCACAAATTCCATAAACAGCTTGTTTACACTTCAAATATGACTAATGGATTGATGACATCAAGCTGACTTGATTGCTTTTAGTATAATATATTTTGCAATGCAATTATGAACTAGCAAGCAAATAAGACGCCTTTAAAATCTGAAATCGTGCTTGAGATATTTAGTAGAAAAGTCTGTTTTACTAACAATACAAATAAAATTCTCAATATCTTTCAAACTAAAATCAAATCCGAATCTAATAATTAGAAATTGTAGAATGGATTGAGTTTCTAGTACCCTTTTGATGTCTACATTGTTTTGTAAACCATATATTTCAGATTATATGTACTATAAGTTGATGAAATACAAAATAAAACAATTCAAAAAAAGACTAATAGATATACTAAATACAGACGTATTTCAAAATATAAAATAATTGTTAAAGAGCTCAATTAATTTCTATATTGTAATTTTGATTTCATATTTCATATCTAAGTATACAAGTTAAAAAAAGCAATAAAATAAAATAAAGACTGCTAAAAATACTATGCAGCAGAAAGTTTGTTGTTTTTGTAGAAATGTAACAAAATAATTTGTGGAAAGTTATTAAAGAAGTCAACTAATATTAAGTGCTTGTTAGATTAAATGAATGATATTATATACATCTTATTTGAAAGTGACAAATAATTAAAATAGAAAATAGAAAAAAGGCAGCTAAGAATACTATATATTAGAAAATAAATATATAATGAAGACTGATAAGAATACTATATATTAGAAAATAAATATGGAATAAAGACTGCAAAAAATATTATGTATAAGAAAATAAATATGGAGTAAAGACTGCTTAAAATATTATGTATTAAAAAGTCTTTGACATTTGTTGATATGCCAAAATATAATTATGCAACAGTTGTTGTGGAGCTCAAAGAATTTGTAGAGTTCAATAGTTCGAGTATAATGCTATATCGATTTGGAGAAGCAGCTGTTGCGGAAGAAAGTGCGTGAATGTGTCGCTTGGAGGCACGATTGTTAGCGTCGTTTAATTGCGTAACGGTGCCGCAGGCGGATGTAACGCTGTTGCCCCAAATGGGGAGTGGGAGTGGTAGTGGGAGTGGGCGTGGCACATCGCATAAGGCAAAGCCATTTCCGCATGTCAACAACTCGAAGACGTCGTCGTCGTCATCGACGATGCGTTGCATTTGCAGTGAAATTCATTTAAAAAAAAACCACCGGAACAGGGTCGAAACATTGGCAAACAGAAGCAGCAGCAGAAGCGGCAGCAACTGCGACTGCAACGTGGGGCATGATGCAAAGATGGATACGCCGAGATACGCCATCGTGCATCTTCTGCGCAGGATGGGGATTTTGGGTTGGGCTTTTTGGGCCCACAACAAGTCCAACCAACTAGGGAGCGATAGAAAGAGACGCTTCTGTGGCTTCTGCTTCATTGTTTTTGGCGCGTGCAGTGAAAACTTGTGAGGCACGTAGACATAATTTATTGCCAAATGCACGAAACCCGGGGCTGGACACGCACTGCTGGCCACGTGCAGAGACGCCACACGGCGGCAAGAGGCAAGTTGAAGTCGAAGTTGGAGTCGTATATGGTCTGCCGCTTGGAAAAGTGAAGTCGCTTTTCGATTTCTGGCGAGCGGAGAGCGCAGGCGCTGACGCCAAACGATGACCAAACAAAGAGACAGACAGACAGAGGGACAGAAAGATTGACAGACAGACAGACAGACAGACTAACAGATAGGTAGGTAGGTAGTTGGAGAGAGGGTCGAGCTAACTGCCTCGTAAATTGTAAAAACTACTGAAAAAAGCGCAATAATTAAGCGAGACCAACTAAATATAATACACATTTTATACTTAGTTCCAGCAAACGCATCGCATCGCATCGCAGTCGCTGTAACTCGATGCGTCGCTGTCGTCGTAACGCGGCTGCAACTCATAATTAAAGTGAAAACATAAATTAGATACATTTGCAGCGATGAGATACTTTTCGTGCAGCTACGCGACAGATACTCTCAAGTTACCAGCGCGGCACTGTAATTGCCAGTTGCCATGTCAAAATTGCAGTCGCCACAAAGCATTTGAACAAATTGTTTTTGCCGATAAAACTATCTGCATAATACTTTCATAAATTACACTTCATAATAAAATGTAATATCTACAAGATGTATCAAACAATTCATGTTGCTGTTGGCTGACAAAAAAAGCGTTTAAAATTGATTGATTGCTCGACTTTTGACAAGATTGATGATGACTTTGGTTAGATCATTGAATATTAAATAATAAGCTGTACTTATTGTGTATTAGTGATTGAGAGCTATCTAAAGCAATGATTGATTGATTGACAATAAAAAATACTACTCTTTAAATAAGTACTAGATGTTAAATTAAATTACATAAATTGCCACTCTTTAAATAGGTAATAGTTAAATAAATTGCTAAGAAGACAGTTTATTTTTTAAATATTGAAACTAAAATTACTACTCTTTAAATAAGTACTATTAAATTAAATTAAATAAATTGCTGATATCTAAATAGGTAGTAGTTAAATAAATTGCTAAGACAGTTGTAAATATTGAAAGTAAATTAGTACTCTTTAAATAAGAACTACATATCAAACTAAATTAAGTAAATTACTTCTATTTGAATAACTACTATTCAATCAAATTAAATAAGTTATCTCTAAATAAGTACTAGTTAAATAAATTACTAAGAAGACAGTTTCTTTCTTGAATGTTAAAAATAAATTACAAATAGCATATTAAATAAAATTAAATAGATAAACTTTCTTTAAATAAGTACTAATTAGATAAATTGCTAAGAAGATAGTTGATTGTTTAGTTAGTGAAAATAAATTAAATTGTTTTAAATACGTACTTTTTAATTAAAATAAATAAATTGCTAAGAAGACAGTTTATTAAAATATTGAAAATAAAGTAGTACTCCTTAAATACGAACTACATATTCAATTTAATAATAAATTAAACAAATTACCACTACTTAAATAAATTACTAATAAGACAGTTGCTTTTTCAGATAATAATATAAAGAGCGCATCTAATTGCCATTATAGATTCGATTAAATAGTTAATTAGTTACGCATATCTCTGCCGATCACACCATATATATAACTACATACATACTATATATCTCGATTGATTGCGTCACTCTGTCAATTGATCAGTTGATCAAGTGGCAAGCAATTAAATCGCTCTTAAAGTTCATTAGGCTTTCGCAGCTGGATCGTTTTTGGCAGCCATCTCGTGCAGCAAGTGCGGCACGTTGAGTGGCAACCAGTTAGCGGCAGTTGCCGCAACGCTGACCCAGTTCTGTGGCAACTGCGGCAACTGCGGCAACTGGACGCGGCCAATTGGAATGCCAGCCAGATTGGTGGCCATTAACATAATGCCTGCTTAGCCGTGTTGCATAACCGAACGCGATTGCCGCTGCTGACACATGCGTCGTGTCGTGTTGCATCAGCAGCCGCCACGATGTTGCATGCTTGTCGCCTGTCAATGCGACGCTTATGTCAAACAGTTCTAACAGTTGCAGCACGACAAGAAAGCAGTCTTCGTCTTCGTCTTCGCTGCGCTTTGACTGCCAGTTGACCAAGTTAATTGAATTGCCGTTGGCCATGCATTGAACTTGCGGCATGTGGCATGTGGCAAGTGGCCACTAACGAGCCATCTCAATCGCAATCGCAATCAGATTTTAATTGCCTCTCGCTGAATGCAGATGCAGCTGCAGATACAGCTATAAATGCTGCAGATACAAATACTGATGCAGCCACAAGATACTTGTCTTGAAATATTGCAAGAGCTTAAGATACAGCTGCTGATAAAGCCGCAAGATACTTGTATCAAAATACGTGTCGTCTTCCAATTATTCGGAAGTGTTTTAAGCTTCATAATCACAATCACTTTCTTGCCAGCTAAACTGACTTAAATGTTTACTATATGAATTTATAAAATAGTCTCTGAATTAACTCTAGCTTTCATTTATATATATTTTATTTCGAAATTTTTATTGTCAGTCACAACTGCAGCAAAGTATTGCTAAGATTTAAATAAATAATTCGTAAGAGTTTTTTGTTAATGCAATTTCTTTTATCCAGCTTTAAGCTCTAAACGAACTAATTTTTACTATTTTTCTTGTTAGTCATAACTGAAGATAAAAATTAATTAATAATAATTACATATGTTTTTATTAGATATATTTCGCTTGGCTCTCAATTAAATCTAAGTTGTATAAAGCTGTTTATTTATATTTCACGTGGATTTGCAGAAATGTATCTTTTGCTCAGAATTTATAAATCAAAATCTATTTTCTTAGACAGAAAGATCTTTTAATTGAAGCAATCTCTTTGCAACTGAAAGTTTTTTAAATTGTATTCTATTTAGTTAAAAGGCTTTAAATTAAATCTGATTTGTACTATATGTGTTTATACATATTTATTATTATTTTGTCGCAATTCGAGATAAGTGTCTTTTGCTAGGAAAACTAATTTGATACGACAGTTTAAAACTCTTTTAAATTAGTTGTAGTTTTTTGAATAGCCCCGAGAAGTCTTGTGAACTAAAGTTAAAAATTTAATTGCATTATAAACAACACGCTGTCTCGCTCTCTCTCTCAACTGCAGCTCTCTCTCGCTCTCTCTCTCTCTGTCTCCACACCCAACTATAACATTGAGGTTGGTTTTTGGGCATCGCACCTGTTTTGTGTGATGTCTCTTTGTTTGTTTGGCGCAAGTTTGTTTGTTCGCCAATTCGCGTATAAACATGAATATAAGTATTCGTATTCGTATTCGCATTCGCATTCGTAGTCGTAGATTCATACATATTCATTGAAATGTGTGTGAATGCATTCACATAACTCAAACAATTGCGGTACTGTTTATTTCCTTTTATGCTAATCGCGCAGCCCGAAAAAAATCAACGCTAATTGAAATGTTTTCGAGTACAGCTAAAGTTGAGATTAACTTGGGCTATTGTCTGGGAGGGGCGGAGAGAAGACTGGAGGGGGAAAACAGGTAGAGAGCAGTTGAGTTGAAGCAGTCAATGCCTGCGGCAAGGGAAGCGAAAGGCAAACAAAACCACAAAAAGATAGAGATACAGAAAAAGATAGAGATAGAGATAGAGTTGGAGATAGAGATACAATTACATTCATAGAATAAGCGAGCTTAGCTCACAAATTCAACATCGACATCGACATCAAGTCAGCCACAAAATTAGCAACTTTTGCATAGAACACAAGTTAGACGCACAATTAGAGATACAGATACAGATAGTTTCTGTTGTACAATTAGAGTCGTAGTTGGATACAAAGAGTCTTGACTCTTTCGAGTTCAAGTGCGGCTTTTAGTCAGCTGCCAACTAATTTTCTGCACATGCCGACGCACACAAAGTGCGGCTCATTAAAAGCACGCCGAGATACAAATGTATCTGCGGCATTAGTGCCACATACTTGGCACTTACATGCGCGTCAGATTCAGTTACTGTGCGGGGAGTATGTGCCAAGTGTGTCAGCCCAAAACAACCGAACAAAACTAAATTCAAGTTAGAGCTGTTGAAATTGAATTCATGTCAACTAACATTATTTATGTACATATATGCTACAAGCTAAAGTATTTTGAATATGACGCTAGTCACTAACAATTTGTAGTTGTACTAATTAAATAAAATTATCCAAAATGCTTTTGTATTCACAAATGTTATGCGGCAATTAAATTGCTCAATTAAATTTTTAAATGAAATGATTAAATGAAAAGTTGTAAAATCAAATCAATGATTTTTAATTTTACTTTTGCGATTTTGATGAATTTTTGTATTATACATTTAACACATTCAAGACTTGTGGTAAAAAGAAATCCCAAAGTGATAAAGATTTTTGTTGCTGTGATGGAAAATCTTGTGTAAATAAATAAATAAATATATTTTGTGTCTGAGTTTTCCCTGATATTATTTCATGTCATTGCAACACGATCCCGATGCAGGCTTAACACCCTTATTTTGTTGCACTTGATTTTCATTATGTACAAAATAAATTAAAATCAATAATATTAATTATTTTTGAAATGTTGCACATTCGATTTATGAATAGTTCGAAATTTATCACTTTTTTGTATCAATAAAAATCATCAACTTTGCAAACATGAATGATATCGACAGTTCGTTCGAGAAAAATGCTTTTGGTGTGATTCATTTCGTTTCAAATATATTGAATTTAAAAACAGAATTAATTGTAATCATTATATGCGATCGATGAATTTTTCAATTTGTTTACAGCGTATCTGTTGAGCGGTTATTCGACTCGGCTGCCCGTCAAATCGAGCACTTGACAATCACTTGGAAAGCACTTGAGCCGCAACTTTCTTGCGCGCCGCGTAATGAGACTTTAATCTATTCATCAATGAAATAATAATGCCAAGCCATAAAGTTAATTAAACACGCTGTCTGATGATGATGCTGTTGCCTGCAACCCACTGCGTATACGCAATATTCATACGTACGTATGATTAATAA